>BSBN01000080.1:3325000-4525000 GCA_027924645.1 Cunninghamia lanceolata | reverse complement strand
CTCCGCTTACCCCTTTCGTGGCCACAGTACCATCGTCCACTATTTGGATTTATAGTGCCGCCCCCTCTTAGCTATTCCGCTACCACCATCGGCTCTGAAGCTAATTTTGCCCTGCCCAACCTATTTAAAACCACACAGTCAGTTAGTGATAATACATATTGTTTTAATATATATATATATATATATATATATATATATATATATATATATATATATATATATATATATATATATATATATATATATATATATATATATATATATATATATATATATATATATATATATATATATATATATATATATATAAGACAATGAAAGCTCTTGGAGCTTGGATGCAATCCTCTGGATTTTCCTTGGCCTCCATTGTGGCTTCCAAAACCCTAACCTAAAAATATGAGCAAGAAATAAAACAAGTGAAAACACAGAGAGAAAGAATAGTGAGAGAAAGAAATTAGGGATTTATTTTAGGGTTGTGCATTGTAAAATAAATTAGGGCATCTTGTTAATAGAAAACAATTTTAGATTGAAATAGGGCTTTTCTTAATTTTTTTATGAGAGGATATTTTATTGTGAGGATTTTGATTTTGGGGTTTTATTTTATTCCTTATTTAAAAACCTCTTTTTTTTAACTTTGCCCTATTTCATTCTTATGCTTTTTTAATTTTTGGTTTTCCTTTAAATGAGATTTTTTTTACATCCTTGTTATTTCCTTGTGACATAAATTTATTTTAGGGATTTGATTGTTTATTTTTATTCTTTTCGGAATGAAATATTCTTCTAGTTTTAAAATTCATCTTAGTTGGGGAGTTTTATTTCTAATCTACCTTAGCGGGATTCTTCCTTATTGTTTAGTTTATCATCTATTTTATTATTATTTTACGAGATGAGTTATTTAAACTCTCCCCCCCTTCTATATTAAATATTCGAGTTAGTTATTAAATATAATGTCAGAATTATATTTAATAACAGACTCAACTTTTCTTTTGGATTTATCTGACGCCTTGTCATTAAATTTTATTTCATTATTTAATTTTTATATCGTTTGAGATTGTTCTTAAGTTTTAATTTAATTTTTATTCTTAGAATTTTATTTATTTCCGTATGGGTGATTTATTTTAAAATTTTTATTTTGCATTTAATCAAAACGCATATGCTGTCGAATTTTTCCTAGATTTCTAGGGTTTGATTTTTGTGCTATTTTATTATCTTTTCATCCATCATCCCACTTGAATCATGTGACCATCAATTCCATCATTTAATCTTTTTTATTTTATTTTATTTTGACTAGAGTTGAGATAGGTTTCGAAGCTGGCGTATTCATCTTCACACCTAGGAAACTAGGGGTTCAAATTTAAAACAGTCTAACCCTAAAAGTGACACTTCGTGTCACATACCCCCTAGTCAACTTTCATCATCGCATCTATGTTGACATGTTTATACCTTATGTGTATTGCCACCGAGCATGCAGACGCGTGCGAGGGGGTTGCTAGGGATAAGTAGAAAAGTTTTTCGTAATTCCTGTCATGACCACATGCCAAATGTGGACATGACACATGTGCTATGTGTCGTGACCGCATGGGAAATGCGGGCATGACAATAAAATTAATAGCCTTGACACATCAAAAGTAGCATCGATCTCACCTAAAATATCTTTTAAAGCACCTAAGAAACATAAAGTCCCCTTGGTAGAAAATAAAAACTATACTCTCACTTATACCACAAATTACGAGACCTATGAGGCTTCACCATCTTCTAAATAAATGACATCCCTCTATGGTCGAGGATTTAAAATCCTTTATAAAAATTGTGACTATATGGGTAAGGGATGTGGTGTAAATCAACAAGGAATTTGAGTACCTATAGAATCCACTTCAACACATTACTCAACCGGCATTGGATATAATCCTTTTAAATCAAAGAAAGCCTCCTGTCATCCTAAACTTAATGTTAATGCAACATCAACAAGAGCAAAACAACGTGACAGATATCCTAGCTTTGTATGCTCTTAACATTGGGATAAACCAGGTAAATATTTCTAACCCTTTATCTATCGTGATGTGTTTCCCCCATGATGTGTTATGTGTTGTTTAGGCCTCCTAGGATGACTCCTGATTCTGTTGTAAGGTCTGGGATGCCAAGAGACCACCTCTATTGTGACCTTCTATTTGTATCATCATTCTTCTATATTACCTCTCTCTTTGATTTCATTGTTGTGTGTTGTGTCTTATAGACATAGCATTGTGGTTGGTGACTTGGGGGCACCCTCCTACGTGACTGTCCCTAAGACACTTGTTTATCCTCTCTTATTTATTGTTTCCCTTCCTCTAGTGTTTTTATCTAGTAGGCGGATGATGAAAATATTTATACTGATGCGGAACTAACATCCCTTTGGCGAGAAATAAAAAATTAGACTTAGTTCCTAATATGATGATGGGGTTGTATATCTTATCCGACGCTTGGCTAGTAGAAGAACTCTGTGCTTTCTACATAGTGATTTTGATGATGTCTTATCTCACTTACAAACCTTAACAATACTGCTACTCCGTGCACTTTGTTTATCTTTGAATCTCGTCTTGGTGACACTCGGTTCTAAGATTTTTGTGATATAGCCCCACGATTATCCTCGATCTTTGAATTCGTAGTATAACCTTGGCTCTTTGTATGATTAATCATATGCATTGATATTGTTGTTTATCATGATTATGGACACTAACATGTTTGTTGTAGGGATGTATTTGTGGGAACATTTGGCGATCGTAAAGTACATGTCACCTCCGGGGGCATGGGGTTTGCAAAAGTCTGTGTTCCCTTGTGTGTTTTCTTCCTACCTTAATGTGCTTGATATCGATGTGTGATATCAAGCACCTTAAGGTGGGGGCATATATAAGGTAAGATGTCTATTGTAGATATTAGCAATGTGCTTGTCCTTAGGTGCAGTTTAAATACTGGTGGTGATGAGTCCCTCCTGCACTCTGAGTTTGTTTGCAATCAATCAATCAATTAATCATCAATCATCTTAAGCCATCTGCGGAGGCAGGGGTGGCATATCTCTTGCAGAGAGTACCCATCCTGTCATTTTCAAAAAGTCCTCATTGGGAGGTGGGGAGCGATTCTATGACTAACTCAACCCTTAAGTGTGTCTTCGGTGATTATTGTGGTGAAGCCCAATGTCGATGTGTGCCTGTAATGTGCCTGAGATGGTGATGAGCCTAGAAATAGGAACACTCCATCAATTGTCTGCCGTGTTTTCTCCATGTCTTCAAAATGTGTGTGTTTGGTGTGCTTGCTTTGTTTGGCATGTCTATTGCCCCATATGTAGTCTAAAGACCAACGTGATGAGTGCTTGGTACATTTTGGGAGGTTTAGCGTGTCTTATATGTGTGTTACCCCATATATGCAGTTTAAAGACCAACGTGATGAGTGCTTCCTGCATTATGGGAGGTGTGTTTACTTTCTTTGTACTTGCATTTGCATTTTATATATATGAGAAAAATAAAAATAAATAAATCATTCCTATCGTCCATGCATTAACTGTCTTCTATGCATCTATTGCTTTCTCCATGTTTTGCATGACTATAATTGTCTTCTCTGTGTTTTGCGTGCCTGTCATTGTCTGTAATGTGTTTGGTGTGTCTTCTCTGTGTTTGGCGTGTTTGTTGTGTTTGCTGACCATACTTTAATGCATGTATGGGCCTTGTGTTTATACATACATTAAAGTGGGGGCTAAATGTAATGTCAAAAAATGTCTCCTTGGGGGCTTTTCCCTCATAAGGTTTAGCTCCCAGGTCTTTTATTTGTGTTTAGGACATCTTGCATCATATTTTGACATCCCGATGAAATGAACCCTAAGTTTCATGACAAATGGGACCTAGGGGGATCCCTTAAACCTAACCATAACCAAAATAGGGAGGGAGGTGCCCACGCCCTAGTCTTGTCCTATTTTGGGTTAGTCCCAAATTTTGAGTGTCATCTTGTGACCATTATTTGGGTCCTATGCTGACACGATAAGTTTGAATTACAAAATTCTTGGTGAGAGTGTTTGTAGTTGCATATATAAGCATACTTAGGCATTCATTTGTAAACTAGATGGACATTAGATACAATTGTGATTCTCAAGCTCTTGTGAAGGTGATTCAAGGCATTCATTGTGTGTATTGTGTTGTTTATGTGTTTGTATTTGTAGATTTGAGCATCTATCTCCTCATGGCATGAAGAGCTTCTTCCTTCCATGAGATCTTCACTACAACGTGACATCATTTGTGTTTTTGAGCATTTATCATTTAGTTTTTGCATCTACCTCACAAGGGCATGCACTCTCTATCCGACAATGGTGTTTGGAAGACTTGAATGTCTCTCCGAGGCTTGACTGAGGCAAGTCTCTAAACACCACAACCCCCTCCCCATTTTTTCATGATTGCAGGTTACAGGTTGAAGAAGCAAGAAAAGTGGAGTTGTAGGAGAGTGTTGTAGAGTGTCAGATTCACAAATCAGAGTTGAAAAGAGGACCCTAGACCCGAGCGTCCGCTCATTAGTCCTCCGGATTCCACAATGGAGAAATCTCCTTGACAACAGGAACAACTTATAGATCAATTTTCTAGATCCCAACAAAAACTAGGGCACCAGACTAGGGAGCCCACTCATTAGTCCCTGACTATTCTGCTTCCCAAACTTTAGAGATTGGTACACATCTTTCTGTTATTTTACATCTTTCTGTAGTAGCATTTTTTGGTATTCGTCCGTTTGCTTCCGTATTTGCATAATTAGGGTTTTGATGTATAATTGAGTATAAGTGAGCATAATTGGTAGTCAAATCATATAAATCTAATTTTCCCTACATCTCACAGTGACCAAGGGTCTGATAGTGCATTGCCACTCAACCCAAAGTCCTTGAATGTAAAGGGTGAAAGGAGGATACACACACAAAACTATCAAAAACTCAATCATCCAAATTTTACTCTTTACATAAAGTACCTATTCCATACCTGCATCACCTCAAGATTGAGCAAAGGACTAAAGAAATCAAATGAAAATAACAAAATAATGTTACCACAATAGCCCTTGTTGCACCATGACAAATGGTGGATTTGCTCCAATTTTTTTTATAATGATTTGATTATTGGTTGCTCACTTTGACAACATAAATTTTTCTTCAAATCTCTTGATATCTAAAAATGGCTTGGTTGGTGTTTGATTTATAGATTCTTGGATGATAGGATGGATGGTTAGGATTAAGAGGTGGAAATATATGACTAAGATTAAGAGGTGAGAATGGATGACTAAGATTAAAAGGTGCAAGATGAAATGGATGGTTAGGATTAATATGTGAAAGATAGAAGCTTCTAGGGCATAATTTATGTGAATGGATAGGATTAAGAGATGTAGTATGAATAGATGGTGGAGATGATAAGTTAGTTTGACTTTTGTGCAAGGGTTTAGGTTTAATGAATCTTGACAAGCTCTTAGCTTGTCATGTGACTCTTAATAATTAATCAAATAACAAGATTATTTAATTAATTATTGGATAAGAGTGATGATGTGGAAATTTTGAATCAATTTTTTATCCTTGAATTAGGCTTAAGGGAGAGGTACCTTGAAATTAAAAGAGAGCAAAAAATAACGTGCATGCCCTAAAAATATGGGTACCTAAGGACAAAATTTTGATCACCTATGATGGTAATCAGTCTAAAATATATTATCCATGTGATTATTTTTAGTGTCAAAAGAAGGTACCTAGTCTAATACACCCAAAACTAGGTCTTACTTCCTTCTACATAAACATTGGGACACAAACTGAGCTTAGCTACAGTCCTGAACAAGAGAGCCAAGCTACAGGGTTCTATCCCTTTGTTGTATTTTTGAAGGATTGAATCAAGATGACTTAGATCTAGGGTTTTATAATGAAAATATGCCAAAATAGAGAAATTATACCTTACATATTTAAAGACCCAGAAAAATAGAGTTGGAGTCAATAGAACAGAGTTGTCAGATGTCACTGCTAAAAATTAGGGAAATTTTGGGAGGACAAAGTTGACCGAATGCTAGTGTCCTAGGGTTTTTGGCCCTCTTAAAGGGGTCTTCAAGAATTAGGGCTTATATTCATCAGTTTGCTCCCAGACCTTGTGCACCTATTCTTAATCTTTTAGCATCTGCAAAATAATAAGAGATGGAAGGGTTGTGGCTATATAAGACTTTGCATTAGTCAAACCCCTATTTTGGTATTTCTACCTCATGGATAGCCAAATTAGAGAAGATCAAATAGTGTGTGCTCTTGATCTTATGTGCATCTAAGATTGTAATGAGCAGAAAACCAAAGGATTTATCACAAAACCCTAACCCTAGATGACTCAAGCATATAGAATGATGTATTGAAGAGAAGTGCTTCACTCAAGGAAACACTAACCTTCAACTCAAGGAAGGTGGGATGATTTGAAGTGTGTAGAATAAGAAGGCACTACAACCATACCCAATCATGATGATGTAGGTACTCAATCCAAACTCAAGTTGGTGGTTCCAACCCTTCTCTCAAACATGCAAAGAGGAACAAGATAGACTCAAGATCTTGCTTCCAAATTTGCCACAATCCTTTACAAGAGCATCAGTATTCCAACATTAATAAATTCTATAATAATTCACAAGTCTACAATAAAATTTATATAGCTAATAGTTCTCTAGATCTCTTTATGTCTTTCAAAGTCTTGTTTAAGTATGAAACCCAAAAAGGGAAAATATTTGAATTTTAGAGGCCGATGGAGCACAAGACCCAATGTCAAAATTAAGGTCACCTCACACAAGACAAATCCAACACCATCGAGGGATTTAAATCTCCAAAAAATATGGGAGGACACTAGCGCTTGGGCACTAGTGTCTTGGTCAAATCACCCCAGCAAGTTAGCATTTCCTTGGGACATTTCCAAGACCTTAACACAACCCTATGTTCTGACATTTGATCAAAAGAAAATATTTAGTAAAGTTTAGGAAGATTTAAGAAGGTTTAGGAAAGTTTAGGAAGGTGAAGCACCTCTCTTGAGTCGAGGGTAAGGCCAAGGCTAGGAAATGGTCCTAAAATTGGACTAATGAGATGGATACTAAGAAGGGTGCTAAACAAAATGTGAAGTTGTGCTTGCACTATCAAGGAGCACAATTTATGACATAACATTTAGCCCCCACTTTGGCGGGTGTATGACACTACGTGCATATGCAAGCTAAAGTGCAGGAAAGTAAATACCATAATTATAAAAAAGATACCCAAAAGGATACTGTAGAGGATGCAGTTTGTCACCAGATGAGAGGATGAAGCCCCCAATCTTTGTTCCTACAAAATCACAGTGTTAGGGACCACAACGTACAATAACACCTTGTTAGAAAAGTGAAATCATCCTACAAACAAATAGGTAAAGGTGTTACTTCAAAAAATTCTAAAGAAGAATGAGATGAGACATGATCAGAGTGAAAACTCATAGGTAGATATATGCCCCTTATTTCTGCTTGCTTTTCAGGATGTAGAAACAGGGTGGTGATCTTTCTACATCAATTTTCTAGGAAAGCTTGATGAATATGCCTTTGATAGGGTCATTTGATGAAATAAATCTATAACATAAAGCATATGAGTGAAGAAATTACATGATCAATATTTCAACACAACAAATGACATGAAAATCCAAGTTCACTAGCCTAATTTGTAAATGTTCAAATTAAGAGCGGTTGAGAATTTTGATTTTTGTCCCTAAATAATGAGATGTAATTGGATTGTTTTACTATAAGTAGTAAAAGGGATTCACTTTCTTACCATTCATTTCACCATGTGACTTTTAGACAAAATTGGAGCATCTCAAGTGATCTACGAGAGTAGTCATGCCACGTAGATGAACATATCGACCACCTAGGCTTGAAGCACTGAGAGATCACGTAGCTTGTGGCATGTAGGAGGATGAGGTGAGTCTGAAATACTTGCTTTTCTTTTAGTTTTTGGTTATTTTTATCATTTTATGTGTCACACTAGGCCTTTGTAGACTGTGAATATCTACTTGGGGCACTAATGTCCCTCCTGGGTGCTAGTGTCCTTTCTAGGTGCTAGTGTCCAGGGATATCTAGCTAAACTCTAATGTTGAAATTTGAATTTGATTCTTTGATGATGTGATATTGGCATAGTTTGATTTTGTGTGATTTTAGGTGCTTCCCATGATGTGTGAACATGCAAGCAGGAATTTGTACACATTGCTGCATAGCCATGCTAATATGCTATCTACTATTGATAGGGCGTTGCTTAGGTATGTTGGTTTATGGGGGGTTTACACGATGCCTACCATTAGGTATCATTGTATGATGTTTATGGCTCTTATGGAGTGATGGGACATGATCACCTCCACCTCTCATATTCCAATGGGAGAGATGATTATCATATTGGAGGATGTGCATCAAATTCTACGACTGCCAATGCAAGGCGAGACTGCGAGGATTGTTGAGCATTGAACCTATGATTATGCTAAGGTAGGCTAACTATATTGTCTTGGTTGTAGCATGATCTCAAGTACTATATAGGCTAACTATGAAGGACTGATACAATGAGTATTATTAGAGAAGGGTTCCATCTTTGTATCATCCCTTCATTGTATCTTGATCTCTACCATCACCCTTGTTGTTACACAGGATGCAGGAGGCACACACCTTCATGTGGCCTAATGCATACCATTAGAGAAATGGAGGAGCATAGGACTATCTATTCATAGGCATGGAGTATTCTTTCTCATTTATTTTTGAGTGGAAAAGAGATACTTAGCCTAAAGATTAAACTAGGTCAAACCCCCTTCCATTCAACATTGGAACACAAACCTAGCTTGGATTCTACCCATAAAGGAGAGCCAAACTACAAGGGCTTTGTCCCATTGTTGTATAGAGGAGTGTTAACCAAATTCAATCAAAACTAACCAAACAAACTAGGGCAAAAGATGAAACCCTAATTAACCAAGATCTGCAAATAAACAACTGTTAAAAACTGACACAGAGATTCAGAAAGTACATCAGAGATCAAGAGATAAAGAATAGCCTAGATCTAAGTTTAGGAGCACAAAAAGACTAGGGTACGGGGTGCCCTAGACCCTAATTAGGGTTTTACAAAATGTCAAGATCTTGATGTCTTTGCCTGTTAGTCTTCTTTAGTCTTATAACTTCTTGTAGTATGATTCTTCCAGATGCGACCTGCACACAAGAAAAGAGGAAAATGTTGTGTTGTATTTACGGACTTACTTTAGTCAAAACCCATGTTGGTGTCTCCACATCCACTACAATGATGATTAGTGATCAAAGAGTGCATTCCCTAGGAGGGAAGAGGCAAGATCAACAATATATGATGAAAGTATGAATGAAAATGATAAATATTACCACAAGATGTGAAACCCTAGTTGGAGTAGATAACTAAAGATCATGCACCAACAAGGAGATAGATAAAGAGGGCTTGCACTTCCTTCAAAACCTACAAATGAGCATCATAACATACATAAGCATGTAGCAATTCCAATCATGAAGCACTCAAACATAGGAGATCAAACATGTAAGAAAATTCTAATCTTGCATTATCCATCTAGGTGTAAAATGAATAACAAGACTCATTTATTTATGTATTCCTGCTCACCAACAATGAATAAAATAAAATGGGGCAGACATGCAAAAGATAAGGAGGTGTTCTATTCTAAAAACACAAAAATATGGCTAAAGTAAGCATCTGGGACTAGGATGCTTGACACCCTGGTCCTTCAGCCCTGCAAACTTCGAGGAGTGTTAAATGTGGTGGGCTTAGGCTTGTCCTAAGTTTACATTGTCAGCTTTATTCATTGGGATTGAGATTTAATCATTTAATGTTCAAAAAGGTGTTAAAATAGGTCCTGATTAATATGGATAAACATTTTACTTCATAACAAGTTATACCATGATTTAGGTGTTATGTGCATCATGAGACACATATCTTGGTTGCTTGCACACTTCTTTAGGTGTGGGCATTCGAGCATATTACATGCACACGGCCAGTGGGGTTCTTAACATAGTCTACCTGGACATATCCACAAGCACATGCCTACACACTAAGTAGACTATGGTGATGTGGTGATTTATTGTTTTGGAGAGTGAGGTTTGATAGATTACAACCTATGGATATCTATTGGAGACCGTATAGGAGTTTTCAATCATGGATTGGTATTTCTTGGTAGTTGGAGAGGATGTAGAGTGATTGACTTTTAGATTTTTGACTTGATCACATCATTCTACCCTTCTATTATGATTGAGTGATGAGGCAATTCAGTCGCATGCTGAGAGTTCTTGCACCTTGACTGACCTATGTGTTCTCGGCTCATAGTACGGTGAGGCTAGGAGATGAGGCTCGACCTACCATGGTAGGTGTCACTTTGAATGACCTTGATGATGATGAGGAGGATGTAGATCCTATCTGATGTTGATGACATTGGTTGCAAAGAAACATACTTGACGTGGTGGAGCATCGCTCGTCCTACCCCTATGTTTCCCATAGATTTCCCCACATACAATCCTAGGCCGTCAAGGATTCAGGGAGATGATTCAAAAAAGGAGGAGATCAATGATGATTGTGGTGATTATTATTATGTATATGAGGAGGAGCAACCAACATTGATGGTAGGAGGGAGACAATGCCTGGGAGAGGTGAGTGGTGATGTGATGGAGGAGAGACCTAGGGATTGACTTTATGCATTAAACCACTACCTATTGCTAGTGGGGTGCATATTCATTATGAGCATGGGGAGATGAGTGGAGGTTCCACTATGGTGCCCCAATAATGAAGATGACTATAGAATCATAGGCATTTATACCTTTTGTAGATCCTCGTTGGCAAGTTGGTGATCTAGGTGATGAACTTGTTTTTATTGATTTGGTTAATGTACATATGTGTCAAGTTTTGATTGATTATGATCTATATGATTAGAGTTTCTAATGCCTCGTTTGTTTCTATTTTTTAGTTGATACATAGGGATGGTTCAACTTTATAGGTCAAGTCATATCAGAGATAGTTTTTGCCATGCAGACCAATTGTGGGTCACAACACAGTGTAGGATGACACATAAAGGTGTTTGATCCTATTGTATAGCTGAGAGCAGCCTATGAGGAGAGAACCCTTGAGAGAGATCAAGTGATCAAGAGAGCATCTAGTGCTGAGGTGGCACAAGAGGCTCTTCATATACAGCTAGATCAGGCTAGAGCTACATATGGGGAGGGGATTATTGAGAGAGATCAGGTGATTGAGAGAGCATTTAGTGCTGAGGTGACATAGGAGACTCTCTAGATACAAATAGATTAGGCTATGGATGCATCAACACCTAGGACAGGTCTTGCTCTTATGAGTTATATGTAGGCAAAGATTGATAGGTTGTGAGTCAAGAGGGATAGACTTCAACAGATGTATATAGATTTGATGATAGAGGTGGGGGAGTTTAGTGGTGAGATTAGGGATTGGCAAGTGTGGAGTACTTCTAGGAGTTACTCACGATCTGTCGCCTCACATAGGTACCCATTTGTTACTCAGCCATCGCTAGGTCTTGAGAGATCTGGCTATCATGGCCCATGATCATGATTATGTTGTACTTATGATGTGCCACATTTTGATGTAGTGGTGGATTTTCTCTTTATGTACTAAAACTCTTATCTATGTATGTGATTGATGAATATTATGTTATGAGATGTTTTTTTAGATACCACATGTGATTTACTTTTTGTAACATATGGTGATGACAAAATGTATGCTACACTTAAATGCTATTGTGATTTGACTAAACAACCTTATGTGATCGTTTAATAAAATGCCACAATGATTTAATTGATATATGTATTCAGTTATCTAACTAAACACATATGTATGTAATTAGGCACAATTATCACACATGATGAATTAATGCAAATGTGATCTAATTATACAATGTTGTCACATCATCTAATTAGCTTCAACAATGATTAATTAACATAGAGTTTTTTAAAATGGGAGCATCAACTGATGGGCAGGGAAAATTGGTGTAGGAATCGCACATAGAAGCTCTGGATCCCTAGGCAAAGTGATGAATAAGGTTTGTGCTTCACCTTCTCCTAAATGATTATTTATTAATAATGCTAGGAATAGGCTATCTTGTGGGACCTTTGCCTTGAAAAGTAGAGTTGGTGATAAGAGGTTTGTCGATCTTCCTGTTGTGTGGTTACACAACACGCCCCATTTTGCATTATCAAAACATGGACCCAACTTTTGTTCTGGCTTGTGTTGTTTGTCTTCTGGCGGTTTGGTAAAAATGAGTCAGGTGCATCATCATCATGATATTCGGTGAGGTTGGTCATCATCATGAGGTCAGTTTGTCAAAGTTCATATTTTGTTTCTATGACCTCATATTTAGAAAGAGCTTGAAATTCCATGTAGGTTTGCCTTTTACATCACTTGAAAATTCGTCCATATGAGGGAGTTATGAGCAGTCAAAGTTTTGGTCAAACCTGATATTCGATGAGGAGGATCATCATATTTTTATCCTCAGTCATGTTGTCAAGGTCATCATGATCTTGATCTATCACCCGATAAAAATCATGCAGTCGAAATATCCGGACGTCAATCTTGGGTGATAGTGTGTTTTACCCATCAAATGACCTTATGCGCATCGTGAGCATCATGTTTTGAGTGTAACCCGATATTTCAAATTATACGAGCATCATGATATTATAACATCACCCGATATTATAATATCATGCTGATCTTATAATATCACCCTGCTTAGAGAATCCACCATCTGCATATTTGCATGCGCACGTCAAAGTCCTATCGGAGGGTCATCATCCTGATCTTTCAAGGGAGGATCATATTTGCTGATATTTGCTAATATGATGATGACGTCATCATATCCTCCTGATCTCCTTTTGCATGATCATGATGATCACCCTATCTTTTAAGGGTGTGATATTCTCAGCAGCATGATCATATTTTAAATATCACCCTAGCGCTAACCTGATGATGACCTCAACTCATCCTCATGCTTCGAAGACGGAATATGATGGTTACGTCATCATGATATTCGATGAGGAGGATCATCATATTTTTATCCTGTCATGTTGTCAGGATCATCATGATCTTGTTTGTCTACCTGATATTTCATAATGTCCTCCTGCCGAGAAGTATGACCTTTTGCAAATATCCTGATGACGTCATCCCGATCTGATAAACGAAGAAGCAAATATCAGGATGACATCATCATCACATTTCCCTTCGGCAGGATATTTTCCAAAACATGATCCGGTTCACGAATATGATGATGACGTCCTGTTCTAAGTTTAACAAAAGCCCCGGATATCCTGATGATCATCATCATCCTGATCTTTCGAGAAGGTTACCTTGGCCGCAAAGGGGTCATATTACATTCACCACCTGATCATCTTCCTTAGGTGACCCGATATTACATTTATCCCCTGATCTTAACTAAACATGACGGTGATGTCATCTTTTGCATTTTAATGAAGCCCGGATATGACGATGACGTCACCATCATATTCCTTTCCTCAGCAGCAGGATCATATTTCATATCCTCCTATTTTCCTTCGACATGATGATGATGATGATGTCATTCTTTCCCCAATATACAGAAGCGAAACATGACGGTGACGTCATCAGGACATTCGAGGAGGGGGAGCATCATATTCACAATATCCTGCAGATAGGTAGAAAGCTCTAAGTTTCCCCATCGGCCGCGCTTTGAATTTTCTTCCCGACAGTAGTGGTCTCACCGATAGCATGCAAAGCCGGATTTGAAATAATTTGTTAAAAGCGATTGGTTCCTCGTATATGTTGCGATGTATATGCACTATTTTGAACCCGATATACATGAAAATGGGCGGGAAAACAGAGCGATAGAAATTTGAAATCCGATTGCCTGTAGCTGCATATTTTGGGGCATGTTTAATAAAATGTTTAACTTCCTGTTGTTTATCCACATGATGATGAACTTAATGTTTGTCTGTTTATTTGCAGGAAGTCATGATGCTGTTAGAGCTGTTGCTGAGCATTGTATGGCTGCACATGGAGGCAACATGAACCAGAAATGAGGAGGATGTTGTCAAATATGTTGTTTGCCAGCTGGAGACCGAATCAAATCAAAAATGCTGGAATATTCTGTGCCAGCTGTTCATTTGCCAACTGGTGAAGCATGTGCTTGTCATCTGGACCGTTGATTGTTATGAGAAGATCATGATCCTTGGATCGTTGTAACTGTTTTCTGGCATTTGTTCTATATAAGAGCCAGATCCTGGGGATGATAGGCATTGATAGATAGATATATCTGGCAGGAAGGCCGATTACTGTAGAATCAATTGGGAGATCAGATTACTGAGACTAATGAGGATAGAATTGTTGAAATGTCAAGGTTCTTTCTTCAGATCACTGTAAATGTACCTGTTCTTGAGCATACTGAATGGATATGAAGTTTTAGATTACATCCTGATTGTAAATTTTACGTAATCTTCCTGTTGATTTCTGGATATGTACTGGTGAATGCTGTGTTCAACTGGAAGCGCTTTCATTTCATTACATGTTGTCAACTTTTCCTTTGAAGATTTGCACTGGATCATGCGGATTTGTGGAATGTCCTGGTGAAGTATGATTCTAGTTTCCTTCTTTTCATTGCATGTATGGGAGCTTGTATGTGGATCAGTGATCTCAGTCAAGTAGTTTTGGGAATCTCATTCTTTAACCCTTTTCCTTTTTTTTAAATTTTATAAATTCATCATCATAACTACAAATCATGACAAATAATAAGCAGAAATAGAGAAATATGCTGAAATCCCGTAGGTAACTGAAAATCATTAGCATATTTGAGTTAAATGCATGTAGTATTGAAAATATCATGCAAAGAATTGCAAATAATGGTAGAAATCATGCAAATATCAGCCTGTAGGCACATTATTTGACTAAATTCACAGTGCAGAGGTAGAATTATTGGAGATTTATGCAGAGCAGACATACAAAGCAGGATATTTGAAGAAATAATGATGAACTTTGCAGAAACACGTAAGGCCCCCTGAATGGAAAACAGCAACACACATCAACCACTGAGTAACGTCGGTAGATTAAGACCTAATCAACGGAGACTTGGGATCATGAATTCTCTGAATTCATCGTATCTTTCAAGATGAGTAAAGGTTGTTGTGTAACTTTTATTCTATGTTTGCGAATGACTAACATCATGACCAACATAAATTGGCGCTAGAAGGAGGGCAGCTGAGCTGTTTCTCAGCATCATCAACAACATAAATTGGCGCTAGAAGGAGGGCCGCTGAGCTGTTTCTCAGCATCATCAACAGAAGGAGGGCAGAACTGGAAAAGACACCACTGCTTCAGTCATCATTCATTTTATGCAGGCCCCTCGCTTCTAACGCAACATAAATTGGCGCTAGAAGGAGGGCCTGAGCTGTGAATTTCTGGATTTCTGCAAATATTACATAAATATTTCATTATTTGAGGTTAATGTCTGCAAATATCTCTTATTTGAGATGTTTTGGTTGCACCTTTGCAAAGATCTAGCCCAAAGCATCAAAGATTAGTTTGATTTTCTGAACTTTCAAGTTTTATTCTGAGATATGATAGATCTCATTAAAATTTCAAAATCCTAAAAATTGAAAAATAGAGTCTCATTTTGATGGATGTAGATGAAGGCAATTGTCAAGTTAACATTCCTTTATTTCAAGAAACTTTGAATAGGCAGCTTTACCCTCACAGTTTGTCTAACTTCAGTTTATCTACCTGTTGCAGGATACACCAGACTGTGGAACACAGTGAAATTAATTGTTTAACTTTCCTTACAAGGTTGGATTTATATTTGAAAGGACTAATATTCTTCTCGGATGTGTTCAGGGCTGAAATTTGCCAGGAAAATGAGGAAATTCTGGAGCAACAAGTAGATGCAGCACCAGAAGTTATTCATTGTCCAGACACTGAAGTGGATCGTTCTAAAGATTTTGAATTATACTTGTCTAGAAATATACAGTGTAGTCAATTATTAGGTTTACCCACTGATGATGTTCTGATTGAAAGCTGGTGCAGATTACATGATGAAGAGCATTCAGAAAGGGATTGTTACCCTTGCTTGATCATGTTGAAAAAGATTCTAGAAAATATAGTGGCTGAATCAGTTCCAGAAGGTAAAAAAGAGGAAACATCTTTCCTTGATTCATTCTATGGTGAAATTGATAGGGGTTCTCTACTTCCTAATACAAGTAAGGACCAGTCCGTATGCAGGTATGAATCTTGTGAAAATTTTAGAGAAGAAACCTCTCATCAGGATAATATTTGTGATTCTGATCCTAATACTGTTGATAAAGAAGATGAAACATCTTTCCTGGAGTCATTCTATGGTAAAGAGAAGTGCAAACAGATAGTAGAGCAATTTAAATGCACTCCTGATGATGAAGTTCCTATGATAGTAATTCAGGAAGTCATAGAAAAGAAAATAAATGCTAATTTACTACCTAACTGGGTTGAATTGAATGATCAAATGCAAGAATGTTGCAGGTTAATGGAACCAGATCCTCTAATAGATAGAAGATGTGAATTATTTAATGAACAATTCCTGAAAGATGAAAATGTAGAAGACTTTGGAGTTGTTGTGCATAATCAGATGTCACTCCAGAAATATTTTGAGAATGAAACAGGGGAGTGTCCTTATCAAGTGAAAGTTGTTTCTCTTTTACAGTCACATGATTTAGAAATGATAAATTTCTGTATATCAGGTTATGATAATAAAGATACTT
Source organism: Cunninghamia lanceolata (assembly GCA_027924645.1). Lineage (NCBI taxonomy): Eukaryota > Viridiplantae > Streptophyta > Pinopsida > Cupressales > Cupressaceae > Cunninghamia > Cunninghamia lanceolata. The sequence goes on along the minus strand of BSBN01000080.1, from coordinate 4,508,212 downwards.
AATTAGATGCTGATGTGTAGGAAATTGAAGAAAATATTGAGAAGTTTCCTGAACTGGAGGATAAACTGAACATCCGGAATGAAGGGATAAGGCTGGATAAAAATGAAGAATTAATACATCAAGAGTCATACATCCTTCAATTTGAAGAGAGACCAGGCACTGAGCCAAGCAGTGAAAATATAATGACAAATGGAAGACCAACTGCCAATGAAGAAGCATGTCCAACAAAATCAGAAATACACCAGGTTGTATTTCTCCTTTCCACAGTGAATAATGTTGAATACTATTTTAATTATGGAAATTCAGAAGATAAGACATGCATATGGATTAATCATGAACATGATGAGCTGCCTCAGTTGCTGATCATCAAGAGTCATTCTGTTGAATACAGTGAATTCAGAATATCAGAATATTTGTCAGAATATAAAGATAAATTTGCTAGGTTGAGAACCATAACTAATACCTTAATGCTCCTGCACAATCAAAAGAAGTATGCAAATACAGGTGTATTTGGGTCGTTTGCTGGTTTTTGTTTGCCTAGTAGTGGTTTGTATATAATTTTGTAGGTTAGTTATTTGTACAGTTTGCTTGTTTTGCTTTCTGTTGTTTCTTTTTGTAGGTTAGCTGTTTGTACAGGTTGCTTTTTGCTTTGCTTTGTTGAGTCTTTGTTTTGGTTGGGCAAAACTGGTGCACCTTATTACTTAAGAACACTGCATAAATTGTTAGAATTCAAAAGTTGAATATAAGTTTTTACATAGGTTGTAACTCATATCAGTGTAGGTATTCTTGATCAGGTCTGTGGTATCATATTCATCAGTACTACTTTTCTTGAGTCAAGGTGATCCTCACAATGACACACATAACAGCCTTGGGTTTGTTGAACATATCAGTGTAGGTGTTAAGTGAAAAATCTAAAGGTTGCCCTTGCTACCATTGCAATTCTCAACTTAATTTCAACAAGTGACCATTCCTTGTATCATGAGGCTACAACTGTTATATCTTAAGAATTAAATTCAAAATATAAAATAAATAAAATAATAAAATGGATTTTCTGAAATCCAGATTAAGTCATCTAAGTAACTCTACCGGAGCTATAGACGCTTGCTGGCAGTGGGGCTCTACTTAGGAGAATTGCAACGATAGCCTTGCCGGGGCTATGAACGCCTACTGGCAGCAAGGCTCTATCCGGTTGGCTATGAGGGATGAACCAAACTACGTAGCTTAACACCAGTCACTGACTTATTCAACTCACTTTCAAGATGAGTATATGAATCACATGCACACAATTGATCCCTTATCAATTCATTGTTACATTGATGAACATGATACCAGTTAGAAAGGATTAGGATGCTCATGCTTAATAGGAGTTGGAAATTTATGTTTTAACTTATCCTCACCTTTTGAATTATTTGAATTTTGTTGTTTTCTTTGGTGGCAAGTTGTTGTGTGGTTACACAACACGCCCCATTTTGCATTATCAAAACAGGGACCCAACTTTTGTTCTGGCTTGTGTTGTCTGTCTTCTGGCGGTTTGGTAAAAATGAGTCAGGTGCATCATCATCATGAGGTTAGTTTGTCAAAGTTCATATTTTATTTCTATGACCTCATATTTAGAAAGAGCTTGAAATTCCATGCAGATTTGCCTTTTACATCACCTGAAAATTCGTCCATATGAGGGAGTTATGAGCAGTCAAAGTTTTGGTCAAACCTGATATTCAATGAGGAGGATCATCATATTTTTATCCTCAGTCATGTTGTCAAGGTCATCATGATCTTGATCTATCACCCGATAAAAATCATGCAGTCAAAATATCCGGACGTCAATCTTGGGTGATAGTGTGTTTTACCCGTCAAATGACCTTATGCGCATCGTGAGCATCATGTTTTGAGTGTAACCCGATATTTCAAATTATACGAGCATCATGATATTATAACATCACCCGATATTATAATATCATGCTGATCTTATAATATCACCCTGCTTAGAAAATCCACCATCTGCATATTTGCATGCGCACGTCAAAGTCCTATCAGAGGGTCATCATCCTGATCTTTCAAGGGAGGATCATATTTGCTGATATTCGCTAATATGATGATGACGTCATCATATCCTCCTGATCTCCTTTTGCATGATCATGATGATCACCCTATCTTTTAAGGGTGTGATATTCTTAGCAGCATGATCATATTTTAAATATCACCCTAGCGCTAACCTAATGATGACCTCAACTCATCCTCATGCTTCGAAGACGGAATATGATGGTTACGTCATCATGATATTCGATGAGGAGGATCATCATATTTTTATCCTGTCATGTTGTCAGGATCATCATGATCTTGTTTGTCTACCTGATATTTCGTAATGTCCTCCTGCCGAGAAGTATGACCTTTTGCAAATATCCTGATGACGTCATCCCGATCTGATAAACGAAGAAGCAAATATCAGGATGACATCATCATCACATTTCCCTTCGGCAGGATATTTTCCAAAACATGATCCGGTTCGCGACTATGATGATGACGTCCTGTTCTAAGTTTAACAAAAGCCCCGGATATCCTGATGATCATCATCATCCTGATCTTTCGAGAAGGTTACCTTGGCCGCAAAGGGGTCATATTACATTCACCACCTGATCATCTTCCTTAGGTGACCTGATATTACATTTATCCCCTGATCTTAACTAAACATGACGGTGACGTCATCTTTTGCATTTTAATGAAACCCGGATATGACGATGACGTCACCATCATATTCCTTTCCTCAGCAGCAGGATCATATTTCATATCCTCCTATTTTCCTTCGACATGATGATGATGATGATGTCATTCTTTCCCCAATATACAGAAGCGAAACATGACGGTGACGTCATCAGGACATTCGAGGAGGGGGAGCATCATATTCACAATATCCTGCAGATAGGTAGAAAGCTCTAAGTTTCCCCATCGGCCGCGCTTTGAATTTTCTTCCCGACAGTAGTGGTCTCGCCGATAGCATGCAAAGCCAAATTTGAAATAATTTGTTAAAAGTGATTGGTTCCTCGTATATGTTGCGATGTATATGCACTATTTTGAACCCGATATACATGAAAATGGGCGGGAAAACAGAGCAATAGAAATTTGAAGTCCGATTGCCTATAGCTGCATATTTTCGGGCATGTTTAATAAAATGTTTAACTTCCTGTTGTTTATCCACATGATGATGAACTTAATGTTTGTCTGTTTATTTGCAGGAAGTCATGATGCTGTTAGAGCTGTTGCTGAGCATTGTATGGCTGCACATGGAGGCAACATGAACCAGAAATGAGGAGGATGTTGTCAAATATGCTGTTTGCCAGCTGGAGACTGAATCAAATCAAAAATGCTGGAATATTCTGTGCCAGCTGTTCATTTGCCAACTGGCGAAGCATGTGCTTGTCATCTGGACCGTTGATTGTTATGAGAAGATCATGATCCTTGGATCGTTGTAACTATTTTCTGGCATTTGTTCTATATAAGAGCCAGATCCTGGGGATGATAGGCATTGATAGATAGATATATCTGGCAGGAAGGCCGATTACTGTAGAATCAATTGGGAGATCGGATTACTGAGACTAATGAGGATAGAATTGTTGAAATGTCAAGGTTCTTTCTTCAGATCACTGTAAATGTACATGTTCTTGAGCATACTGAATGGATATGAAGTTTCAGATTACATCCTGATTGTAAATTTTACGTAATCTTCCTGTTGATTTCTGGATATGTACTGGTGAATGCTGTGTTCAACTGGAAGCGCTTCATTTCATTACATGTTGTTGTCAACTTTTCCTTTGAAGATTTGCACTGGATCATGCGGATTTGTGGAATGTCCTGGTGAAGTATGATTCTAGTTTCCTTCTTTTCATTGCATGTATGGGAGCTTGTATGTGGATCAGTGATCTCAGTCAAGTAGTTTTGGGAATCTCATTCTTTAACCCTTTTCCTTTTTTTTAAATTTCATAAATTCATCATCATAACTGCAAATCATGACAAATAATAAGCAGAAATAGAGAAATATGCTAAAATCCCGTAGGTAACTGAAAATCATTAGCATATTTGAGTTAAATGCATGTAGTATTGAAAATATCATGCAAAGAATTGCAAATTATGGTAGAAATCATGCAAATATCAGCCTGTAGGCACATTATTTGACTAAATTCACAGTGCAGAGGTAGAATTATTGGAGATTTATGCAGAGCAGACATACAGAGCAGGATATTTGAAGAAATAATGATGAACTTTGCAGAAACACGTAAGGCCCCCTGAATGGAAAACAGCAACACACATCAACCACTGAGTAACGTCGGTAGATTAAGACCTAATCAACGGAGACTTGGGATCATGAATTCTCTGAATTCATCGTATCTTTCAAGATGAGTAAAGGTTGTTGTGTAACTTTTATTCTATGTTTGTGAATGACTAACATCATGACCAACACTTCCCTCGAGGGGCTCACCAACTTGGAAAGCTCTTTTTTCCAATAATCCTACACCTTCTGCTATGGATGGAGTGGACATTATTCATTTGAAGGTTGGAGTTTTCCTCAAGATTAAGAATCCAATTTTGGATAGGGCTGTGGCAAAAATGGAGAATGTTCTAGTGGGTAAGGTTTATGGGAGAAGGCCTAATATTGAGATGTTGAGGAAGTGGATAGCTGGTAAGTGGGCCATAAAGGGCAATGTTACTATCTCAACACTTCCCAAAGGCATCTTTTGCTTCTCCTTCAACAATGCAGAGGACTGCCTTGGCACCTTAACCCATGGGCCTTGGTTCTTTAGGCAACAAAATTTGTCCCTCTACAAATGGCACCCAAGCCTCAACCTAGAGGTTGCTCTGGCTGAGTTGGCCCTGAATTGGATCAGACTTACAAGATTAGCACTCAAGTTCTGGGATGACTAAATCTTTGCGACTATAGCCAACTCTTTCAACCACTTCCTATCACTGGATAGTGTCACTAAGAATAGAAGTAGATATGTTTTCGCAAGGATCTATGTTAATGTTGAAATGCATAAGATTCTCCCCACTTCCATTGTTCTGGACTCTAAGTTTGGAGAATGGACATAGGAGATTATGTATGAGAACTTGGCTCTATTCTATCAAAAGTATGGAAACACTAGTCATCTCATCAACACTTGTGAGAAATCTAGCCGAGAACCAACTTGTATTGTTAAAGGGAAGACGATGGTTCAAGAATTTCTAAAGGAACCAACTCTTGACCAGAGCTCTCAAGATCATGCTCAGATGGTCCCTTCAGAGGCTCTCAAGAATCAAGAACTATCAGCCCTTCCTGAGGCTCTAAAGCCTCAAGATCAAGAGTTTTCGAAGGTTTCTACGACTACATTGAGCACCTAGGCTCAGAGCCAATTAGGACCTTCTAATGTCCCCTTAAATAGTATTATTTATCCTACTAGCATTGAGGCTAGTCAAAGGGTGGAGGTGATCAAAAAAGCCATCTCTCACTTAGCTTTGGAAGGAGTAGAGTTGGGATCCTTTCAAACAACTTCAGAGGGAGCAGAGTTGGGCTCATTGGGCTCGTCTTAGCAGTGTTTTGATGAGGGAGGTTTATCCTCACTTGGTTAATGCTTAGAAGGGGATAAGTTTGTCCAAGGTTTTGGTAAGGAGATAAGCAGTCCTAAAACCCATTTTTCACTGGCTAGAGAGCCTGTTACTCCTTCCTTGGAGAAGGAGATAAGGCATACAATGGATGTGGGTAAGGATTCTAAACCTGTAAAGAAATTCTTGAGAGAGACAAGGTGGAGGGAAATGACCAAGGACTTGGCTAACAAAAAACATAAGACATTGGAGCTAGTAAGCTCTAGGAGAAATATGAAATGATTATCATCTCATGGAATATAAGGGGACTCAATAGTTTCCACAAACATCTAATGCTGAAGAATTTCATAAAAGAAATGAGACCGAACGTCTTACTAATTCAGGAAACTAAGATGGATGAGAAATAATTTGAAAAGGTTAGAAATTACTTATGGCCATGTTCGAACCATGAAGCTATTAGGGTAGAAGGAGCATCGGGAGGACTTGTCACTATGTGGAAGGCTCAAACTCTACAAGGTAGTGTCATTAGAAGTAATAAAAGCACCATCAATATGAAATTTAAAATTATCGATAACAATGTGGAATGGACCCTTACTAATATTTATGCCCCCAATAATACAGTGCAAAGGAGAAAGTGTTGGGCTAACCTAATAGCAGTCAAAGGCACTTGGGAGGATTTCAAATGGATGGTAGCTGGAGACTTTAACTCTCCCTTATATCCCTCTGATAAAATTGGGGGGTCATGGAGTTTACTAACAACATGATGGACCTGGATAACTTCCTTCACCTAGGTGGCTTAGTGGACTTGGAGCTGGAAGGATTCAACTACACCTAGTCTAATAAGAGAGAAGGGAATAAGTTGATCCAGGTTAGATTAGACAGAATACTAGTCTCTACTGATTGAGACATTGCAAAAAATATAACCTTAACAACCTTTTGAGATTCATGTCTTATCACTCCTCTTATCCTCAATTAGAGTCCTTATCTAGATAAAGTTAGCTTCCCATTAAGGTTTGAAGTCATGTGGAATAAGCATCCAAATTTGCACTAGTTGATTTCCGGTTGGTGGAATCAGAGAGTTGATGGCTCAGGCATGTTTAGAGATATTCAAAAACTTAAACAAGTAAAATACCATCTTAATAGGTGGAATAAGAACTCATTTGGAAATATCTTTAGGCTAAGTAGGAGGTTAGGGCCCAGTTGTTGAAGATTAAGGAAGACATGGATGCATGTATCTTCACCTAAAATGCCAGTGGTACAAAAAGTCTTTTCTTAGGTAACTGCACAACATAGTGAAAAGTGAAGAGATATATTGGAAATAGAGATCTAGAATCCAATGGCTAAAGGAAGGAGATAAAAACACCAAGTTCTTCCACCAATTGACAATGAAACATAGGAAAAGAAATAGGATTTCTAAAATTAGTCTTGAAAATAGGAATGTCATAAAGGATGAAAGTTAGATTAGAGTTGAAGGGGCCAACTACTTTGAGAAAATCCTAAATGGGGCTAGGCCTTAGCTTCCAGAGGGGGACATAGTGCTAACACAAATTTTGGAGGTTATACCCAACACCCTGTCAATGAAGACAATTTTAGTTTCGAAAAGGAGGTAGCAGAGGAAGAGGTGAAAAGTGTTGTCTTCTCTCTAAACCCATATAAAGCCCCAGGTCCAAATGGCTTCCCTCTAATTTTCTTCCAGACCTATTGGGAGATTATAGGAAAATATATCACAACGACGGCCAAAGAGTTTTTCAAAAGGGGGAGAGTTTTGAAGGAAATAATTAACACATTTATTGTTCTCATTCGTAAGAGGAAAGGAGTGAACAAAATGTTTGAATTTAGACCTATCAACCTATTTAATACCCTCTACAAGATATTCACAAAGATGTTGATTCTAAAAATCCAACCTTTGCTAAATAAAGTCAATCATCTGAATCAGAAGGGATTGGTCCTAGGAAAGCAAATCACTAATGCCATCATCACCGTGCATGAGAACATTAACTCCATGGTGAAAAGTAAAAAAAAAAGTAGGATACTAAAATTAGACATATCAAAAGCCTATGATATGGTCTCTTGGCAGTTTCTTGAAAAAATCCTCTATTGGTTTGACTTTTAGGAGAAATCCATTAATATGATGAAAATTTGCTAAAACAATCCTACTTACTCGGTGCTGATCAATGGATCCCCCAATGGTCATTTTAAGGCCAATAGAGGCCTAAGGTAGGGGGACCCACTTTCCCCATATCTATTTATCATAATGGCTGATGTTTTGGGAAGAACAATATAAAACAAAATCTAGATAGGTAAGCTAAAAGGATTTAAACCTGTCTTTGATTTGTATCCTTCTTCCCACCAAAAATTTATGGATGATACTATTCTATTGGGAGAAGCCACCCTTAAGGAAGATGGAGAATGCAAAGACATCCTCAACAATTTTGCCTTGGTTTCAAGGCAACATATTGACTTTGAAAAAGTGGCATTTTATTTTTCAATACACTCTCGAAGTTGCAAAAGCAAATTATAAATGTCTTGAATTGCAAGGTTAAGGAAATGTCAAACACTTACCTTGGAATGTCTCTCACTTTGGGGAAGCTCCCAAAACTCTATTGGAACACTTTAATTTAAAAATCTAGAGAAAACTAGCTGCTTGGAAAGGCTCCCTCCTTAGCCATGTTGGCAAGTTCTTCAACTGCTCCAAGCCTCCTGGCAGAGTACCCTGGTTTATCTACTATCGTTATTCAAATTACCTAGATTTATTGCCGATAGAAATGAAAAAATTCAAAGAAGATTCCTTTGGAGTGGAACCAAGGAGAAAGAGAGACTATCTTTGGTGGTTTGGGATGTGGTCTGTACTCTTAAAATAGAGGCAAACTATGTGTTAGAAAGTTGTCTACACTCAACAAAGCTTTAATTGCCAACGTGGGGTGGAGACTAATGTCTAATGAAAATGATTAGACAAAAATTATGAAGGCTAAGTATCTAAAAAATACAGGAGGTATATCCCTCATGCACTCTCAAATCCTCCCAACTAACTCCTCCATCTGGAACAATATAGTGAAGGCTAAAAGCATTCTCTCAGAGGGTCTTTTCTAGAATGTGGGAAAAGGAAACAAAGTTAGGTTCTGGGAGGAACCTTGGATATCCTCCCCTCCATTGGACTATCATCCCATTATCAAAAGCATCCTTCAAAATAAGATGGGAGAGAAAGTTTGCAATTACTAGATTTTGAAAGATGGTAAGGAGACCTAGAACTTCAACAAGGTGGAGTTTGAGTATCCAATGAACATTGTGGCTAAAACCTTGTTAAAAATCCTAAAAATCCATAGATTTCACAAGAAATTCTTGGAGGACCAATTAATATGGAAATAAGACAAATCAAGTAGCTACATAGTTAATTTTGGGTATAACAACTTAGACAAGACTGGATGGGAGAGATTCAACTGGAGACAAATTTGGGGCAACAATTCTATCCCCAAGGTAAATTTTTTTTTGGTGTACAACTAACCACTAAAGAATCCTTACGGTGGATAATCTCCAAAAAAGAAGTTTCCAAATGGCCAACAGATGTGTGCTTTATGAAAAGGCTGAAGAGAGTGTTGACCATTTGCTTTTCCACTATAGCTTTATGTGGAAAATTAGACAAGAAATTATGAGAAACTTCCTCTTTAGTTGGGCTTGGTAGGGAAATATTAAGAAAATAATTGAAAGCTAGGCTTCACCTTACAAACATCCCCTAGTCAAGGAACTATGGTGATAGACACTGCTATATGTCAGTTGTGGAATATGGGGAGAAAGAAACAATAGGATCTTTAGAGGGGAGAAGAGGAAGTGGAAAGTAACTGCAGAGATTATCAAACTAAGAATCACTAAAAATGTTAAAGTTTCTAAACTTAAAGCTCCTAATTAAAACCCCTCAACTAAGGAAAGCATCATATCAAAAAATTGGGGGCTGAGTGAGAAACTCAATCAGGCATATCAAAGTAAGAAAATCAGTAGAAAGAATACCAAATGCCCCCTTGACCTAGGATGGAGCAAAACTCAATTTTTATGGGGCCTCAAAAGGGAACTTGGGTTAGGCAGGAGGGGGTGGTATATTAAGAGATAGTGAAGGAAGGATATTGGAATCTTATGCAGGGAATATGGGAATTTAGACTAACAACTTCACAGAGGCCTATGCATCATATCAAGGTATCTGTATGGTCATGGATGATGTAATAAGGAAGTTGATTGTGGAAGGGGACTGTAAGAATGTAATAAACATGCTCTAATCTAATTCTTCTCCCAATTGGTCTCTAAAGGACCTAATTAAGTTAAGAAAAATTAAGTTGAATACCATGGAGAAAGTTAAATATCATCACATTTTTGACAAGGAAATACTAAAGCTGATACTTTAGCTAACATTGACACTAAGGTTAATGAAGTCCTAAATTGGAGCTTAGGAGAGGTCATCCCTGATCTATTTAAGGACATTATTTGCAATGAAGAAGCCAATCCAACTTAGAGTAATGAATGCCCTAGCGAAGAAGGGGACTAGTCACACGAGGCATCTAAGCAAAAGGACTACCATTAATCATGACCTTATATGTCTCGCTCTGATGTCTTTCTTCTTTAGTGTATCTAGATTTTTCTTAGCCTAGATACTTTCAGAGCTAGTGGGAGTGCTAAGAATTTAGATTCAGGGTTTTGGAAGATGGGTGGCGACCTCCTTCAGATTGAACCTACTGGCTATGAAAGCATTAAGGAAGAAGTTGAGCTATGAGATATTCTTGAAAAAGGAAAGTTTACTTAGTACATTGAGACCATGAATGGGTATGACACTATTTTTTCTAGGAAATTCACTTCTTCATGGAAAGATGGGGTGTTTTATTTCAGAGGGATTTCATTGAGGGTTATAGAGGAGTTGATTACCTAGGTGACGGGATTGTGCATGGAAGGAACTAGACTTCTGAAAAAGGTTAAGGGGAATTATCAAGAGGACATGAAGAAATTCCTCTAAAATGGTGAGAATGTTCAAAGACTTTAGAATGGGTTCAACCATGAAGATCTTCTAGGGGTTTGGAAGAGGGTAGCGGAAGTCTTGATGAGGTATGTAACTTTAGAGGGAAGGTTTAAAAGATTCCACGCACATATCTTTCCTCTTCTCAATCAATTTCATCATGAAATGAAGATAAATTTCCCTTACTAGCTTTTCACATCCTTAGAGGACTCTGTGCAAAAAGTATTGTTAGGAGAATATCCCCTTGCCCTACATCAAATCTTAATCTACGCTTTGTATAAATTTGAATTATCTTTAACCCTGGATCTTGCGTTCAAACCTAAAATCTACAACCCTCAGTTGGTTGAGAATATTCCTGGGGTTACTGGGATAAATTTGGGAGGTAACAAGCATGCCATTCAAGAAGAAACCCTTACCAAGGAAGAGGGTTTTTTGTTGGCCAAAACCCATGAAGCCTTTGCGTCTACAACCTAGTCCAAGAAGACTTGCATGAAAAATAAGGATACTGAGCACAATTTAGGCAATATTATTGGTGAAACTTCTAGAAAAAACATTACACAAACTAGCAAGGACCCTCTTTCCAAGGGAGATAGGATCAAGGGTAAGGGCATGGCTAAGGTTGTGTCCCTTTCTTAGAAAAAAGTGAAATACAATGCCAAAGTGGCCTCCGTTGAGGAAGAAGGGACCTAGAAGAATGGAAAGAGGAAAATCTTTAATACTGTTGCTGAGACTAGTATAGGGATTAAATTAGAAGATGCCCCTAGAAAACCTAATCGTAGGGTTAGAAAGGACATTAATGCTAAGGGGGAGCAGCTAAAAAGGAAGAGTGAAACTGAGAAGGTATCTCCTACCCAGCCTAAGAATATCAAAGGTAAGGACAAAATCAGAGAGGACAAAGGTAAGGATAAAACCAAAGAAGACACCCTTGTTGGTGAGGAAATCAGTTACAACACAGGTAAGAAAAAGAGTACTGAAACTGCTAATAACTAGAGGGTGAAACTAAAGGGCCAGGAGCCCCCTCCTAATTTAGGTCACTTCTCTTCCTATCAGTCAACATGACCAAGGGGGTCGGAAGAAAGACTGCAATTCTTGCAACTAGCTGGTAGAGAAGGTTGCCACTCTTTACCAAGCCTTAGATCTGCAAATTCAAGTCCTCAAATGACAACTGGCATAATTGCACCATGCAAAGTGCAAGATCCAACATCTTGAGGTGATTACCTAGCTTGAGACAACTGAGTGGCCAAAGGACAACAAAGATGACCTGTGGGGTGAAGTTGAGAACTTGGCGAGAAAATTTGAGAAGTGGGAGACCATGAAGGATGAAATAGTGAAAATAAAGGCTAATCAGGAACAACTAAAGAAAAACATGGTTGAGATTGTGGAGTTCAGAAGGGAAACGATGAAGAACTCAACCACTACTCTTTATGTCTTTCAGGAGGAGTTGGAGAAGCAAAGGGCTATGAGAGAATCCAAAACAGGGGTCACTGCTCAGGACATTCAGAAACAATCCACTAATGGCCTGGCCAACATAACTAGGGCAAGAAACAAAAGTGCTAAAGGTAAGCATATTAGCATGGAGATCCAAGAAGAGTAGGACATGGATATGGAGGAGACTGCCTTTGAAGACAAACTAAAACTCTTAAACAAAGAGTGGCAGGCTATTAGTAGTCTGAAATCTATGGTAAAGCAATAATATGGCATGTTTCTAGTCCTTATGTGTTTGTCTAGCTCTACTGGCCCTTTCTCTGTTTATGCTATTTCATGTTGTTATTTGTTTTACTTCTTGTAAAACTTGATCGACTCGCCTTTTTGGCTTTTGTTCATGGGTTTAGGCCCTTCCCGGTTACTTTTATCAAAACATGGTGCACTTTTAATGAACTATATGCAAACATAAGTAATTCTCAAAAGTTAAGAAAACTACTTGTAAGAAATCAAGACAACTATATATTTTTTCATGATCGAAGTAAGCCATATTAAACACTTCTAACATAATTTTCTTGAAAGGAATATTAAATAGCATATAGATTAAAAGATGCAAGATAATTTGAAAGTAAAAGGAAAGAAATATAAGCATAATATTTATGCAAATGCATAGCATTATTTAGTTCTTTAAGAGGCATACTGTCCATGTTAGATAACCTATACGTGCCCAATCCGTAGACTTTAGTAATTATGTATGATCCTAACCAGTTTGGGCTAAACTTTCCTTTTTCATCTGGTGGTGCATTTACATTTCATTAATTTTTGTAAAGCACCAAATCTCCAATTGTGAATGAATGGTGGATGACACGTCCATTATAATAGTTTTGTACATTCTTTTGATGGGCTTGGAGATGTTCGAGAGTGTTTATGTGTTGTTCATCGAGCATTTCAATTTGTTGAAGTCTTTGTTCTCTATGTGAATTTTCATCGAGGATGCCATGGAGAGAAACTCGTCATGAAGGAATTTATAAATCCAAAGGCATGATTGCATCAACACCGTATACAAGGTTGTATGGGGTAGTACCCATAGCTGTACAAGCACTTGTTTGGTAAGCCCATAATGCATAAGAGAGTTGAGTATGCCAATCCTTCTTGTGTTTATTAACAATTTTCTGAAGGGTTTGTCTAATTATTTTATCAGAAGCTTCTACTTTTCCATTTGATTGTGGATAATATGGTGTGGAGAAGTGATGTTTAATGTGGAATTGTTTGAGGAATTTCTTCACGTCTTTGTTCTTAAATGATAAACCATTATTAGTAACCAAAAAGGAAGGAAGTCTGAATTGAGAGATAATATTATCAAGGATGAAGTAATAGATTACTTAAGAATTCATGGATTAGAGTGGAACCACTTTGACCCATTTCATGAAGTAGTTGTTAGATGTGAGAATGAAATTATGTCCTTGTGAAGGAGGAGAGATTTTTCCAATAAGATCCAGACCCCACATGGAAAATGGCCAAGGGGATACCTGGGTATGAAGTTCTTGGGTAGGAGCTCAAATTAGATTGTTATGTTGTTGACATTGTATGCACTTTTTGATGAAGGCAAAATAATCTTGTTCCATGCTTTCCCAATATTAGCACATGTGAAGCAATCTTTGAACCAAAGATCTTCTACCGAAATGCCCTTTGGAAGCACCTGAATGTGCTTCCTCTAAGGACACTGAGATCTCTAATTTTTTATGAAAATGAAGGAGTCCATTATATCCTCTTCGATAAAGAACATTAGATAAAATGATGTAATGTGCTACAAGATTATAGATGTGAACTTGAGAATTTCTAGATGTTGGATTCAGAAAGGTACCATCACTCAATATTGAAATATATGGGAGTACCATTCATTTGAATCTATGATACAACAAAGGACTATATTAGAAGTGTTTTAGATATAGAGGGTGATATAATATTATGAATGATGAATAGATAGTCCTTGGATGAATTGTGAGCGGATATAAGGAAAGCAATGCTTGCCATTGTCTCTGCATGTCGATTGTCTTTTCTTGGGATTGTGTCAATTGTGAAAGAGGAGAAAAGTTCCAATAGTGATAAGGCTAAGTCATGAGATACTAAGATAACTTATCCCGCTTTTCTTGATAAGATCTAGTGACTTGTCTTATAATCAACTGAGAATCACCGAATATGTATAGATTTTTGATATTAAGCAAAAAAGTGGCACACAAGCTAGCGATAAGGGCTTTATACTTTTAAATGTTATTTGTACATGAAAAGTTGAAATGATAAGATAGAGGAACTGGCTTTCCTAAAAGAGGTACTAGTATAACACTAGCACTGGAGCCAGTTCAACACCTAGAATTGTCAAAGAATAGATCCCACTATTGATTAGTGTCCAAAGAAAGGATTTGATCATTAGGGAATGATTCTTGATTTGGAAAATAAAATGGTGAAGGAGCTTCAGCTAAATGGTCGGTCAATGCTTGACCCTTAATTGCCTTTTGGGAGACAAATTTTAGATCAAATTCTATTAACAACATAAACCACTTAGCTAAACATCTTGAGAGATCTATTTTAGCAAAGAGATGCTTCAAGGGATCAAGTTTTATAATGACATTAGTTTCATCATTTAGAAGATAGTGTCTTAACTTTTGTGTTGCAAATACAAGACCAAGACATTGATTTTCAATTGTAGAATATCAGACTTTATAATGAATTAAAGTTTGGTTGATGTAATAGACAACACATTCTTTTCCATCATGATCATGTTGTGCTAATAGAGCTACAAGATCATTAGAAGAAGCTGATGTGTAGAGAAGAAAGGGTCATCTAGGGCTGACAAAGTGTACAATGAGAGGATTAGCTAAATAGATCTTTAGGTTTTCAAAAGATTTTTGGCAATCCTTGTTACAACTAAAATGAGAACCTTTCTTAAGAAGTTGTGTGAATGGGAGTGTTCTATTCATGAGTTGTGATAGAAATTGACATATGGCCTGCATATTCCCTTGTAAACTACGAAGTTGTGAGATGTTTTTAAGAGGCAGCATGTTGACAATAGAACCTCAATACCATGATGCGAAACAATGAATCCCAATAGCTTACCTCTATCGACACCAAAGATACACTTACAAGGATTCGAGCACATGTTGTATTTTCATATACGTTCAAAGATTTGACGGAGGATTTTGACATTATCTCGATGCAAGACAGACTTGGCCAGGATGTCATCGACATAGTCCTCTAATATATTATGCATGAAATAATGAAAGATAAGAGTCATAGCATGTTGATAAGTCACACCAGTGTTCTTCAATCCAATTGGCATGACAACCCAATAAAATGTTCCCCAAGGAGTTATAAAAGCCATCTTATATTGATCTTGAGGATTGATGAAAATTTTGTTATATCCAGAGAAGTAATCCATGAATGAGAGTAATGTATGGCTAGAAGTGGAGTCAATGATCATATCAATGTTAGGAAGAGTTAAATCATCTTCTAGAGATGCTTTATTTAAATCACAAAAGTTAATACAAATTCGAATACAATTGTCGAGTTTAGCAACAACCACAATATTTGAGATCCAAGGTGAATAGTCAATAGGGCGGATAAAGCCAACTTGTAAAAGCTTCTCAATCTCAGCCTTAACTAACAGTTCCACCTTAGGATTCATCTTTCAAATAGGACAAGGGGGCATAGCACTGAGTCATGTAGAGAATATATTAGGTTCATCACAAGATTGCCCAAAGATCAATAATGATTATATATTGAAATGTTCCTAAATTCACAAGAGGTTAGAAAAACAACAACAATCACACCAAATCGATGTAAGAACCCATCACACCATAGAATATAGATATGAAAATCATCCAAGACCCTTTTCCAGTACATAGGAATAATGAAAAACAATCACAATGCCATGAACTTAGAGTTAGCTAACCCTTGCAAGGTCTTAGAGTCAAACATCCCTGTACAACTAGGACCAAAAGGAGAGAATGCTAGGATTAGTGGAAATACTACATAAGAAAGACATTGAACCTAACATTGAACACAAAATAAAATTTCATGAAGGGATGGTTTTAGCTGTAAAACCAATACCTACCCCAATTAGACCATACAGGTTGATTTATGATATGAAGAAGACCAATGCCCATTTCTCTTTCATATATCTCCTTAAAAAATTTCCATCACATCGGTCAACTCTTTTGCAAGCAATAATGTTGAAGTATCTAGATTGGATCACTCCTCCTAGCAAGAAAATTAATCAAGTTGGTCTTGATATAAATTTATGAAACACTGAGTGACAAGAGCCAAGGTTCTTCTTTGACTTAAAAAAAATACCTTCTGAGGTTGAATTAACCAAGAAAGGAGATCTATTATTATATCTACAAGTATGGATTTATGACACATGTATAATGAGGACATTAATTGATGATAAATCCACTATAAACATAGTTCCATTTTCTCTATTGGAAAGGATGGGATATGGACACATAAACATCACAACATGCAGAGATATGTTCATAGGCTAGGACAATTTAAAAGAAAATACAATCAAAAAAATCATGCTACTAAGCTCCTTGGGACCCAAAATAGTACCCACAATATTTTATGTCATTGATAAAGACACTGGTTAAACCTTGTTATGGGGAAGACTATGGATACATAGGATGAAGGTAGTACCCTCCATGTTGTTCCAATAGGTTCAATTCTTACATCTTGGAAAGATATATGTTGCAAAAGGAGATCTTGAGCCTTTTAGCATGGTCAAAATAAACACAATTAGGAAGAAGAAAGGAATTCCCATTGATTACGAATTGTCAACAAATAAAATCTCCATTCTAGATCCAACTCCACAATCGATATGCCTAAATAAGGTAGAACCACTAATGAAATGGTGAACAATATAGAAATAAGAACTTTCGAAAAGGGAGTCATCAAAATAGAGACAAGTCGTTCCAAAGAAAACAACAACCAAAATCATGGAGTGGTTAGAAAAAGATGGCCCCATTCAATTCCCTTTGGATGTTTTCACAATCAACATATTTTCCAAAAATTAACAAGAGAGGACTAATTAGGCCATCCCAAGCATAGGTGAAATTCCACAAAAGATGAAGTGGCCTAAGTTTGATGAATAATTTCAAACTACAATGCTAGAAGTGAAAGAAGTAGATCCACATGCCTTCTCAGATCCTGAGGAAGAGACATTAGAAAGCTATACTCCTTTGACACCACCAAAACAAATGTTGTCAAGTGAGTCATATGTGCCTCAGACTTAAGAAATGAGTGATTCTTATGTACCAATTTCACCCTCTAAATATACCTATACACCTTGGACACCCCCATAGAACCAAAACCTAATGACAAAGAAGAAGTCTATTCTATTGATAATGAGTCAACAAATGCTCCAAAAGATTTGTCTAAAGCTTTTGTAGCTCCCATTCCCCAAGAATGACCTATTGCTTCGACCTCAATAGAATCCAAGGATATTGATACATGGGAAGCACCTCAACTCCAAATTGAAATGATTTAGAGGTTTCCTAATGAAGATGATGGTAGTGAAGGAGAATTTCGTAAAGGGAAAAAGTTACAAATAACCATAGGAGTAGAGAATCTCGTTATCCTCAAGTTAATTAAGAAATATATAGGATACTCCATGGACTTATGACCGTAGCCAAATGGTAGGACAATCAAAAGATTTTTTTCCTTAAAAGAACAAAGGGAGGCACCTACCCCATTTGAGTTATTTCAATTTCTACAAAGCATCTAGGAGCATGATGAAGTCAAGACCTATATGCAAGATGAATTTGATTTACTCATATAGCTATTGAATTGTGATGGAGTCCTGTATTGGACTCCTCATCAACAAGCTTACAAATCCTTGGCTCATATCATGTTACCTCAAGAAGTCACAGAGCCAATCCTACAAGAATAAAATAATCCTTCAAGACCTTATAGAATAGGAGATATTATCCTCAGGAAGGGCAGTACAAAGAATAAGAAGCATAGGAAGATTTTTTTTCAAGAAGATTGGAAAGGTCCCTATATAATCAAAGAAGATGTTGGAAACAATGTGTATCTTTTATGCACAATGGAAGGGGAAGAGTTTGGTGAAATAGTTAACACTTTTCACCTTAATAAATATTATGTCTAAAAAACCAAAAAATTATAAAAAAATCAGAAAAATCCAAAAAAAAAAATCTATAAAAAACATAAAATCATAAAAAAATCAAAATTTGCATTATTCATTATGTTCCACCTTGTATTTTGTGTGTGACATTCTCTTGTTTGATTTTTATCTTAGTAAGGAGTCTACGGTTGCTTAGGTATAGGTTGACCCTTTAAGCTCTTGAAACCCCTTATGATCATACATATTACCTATCATCTCCCCTTTAATTTCCAAAATCTTTATTGAATCCAAGCTTTTAGCTTCACACTGATCCCAATCTTAACAAACCATGATGTTAAGTCCAAATGAAGTTGGTACTCAAAACTACAATACCTAATGAAAGCTTGCAAATAGATCTTCCCCATTCCTCCTTAGTAGAAGGGAAGTTTGACTGGATGGTGAAAACCCTTGGTGGCACTTAGCCCCTTATCTTTTATGGCCAAAAATGTCAGGGGGATCATAACTCTGCAAGAAGAAATCAAAAAGATAAAAAAAACAAGAGTGCAATAGAGATAAAAAAGATAATAGAAAAGTCAAAAAGAGAGAGAAAATACAAAAAATTAGAGAACTAGAAAATATATTGAAAAATACCAAAAAGAAGAAGAAAAGAAAGAAAGAAATGAAAAATATAGAAAAATAAAATATAGGATTATTGATGTCCATACTTTCGAGTGGAGATAAATCTAAGCTCAAAGCTATGGGTGTGGCATCTATTAGAGAAAATAAAAAAGAGAAAGGTACAAAGCACAAACACACACACTATTTGCACAAAACCAACAGTCTAGTTGTCTTTTCAACCATATTTTGATTTAGATCCTTTCCTTTACCCTAGGTCTATCTTGTTGGCCATCTTTGATCTAAGTCTAGAAGCTATTAATAAAATTTGTTGCTTGTCTAAGTTGAAATCTTACCAAAGTGTTTTGTCTAGATAAGGATTAGTGTCTAGCCTTCTATGAAGCCAAAATCAAGAACTTTCCATCTCCTCCATACTCCCACTTGAGTCCCTAATTAAATCCTATCCCAAGGTTATTAGGTCTCCTTATACCTAGTCAACTCAGAATCCCCTAAGTAAAAAATCCTACTTAAGAACAGTCACAGTGTTTGTTCCATTTGCATTCATCGTATCACAAAGAGAAAATCAAAATCAAATTTTTCATTTCATAACTTATGACATTGCATAAGGAAATAAGAAATGTGTTACATCCATACTTTCATATGTTCTTGCATCCATACATTTCATACTTCATATATTCCAAAAAATTCCCAAAAAATACATATTGCATTATCATTGTGTTGTTAATAAGTAAGAGATCTTGATCATCCATGTGCACAAAATATGAAAGAAGGAGACATAAGATATAAAACATAAAGTAAGTTTTGAATAGAGAAAATCATAGTACATTTTAAGAAAGTCTACCATTTCCTAAACAAAAGCACGCTCAAGTGTGGAAGTCTCCCCATGCAAGGGGGAAAAATAAGAAAACTAAGACTCCCTAGAACCTCAAGGATGCTTTTGACCAATAGAGCCTTCATAGATCTTGCTCCTAGGTCTTCTCTGACTATCCACCACATTAGAACCCCTATGTGTCCTATGAGATAAGAAGGAATCCTACTAAAAGCGTGTGAATGAGATGGGCTCACCGTTTGAGCTCATAAAGACTGTCGTTGAACCCCAAGGTTAGCCATCTCTCAAAGTAAGACATCTTTTGGTCTCAAGTGGAATATTTCTAGCCCAATGAGAAGTAATATACTTACCTGCATGGTAAGTAGCAGCCAAGATGTCTATATGATGACCAACTAAAGAAGACAAGTGAATATCAATAAGTAATTCAACCCTTGAGCGACCAGTAGAAAGGGCCAATATGTCTAGTGAAGCATTTCAAAATGTTCCCTCCATTGCTCAATAGTACCTAGGGAGAAGTGAAAAGAAGAGTATTAGTCAATAATTAAATCTATAAAAGCAAAGGAGTAACAAAGAAAGAAGGAAAGAGATTCTTACGAGGATCACCAACTTTCCATGTAGGATATTAGAGTCTCATGTCCTCATCTGACAAAGGATATAACCTAGATTATATCTAGGAGTCATTGCTAGTATTTCCTCCTCATCTAAAGGAATCTTTCCCTCCTCTCTTATATTCACCTCATCATGCTCCTCTCCTTCAAGATTATAATCCGTGTTTGTGGAGTCATCAATCTCCTCCTCGACAACTACTAATATCTAAAAGTGAGTTGGTCTTGTGTGCCTTTGCCTTACCGCATGGACTGGCTTTGTAATCAAAATCCTAGGGTCAAAGTAGTCCAAAAGAGTGCCCTTTTCTTGGAATCTACTATCTCTTGATCTAATCTATAATAAATAGGAATAGTGGGAAAGTCCTCTAGAAATTCCTCACCAGACTACTAAAGCACTGTAGCAATATGAGGAGCCTCAACCAAACCATTCTTGTCCCTTAGATGAACCACTCCTCTACAGTAGTCTCACACATGCCTATCACCTATGTCAACATAAGGACTAGAAATGAAATTTTTATCAATAAGAGTAGCCACCATGCATGTACTAGCATCAAACTAACCAAGTCGATCCCATCACATGGCTCTCGACAATCTAGGGTCTGGGAATGGCATAGCCTATTGAAATGGTATGATATTCTCATATATCCATGACATAAAAAGTTAAGAATGACTAAAAGAAAGAGCCCCTCACCTCAAAATAGATACAAATCTCAATAGACCATGGCAATGATGTCAATCCCCCAAGAAAAAATGTACCTTCCTCTAGTCTCTGAATGATTGGTGCCTAACACCATCTAAACCTTGATGCCCCCTTATCTCTTGAAAATCTAGAAGTGATCAACTTATTAATAACCTTCGTAGAAGTGAAATGGTAAGACTAGTAAAAGAAATGAGTTGAACACCTCTATGATCCCAGGATGAGTAATCCCCATGATAGTAGCCCAAGACAATTGTTCCCTCTCAAACTCATTCTCAAGAAGCTAAAGTAGCTCTCCTCTCATAGGAACACCTAATATGTAGTAAAAATCATACAAAGTGATATTCCACCCCCCTTAAACTTGAGGGAACCTGAAGGTGTTCCCATCCATATCCCAGTATGTCAATATGTCACAATAAATGCAGGAAGAAGGATGAACAATCAAAACTCTAGCCACCTTGTCCAAACCTATCCTCCTCAAGATAGCATGATCATCAATGGACAAGGCCTCATAAGAATCCATAAATCAATGCAGATCATGAATCACATTCCATTGAATGTGTGCATCCTTCTAGACACAAAGAGCAACGTGTTAGATCTCTAAAACTAAAAAAATCACAAAATAACATACATCAATCAAAAAATTGCAACAAATGAAGATGTTAGTATCAAGAAATAAATAAAATTGAGTGTTGAATGCATCACATAATAGAACATTCTATAGAAGCTTTATGGGTGGGTCACCTAGTTATCAGGGCAAATCTCCCAACGGCAACCCAGGAAATCAGGTAGATCTCCCAAGGTGACCTGCCTTGGCAAAAGGGACCTAACCCTATCCCACGCATTGGCATGATTTAGACACCCTCAAAAACCATAAAAATGACTAAAATTCAACAAATGGAAGGTTGCAAATGGTTAAAACAAGAAAACTAGTAAAATGCAACAACTAAACTTGAAAACGATAGATTCTTTCAAATGAAATTGACAAAACAAAATCTAGGGTTTTGAGAGATGCATTTCTTATTATTCATACTTGGGTGTTAGTGGGATAAATGTTAGCTTCCATCTTCTTGATCTTTTGTCGATAGGTTCCCATCGACTAGTTACTTGTACAATTCCTTCACCATTTGAACTCTTGGCCTATGATTTCTCCTCTTTCTTCTTCACTTAGCTTAGTTATATTTGAATGCATTTAGGTTTGTTCTAGCTTTTATAGTGCTATATCATCCTTGTAGATCCCCACAATGAAGTGAGGTGACTCAGGTATACTCAATACTCACGCATCGATGGTATGTTCCCTCATTTCTATTTCAGTGCTCATTATTGAATATCATTATATAGAACTAATATTTGTTTTTTTAGGTACAATTGTGGGATAACAACAATAGGTAAGGCCTATTTTAGGAACGATACCTACCTTTCATGTAGACTACCATCCTTGAGGGGGAAAATATGTAAGCACTAAAAAATGCATGAGCCTACTATTATCAACGAGATTGCACCCTATTGTTGAATGTGATTCAACAAGACCCTGTGATACAATGGGAATAGCTTCTAGGTGTGGGACCTTGCGAAAGTTGAAGCTAAACCTCTAGATGAAGGGTTGGTTCCCTCGATTTTATCACCTAAACCAGACTATCTACTCCTTTTCTCATAGGAAAAGGGTAGAAAATTACATAATAGAAGCCTAAAACCTAAGGTAAGGTGATGCACCAACTATTTGTGACATGTACTACTGCATAACATACACTATAAGTTTAATAAATCAGCTAGTTTCAAGACACAACTCACATCTATTTCATGTTCATGTATCAATATTTCATAGGAAGGCTTGGGTGTTTACAATTTTAGAAGGAAAACTGAAGACTTTCTCACAACTAATGACTATTTGGCATCATGACACAACCTACAACCTACACAAATCATACATTTTCTATATAGAGGTGTTAAAAATGAGACATACATTCAAGGATTTGCATGTAAATTATAGAAATATACATCAATCATTTAGCTACACACAATAGACAAGATTGAGAAGGTCAAAAATGATTTCTTTATTGATCAAAGGTACTTACAAAACTAATGTACAAGTCTACTTTTTGCATGTTTTCTCCAAAAACATGAAATTACATTGAGCATTGAGAGCTTCAAAACATGAAAGAACTACCATAAAATGTTGCCTAGGGGTCCTATATGTCATCCCAAACATAGGAGAGCATATAGGAACTCAAATTGACTAAGTTACAAAACTTAAAAAACAGAAAACCTATTTTGGATGCCCAAGAAGAGTCCTCATCTGATTTGGTCTTCTTCAAGCTCCTAGGAATGTGCTCCAACTATTCTAGAGGCTCTTATATCCTTGGAAAGTGGTCAAAACTGCTTCCTAGATGCCCTCAACAGCTGTCCTTGTCATCCATCTTCTCATTAAGTACCTCAAATTGCCTTAGCTTCCACTTTGCCCAATAATAGAGTGTATGGAAAAAGTTAGGCAACTTGTGGGGTACTTAAACTACCCAAAACTGCCTCATAAAGGCTCTAAGACACTTGTCATTTCATCCACTACCCTTGTTGGGTCTTCTTGAGGGTCTTTATTGCCTTTTGTGTTCTCAAAATGATATTTTTAGTAGCTCATAGTTATGAGAACTCCTATTTCTTATCTCTACCCTCTGTAGTATTTCTTTCTTCTATCAATCTACAGACCTGCTATTGAGTTTAGGATTGCTTTTGTAGACCTTGTGCCTCCTAGTCATCATTTATCATAGTTGATTACCTGCTCCTTCTTGACAATACTGACTGCTATCCTTGTATGGTGTCCTCCTTTGTCACTGACTCTTAGGCATGCTTATCCCCATGGTCAAACTGATATTAGCACTTATTATCTTTGTAGAAACTCATAGTATACTGGTCTTTGTGTATGTATATGACTACATACACCATCAATATGTCACACAATCAACATGATTGTTCCTGCTTTATCACATGGATCTTAACTCATTATATAGGGACAACTGAGTTTTACCCTTGCCCTTGCATACCACTCTATTTTCTCATGCTAGAAAACCTTCCTGTTGATTGTTGTTCTTGTCATTCTTGATAGTTTGCTCACTGTTAACTGCACATTTTTCTTGGTTGTTGACTGTCCTTTAACTTTGATAGTAATTATGTGTATGCAGTCAACTATTTGCTTTTTGTGTGCAGTCATTTGACTACCCTCCTTTTCTCTATATGTAGTCAACTATTGTCTCACCTCTTCTCTTGACATCTTTGTCTACTTTTGGCATTTGCATGACCATCTTTTGTTTGTTGATGAATTTTATGCAGTTCTTCTTCCTTTCATGACCATTTCACAAGCTTGTCTACTACCATATCTTTGTTGGATTTAGGATAGATAACTAAGAGGGGGGGTTAATCAGTTATCACCAAAATCCTGTTCCTTATTCACTTAAAAACCTTCTTATATTTCAACAACATATCAATGATTCAATCATAAAAGTATAATGCAATAATTCAATAGAAGAAACAAATTCAACACATATAACACCAAGATTTTAATGTGAAAAACCTAGTTAAGTGAAAAACCTAGTTAAGGGAAAAACCACCACGTGATTAACCCAAGATTGTATTCTCTGTTAAAAGAATAAGAAGAATAAAATGGCACTTGCCAGTTAGGGCTCATTGCCCAAGCACACTGCTCACAAGAGGCCCACTGTGGTGCAGGAGCACCAAGATATCTATGACTTGTTCAATCTTCAAGTTGTTTGTTTTGGTTCAATAAGGTCCTTGAGACCATTTCCATGATGTAATAAGGCTTGCATGCCATGATTGTAACTGACTATGTCCAAATGACTAAAACTGCTGTCATATTGTAAGACTTGCTCCTAGGGGACAATCATATAAGTTTTCTTGTTTTGTAAGCCTTATCAAGGCATAGGTGAGGAGGTTAAGGCATGTGAGAGTCTTGGGACATTGTCAAGTCTCAAACAAATCATAATCAAATCATAAAAACCACCGATGACAAGAGTAAATGATAAAACAATGTGTTTACTGTCTTAAAACAAGGTGGTTGCAGAAGGTATTTGTTGGTTGTGGACAGCCCATCAACCAACTACTTTGATAACCACTTCAAACTGTTTAGAAGGCTTCTTAATGCCTCAAAGATGATGATTGTAGACCAAAAAAGAGAGAAGTTGATAAGTAATAGAAATCAGTCTTTTGCTACCATTTTATTGTTTTCTGAATTTTGTTGAAAAACAGTCCGTACCAAGTTGATGTACAGAATGGCTGTACTTCCTATGTCATTGGGAAATGATTAATATTGAGTCATCTTCCTTTCAAATGCATTTTGAGGCAATGATATTGTGTTGAGAAGGTGTTGTAGCCATTTTCCACAAGACTATTTTTTTTTTTGAATTTGTTGTTCATAGAAAAAAGACTCACAACAGTCCGTACCAATGCATTGTACGGCTCTGTCATGAAGTCAAACTCACTTAGGGGTGGAGTATAGTGAGATACCTTTGTTTTAAGTATATTTTGGAGTCTTAATACTGAAGGAGAAGTAAGTTATAACAAGTTATTGAGGGATTGCTGTTCACAACTCTGTTTTCTAGTGGAATTGTTGTTTCAGGCCGTACAGGAAGAATATATTAAGTTGTTGTCATTTCTCCATGATTGAGTGGTTGGAACATTGAATATACTTGCATTTGAATAGAGTTTTGTGTTTTGGATTTGCAGTCTAAGAAAGTTACAGGAGTTCATTCAAAAACAGTCCCCATAGGCTCTTAAACAAGGATTTGCCTCTCACAATGAGGAATTGACCATCCCACAAACTTTCAAAACCATAAGACCTATGGGATGGATGTATTTGATTGCATTTTGAATGTTTTAGTTGTCTACAGGGGTGGAAGGACTGATTTGGGAAAGATTTGTGGAGTGACTTAATAAATCCATGTATTAAGCCATTGAAGAAGCTTGTATGAAGCAACTGTAGTAGGGAATTTGAGGACAGTCAACTCTAATAGCAAATGAATAGTGGATTCCATGGTTTTGGCATGCCATTGGCATGTCTGGGTGGTCTAGAGAGTTTCAAGTTGCCATTTGTGGGTACTTGCTTCACAAACTAGGCCTAATTAAGGCATAAAACCACTAGCAGGGTATTGGTTCAGACACATTTTACAAAACAACCCAAACCCATTCTAGAGTATGTTGTGGGGAGGCATAATGGGTATCTAATACATGTCTGAGATTTGCATTTGGGTGTTTATATAGAAAGTTATTGGGACTGTTCTCTGTTTGCAGGGCTACTAGCCTTTCTTGGGTTTTGTGAAGGAACTAGTAGTTCAAAGTCTGATCCACCTTTCCCAATGGATGGGATGGGCTCTAATATATCTCCAAACACCATTTCCAAGAAGAATTCAAGAACTTTAACTGCTGTTCCCACTTTTCCATGAAGATCCTTGTTTTTGGGCTCATTGATGTAGCTGAACCTTGCCGAATTTTGTCCTTCTTCTTGTATCCAATTTGCCTCTACATCATAGTGGTATCAGAGCCATAAAAGGTTCTGTTTTTGGTGGTATAAGGTCTGGTATATGTCAGAAAAGGAGAGTGAAGGAGAGGCTAGCAATATGCCTCCAAAGGGTATGACCACCGAAGTGGTCAAAAAGTTTAAGGAGATGGAAGAGAAGATAAAAAGTGGAGTCAAGGAAGCACTCCAAGCAGAGTTGAAGGCATTTAGAATAGAAAAGAGGATAGATTAAGGTTCAGATGAAGAGGAAAAGAAAGAGGAAGAAGAAGAAGAACAAGAAGAGGTAGAGATACTAGCTGATCAAAGGCATTTCCTTGAGGCCATCAAGGCAATTGGCAAGGACTCTTCGGAGGCTAAGGTGGAGATTCCTATGTTTAGTGGGAAGATGAATGCTGATGAAGTTATGGAGTGGATTGAGGCTCTAAACAACTATTTTGAGTACAAGGAAGTTCCTGAAAGTAAGAGGGTTAAGTTTGCAAAAACTAAACTCAAAGGTGCTGCCCTTACATGGTGGAATTACACCCAAGGTGAGAGGGTAAAGAATGGGAAGAGTATGATCTCTTCATGAAGTAGAATGTTGGAGAGGATCAAGTCCCAATTCCTTACATCAGACTATGAGGTACAGATCTACAAGAGGATGCAAAATCTCAAACAAAGAGATTTGGATGTGGCTACTTACACTGAGGAGTTTCATAAATAGACTCTTCGTTGTGGGTTCATGGAGGATGAAAAAGCCAAGGTGGCAAGGTATCTAAATGGTTTGAGATACAATATCCAAGATGAAATCAGTTTGTTGACCCCTAAAACCATGGAGAAGTGCTTTCAAGTGGCACTAAGGGCTAAAGAGAAGTTGAAGAGGAAAGGTGAGCAGCAAAATAGAGGAAGAGGTGGCAGAAATTTTAGAGGTAGGGGCAGTTTTGGGGGTAGAAATCAGTCCCAAAGAAGCCAAGGGGAATCCAGTTCCCAAGAGCAAAGTGGAGAATCCGGTTCTAGAGGAGGCTTTAGAGGAAGAAGGCCTAATGGGAGAGGTAGATTTGGTGGACCAGGAAGAGGTCCTAATGTCTTCACGGGAAGGTGCTACAATTGCAACCAAGTGGGACATACAGCCTTCAAATGTCCTGAAAAGCAAGCCTCAAGCTCTCATGGAGGAGAGAGAAGGAACCAATTGATCCAAGAGGAAGATTGCCAAAGTGTCAACTCTCTAATTGGAAGTGTAGCCCCAGTCTATGAAGGAGAAAGTTTGATGATGGGGAGAACCATGTTGAAGGTACCTCAAACACAAGAACCACCTCAAAGGAAGACACTGTTCAGGACAACATGCAAGGCCTATTAAGATTTGCAAGGTAATTGTTGATTCAAGCTCAACTAAAAATTTGGTTTCCATTGAAATGTTAGACAAACTAAAATTGAAAAGGCTTCCTCATGTTAGTCCTTATAAAGTATCATGGTTGAATAAAGGACAACAAGTTTTGGTAGATGAACAATCATGGGTTGAATTTGAGATAGGAGAATATAAAGACAAAATTTTATGTGATGTGATTCCTATGGATGCTTGTCATTTATTGTTAGGACATCCATGGCAATATGATGTTCAATCACAACATGATGGCAAAACTAATTCTTTCATCATAACTAAGAATGGTAAAAAGTATTAAATGGATCCATTGCCTGATGAGCATGTGGAAAAGAATGTTGGTTCAAGTGTAATGATTGTAAGTGGGAAAGAATTTCTAGATGCCCTTAAGGAGAAAGGAACCCAAGGGTATGCTTTGATTTTGAAACCAAAGAATAGTCCTAGTTTGCATGATCCTAGTAAGGAAGATGTTCCCTATGAGGTGCAACAATTGCTAGAGAAGTATAAGGGGATTATGGTAGAAGAAATGCCTAATGAGTTGCCACCTATTAGGGACATAAGCCATCAAATTGAATTCATACTGGGATCTTCTTTGCCAAACAAAGCAGCCTACAAGATGACACAAAATGAAGAGATTGCCAAGCAAGTACAAGAATTGTTGGATAAGGGATTGGTGAGAAAAAGTCTTAGCCCATGTGCTGTCCCAACAGTCCTAGCCCCTAAAAAAGATGGTAAATGGAGGTTGTGCACGGATTCTAGAGCTATTAACAAGATTACCATAAGATATAGGTTCCCTATGCCAAGAATTGAGGACCTAATGGACTGTTTGGGTGGGGCTAGATATTTTTCCAAGATAGACCTTAAGAGTGGGTATCATCAAATTAGAATCAAACAAGGGGATGAATGGAAGACAACATTCAAAACAAATGAGGGTTTTTATGAGTGGTTGGTGATGCCATTTGGTTTATCTAATGCTCCAAGTACTTTTATGCGTCTCATGAATGAAGTGTTGAAGAATTTCATTGGCAAGTATGTTGTAGTATATTTGGATGACATTCTTGTTTTCAGCAAGACTAAGGAGGAGTATTTGCACCATTTGGATCAGGTTTTGAGGAAGTTGCATGATGAACAATTGATGATCAACATGGAAAAGAGTGTCTTCATGAAGGAAGAACTCACTTATCTTGGTTTTGTGATTTCACAGTGTAGTTTGAAGATGGATCCAACAAAGGTAGAAGCCATTTTGTCATGGCCAACTCCAAAAACAGCAGTTGATGTGAAAATTTTTCATGGTTTGGCAACATTTTATAGGAAAATTATAAGGGATTTTAGTCATATTTATGCACCAATTTTGGATACCATCAAAGGGGGGTAGAAATGTAAGTTTTTGTGGACACAAGCAGCCAATGATTCTTTTGAAATTCTAAAACAAAAGGTAGCACAACAGCCCATACTTGTTTTACCTGACTTTAATAAGTTGTTTGTGGTAGAATGTGATGCTAGCAATCTTGCTATAGGGGCTGTCCTAAGTCAAGAGGGCAGGCCTGTTGCTTTCTTTAGTGAAAAATTGAATGATGCTAAGAGAAAGTACTCTACTTATGATTTGGAATTGTATGCAATGGTGTAAGCTTTGAAAAAATGGAGGCACTATCTTTTTCCAAAAGAATTTATTGTTTATACTGACAACCATGCACGTAGTTTTCTGAATTCTCAGGAGAAACTCAATCATAGGCATATCAAGTGGGTTGAGCAACTCCAAGCCTATACCTTTTCAATCAAACACAAGAAGGGACAGGCTAACAAAGTGGCAGATGCATTGAATAGAAGGGTGTGTATGGTTCAAGAAATTTGGTTGCAAAGTGTAGGGGTTGATGCTCTCAAGCATATGTATCAGGATGATGAAGATTTCAAGGAGGTATATGAAGTTTGTTCACAATTTTCAAACTCTTATCATTCTGATTTTTTTGAGTTTTTGTTGCAGTAGGGATTGTTTTTCAAAGGCAGCCAACTATGTGTTCCTAAATGTTCCATGAGGGAGAACATTATAAAGGAAAAACATTGTGGTGGATTAGGAGGTCATTTTGGATTAGATAAAACACTAGATCAGGTGAAGTGGTTTTATTTTTGGCCTAAAATGCAATCAGATATCAGAAAATTTGTTGAATGTTGTAGTATTTGTCAAAGGGCAAAGGGTACTTCATCTAATGATGGTCTATATCAGCCACTTCCTATTCCTAATAGGCCATGGGAAAGTATTAGCATGGATTTTGTGTTGGGTCTTCCTAGAACTCAAAGAGGCTTTGATAGTATATTTGTTGTGGTGGATAGATTCAGTAAGATGGCTCATTTCTTACCATGTAAATGC
Organism: Cunninghamia lanceolata; assembly: GCA_027924645.1. Lineage (NCBI taxonomy): Eukaryota > Viridiplantae > Streptophyta > Pinopsida > Cupressales > Cupressaceae > Cunninghamia > Cunninghamia lanceolata. The sequence continues at coordinate 4,478,104 of BSBN01000080.1, read as the reverse complement.
ACTAATGATGCTTCCCACATTGCTGGTTTGTTCTTCAAAGAGATTGTTAGAATCCATGGTTTGCCTCTTAACATTGTGACTGACAGGGATCCAAAGTTTGTAGGCCATTTTTGGCGCACTTTGTGGAAGAAGTTGGGCACTCAATTGTCCTTTACTTCAGCCTATCACCCTCAGACTGATGGCCAAACTAAGGTGGTGAATAGGTCCTTGGGAAACCTTCTCAGGTGTCTTACCAAGCAGCATGGAGAGGCATGGGATATGATCATCCCTCAAGCAGAGTTTGCCTCCAATGATTCCACCAATAGAAGCACAGGAAGGAGCCCATTTGAGATTGTTTATGGTCTTCATCCAAGAGGTGTTCTTGAGTTGAGAGATCTCCATGGATTGTAAAGAAAAAGCGCTCAAGGTGAAGACTTTGCATTGGCCATGAAGGACATTCATGATAATGTCAAGGACACTCTTGAAAAGAACAATGCCAAGTACAAGGAGAAGGCAAATGAAAGAAGGAGAGATGTGCAATATAAGGTTGGGGATTTGGTCATGGCTCATTTGAAGAAGGAAAGACTTCCTAAGGGGCAGCCAACCAAACTCCTCATGAAGAAGATAGGACCATGCCGGATTGTGCACAAGTTTGGGCCCAATGCCTATGAGATTGAACTTCCTCAAGGCTTGGCCATATCTCCCATCTTCAACGTTTCAGATTTGTTCCCTTTCAAAGGTGATTCTCATGCTGATCAAGAGACAGATGTGACAGCAGCAGCAGATGAAGATTGGATCCAAGGTCTTCCACCCTCTCAGCCATTAAAGTTGGAATGCATTCTTGACACCAAGGTCTTGAAGAAGACAAGGAAAAAGACCTACAAGCAATTTCTTGTTCAATGGAGTGGCTTGCCTATTGAAGATGCCACTTGGATGATTGAAGAGGACATCCTGAAACATGGTGTCACCATTGCTGATCTGCTCCCTCAAGAGACTTGAGTTCTCTTTCCACCTGCGGAGTATGGTGCAGGAGCACCAAGATATCTATGACTTGTTCAATATTCAAGTTGTTTGTTTTGGTTCAATAAGGTCCTTGAGACCATTTCCATGATGTAATAAGGCTTGCATGCCATGACTGTAAATGACTATGTCCAAATGACTAAAACTGTTGTCATATTGTAAGACTTGCTCCTAGGGGACAGTCATATAAATTTTCTTGTTTTGTAAGCCTTGTCAAGGCATAGGTAAGGAGGTTAAGGCATGTGAGAGTCTTGGGACATTGTCAAGTCTCAAACAAATCATAACCAAATCATAAAAACCATCGATGACAAGAGTAAATGATAAAACAATGTGTTTACTGTCTTAAAACAAGGTGGTTGCAGAAGGTATTTGTTGGTTGTGGACAGCCCATCGACAAACTACTTTGATAACCACTTCAAACTATTTAGAAGGCTTCTTAATGCCTCAAAGATGATGATTGTAGACCAAAAAAGAGAGAAGTTGATAAGTAATAGAAATCCGTCTTTTGCTGCCATTTTATTGTTTTCTGAATTTTGTTGAAAAACAGTCTGTACGAGGCTGATGTACGGAATGGTTGTACTTCCTATGTCATTGGGAAATGATTAGTATTGAGTCATCTTCCTTTTGAAATGCATTTTGAGGCAATGATATTGTGTTGAGAAGGTGTTGTAGCCATTTTCCACAAGACTATTTTTTTTCTGAATTTGTTGTTCATAGAAAAAAGACTCACAACAGTCCGTACCAATGCATTGTACGGCTCTGTCATGAAGTCAAACTCACTTAGAGGTGGATTATAGTGAGATACCTTTGTTTTAAGTATATTTTGGAGTCTTAATACTGAAGGAGAAGTAAGTTATAACAAGTTATTGAGGGACTGTTGTTCACAACTCTGTTTTCTAGTGGAATTGTTGTTTCAGGCCGTACAAGAAGAATATACTAAGTTGTTGTCATTTCTCCATGATTGAGTGGTTGGAACATTGAATATACTTGCATTTGAATAGAGTTTGGTGTTTTGGATTTGCAGTTTAAGAAAGTTACAAGAGTTCATTCAAAAACAGTCCCCATAGGCTCTTAAACAAGGATTTGCCTCTCACAATGAGGAATTGATCATCCCACAGTCTTTCAAAACCATAAGACCTATGGGATGGATGTATTTGATTGAATTTTGAATGTTTTAGTTGTCTACATGGGTGGAAGGACTGATTTGGGCAAGATTTGTGGAGTGGATTAATAAATCCATGTATTAAGCCATTGAAGAAGCTTGTATGAAGCAATTATAGTAGGGAATTTGAGGACAGTCAACTCTAACAACAAATGAATAGTGGATTCCATGGTTTTGGCATGCCATTGACATGTCTGGGTGGTCTAGAAAGTTTCAAGTTGCCATTTGTGGGTACTTGCTTCACAAACTAGGCCTAATTAAGGCATAAAACCACTAGGAGGGTATTGGTTGAGACACATTTTCCAAAACAACCCAAACCCATTCTGGAGTATGTTGTGGGGAGGCATAATGGGTATCTAATACATTCTAAGATTTGCATTTGGGTGTTTATACAGAAAGTTAATGGGACTGTTCTCTATTTGTAGGGCTACTAGCCTTTCTTAGGTTTTGTGAAGGAACTAGTAGTTTGAAGTCTGATCCACCTTTGCCAATGGATGGGATGGGCTCTAATATATCTCTAAACACTATTTCCAAGAAGAATTCAAGAACTTTAACTGCTGTTCCCATTTTTCCATGAAGATCCTTGTTTTTGGGCTCATTGGTGTAGCTGAACCTTGCCGAATTTGTCCTTGTATCCAATTTGCCTCTACATCACACTACCTACAGGAGACACACTGTCTATAGAAGAATATGAGTATTACATACTTGAATTGGAGATTAGCATCTTCACTATGCTTGAGTCAGTTCCATTTAAGTTCAATACCTCTGCTCTGCTTTTCTCTCCTCTTCACCACCACCTTCTCATCATGACCACAAGGATGCTTTTGAATGACTTCACAACTCTTATTTATACATGACATTGACTTTGGAATGATCATCAAAGTCAGCACAACATACACTTATTTTATTACAAAGTAATTAAAAAAATACAACTTGACTTATTACAAAAAGTTCATGCACATCACTACACTGTCGGCCACACATAGCTGGGACTTCAATCTTCTTCAAGGAACACGCCATGCTATGTAAAACATCTTCAAGATCATCTGCAACATGCAAAAATCATCCAGTCGTCCAAGACTAGGAAGAACATCATCACCTGAAGGTAAATCTATTGGGATAAGGTGCCATTAACTTTGTAAATCCCAATATTGTATTTATTCCATTTATTATTTGTAATTTGTAATTACCCATAAGGGATGTACAAGTTTCACCAGCAGAAGTAAAAATAATTTACTGTCCACGGTAATTACAGAGTTACTGCATGGTAAGTCCTGGAGTTACCGGTGGTAGTTACGGGATGTCATTTACTATGGTAAATGGTAATTGTTCAAAGTGGGGTGCACATCTGGAGGAATAATCTATTTTTAGTGTTATGACACACGTCATAGATGCTGTAAGAGGGTGTAAGAGATTCTATGACAACTATAAGTTGTCTTAAGAATCTATGACACTAATAATAGCATATGACAAGTCATAAGATGTTGTAAGTGGCTATTTTTGGCCCCAAGTCGTTAAAGCTTGCATGGGAACATTCTTCCAAGTGTAGGATGCATGTATGACATCATTTATGACCCCGTAAGATCCTATTCTTGGTGGTGGATGCCCAAGGTTGTATTGTTGACTCTTGACAAGTGTTATGGGCTTGTAAGAAGTCATTTAATGTCTTGAGGTTGTGTAAATTCTATAAAAAACCATAGCATAGTAGATGAAATGCATATAACAGTTTACAGGTACCTAGGTTCTGCCGAAGTGAAGGTTGGAGGATAGAGGAAGTGAATGTATTTGTAATCTCCTTTTGTAAAGATAATACAACTTGGCCTCTTTTCTTGGTGGAGTTTTTTACTCGAAAGGGTTTTCTCCATGTTAACCACTTGTGATATGTGCTTCATTATGCTTCTGGTATATTTTTGTATTGCGGGTTTATGTTTTGTTACAATCTGCATTGTTAATAGCACACAGTTAAAGTTTGCTGAAATTTATCTCGAAACAGATTTCCATTGAAGTACTGTTTCTTTCATTTCTAACATTTGGTATCAGAGCCAGGTTAGGTTTGACTCTTGGGTGGTAGTGTGGAAGTTGTAGCTGCAGTGGGAGATTTGGTTGCATTTGTTTTGCAGATCTTGTGTTGTTATTATGGTTGCATCCACCATTGCATCAACCTCTTGAATAGACATTGAGAAGTTCAACAGAATGGGGTATGAGTTGTGGAAGATGAAAATGGAAGATTTGTTGGAAGAAAGAAACCAATGGTTGGTTGTCCAAAAAGAGAAGAAACTTGACGATGTCTCTCAAGATTAGTGGGATAGACTGGATAAGAAGGCACTGGGAACCATCCGATTGTGTCTTTCAGACTCTGTCATGTTAAATGTCGCAAAGGAAGAGACTACATACAAGTTATGGAAACGGTTGGGTGAGATCTATCAAGCCAAGAGCAAGGTAAATAAACTTTATTTAAAAAGGAAATTATTTTCCATGAAAATGCAAGAAGGTGAATCAGTTGCAGAGCATTTAAATTCTTTTAATTTGTTAGTGAGTTAGCTTGATTCAGTAGATGTTGAGGTTAGTGAGGAAGATAAATGTATCTTACTTCTTTGTTCTTAACTTGAGTCTTGGGAGAATATTATCCTTGCTATCACTACTAACCTCGTGGATCTGAAGTTGGATACTCTTGTTTCAGTGCTACTATCACAAGAATTGAGGATGAAGAGTTAAGATAGTTCAGGGGATGCTCTCAGTGTTAGGGGAAGGTCTAAGGAAAGAGGACCTAAGGGAGATCAGAAAGGGGCTAAGGACAATTCCAAGGGCCAGTCTAAGGCTCCTGTTAAAAAGAACAGAGTTAAGTGTTGGAACTGTGGTAAAAGGGGATATGTGAAGGAGTGTAGAAATCCCAAGAAATAGTGGGAGAGTGCTTCAGATAAGTCCTCAAATGCAGCTAAAGAAGTTTTATTTTATGCATGTAATCTTGTTTCTAATGATCATTGGTTGGTTGACTTGGGATGCTCATTTCATATGACCCTGCATAAGGAATGGTTCTTCGCATATGAAGAATATGATGGAGGTAATATCTACCTTGGTGACAACTCTACATATCCAACTGTCAGGAAAGGAAAGGTATTATTGTGTTTCAGTGATGGGAGGATTAAAACCCTCCCTGATGTTTTTCATGTTCCTGGATTAGCTAGAAATTTGATTTCAATTTCGAAGTTGAATGATTTGGGAATGCAAGTGACATTTGACAAGCATGGATGCAGATTGGTGAGAGGGAACTTGGTGGTAGTGAAAGGGAAGAGATTATGGAACTTGTTTAAGCTTGAAGCCACTATAGTTTGTAATGCCTCCTATGTATCTGAGGCCACTACTAAAAATACATGTATGTTGTGGCACCATAGATTGGGCCACACAAGCAATAATGTATTGAAAACTATTAAGAATACAAATTTGTTGGACGGTTTCTCTTATTATGATGAGCACTTTGATTTCTGTGAGCATTGTGTGTTTGGTAAACAAAATAGAAAATCATTTCCTTGAGGAAGCAATAGAGCAAAAGAGAAGTTAGAAATTATTCATACGGATGTGTTTGGACCTGTGGATAATGAATCTATTGGAAAATCTTGTTATTTTGTAACCTTCATTGATGACGTATCCAAATTTACATGGATTTATTTTATGAAGCATAAATCTGAAGTTTTCACTAAGTTAAAGGAATTCAAAGTCTTAGTAGAGAACCAATCAGGTTTAAAGATAAAAATATTAAGATTTGACAATGGAGGGGAATATTGCTCTAAGGAATTTGATGAGTTTTGCAAGCATGCAGGTATAATCAGACAAAAGACAACTCCGTATACACCACAACAGAATGGTGTTGCAGAAAGGATGAACCGAACAATTATAAAAAGGGCCAGAAGTATGCTTAGTGATGGACAATTGGATAAATGCTTTTGGGTAGAGGCTATGTGTATTGCTTGCTACTTGATAAACAGATCTCCTTGTAAGGATCTTGATTCGACACCTTATGAAGTGTGGACAGGTAAGAAACCTTCTATTTCACATTTAAGAGTTTTTGGTTGTGAGGCTTTTGTTCATGTGCCTAAGGAAAAGTGATCTAAGTTGGATCTAAAGGTTGAAAAGTGTACATTCATTAGATATGGTGATAATGTCAAAGGTTATAAGCTTTGGAATCCACTAACCCGCAAGATTATCTTTTCTAGAGATGTTATTTTTAGGGAACTTAGAGCTATTTTTGAACCCGAGCAGCCAAAAGAAAAAGATGAAAAGGTAAAGAAGGTACACTTTGATTTAGAGCGGAAAGATGCACCTCAAGAAGAATAGAATGATGGATTAGGGGGTGAAGAAGAAGAAGATTTAAGTAGTTCTAATGAAGATGAAGCTATTGTGATAGAAGAAGTTGGTACATATGATCATGCAGAAGAACGAGTAGAGTCTCTTACTCCACCCTTGAGGAGATCCACAAGACAACAGAATCTAGTTGACATGTATAGCCCACCAGATTTTTGTTGTGTAAATGCTTTATTGAGTACTAACAATGAACCTAGATCCTATAGGGAAGCTATTTCTGTAGATGATAGTGAGTCTTGGCAGCTAGCCATGCAGGAGGAGATGATGGTTTTAGACTCTAATAACACCTGGGATCTTGTTCATTTGCCCAAAAGAAGAAAGGCCATAGGATGTAAGTGGGTCTTCAAGAAGAAGTTTGGAGTAGACGGGTCATTGGAGAAGTACAAGGCTAGACTAGTAGCCAAGGGCTACTCCCAGAGAGAGGGAGTTGATTTTGGTGAGATATTCTCTCTTGTTGCTAAATTGACTTCTATTAGATTTCTCTTATCCATTGCTACAGCTTATGATTGGGAGATTGAGCAAATGGATGTTAAGACTGCATTCTTGCATGGAGATCTTGAAGAAGAAATCTATATGCAACAACCTACAGGTTTTGAGGTAAAAGGAAAAGAACATTGGGTTTGCAGGTTAAAGAGGTCTCTTTATGGTCTAAAACAGTCCCCCAGAATGTGGTATCAAAAGTTTGACTCATTTGTTTTGAAACTGGGTTTTGTTAGAAGCGAGGAGGATCATTGTGTTTACATTCATTGTGTTGATGATTCTATACTAGTTATTGCTTTGTATGTTGATGACATTTTGTTTTTTAGCAATACTAAGGGTATGGTCAGTGAGCTTAAAGCCCAACTTTCAGGTGCATTTGAGATGAAGGATCTTGGTGCTGCAAGGTATATTTTGGGAATGAAGATCAGGAGGGATAGAGTTAACAGAAAGCTTTGGTTATCACAAAGTATGTGAATACTATTTTGCAGAGGTTTAGTTTGCAGGACTGTAACCCAGTTAGAGTTCCTTTACCCATTGGTACTAAGCTTTCATTAGATATGTGTCCAAAGACTGAGGATGATCTTGAGGATATGTCTAATGTGCCATATGCTAGTGCTGTAGGGAGTTTGATGTATGCAATAGTTTGCACTAGACCAGATATTGCCCAAGCAGTGGGAGTTTTAAGAAAATTTATGTCTAACCCTAGTAGACAGCATTGGAACTATGCGAAGAGGGTGTTTAAATATCTTGTAGGTACTCCTAATCAATGTTTTGTTTATTCTGGTACTGATAGTGCTGATAAATCTTTGGACATACAGGGTTTTGTTGATGTAGATTAGGCAGGTGACTTAGATAGTCGAAGGTCCACTAGTGGCTATGTGTTTACTCTGTTTGGAGGTGCAGTGAGTTGGATGAGTAAGAGGTAGCCCACAATTGCTTTGTCCACCACATAAGCAGAGTATATGGCTGCAACTCATGTCTCTAAGGAGGTAGTTTGGTTGAGGAGATTATGTACAGGTATTGGTTTTGATTGCAGGATCATTTAGATTGGTTGTGATAGCCAGAGTACTATCTGTTTGGCTAAGAATCTCATGTATCGTGCTCGAACTAAGCATGTTGATGTTCAGTATCACTTTGTTTGAGAGTTGGTTGCAAATGCAGAGATTGAGATGAAGAAGATAGACACTCAAGAGAATGTTACATATTCATTGACCAAACCTATGAGCACCGAGAAGTTCGTGTGGTGCAGAGAGGGTATGGGCGTTGTTTCTAGTGCCTGATTAATTTTCATTTGATTTCCTATGGGTTGATTTACAATGTATAATGTCAAGTGGGAGAATGTTGGGATAAGGTGCCATTAACCTTGTAAATCCCAATATTGTATTTATTCCATTTATTATTTGTAATTTGTAATTACCCATAAGGGATGTACAATTTTCACTGGTAGAAGTAAAAATAATTTACTGTCCACAGTAATTACGGAGTTACTACACGGTAAGTCCCAAAGTTATCGATGGTAGTTACATGATGCCATTTACTATGGTAAATGGTAATTGGTCAAAGTGGGGTGCACTTCTGGAGGAATAATCTATTTTTAGTGTTATAACACACGTTATAGATGCTGTAAGAGGGTGTAAGAGATTCTATGACAACTATAAGTTGTCATAAGAATCTATGACACTAATAATAGCATATGACATGTCGTAAGATGTTGTAGTGGCTATTTTTGGCCCTAAGTCATTCAAGCTTGCATGGGAACATTTTTCCAAGTGTAGGATGCATTTATGACATCATTTATGACCCCATAAGAGCCTATTCTTGGCGATGGATGCCCAAGGTTGTATTGTTGACTCTTGACAAGTGTTATGGGCTTCTAAGAAGTCATTTAATGTCTTGAAGTTGTGTAAGTTGTATAAAAAACTATAGCATAGTAGATACGATGCATATAACAGTTTACAGGTACCCAGGTTCTGTCGGAGTGAAGATTGGAGTGAAGGTTGGAGGACAGAGGAAATGAATGTATTTGTAATCTCCTTTTGTGAAGATAATACAACTTGGCCTCTTTTCTTGGTGGAGTTTTTTACCCAAAAGGGTTTTCTCCACATTAAACACTTGTGTTATGTGCTTCATTCTACTTCTGGTATATTACTATATTGTGGGTTTATGTTTTGTTACAATCTCCATTGTTAATAGCACACAGTTAAAGTTTGCTGAAATTTATATCAAATCAGATTTCCATTGAAGTAGTGATGCTTTCATTTCTAACAAAATATTCAATCACAAGCTCAATCTTCAATGCGGACCACCAACATGAACTGGACACAATCTAGAGACCCCCACAAGCTTGCTTGAATCATCAAGAACATCTGCACCACTTTTGTTTACTATAATCATTCGCATCTTCATCCAGAACCTCAAGAACATAGTCAACCATCATTGTCACATTAGAAGGATTGCTTGTGGACCTCCAAACCACGAACCAATTGAGTTGTCAATTCATATTAGCCTCCCAAACATGCCACCAGATCCACAAAACATGATATTGTATTTTCAGATCTCACCGGACCTATTTGTGTCACTCTGTCACTTCTGAACAGTTGCAGAACTAGTTTTACTCTCATGGCCATAACTCCTCCACATTTTCTTGCAGACCTCTCAAATCTTGACTGGATCATCTTCAAACACATATCTACAAACCCTTTGATGCACATACTCTAATCTTTATCTAGATGGGATCTTCACTTTATAAAGCTTCACTGTCTTCACTATTCTCTATTTCTGATAGGACTAATTTTCTCAATATCCTCAGCACACAACTCATCCAATCCTTGACATCAATGCAACAGGAGTATGTTGACATTGATGACAACACCGGTTAGGCCCATACTTGTAACAATCTCCCCCTTTGTCATTGATGGCAACATATAATGTGAAAAACTGTTTTAACCATCAAGACAAGAACAACTCCTCTCTGACTAACATAGCCCCCTATCAACAATGACCATTCACATGTATTCTCTTCCTTTACTACTCCCCCTTTGATCAACAACCACTTTCTATTTTTCACATGTCTTCTCTCCCCCTTTGACATCAATGGCAAAGGGCACATACTTGCAACCACTTCTCATACTTTAGAATCATACTAACTGCTCCCCTTGAGTAGCAGCCTCCTAACATCAATCTGGATCACAAGATATGATTGTGGGATCCACCAGACTGATGCACATCAATGCATCTTAATTCAGAATTAGAGGGGTAATAACCCCTAACTTCTCCCTGAGATACTCAAAAGAGTCCTTAGGTAGAGGTTTAGTAAAAATGTCTGTAATCTGATCCTTTGAGGGCACAAACTCCAATCTGACTTCATTCTTGTTCACCTGCTCTCTCAAAAAGTGGAACTTGATGGATATATGTTTTGTCTTTGAATGCAACACCAAATTTTTTGATAGGTTTATTGCACTTGAATTATCACAGAAGATTGTGATAGGTTCTTCATACTCCACTCTGATATCTCTTAGTATTTGCTTCATCCACAATACTTGAGTGCAACTGCTTGCTGTTGCAATATACTCTGCTTCTATAGTAGACAGAGATATTGCCTCTTGTTTCTTGCTTAGCCAAGAAACCAATATTTTTCCCAAAAAGAATGCACCGCCACTGGTACTCTTTCGGTCATCCACATCTCCTGCCCAATCAACATCTGTATATGCATGAAGAGACAAATCATGATCCTTAAGATACCATAATCCATACTCAACTATTCCCTTCAAATATCTGAGAATTCTCTTGATTTCCATGACATGAGACTCTCTAGGATCAGCTTGGAATCTAGCAAAAAGACCAACAACATTCATAATATCAGGTCTAGTTTGAGTAAGGTAGAGCAGTCCTCCAATCATTGACCTGTACTTTTTCTTATCAGCCTTAGGAGGAGATTCATCATCTTTACTTAGTTTACATCCAATTTCCATGGGAGTATTCATTGGATTTGAATCTTCCATCCCAAATTTCTTCAACAATTCTTTCACATATTTGGTCTATGATATGAAGATTCCTTTCTTTGTTTGAGTGATTTGCAGACCCAAGAAGAAATTCATTTCCCCAAACATAGACATCTCAAATTCACTTTGCATTTGATTTGCAAAAGTCTTGCACATACTATCTTTTCCTCCAAAAATGATATCATCAACAAATACTTCAACAATCAAGATATTTTCATGATCAATCTTAAAATAAAGATTACTGTCAACAGTACCTTTGTTGAAACGAATCTTAAAAATATGTTTGTCCAATCTTTCATACCAGGCTCTTGGGGCTTGTTTGATTCCATACAATGCCTTCTTCAACTTGCGAACCATATCTCCATGATCAGACAATTGAAATCCATCTGGTTTCTCAATGTATGTCTCTTCTTCCAAATCACCATTTAGGAAAGTAGACTTGACATCCATCTGTTATACCTTGAAATCTATGAAGGCAACAAAGGCAAGAAATAATCTAACTACTTCAATTCTTGCCACTGGAGCAAAAGTTTCTTCAAAGTCAACTCCTTCTACTTGAGAATAACCCTTATAGACTAATCTGGCTTTGTTTCTTACTACTTCACCATCTTCATTTAGTTTATTCTGGAAGACCCACTTAGTCCCAATCACATTTTTGTCCTTAGGTCTAGGAACAAGATCCCAAGTGTGATTCTTTTCAATCTGCATCAATTCTTCCTCCATTGCTTTAACCCAACTTTCATCATTGCATGCTTCACTTATTATTTTTGGTTCAATCTTTGAAATCAAACAGTACTTCACTGAATCTTGAGCAATTTTTCTTCTTGTTTGAACACCTTTTCTTCTATCTCCTATGATCTGATCTTTAGAATGATTCAGTCTTACATACCTAGGAGTTTTGGGATTCTCTTGCACTTCTAATTCTTGGACAAGTTCACCCAAACTTGTCTCTTCTTCTTGTATTTCAGGATTCTCCAGATCAGTCTAAATCTAAATTGGAGTAGGGACTTGCTCTCCTTGGTCTGAGATATCATTCTGATCATCTGCTTCATACTCATAATACCTTGAGGGACTTTCCATGCCTTCATCAACCTTCACATTTGTACTTTCTAAAATCTTTCTCAATCTCTTGTTATAACACTGGTATGCTTTGCTTTGAGTAGAATATCTCAAGAATATTCCTTCATCACTTTTAGCATCAAACTTACCAAGGTCTTCATCTCTTTTGATATAGCATTTACTACCAAAGACTTTGAAATACTTCACAGTAGGAGTGATGCCAAACCAAAGTTCATAAGGGGTCTTACCAGTATTGCCTCTAATTTGTACCCGATTAAGAGTATAGACAGCAGTGCTTACAGCTTCTCTCCAATAGATCTGAGGAACATTTGCTTCCATCATCATGGTCTTAGAAGCTTCCTGGATGGTCCAGTTCTTTCTCTCCACTACTCCATTCTGCTGTGGAGTCCTTGGAGCAGATAATTATCTTTTTATCCCATGTTTCTCATAGAATGATTTGAACTCACCGGATGTGAATTCTCCACCTCTATTAGACCTAAGGCATTTTATGTTTATGCTAGTTTCATTTTCTACCATAGCCTTGTATATTTTGAACTTCTCAAGTGCTTCAGATTTCTCTTTCAAGAAAGTCACCCACATCATCCGGGAGTGGTCATCAATCAACAACATGAAATACCTATCTCCTTGTAGACTCCTGATTCTTGCCAGACCACAGAGATCAGTGTGCACCAAGTCTAACAATCTAGTTGAAGATTGTTCCTTACTTTTGAATGTGACTCTGTTTTGCTTACCCAACTAAAATTCTTTGCACACACTGTTATTTGGTTTCACCAGTCTTGGAAGATCTCGTATAGCCTGAGTGTTTCTTATCTTGATGATATTATCAAAATTCACATAACACATTCTCCTATGCCACAACCAACTCTGATCAATTTGAACAAATAAGAAACTTTTGCCAATACCAACTAAGTGGAAGATGTTACCTTTTGTTTGTGTATCAGATGCAATCTCAGTTCCACAGCTTTCAAAGATCTTGCATTTTCCATTTTTGAATTAAAGATCATAGCCTTTGTCCACCAACTATCCAACACTGAGAAGATTGTGCTTTAGACCTTCAACATACAGAACATCACTGGTTTTGTTCTTTCCATCAAAAGAAATGGTTCCTCTACCTCTAATTCTGCCAACAGAATTATCTCCAAAATTTACAACTCCACCTTCATATCTTTCCAAGCTTAAGAACTTACTCTTGTCACTAGTCATATGGTGAGAGCATCCAATGTCAATAACTCATCCATCCTTTTCTTCAACCTAAGCAGCTAAAGCACTTTCTATCATCTAATGATTGGCAGATTCAATAAGCATTAGATCTTCTTCTTTGATGGCAATAAACACCCAGTCACTTCCAGGTTTGTTTCCTATCTTAGATTCATCATCTGTTACTCCTTCATCATCATCTTCTTGAACATAGTAACACTTCTTCTAAAACCTCGATCTATTAGGGTTTGGCCTTGAAAACCTTTCCGGACATCTTGAGGCAAAATGACCAATCTTATTGTAGGAAAAACATTTGAAAGGTAATTTTTATTCATACTTACCAGATCCTCTTGGCAGTCTCTTTGCAATAAGGCTTCAAGTTGTTCAACTTCTAACTCATCTTCTTCTAGATCTTTCCTTGCTTTATCATACCATGTTGATTTCCTTGAGGAACTTTCTCCTAGATCATATCTCTATTTGCCTTTTGTAGAGACATTAGCATTGAATGCAGATTCAATCTTGGGAAGTGCATCACCAAACTCAGCCAATTCAAATGCATATATCTTACCAACCAATTGATCTCTTGTAATAGTTGTTAAAGATTTGATTTTCTCAATAGCAGCATCTTTGTGTTTGTAAGTAGAAGCTAGAGATATAAGAATTTTGGCAACAATCTCATCTTCATCCAATATTCCACTAGCACATCTAATGCCACATCCAATCTCATTTACTTTTGACATATAAGAAGTGATATTCTCATCTTCACTCATCTTCAAGTTTTCAAACTTTCCTTTCAGATTTTACAGCTTGGAACACTTAACATATTTGTCTCCTTCATAAAGATTTTCCAGCTTTGTCCAAATTTCATAAGAAGTTTTCAAATCCATAACATTTGTCAGCTCTAAATCAGTCAAGGCACTCAGTAGGGCTTCTTTAGCTCAAAGATTATTAGTTGCATCTCTGACTTCATCCATAGTTGTTGGACCATTCTTTGGGGGAACATATTTAGTTGTAGTTATGTTCCAATACTAATTTCTCATGCATTGTAAGTGGCATTCCATGTAGCTCTTCCAAAGAGTGTAGTTTGTTCCATGAAACCTTGGACTATCTTTCTTGTAGGATGACATCCTAGATGTCCTCAAGTGGTTAAGCTTCTTCTAGAGGAACTTGGCTCTGATACCAATTGTTGGATTTAGGACAGATAACTAAGAGGGGGGGTGAATCAGTTATCACCAAAATCCTATTCCTTATTCACTTAAAAACCTTCTTATATTTCAACAACATATCAATGATTCAATCATAAAAGTATAATGCAATAATTCAAGAGCAGAAACAAATTCAACACATATAACACCAATATTTTAACGTGGAAAACCTGATTAAGCGACAAACCATGGGGTGACTAACCTAAGATTGTATTCTCTGTTAAAAGAATAAGAAGAATAAAATGGCACTTGCCAGTTAGGGTTCACTGCCTGAGCACACTGCTCACAAGAGGCCCACTGCCTACAGGAGACACACTGTCTATAGAAGAATATGAGTATTACATACTTGAACTAGAGATTAGCATCTTCACTATGCTTGAGTCAGTTCCATTTAAGCTCAACACCTCTACTCTACTTTTTGCTCCGCTTCACCACCACCTTCTCATCATGACCACAAGAATGCTTTTGAATGAATTCACAACTCTTATTTATACATGACATTGACTTTGGAATAATCATTAAATTCAGCACAATATACACTTATTTTATTACAAAGCAATTACAAAAATACAACTTGACTTATTACAAAAAATTCATGTGCATCACTACACTATCAGGCACACATAGCTGGGACTTCAACCTTCTTCGAGGAACACACCATGCTTCACAAAACATCTTCAAGATCATCTGCAACATGCACAAATCATTTGGTCATCCAAGACTAGGAAGAACACCATCACCTGAAGGTAAATCTTCAATCATGAGCTCAATCTTCAATGCAGACCGCTAACATAAATTGGACACAATATAGAGACCCCCACAAGCTTGCTTGAATCACCAAGAACATCTGCACCACTTCTGCTTACTATAATCATTCGCATCTTCATCTAGAAGCTCAAGAACATAGTCGACCATCATTGTCACATTAGAAGGATTGCTTGTGGACGTCCAAACCATGAACCAATTGAGTTGTCAATTCATATTAGCCTCCCAAACATGCCACCAGATCTACAGAACATGATGTTGTATTTCTAGATCTCACCAGACCTATTTGTGCCACTTTGTCACCTTTGAATAGTTGTGAAAACCAGTTTTACTCTCATGGCCATAACTCCTCCACATTTTCATGTGGACCTCTCAAATCTTGACTGTATCATCTTCAAACACATATGTACAAACCCTTTGATGTGCATACTCTGATCTTTATCTAGCTGGGATCTTCACTTTATAGAGCTTCACTGTCTTCATTGTTATCTATTTCTGATAGAACTAATTTTCTCAATATCCTCAGCACACAACTCATCCAATCCTTGACATCAATGACAACACCGGTTAGGCCCATACTTGCAACAATCTTGAGTTTTCAAATGCTTTGAATGTCACACTATTGTGCTTGACAACCTCTTCATATTGAACCTACATAATGAGGATTTGGTTTTGCAAACAAATAGAAGACCACAGATGCTCTTAAGACCATCATAGGCCTACAAATATCATGACCATCACTGAGTAAAACCTTCATGACTCCTAAGATCAAAAACTTGACAAAACCTTAAGACTACTTCATCATATTCTAGACAAAGATTTGACCAAGTCTCTAACCCTTATTCTCATCTTATCTAAATGACCCAAAACCATATGGACCAAGAATCAAAATGATGGTATGGCACTGCTGCTACATGGCTCTTATATCTCCATATGATCTTGATATAATCTTAGATTTTTATGGACAGGAATATATCAATGTTGACTAAGAGCATACCACTATGAAAAGAGGCATCACTAAGGTTATCATTGTTATTCCTTAGCAAAACTACATAATAGGCATCACTGAGGTTATCATCAACAGTGAGGTCATCATTATGCCATTGCCATACCTATATTACTCCCTTTGGTAGAGTTCTAATCCTACTGTTTTACTCCTTTATCTCATTGGAGATGACCCTTATGATCACTGTTAAAACTTCTAGATCTTTTTACAAATCTCTTATTGCAGGCATATACCTGAGATTTTAGTGGCAGACCTCTTTTATACCTTGACAATCACAGTTAACAATGCCTTCTTAGTAAAAATTTTCTTGTGTAAGTTGTAGGTCCTTGACCAAGCATCTCCTCTGCATGCTTTGATCACTGTCCCTCTAAGAATATCATAGTCCCTTTTCAAACAATGACTGTTCCTATTTTCTTATTGTCTTAGCATGTTATTAGATTGTTCTTCTCATTTAGACCAAGAAAGCTCATTTTCTTGACAGTTTGTTGATCTTCTTCTCCGCCTTCATGAGAGTCTTCACTCCTTGACAGTCTTTTTGCTATTATGACTAATTACAGTCACACTATGACTATCTTTCAATCCTTCTCTGGTGGATTCTATGTTGACTAAACTATGCCAACTATATGACTGTCTTATATGTTGATGACTATCACCCTTTAGGTCTAGACATAGTCTTTCTAACTCCTTTGATTGTTAGTCCTTTTAGAACCGTTTTAATACTTTAACTATTGTTTGATGAACTCTAACAATGTCTTAGATATAAGGGACTATTCTATCTAAAAAGGTCATTTTATTGACATCTTTTCCATTGTCTTACAATCATTCTACATGACTGCACTTTTCTCCTATGGCAATGGATCAAACCCTAGTATGATCTTCCTCTTGGCATGCTTTGATTTAGCATGTCATTCAACAAAACTAGTGTAAACTCCTTGCTATCAACACTTTGTCTGTGGGTCTTTGTACCATTGTTTGTGACTCCTTGATCTTGAATAAAAATGACATCACAACCTTTAGTTAACAACTCAGTTCCCCAAACACTGCAGAGATAGAATTGTTTCATATAGCCACTGACTGTATGTTGTCATAAGCTTTGAATTAGGTTGCATGATACAAAAAATGTTCTTCTCATAGAAACTATTGCATATATGCACCTTTGTAACAGAGGCATGCATTTAGGAAAGCTCACAAATAATGAAAATGAGATATATCCTCATGCATTTCAATGCTATATTTT
Organism: Cunninghamia lanceolata; assembly: GCA_027924645.1. NCBI lineage: Eukaryota > Viridiplantae > Streptophyta > Pinopsida > Cupressales > Cupressaceae > Cunninghamia > Cunninghamia lanceolata. The sequence goes on along the minus strand of BSBN01000080.1, from coordinate 4,460,613 downwards.
GAAAAGAAAGAAACTTCTTACTAATTTGGAGCCATGCTTTTATAAACATCTCTATAACTCCTTGAGACTTCATGCGAACCTTGATACTATGGTCTCCTTCATAGACCTCTATGAGTTTTTACATGTCACTATTTAGTTTTAGAAATCATTGTTGTTGTTGTTCTCTCAAATCTGCTCTCTTCATGACCTTGACTTTTTAAAACCCCTGGAGACATTCATTCAAACATGCATGTTGGTTGATTGTTGTCATTGTTCTCCTCCATGCATTGATGACTGTGATCCTACATTCAAAACCTCATCAAGCTCTAGTTTGCCATCTTCATGATGGAAAAAGAAGGCACAAAACTCAGAACAAACCCTAAAAGGGAGACAAAACAACCCTAACTAAACTCAAGGAACTTGAACCCAAATATACTAAACTCAAGGCTAGTATTTAAATCAAAATTAAGGTTGGTGTTTAAATCAAACTCCATGTAAAACTTTAAAGAAATCCCTCCAAAACCAACTACGAGCTTTTTTGGGGATATTAAGGTATCCTTTTCATGGAAAGATTCCTACTAACTCTTGATTTCTTCACATGCAATGTGGAAACTTGATTTCAATGTAGGAAAAAAGGTGAAATTGGAAAGTCTAAGATTTAAAAATAATTTAAACCTCTTTCAGGACCTATAAAGAATGCCAAGATAACATTTGAAGGTTTAAAGTTTAAAAAACACTTTAAGACTCCTTTTAAACCTCCCTTAAGCTTATGAAACATAACATATCACCTTGTACCCTTTCATACATGTATCACAAGAAGATAACTAATTGACAAATAATGACAAATAGGACCCTCAAGACAAGACCTTGATATTCAGATTGTCTATTTGGGCCAAAAGCAAAAATATGGTAACACCTACATGGTAATCCAATGATGAGTTGTAGTCCTAAACATGTACATGTAAGCATGTAAATATGAACTCTCTATTGAAAAGTGCAATACAACTGAGAGGGGGGGTGAATTAGTTGTAACAAATATTTCAAAACCGTTAAGACATCAACCAATTAACAATGAATTTGTATCTTAACCATGAAAGCATGAAAACAAAAACTTAAACACATTCACACATTCAACACAGGAGACACCGGATTTTTATGTGGAAAACCCCATAGGGGAAAAACCACGGTGAGTGTTAGCTCACAATATAATATGTTATAACAATACCAAAAATTAGAGGCTCACTACCTTAGGGCTCATTGCCCAAAATGCTCACTGTAAATGTAGAGGCTCACTACTAATGGGGTGGTTCACTGTTGGTGGGTGGCTCACTGCTAGATTTGGTGAACTAAGATAGCAGCATCTACATTATGCCAAAATTTAGTTCCATTGAAGCACAATAAACATCCTTTGCTCTGCTCTACTTTTTCACTTCACACTTATCTTCGTATCTTCGCACTTAGATACTTTTTCATGACTTCATTACAAGTATTTATACAATTCATCAACCTTAGAATGATCATCAAGGTTGGCATTACAATCATCAACTATTGGAACAATCTCCAAGGTCAACAAACACACATACATTAGAATAGGTCTGGACCTAAACAGATTAATAGAAGAGAAAGAATGAATGCAGACCAAACCACTCCTAAGTTGGGACTCAAATACAATCTTCCACGCAACAACACACTATCACAAACTCCAAAGTATAATCACAAGTAGTGAAAACAACCAAGTCGGCAAGAACTGGTGTTAACACTAAGACATTTAGGAGCACGCTTCATGCATGATCTGAATTATACTTTGTAGACCAATCAAAAGGTAGGAACACAATCTAGAGACTCCCACAAGCATGTTACAATCACCAAGAACATCTGGTACAACCTCTAACCACTTTATCCATAAGATTCTTCAAACCAAAGCACTTGAACATTACTGTCGGCTATTGTCATAAAGGAAAGATTGCTTGCGAAGCACCAAATCATGAACCATTTAAACTGAAGGTACATAACATCATCACAAAATTAATTCCAGAACCACAGACTGTGAAACTCAAATGTAGAGAAATGTGGAGTAGAATACATTCTCCCTATCACCATTAAATATACAGAAAAAATAGTTTTTACTCTGGTGAATAGAACTCGCTCAAATCTTAACACCGGAGGCTCAAACTTGAAACATAGTATCTATAGACATCCCTTAACATTACTTCCAATCCACAGGAAAGGATATTCAATCTACACGATATGTGGAGTAAAACACTGCACTACTCTAGTAGGTAAAGCACTTCTGCACTTTGTTCTAATTCCTCGAATACTTGTTCAGACTTATTCAAATGACTTTCTTAGGTGTTGACATCAATGAAAACACTTACTACTCATACTTGTAACAATCTCCCCCTTTGTCACTGATGGCAACGCATGATGTGAAAAACTATTAAGACATATAATTTTGCTTTTCTTCTTTGCTCCCCTTCACTTGATGTTTTCTCTGTCTACAACTTTCTTCCTTAGTTTTTTCACATGAACTTCTTTCCCCCTTTGACATCAATAGCAAAGGGTGCCAGAACTTTTCTTTCTTTTTGCTGCACAACTCCCCTTGTCATCAACACCACAACACTTACCACTCTTGGTCAGAAACTTCCACCCACTTCTCCTGAGGAGTAGCCTTCAAAACATCAATCCAGATCAAAAGAATGAGACTTTGAACACAACTGGACTGATGCATTTCCTATGCATCTTAGTTAAGAGTAGGAGGGGTAATAACCCCTATCTTCTCTCTAAGATACTCAAAAGTATCCTTAGGCAGATGCTTAGTGAAAATATCTGCAATCTGGTCCTTTGTAGACACATACTCCATGTTCACTTCATTCTCTGTTACCTTTTCTCTCAGAAAGTGATACCTTATTGATATGTGCTTTGTCCTTGAGTGCATTACCAGATTCTTTGAAGTGTTTATAGCCCTTGTATTGTCACAAAAGATTAAAATTTGTTCTTCATAAACAACTCTTATGTCCTTCAATGTTTGCTTCATCTAAAGCACTTGAGTGCAACAACATGTTGCAACAATATATTATGCTTCAGTAGTAGACAAAGAAACTGATTCTTGCTTCTTGCTCAGCCATGAAACCAATCTATTACCCAAAAGGAAAGCACCTCCACTTGTACTTTTTCTGTCATCAGCATCTCCAGCCCTATCTGCACCTATATAAGTACTGAGAGTGAAATTAGTATCTTTGGGATACCACAATCCATAATTTGAAGTGACTTTTAAACACTTCATGATCCTTTTAACTTCCATTACATGTGACTCTTTGGGATCTTCTTGAAATCTTGCCACAAGATAGACTGCATGCATTATGTTTGGTTTGGTATGGGTTAGATAGAGCAGTCCTCCAATCATAGACCTATACTTTTTTTTATCAATCTTAGGTGATTCATCATTCTTGCTCATCTTGCAACTAGTTACCATGGGAGTACATACTGGTTTAGAATCCTCCATTCCAAACTTCTTCAACAATTCTTTCACATACTTGGACTGAGAAATGAAAATTCCTTTTTCTAATTGAGTAATTTGTAGTCCTAAAAAGAAATTCATTTCACCAAACATAGACATCTCAAATTCCTTTTGCATTTCCTCTGGAAACTTCTTACACATTCCTTTATTGTCTCCAAATATAATATCATCAACAAAGACTACAACAATAAGAATTTGATCATTATTGATTTTGAAATAGAGATTACTATCTATAGTACCTTTCCTGAACCCTAATTGCATCAAATACTCATCCAACCTTGCATACTAGGCTCTAGGAGCTTGCTTCAGTCCATACAGGGCTTTCTTTAGTCTGCACACCATGTCACCTTTGTCTGATAACTGGAATCCTTCTGGTTGTTCAATGTAAACTTCTTCTAGCTCTTCATTCAAGAAGGCAGACTTTACATCCATCTGGTACACCTTGAAATCTTTGTGAATAGCAAAGACCAAAAACATTATTATAGCTTCAATCCTTGCCACAGGAGCAAAAGTCTCTTCAAAATCTATGCCCTCAACCTAAGAATATCCTTTGCATACTAGTCTTGCTTTGTTTCTTACCACTTCACAACTTACATTCATTTTGTTTCTAAAAACCCATTTTGTTCTCATCACATTTTTATGAACAGGTCTAGGAACCAATTCCCAAGTTTGATTTTTCTCTATCTACATCAGCTCTTCTTCCATGGATTTTACCCAACTTTCATCTTTGCAGGCTTCACTTATAGTTTTAGGTTCAATATGTGAAAGCAAACAATAGTTCACCTATTCCTCTACAACTCTTTTCCTTGTCAATACTCCCTTGCTTTTGTCACCAATAATTTGACCTTCAGAATGATTAATCCTTACATACCTGGGAGTCTTAACAACACTTTCTAGAGCCTCTACTTCTTCAAATTGATTGTCCTTTTGTTCCATCCTTTCTTCATTAACTGTAACAGCAAGTTCATCTGATTCATAGCCACTCAGATCTGATGTCATTTCTTTCTCTTCATCAACCTTCACATTAGCACTCTCAATCACCTTCTTCAATCTTTTGTTGTAGCACTGGTAGGCTTTACTCTTAGTAGAGTATCCAAGGAAAATTCCTTCATCACATCTAGCATCAAACTTGCCTAGCTCTTCATCTCTTTTGATATAACATTTGCTTCCAAAGACTTTGAAGTATTTCACTATGGGAACTTTTCCATACCACAATTCATAAGGAGTTTTAGTACCATTACCTTTGACTTGGACTCTTTTTTGAATGTAGACAACAGTGTGTGCAGCTTCTCTCCAATACACTTCAAGTAGATTAGCTTCCATCATCATAGACCTAGCTGCCTCTTGAACTATTCTGTTCTTTCTTTCAACAACTCCATTTTTCTCGAGGGTCCTATCTCCTTGCAAACTTCTTGTTCTTGTAGGACCACATAGATCTGTATGCACTAGCTCAAGCAATCCAACAAAAAATTGTTCTTTGTTCTTGAAACTTGTCTTTTCCTATTTTCCTAGTTGACATTCCTTGCAAATAGTATTGGCAGGCTTCACCAGTTTAGAAAAATATCTCACAGCTTGTACTAAGCTTATCTTCACCAAGTTATCAAAATTGATATGACACATCCTTCTATGCCACAACCAACTCTCTTCTGTCTAAGCCAACAAACAAAATTATCAATTCCCCTCAAGTGATAAATATTACCTCTAGTTTTCTTACCAGTTGCAATCACTGTTCCAAAGCTTTCTATGATCTCGCATGCATAGTCATTGAATCCAAGATCATACCCTTTATCACACATATGACCAACACTTAAAAGATTATGCTTTAGACCTTTCACATAGAGAACATCATCTGTATTATGCTTGCCAACAAAAGAAATGGATCCTCTTCCACATATCTTACCAACTGCATTATCTCCAAACCTAACCAATCCACAATCATACTTTTCCAAACTTACAAACTTACTTTTGTCACCAGTCATGTGATGTGAACATCCACTGTCAATGATCCATTCATCCTTATCCTTCTCAACCTAGAAAGATAGAGCACTTTCTTCCACTGGGTTTTCTTCCTTCAAACAACTAGTAGGATTAGTAGACACAGGTTCTTCCTTAATAGCAATAAACAAGCATTCATTTGCACTAGTACTATATCATTAGACTCATCATTTGTTACACCATCATCATCAAGATCTCTAACATAATAACATTTCTTGAAAATTCTAGGTCTACTTTCAAATTTCTTCTTACCTCTTTCAATTCTCTCTAGATATCTAGATGCATAGTGACCAATCTTACCACAAGAAAAGCATTTGAATGGTAATTTGCCTTTGAACTTATCGGAACCTCTTTGCATTTTGTCCACAAAGTTGGCTTCAACCTCATCTAGGTCATCATCAGATTCCACAACATATTTCTGAGCTCTTGAAGTCCTTTCTAAAGTGCTAGCTTTGAAAGAAGTCTTAATCTTTGGTAGAGCAACACCAAACTCCCTCATTTCAAAAGTTGTAAGCTTCCCACGCAACTGATCTTTTGAAATCTTTTTCACAGTCATAATCTCTTCAATTGCTACCACCTTGTGACTATAGGATTTAGGCAAAGACCTAAGAATCTTTAGCACAACTTCATCTTCATTGATAGTTCCTCCAAGACCTCTGATTCCATTGACAATTTCATCAACCTTTTGCATGTAGATTGTTATGTTCTCATCATCACTCATTTTCAGGCCTTCATACTTCGCCTTCAGATTTTGCAATTTTGCACTCTTTATAGAATCATCTCCTTCATACAAATTTTCAACTTTTCCCATATCTCATGAGCAGTTTCCAGATCCATAACTTTCACCAACTCAGTGTTGGATAAAGCGCTTAATAGAGAATCTCTAGCCTTTCCATTAAACTCATACTGTTTGACTTCATCTTCATCTACTGGTCCATTTTGAGGAATAGTATGCTTTTTCTTTGCCATTTTCCAAACATTATAACCAAGTGAAATGAGATAACTTTTCATTCGTACCTTCCATATAGCATAATCTATTCCATCTAACTGTGGTGACTCCTTTCTATGCGCCATCTTGGATCTACCTTGAGTTGTTAGACTTTTTACTGAGGAACCCTCACTCTGATACCAATTGTTGAAAAACACAATACAACTAAGAGGGGGGGTGAATCAATTGTAACCAATATTTTAAAACCATTAAGACATCAACCAATTAACATTGAATTTGTATCTTAACCATGAGACCATGAAAATAGAAACATAAACACATTCAAACATTCAACACATGAGACACCAGATTTTTACGTGGAAAACCCCATAGGGTAAAACTACAATGAGTGTTAGCTCACACTATAATATGTTATAACAATACTGAAAATCAGAGGCTCACTACTCAAAATGCTCACTACCAGTGGAGTGGCTCACTGTTGGTGGGTTTGGTGAACTGAGATAGCAGCACCTACATTATGCCAAAGTTAAATTTCATTGAAGCACAATAAACATCCTCTACTATACTCTACTTTTTCACTTCAAACTTATCTTTGTATCTTCACATTTAGATACTTTTTCATGACTTCATTACAAATATTTATACAATTCATCAACCTTGGAATGATCATCAAGGTCGGCATTACAATCATCAACCATAGGAACAATCTCCAATGTCGGCAAACACACATACATTAGAATAGGTCTGGACCTAAATAGATTAATGGAAGAGAAAGAATGATTGCAGACCAAACCACTCCTAAGCTAGGACTCAAATGCAATCTTCCACACAACAACACACTATCACAAATGCCAAAGTATAATCGCGAGTAGTGAAAAAACCCAAGTCAGCTAGAATTGGTGTTAACACTAAGAAATTTAGGATCACGCTTCATGCACGATCCATATTATAGTTTGTGGTCCAATCAAAAGGTAGGAACATTATCTAGATACTCCCACAAGCATGTTCTAATCACCAAGAACATCAACACAACCTCTAACCACTTTATCCATAAGATTCTTCAAACCAGAGTACTTGAACATTATTGTCGGCTACTATCATAAAGGAAAGATTTCTTGCGGAACATCAAATCATGAACCATTTGAACTAAAGGCACATAACATCATCAAAAACTTAATTCTAGAACCATAGACTGTGAAACTTAAATGCGGATAAATACAGAGTAGAATACATTCTTGCTGTCACCATTAAATACACAAAAAAAAAAGTTTTTACTCTAGTGAACAGAAATCGCTCAAATCTTCACACCGAAGGCTCAAACTTGAAACATAGCATCTACAGGCATCCCTTAACATTACTTCCAATCCATAGGAAAGGATATTCAATCTACATGATATGCAGAGCAAAACACTACACTGCTCTGGTAGCTAAAGTACTTCTGTACTTTGTTCTAATTCCTCAAATACTTGTTCAGACTTATTCAAATGACTTTCTTAGGTCTTGACATCAATGAAAACACTTATTGATCATAATTGTAACACTCTCAATATTATTTCTTCTTGGAAACACATTTATCAAAGTTCTAAACTTTATTTGTACCTCCCCTATCTCCTAACCAGCCTTCTAGAGTCCCGCATCTCCATTAATTGCCCTATGTCGACAATTCATCTCTATCTCTTTCTAACTTTGTTGACTTGACCTACCAAAACTACAAGATGTGAAATCTAATTTCCCTAAGCCCCTTTCAAACATTTCAACCCTGTAGAGGCCTCTAATTGATCCCCTAGACCATCTCTGACCATCAATTTTAATACCCATTTCCTCAATTCTAGGTCACCCCTTTTAAATTTTGGATCTCCCTAGGTGACTTGCCCTAGAAAAATGGGTGACCCACCCTGCTTCAAGCCAATAACTTGGTTCTAGGTTTTAAACTCATCTTTAGCCCCCTAGGACCAATCTTAGCCCTTGAAACCACCTACAAAACCCATTGTTGGTGGGCCGCCCCTTTTGACTTCCATATCTCCCCTAGGAAACCCTGCCATTTAATTGGATCTCCCTTAGGTGACCCTACCATTTAACCATATCTTCCTTGGGAAAGCTTCCTAGGTAAATTGAACGACCCAGTCATGTTGTAAATTATGTGTTTCTCTTTAGTTTGGGCCCAAATTAGCTCAATTTTTTCTCCAGTTTGCATGTCTCTTTGACCCTAACTAAGCCTAAAAAATTTTAACTCATTCTCCACTCCTAATAAATCTATTCTTAGCTCCAAATAAGCTATTATTATCTCTCCATCTATCTCATGCTAACTCCATTTCTCCTCCAGTGATATGCTTTCAAGGCCTATTCACTCACTAATCAATCTGTTTCACTCTTCAATGAATTTTGTTAGCTCTTCAATTAAGGGGGTTAACTCACCAATCAACTCCACCATTCATGAGCCTCTCCAAGCTATAAATACCCCCCTCCTACATGTATTATGGGAGGGAAATTCATAGTTGCTACTCATTCCAGCCTTGCTTTTTTCTCTCCATAGCATGATTATGCTCTTCAAAAGACTTTGTGAGCCTTTTAATTTTCTTATTTTAGTTGCCCAAGCCTCAGAGGCTTCATAGTGTCATCATGCTCACCATTTTCTTTCAAAAATCCCAAGCCATAGTGCTCTCATAGCTTCAATAGCTTGAATTGTTTCATCATAGCTTTCATAGCTTAATCTACATTCAAATCAATTGGTTCTTCATCCTTGTTTCCAAGAGGAGGTCCCCACTACTGCAAAGGAGAGGAGGTTACCACAAAGAGGACTTTTGAGGATATGCTAGGCTCATGCACCAAAGTGATACCATGTTTTTCATGCTTTCAAGTAGTTAATTAGATCACAGTCTTGCTCTTGGGCAAGTAATTTCTTTTTCCTTGATATGATTTGATTTAATTTGATTAGCATTACTTAGATTAAATTTGCGTCAATTCATAGATTACATTTCAAGTTTTACAATTTTAAAATTCATAGATTAGATTCAAAAATTGACTCACAAAACACAAAACATAGGATTAGATTTCATTTGAAAATTCATATAGTTGCATTCATATTTCCTTTCATAGTTAATTAGACAACCTTTTTTATTCAAATTGGAAAAAGAACAAAAAAACATTGCTTTGCATCATAGTAGCTACATAAATAAGAAAAATACAAAAATATTAGGAAGTCTAGAGAACTAAACCCTCAATAACATCACAAGGTACCCATGAAGTCAAAATTGACACCTAGTGAAACCTAGGTAAACACAACTCTTTCTCTCTCTCTCAGGTTCAAGCATTTGATGTGCCTAGGGAATAGGGAAGATTGGGTCAAGGCTATTCTTGAGGAAATAGAGGAAATACACCCTAGGCCTCAACACACAACATAAATAGTTGAAGAGAAAGTACACACTCTCATAATCATTCAAAAAAGAGACCACATAGAACAAATCATTTAGGAAAATGAGAATAGATTACAACACCTTAGGGAAATCAACGAGGAAAATAGTCTTGGGACTACGCCTCCACTCAACTGGATTTTTCCATAAGAGAAAGAGTGACTTGGAGGTTGGCCATTACAAGAAGGTAGTTCATGTGTGGTATGAGAGCTAACTTATTCACATTGTACTTGAGTCATGTTTTGAAGAACACTGGCTCCCAAACAAGTAAACTTCAAGCAACCTGAGAAGGAAACTCTTGATCCTTTGGGAAGAGATCAAACTTTAAAGAGGTCTCCTCATAGTGAAAGGCATGTTTCCTCCCCCATGATTCATTAAATTAAGTAGTTGCTCATTCAATGAGAAGAGATGAAGAGTTCCCTAATGTAGAGGGTGGATTTGAGTACTATGAGTATGAGATCAATCAATTTCACATAGAGGGTTATAAATAGATTTATGAAAATGTTGATTATGACAATTATGAGGAAGATGATCATGTGTTCCAATATGATCATGGTGCACATCCAAGGCAATATGAGCTACCTTCTCATGATTTTGAGAACTTAAGAGATCTCATGCACAATAAATACAAGAAATACAAGCCATTTGATAAAGATATGAAGGTCCCAATTGATCCATCTATAATGCAGGTTCAGGGTGGATACTGTTGAAATTAAGGAACAATAAGAGGGGGGGTGAATTAGTGTTCTACAAAAATTAATATTGTGTCTATTAATTTACCACATACATCCAAAAGAAAGAAGAAAGAACATAAGAGCAAAAACAATAAGATCATAACACATGAACACTAGGATTTTTACATGGAAATCCAGTTAAGGGAAAAACCATGGTGGGGGTTAACCCCTAAGAATTTATACTCTGTTAAAAGTATTACAAATGGGAAGGCACATGCCTTCAAGCACACTGCCCAGAGGTCACTACCTACAAAATTGATTACAAGAGTTCACTAAAATGTTTGAACTGAAGAATAGCATCTAACTATGCAAAATAATAGTTCATGTTAAGCTCAGTACATTGACTTTACAGACTTCATCTTTCTTTGCCCTGCTTTACTATTCTGCCATGATCCAGAGCTTAGATCTCCTTGCTTCACACTTGATACTACTATACTTTCCACTTATCCCTTTATATTCACACTCTCATCTCCAAAAATACTCAAATCCATCGATCATATATATCCGCTGCATGAAATTTCATCAACTGCAGTTGACCTTAATAAAACTTAGACACTATTTCAAGAACACTGTTCTGTCAGCTGAATCCATACACAAACATCAATGTGGACCAAAAATTATGTGTTCAAGTCACCTCACATGTCAGCCAATACCACTGGATCTCATAAATTACTCGACGAACCATGTTTCTTCATCCGTACAAGGATCAAACACCTAGTCGTCCTGTTCTTCACTAGACTGAACTGTCTAACCAAAACCTGATACTCAGATGCTTGTAACTTACAATCCCTTCATCTCCAGAGGCTAAAATCTTGGATTTAGGTAGCCCTAACATTCCTTAACATTCCCTCAGATCCGTAGCACAATGTGATTACCTGTGGAGAAATGCGGACTAAGATGCTGAACCCTGTCAAATGCTCTGTTCTTGTCTATCCAGACTTAGATAAATCTGCACTCTAACTTTCGGTAAGATCAAATGATGTAATGTGGATGTGTAGGATAGATTCAGTTGCGATCAATGACAACACCTAACATGCCTAGCAATGTCTCTTGCCAACAATCTCCCCCTTTGGCATTGATGGCAACACTTAGTGAAAAATGACTAAGTGTTGGAACAACTCCCCCTTACTATGTACACTTGTGATTTCCAATGCTCCCCCTTAGATGAATTCCTCATTTTTCACTACTTTTCCTCTCCCTCTTTGACATCAATGGCAAAGGTTGGGATCCGCATATCAAAATTCATGCAAAAATTTTATGTACATGGGTCAAAACTGAGTATATACTTCCGCATATGAACACACAATCCTTAAGCCTTATTCATCAGCAAAAATATATCACCAAAAATGTTTTTCAACCATGACAATTCACTATCCCAGTTCTTCTTTATGTTTCCCAAAATGGATATATGCCCACTAAACAAAAATGCCTGTGATTCTGCCTTTTGAAGATCAATAGGATCACTAGTAGCAGCAGAAGCCTGGGATTCTCTCAATAGATCATACATAGTTTCTAACTTAGGGTAAATCAGTCGCCAGAGCTCATCCAATCTGCCCAAAACTTTGACCTTTCCCTTCTCCAAATTACTCAATTCATTTTGTAAACTCACTACTTGTCATTCTTTGGTTGCTACAGACTCAGTTAAAGGACTATAGGACTGAGAAATGTTAGATAGTTTGAGCTCCAAGTCCTTAATCTTCTTCTCAATATATTCAACATCTTTAGACTGATTTAAACAAACTTATAAATCTTTGCACCTTTAGAGAGGGCATTTTGAATATTCTTTACACTAGTGTCAAGCATTGATCTATCATAGGTAATTATTTTCCTTATTTCAACAAATCTCTTCTCATTATATTCATTTCTGATTTTAACTTCTACTGACTTCTCAAAAGTTTCAAAATGAGTACTTATAGAGTTTATTAGATTCTTCAACTGACCAGAGGGAGATGCTGATGAGTCCTTTTGAAATGTAGGCATGATTTTCTCTAAAATCCCAGATGCAAGGCCAAGGAACTCACTATCTTCTATATGGGACTTCAAAATTTCCTCTCTGGCCTTAGCTTGTGCAATAGAGGCCAACTTTATCTTCTGTATAGGTGATAAAGTATCAAAATTGATTGGTCCTTGTATTATATCCTGATCTTCTGCAATTTGTTTATCTCTTTCCAAAATTTCTTTCATTGCTTCTGCAGTGTCTCTTGCCCAATATGAAATTTCAGATTTATGCTCTTCAGGGCCTCCATCTTCTCCCTTTTCAGAATCAACCATATTGTCTTTCTCAACATTTTCATTATTTTTCTCTACTTCATCATCAGAGGCATCCTTTCTTTTATTTATATCAGAAATATCTTCTGCATTCTCTTTCGGAGGATTTTGTGTATCCTTAGTAGCATCATTATCGTCATTTTTATCAAATTCCTCAACACCCAGAATGGAGGAATCAATTTCATTATCAGTTTATTCTTCAATAGTGGGAAGATTATGCCTTTTTAATGCATTTAGAAGAATCTCCTGAGTATCTTCAACTATCTTATCAATCTCTCCCAGCATGAGCATATTCATTCTGATCTTACTCCTGAAGTCCTCTTTCACTTCTTTGAATATCAGGTTCTTTTGATCTAGAGTAATTTGAGGACACAATTTTATCAGCATATGCTCCCGGAGCTCAAAATCTTTAGCTTTTGCATTCTCTTTTCTTATTTCTAGAATTTTTGCAAGGCTTTCTAGAATTTCAAAAGTTATTTCAAATAGAATCTTACTATAGATATTTAGGTATTTGACTGTTGCTTCCTCCAAAACTCTCTTATCAGCATCACTGTAATGATCATAAAATTTAGTCATTGGTTTCAAGTTTCCATCTATAGTGATTGACTTAATGATGTCATCCACAGAAAGAGTAGGTTTGTCAACATAAGCCTCTATCTTATGCCTTTTACTAGACTTTTTGCTTTCGGAGGGCTTCTCCTTAGAAACTTTGGCTGCTTTGGTGCCTGAGGCCTTCAACTCCTTAACCTCATCATCTGAGTCAGTTTCTTCTTCATCCACTTTCTCCACACCGACATATGTTCTTTCTCCCTTTACCTTTGTCCTTTTTCCTTCCTTATTGGTAGGTTTTTCTACAACAGGAGAAGGTGATGTACCAGAGGCTGAACTAGAACTCCTGGTAGTCCTTGACTTAGAAGGAGTTTCTATTGGAACACTTCCCTATTCCCTATTCTGCTTCTCCTTCTCAGCTTTCTCTATCCTTTCCCTTTATTGTCTCACAGCTTCCTTGGTAAGCCCTAAATTTTTAGCCAACTGCTCAACTTCTTTCCTCACAGTCCTTTTGATTTCAGGAGCCTTGAATTCAAGATGCAATTTTAGTGAAATCTCTTTATATGTTCCAAATCTCTCGTTAGATGGATCCATAGGCTGGCTCAACAGATATGCATATAGCTCCAGTACCTTTCAATCCACTTCATACCCCATGGGCATGATTCACACAACTCTAGGCTCCACTACTTCCATTTTGTACTGATCAACAGTAACCATAAAACAAATGGTGTCCTTATATTTCTCAACCATAGTCCTAGGTATTCTCTCCCTAGCCTGCATCATACTTTGGAAATTTTTGAAGAATCCCCAAAGTGCAGTTTTTTGTGCATCATAATTACCCAGACAACTCAAATGATTTCTAATCTGGACTGCTACCAGTTGGTTTTTGGACCAATATATATTCTTATTCCTAGGGAGCTCACTCAAGAAATAAAAGAAAAGACACATGATTAGCGTACCATATTTGAATGAGTACTTCTTGTCCTTCTTTATCTTGCTTAGGTTCTCCATAAACTGGTTCAACAATAGTTCACAGAGATCATAGTTTGCATTCTCTTTTACCATCTAATATGCAGTATAGATGGATGTTCCAGACACTAAATTTTCTCTACTAAAGAAATATATCTTGTACCCTATTACCATCGATGCGAATCCGACCCCATGATCCTCTATATCATTTATAGTCATAGCTCTCTTATCAAATTTTGATTCGGTTGCCTTTGTGACTTCCTGATTCTTCACAGGCTTCAACTGAGGTAGATTACTAGTTGAATTCAATCCTATAACTACCCTTATTGCATCTTTTGTGATCTTGAATAGATGATTCAGCCATAAGAATTCACCTTGGATATGGCTCAAGACATATTAGACCCATTCGTCCTCTGCAAAACTCAGAAACTCAACAAATTGTATGAACTTCTTATCTTTTAGGACTTTGTACTCTGATTTGAGCTCAAAATCATCACGTTTTAAGTGATTCATGAATAGATCAACAAACCTTGAGTCACCTTGCTCCTCGAGAGGCACATGAATGTAAGCCCTAATACATCCAGTTACACTATTTCTAATTGCTCCGCAATCAATCACATTAGCTTCTTTTCTTCTGAAATTTGCTTCAACAGATCTCCAATAGGCTTCTCTTTCTTTATTCATTATGCCAAATTCAGGCACCCACTTACTGGGAGGGGGAATTAGATTTTCAATTTAGCTCCCCCTAAGCTAGAGCTCCTGTTTCAATTCCCAGAGGAATTATCAGCACCAGATTCTGGTGTGGACCCATCACCATCATTCACTACATTTTTCTTCACCCATGTTTTGTTCATTTCATTCTAGATCTCATTCACATCTACTTTTCCCTTGCCTTTGTCCATCTTTTGCTCTGTTCTTCCTTTACCCGCCTGTGAGTTCTCCTCTTTGCTTATGCAAAATTTAGCAATATATCTGGATTTGTTGTAGTTGAAGCACATAATCTTATTTTTCTGACAATTACATGTTGGATTAGGTTTAGATCTACATTGCATTGCAATATGCCCAAACTTGTTGCAAGTAAAACATCTTCCATTGATAGCTTGTTTGTCCTTACGAGGATTCCTTGATCCACTTCTGCAATCCTCAGCCTTATGACCTATCTTTTTTGTAATTAAAGCATTGACTAGAGAAAGATACATTTTCATTCACTTTACTTCTGCATTGATTAGCTCTATGACCATACTTATTGCATTTGAAACATTTTCTATTGAAGGATGGATACCTTTGAGCATTAGGTTGTCTTATCGGAGGTCTTCTAAGATTCCTTCTTTGATTTCTTTCTTCAAGATTTCTTTGACCAAATCTAGAGCTTTCACCTTTCTCAAATCCTAAACCATGCTTATCATTTGCCTTCTTCTGACTATCAAGCAACACCTCAAGTTTAGCTAAGCTTATCTTGAATTTTCTTTATATTCATTTACAACTTCTAGGTCATGTTTGAGAATGACAATTTGTTTTTCAAGTTGATCCTCATTATCCCTAGTTTCTTGTAGATCATATTCTAGATGACCAATTATTCTATCTAATCTGCAGCACTCTTATATTCTTTCTTTCAGAGATTGATTTAGTTTTTCCTCAGTCTTCTTCCTTTCTTCAATTTCCTTGGTTAGCCTTATCACCCCGGATTCCACCTCATGTTTTAGGGCAACAACTTCGTTTGCTAACTTCTCACATTCCTTTGTCTTCTCCTTCAGGGCCTCATCCATGTCATTGTCTTCATTCTAATTTTCTAGCTAATGAAGTAGCTCCTTCCTCTTTTCATTAGATTTGCTCAGTTGTCCTTTTAAGTTCTCAATGAAATCTTTAGCATCTTTAAAGTTCTCTTGCAGATCTCTAATTTCTGCTCTAGATAGGTCAAGATCATCTAAGGCTACTTGAAATTGTAGATTGATACCATCAGAATGCTTGAATAAACCCATTGAAAACACCTTCCCTGATCTTCCTCAAGCTATTAAACTTCTTCTAAGGAACTAGGCTCTTATACCAATTGTTGAAATTAGGGAACACTGAGAGGGGGGTGAATAAGTGTTTTGCAAAACTTAATATTGTCTCTTTATTAATTTACCACATACATCCAAAAAAAAGAAGCAAGAACATAAAAGTAGAAACAATAAGATCATAACATATGAACACCAAGATTTTTATGTGGAAACCCGATTAAGGGAAAAACCACAATGGGGGTTAACCCACAAGAATTTATACTCTATTAAAAGTATTACAAATGGGAAAGCACACTGCCCAGAATTCACTGCTCAAAGGAGGCTCACTACCTAAAAAATTGATTACAAGAGTTCATTGAAATGTTTGAACTGAAGAATAGCATCTAACTATGCAAAATAATAGTTTCGATTAAGCTCAGTACATTGACTTTACACACTTCATCTTTCTCTACCCTGCTTTACTATTTTGCCATGATCTATAGCTTAGATCTCCTTGCTTCGCACTTGATACTGCTATAATTCACACTTATCCCTTCATATTCACACTCTCATCTCCCAAAATGCATGAATCCATCGATCATATATATTCCGCTACATGAAATTTCATCAACTGCAGTTGGCCTTAAGAAAACTTGGACACTATTTCAAGAACATTGTTTTGTTAGTTGAATCCATGCACAAACATCAATGCAGACCAAAAATTATGTGTTCAAGTCACCTCACATGTCGGCCAATACCACGAGATCTCATAAATTACTTGACCAACCACTTTTCTTCATCTACACAAGGATCAAACACCTAGTCGGTCTATTCTTCACTAGACTGAACTGTCTAACCAAAACCTGATACTCAGATGCTTGTAACTTACAATCCCTTCATCACCAGAGGCTAAAATATTGGATTTAGGTAACCCTAACATTCCTTACCATTCCCTCATATCCACAGCACAATGTGATTTCCTGTGGAGAAATGCGGACTAAGATGCTGAACCCTGTCAAATTCTCTATTCCTATCTATCCGTACTTAGATAAATATGCACTCTAACTTCCGATAAGATCAAATGATGTAATGTAGATGTGTAGGAAAGATTCAATTGCCATCAATGACAATACCTAACATGCCTAGCAGTGTCTCTTGCCAATAGATACCAATTGAGGAATAGACACGTCCCTATACAAAATGAGCCTACTCCAAAATCAGTTAGGAATGAAGTAGACACTGAAAAAGAGAAATAGAAAATGGACAATGAGAGAAAGAGTAGCAGTGTCTAAAAGAAAATACATGATAGAAAGAAGGTTCCAATGCAAAAAAAAACAACAAAAAGAAGTATGTATAAAAAGTTTCAATACCTGTGGTGCAATTAGCAACTACACCAATCCTATAGGTCCAAAATTTAAAGAATGATGCCAAGCAAAATCAACCCCAAATACCAAAAGAACCAGAAAAGAGAAAGGATAAGAAGAAAGAGTTGAAAGGTATGGATGTTTCTTCTAGCTAGTTAATACCTTTCATCCCTAATGCAATCAATGTTACCATTTCATGTGATGCCCCTCTACCAAATTTTAATCTTATAGATATGGCTAATGTTTTAAGTCAAGTCAGAATATCAGGGCCAATAGGGGAAGTCCTTAGAATCTTTGAGCATAGAGATAGGGTCTTGACATATATCACATCTATAAATGCTTTAGAGTAGCCTTTCAGTATTCAAAAATATGTTGACAAGGCTAGTAAAGAGAGAAAATAATGAAGAAAACATATAGGAACATCCCTAGTAAATAGCCAGTCTAGTATTGATCCCTCCTATACAACACTAATTATCAATGGGTGGCTATTACACAACTGTATGCTTGATTCAGGAGCCTCCAGTAATATCATGCCATTAGAGGTCATGGATGACTTGGGACTAAAGTGTAAAAGTCCTACATCAAGTGCTTTGCCATGGATTCTAGGGAAGTCAATGTGATTGGCCTCGTGAAGGATGTTGAAGTCCAACTTGTTGCTTACCCTGATAAATCATTTTTGATGGACATAATCATTATGGATTGCCCTACTAAGTGGGGAATGTTATTATCTAGAAAGTGGGTAGCCTATATAGGGGGTAGTATACAAATGGACCTGTCATATGCTACCATCCTTGTGCATGGTGTAGAGGTGAAGTTGTATAGAGAGAAGAAAATGGAATATGGTATTAAGGATAGTTACAAGATAACTAATGAAGCAAACTTATTTGATACTAAGATTGACCAATTTATGGGATATTGTAATGAAAATGATCATGATATTGTTGTTGGTCCTTCCCATAGTGCTATCCCTAATCATAATGTGGCTAAATTATGGACAATATGCTTTGATGAAGCATGTTCTACGGATGGCTCAACTGCAGGCATTGTTTTGATATCATCAGATGAGGAACATTCTGGGATGTCCTTTAGGATTGATTTCTAATGCACAAACAATATTTCTAAGTATGAAGCTCTTTTTTGGGGCTTGGATATTTCTCATAGCCATGGAATCAAATGTTTGAGAATCCTGGGAGATTTTGAATTAGTGGTGTAGCAATTCAAGAATATCTACATAGCCAAAGACAAAAGGTTGAGGGTGTATAGAAAAATAGTTTGGGAAACAATGGAGATATTTGATGCTATTGGAATTGAATGGATAGAAAGGATAGAGAACATATAAGCTAATGCTTTGGATATTGTAGGTTCTAGGTTTAGTTTACAATTAGCATCTTCTCATTCATAGTGTGTTGTTGCGGTTCATACTAGACCTACCATACTGGACAACATATACAACTGGCAGGTATTTGATGTTAGTAATTAGATATATAGGTTTCTAGACTACATGGATGAATTTGAAAATCAACAAATAGACTGGAAGTCCATTGTAGAAACTGAGGATAGTAAAGAAACCTTATTTGGTAATGAATTAGTGTAGTTGAAGACTAACGCCATTCCTAAAGGGCTTGTAGCACTTGAAATAATGTTTGATAGTGTAAATTGTTATAGGAATAAAGGCAAGCCAATTGAGGAAAATGATGTTGAGGATGTAAATTTGGGAACTGAAGTAGCCCCTAATATGATTTATATTGGTAAGAAGATAAAACCCAATGAGAAGAAAATGTTGATTGCATTATTGAAGAAATTCAAGAAATGTTTTGCATGGTCCTATGATGACATCAAGGCTTATAGGGAGATCTATTCCACCACACCATTTCCCTCCATCCTAATGTAAATCTCTTTAGACAAAAGAAAAGAACAATCAACCCCACTCTAGCTCCCAAAATGCAAAAGGAGTTGGAAAAGCTAAAAGAATGTGGTATAATCAAGCGTATCTGACATTTAGAGTGGGTATATAACCTTGTTCCTGTAAAGAAGAAAATGGGGAGATTAAATTATGTGTGGACTTTTAGAGATTGAACATTAAGTCTCGTATGGACAAATATCCTCTCCCAAGCATGGGTCATTTGTTGCAAAAGGTGATAGGATTAGATTTGATGTCCATGATGGATAGATTCTTGGGCTATAATCAAGTGGTGGTCAAGGAGTCAGAGAAATACAAGACAACATTTAGTTATCCTTGGGGTATTTATGTTAATGTGAGAATGCCATTTGGTTTGAAGAATGAAGGTTCAACATTTTAGTTCACAGGTCTTATTGAGGAGATCATGTTAGTTTACCAAGATGATTTGACTATATTCTCCAAGGAATGAAAAGGGCACTACAAACATGCCTAGAGTTGATATTTGAAAGATGCCTTGAGTATGGGATCTATTTGAATCCCAAGACATGTCAATTTGGAGTTGAAGAAGACAAGTTTCTAGGACATATTGTGTCAAAGGATGGGGTAAGAATTGATCTAGAAAGAGTGAAGGCAATTGACCTCATTCCCTGACCTAAATCAGTCAAAGGCATCCAATCTTTCTTTGGTTAGATTAAATTTGTGAGAAGATTTGTCACCAATTTTTTGAGAAGACTAAAGCCATATCTAAGATGTTAAAGAAAGGATAATTAGTCATGTGGGGCAAGGAACCGGCTAAAGCATTTGTGGAAATAAAGGAGTCTCTCAAGTATACACTTGTCTTATTAAGCCCAGACTACTCTAAGCCATTCCATCTCTTTTCCTTTGCTTCCTTCTACATTGTTGCTATTGTCTTACTTCAGAAGAATAAAGATGGATATGAACAACCTATTGGACTTTACAACAAGTATTTACAAGGTGCTAAACTAAATACTCAACCATGGATAAACACACTTATGCCCTTGTTAAACCTGTCAATAATTTTAGATCGTATCTTATGGGGGCAAACCCCATTGCTTATGTGGCACACTTAGCAGTGAAGGACATCTTGATGTAGCAGGAAGCCTCAAGAAGAAAGTGTAGATGAATCAAAAATATCTGAGAATATGACATAGAGCTGCAAGTAACCAAACTGGTTAGAGGTAAAGGTTTGGCAAGGCTAATGACAGTTGCTAATTTATATAAAATAAAGGTAAATGAAACATATTGAGTTCCTTTTGCTAGCCCTTATCATTTAGTAGATACTCCATGGTACAAAGATGTTATCTTCTATTCAAAGAAAATATGTTTCCCCTAGAAATGAATGAAAATCAATAGAGGACACTCAAATTGCAGTCCCAAAGATATGTGCTAGTTCAAAGTGATTTAATGTGGAGGAATCACGAGGGACTATTGTTTAAATGTTTGGATTAGGAACACTTTGAAAGGGTTATTGATGAATGCCATCAAGGTATTTGTGGAGGGCATTTCAAGGCTCATACCATTGCATATAAAATAATCAAAGTAGGGTATTGGTGGCCAACACTGTTCAAAGATGTTACTAAACTAGTAAGAAAATGTGATGCTTGTCAAAGGTTTCTAACAAGTTAAAGTTTGCAAGCACTTTCCCTCTCATGAAAGTCAGTTAAAGCTCCATTTCAGTAATGGGGGATTGATTTTATAGGAGAAATTCAAGAAAAATCAAGTAACAAGTACAAGTGGATTCTTGAGGAAAATGATTACTTCACCAAGTGGGTTGAGGCAATCCCAACCCACAATGCTTCATCCAAGGTGGTGATGGAATTTTTGATCAGCAACATAATAACAAGGTTTGGTGTCCCTAGAAGAATTATTACTGATAATTCCATGTGTTTAAAATCTCAAAAGACATATTGAATATGTGTTCTAAGTATGAGATTAATTTGATACATTCATCTCCTTACCATCCCCAAAGCAATGGATAGGTTGAATCCAACAACAAGATCATCATGAAGATTATAAAAAGAAACCTAGATGTAAATAAGAGGTGGGATGAGAAGTTAAAATATGCAGCTTGGGCTAATAGGATCACTCATAAATGTGCTACTAGTAAGAGTCCATTTGAGCTTGTGTATGGATTGGATGTCAAAATGCCACTTAGCATGGAACTATCTATTTATTAGTTATTGCATGATATTGATGAAGAACATGAAAAAATCTCTCAAAGAATATTAGAACTGACAGAGTCTAGATGAGAGTAGGAGGTTTTATTTGACAAGATCTTATTGAGCAAAGGTAAGGAACTAAGTATCTTTTTAATAAGAGGATACTTCAAAAAAACTTCAAGGCCAGGGATTTGGCTCTCATGTGGAATGCCAGGTCAAAGGATAAAGGAAAGCACAAGAAGTTTGATCCTTTATGGTTGGGATCATATGAAGTTGCCATTGAACTTGACCACAATGTGTATCATCTCAAAGATTTGAATGGAAAGTTCATGGTCAACATCTGAAGCATTACTTCTCCTAAGTAGTGAGGTACTCTTTTGTTTTGTGCACTTTCCCTTCCTATTTTTCCTTTTGTAAATACATTTGTGTTTTACCCCATTCCCCCTTTTGTGGTCTACCCTTGAAGATTCTTCTATATTCTCATTGTGCATGTTAGACACATGCCCCAACTAGAGCCAGTATTGAGACCCATATTTTTTAGCACCATACTTGTAAGAAAATTTGTGAAAAATTCTAAGTTGTATGTTAAATTGTTGTTTTGTCCCATGTGCATTGGCCATGTGTTAAATTGCTAAAAACCCCATAAAATCCTAAGTGTGGCTTCCCTTTAGCCATTTTATTTCATTTGTGGGTTTTTAGGTTTTGAAGGGACAAAGGGATGTTTCAAGCCTAGGGATTTTCTTGGCCCACAACCCTCTTGTCCTTTGATCCATGGTTCCTCTTGAATCTTGATCCGTGGTGACATACTTTTTTAGCTTCTTATGGTGGTGTCAGTTACATGTTTTTCATGCCTTTGTGGGTTTTTAGGTTCCCGAGGGTCCTTGGAACCTCAAAATCATTTCCTTGCATCCCCAAGTTCTCCAATTCCTTGGTTCCCCATGCTTTCCTTTCAGTTCTGGAATCCCGAGTTTCCCTAGAACCTCACATTCCCCACTTTCCTTTTCCTTTTTAGGTTTTCAAGAACCTGGGGGTTCTTGGAACCTTTGCACTTTGTTCCAAGATCTTTGTGTTCCCTAGTTCCTTGAAACCTTGGTTTCTCTCTCTTCCTTTGCCCATTGGTCCTGATCCCTTTGTTGAACACACATATACTAAGGGGGGGTGAATCAATATATATTCAAATTCTTTCCTTTTAAATGCATTAAATCCAAAATAAACATTTTAAACCAAATGAAGCATAAGAGCACATACACACATGACACCAGATTTACGTGGAAACCCAAGAGGGGAAAAACCATGGTGAGTAAGCTACTTGGATCTATTGTCCAAATCCAGTCTCACAAATAAAAATGAAGTATACGATAAGTTTTATGGGAACTGACCCAAAGGAGAGACAAATCCCCTATTTTATGAGCTCCAACTCAAAGGAAGCTTCAACTCCTTGACACAAAGTTTTATGGGCTCCAACCCAAAGGAAAAAACAACTCCCTAAAGTGCTACAACACTTACAAAATGAGGCTCCAACCTCTACTCTGAAACTTTCAACTGATTCTGATAGTTTAATCACCTTCGCAACATCAATTTTGTTAACACTTTGACATCCTTGATATATTTTGATGAGTGAACACCTCCACACTATCATCTTGAACATTTGACTGATTCTGATGGCTTAAACACCTCTACTAAAACTAACTCTGTTGTAGGTTATACATTACAACTAGTAGAGTTACTTTTCTATCTTCCAGATCATGTTACATTTTTTGTGCCAGATATTCTCCCTCAACATCACATGTAACAATCTTCAAATCTTCATATATATCCTCTGCAAGCCTTCTAAACATCATCTTTGTCAACCTTAAGGTAACGTTTATCATGAAATGTGTAACCTGCCTTACTTGTCGGCTCCCAAATCATCTATAGTAATTAGGACAAAAATCCCATTATGCGGTCCATACCAAAGGATCTACTAGACCCATTTTACTTCCTCCCAAACTTTCTTGTTGGTGCATGCTTCCATACACATGGCACAAGCACTCAAATATACCATATCAGCTCTGTAAACACTTAACCTTTCATACATTAGCTCCATACCCTATGCAGTACTAGAGAAGTGAAATATCATCAAGTAGTTCATATCACAAACACTATATGACCTAACAAACCTTCTCATTCACTCCTCTTTTTGGTTCATGCTTCTACTTGGTGGCGCAATCATTCATACTTTGATGTCAGTATCCTTTACTTTGTCTAGTCACACTGTCGTAACTTAGAACATTGAAAAACACACTTGCAGTACTTTATATCCTCTAAAACTTGAGTATGTCATTCCTGTCTCTTTGCTTTACATAATCTCCAAACTGCCAAATTGTATGTGAGGATGTGGTGGAATGTAGTAGCTTTGAGTTTCATCTCTGATAACCTTACACTATTATAACTCTGTTTTTAGTCTGCTAACTCTGGATGCCCTTGTGGTAGTCCATATGATTTGAAACTTGGATCAAACATACCTCATAGCCATATTTATCTATCCTTCAAACTGTGAGGTCATATCTTCATCTATGGTAGAATGTGGTATAATCTCCTGTGCTTCTGCAATAAAATTCCTTATGTCTTTGACATTTTTGATAACTTAGACAATTTCCTTCATATCCCATGCAATGTTTTTCATCAAGTGACAATATATGTAACAATGCAACAAGAATGACTTCATATTAGATCAATGCATGACATGAATCAAAACACTTTGAAAACCTTCACTTGTCCATGAACTTCAAAAGATAAGGTACAACTGTGTACAGATGATACTGATCCAACATCATGTTCATGTCTTTCATCATCATGTATTTCACTTCAAAACTCTTTTGATCATCACTCCTTTGACATCATTGACAACATATGCAACAATCTCCCCCTTTTTCATTGATGGCAACAATAACCTGATATTCAAATTGTCTCCCCCTTTGACATCAAGGGAAAGGGCCATTGGTCTTCCTTTGTAATGAAAAAATATATAGGATCCCCCTATCTATATTAGCCCTTACATACCTTTTTCGTCTCTTTATCTTCTTTCTCCCCCTGAGAGGTAGCCATTGTCAATCGAGAGATGATATACACATAACAAAACAAGTTTTATTCTCCATCTTTCTTACAATGTATATTGGATATATACATACCAAACTTGGTTTAGTGGCCTATCCATACAAAATGGCACTATTTAACCTAGTTCTATCCTCTGCATACTTCTTACAGTAGATTAAGATAGTATTTAGCTATTGCTCTGCTTCAAAATTTTGTCATGTCTTCAAGACATGTTTTATCTAATTCGATGGTAGAATGTTCTTATATATTGCTTTCAATTGGACCAGAGAAGTGTCCCATTATTTCTTTGTTGTTGTCAAAATTTAGATTTGGCTTTCTAGTTGTATATAGGAGTCCTCTGCTTCTTCTAAGGAAGATGGTACCTAAGTTTTCTAGGGTACATTATTTGCCTCTGTCAAAATCCCAGTCAATGAGGCTAACGTTAAGCTTACCACCTCTTGCAGCCATTGATTTGGCCTTTGATTTGTTCCCTTTGGTCCTATAACGGTTGCATCTGGGAGTGTAGTTTCTCTATCTATGCCTTTATTGATCCATTATTATCTTGTACCAAATTATTTGAGCTTCAATTTCATCCATTTGATCCTTTAAACTTTTGGTGGCTATAGGCCATTGTAGAAAAAATTGGTACAACACTTTTGCTTCCTCCATGCAATTTTGAATTAGTTGCTTTAATTTTTATGTTGGAGGTAGAGTTGAATCCCTTTTTTCTTCCAAGATTTCATTTTGTATTATATTGGTTGTTGTTACCCAGATTTTCACTAAAGCTCAATCAGGTAGAGCCTAATTTTTTAAATAAGGAAGTGAAATTCAATTTTATTACTTTCCAATGTTACATTCAATTGTATAAGCAAAATCAGAAAAGGATTACAAAAAGGTTGTAATGGATTATTGCATTGACACACGTGCATATAATAGAGAAAAGTAATCTTTATTGAGTGAAAAATATCCATTGTCTCACACAAGCCGTGAGATTAACTTTCACTTATTCAATACAAATTGAGAAAAGCATATACATGAATAAGTAATGAAAGTAAATAAAGGGGTATAGAATGAGGGTAACCAGTCATTGCCTAAATGACTGGTCTATATGGTCGGTCGTGTTGTTTCCTTGAGTCTCCTTGGTCCATTGTCCTGGTTCCCTGCAAAAGATGAGATAAGGTGTTAGAGCAATTTTTCTCTAAGCAATGACCGATTACATTCATTATATACGCATTTATTATGCATGTATAGGCTTTTCAACAAGATGCAAAAAATCAGTCATTCATACCTTAAATGTACCAGAAAACTACTAAAGTTATCTAATGCATCCAAAGTATGCATTTGTTTTTATTAACAAGTTTGCTTCATGTGCAGATACAGGTGTAATTATTTTTCTGTTTGATTCATCAGGTTACATTAGGAGTGGAGAAAATGTGGCTCCCACAAGGGTTGAGCCCAGCTCATAAACATTGCAAAAAATCTCATGTATGTTCAATAGAAACAAAGATCAACTTGTACAACTAGATCTATTCATATACTTTTATAAGGAGCAGACAAGTTGTATGATAAACAAGTGAATCTTCATGATATAATACAATTGGAACATCTTATTGCTCATCATAGTGTATTTCACATCAAATGGAAATCATCATGAGTTGATGAGGATATGTAATGTATCAGAAAACTACTAAAGTTATCTAATGCATCCAAGGTATGCATTTTTTTTATTAACAAGTTTGCTTCATGTGCAGATACAGGTGTAATTATTTTTCTGTTTGATTCATCAGGTTACATTATGAGTGGAGAAAATGTGGCTCCCACAAGGGTTGAGCCCAGCTCATAAACATTGTAGAAAATCTCATGTATGTTCAATAGAAACAAAGATCAACTTGTACAACTAGATCTATTCATATACTTTTATAAGGAGTAGATAGGTTGTATGATAAACAAGTGAATCTTCATGATATAAGACAACTAGAACATCTTGTTGCTCATCATAGTGTATTTCACATCAAACATAAATCATCATGAGTTGATGAGGATATATAACAGCATCATCAAGATAATAGCATCACTGTCAGAGGGACAATTTGAATTTTTCAAGATAATTATAGTCATGGAGACAGTCACAGAGGTGAATCAACAAATGCAGGAATGTTCTTGAGTCTTTTTCTACCCTGATAAGTAGCAGTCCTTGACAAACAACTATCTATTCATGAGTAGTTAGCACCCAATAAACCAATCTATCAACACATTAAATTGCAAGGGATTGTTGTTAACAGTCATACACATACAGTGTGAAAGGTGTAGTATAGATTTCTAAACAAGTATGGATAGTCATAAGTGACTTATAGGTCTAAAAGGAGCTATGATTGAAATGTGAACAGAGACTTTTAGGAGATAAAGCACCAAATATGTAGAACAGTATACAGAGGCCTATTAAAGGAGCCTAACATGGTGAAGAAGGACCTACAACCATAGTCTTGCAAGGATGATAGTGAATCCAAAACATCATATTAGTCAAACCTACAGAGAAGTATGATATTCTTGCCAAAGACATTCAAGAGTTTTCTTTGAGAATAATACATCATCATAGGAGATGTTGAAAACTGGAGGTGCTATAGAGAATTGTATCCATCAATGCTAAAGAGCATATTATTCAACCTCACTACACACTATGCTGATGGATATAGCAATCCATGAAATAAGAATAGTCATCAAATGACTGTAATAACAGTGAGCAGACAATAAAGTGAACAGAGAAAGTAATCAATAGTTATTGTAAGCATAGAGCATCATACTCAGAGAATAGGAGAATCAACAAAGAACAATGGTGTATACATGCTACGGATGTCATAATGTTTCATTAATGCAAGATATCATGAAAATCTTATACACCAAGAAGTTCATGCCCAAACCTCATACATTGTTGCCCATTTTGAAAGCTACAGTAACCTTAGTGTTTACCAGAGCTTATACCAAAGAGTGGTAGTGTCCATTATAGATATCAGAATAGGTTCAAAATGAATAAAATGTGTAAGATGTATCTGGTAGAAATGAAAAAGTCAAAAGTCACTGTGTGAACAAAAAAATTGTAGTTGTTGTTGAATAGTATGCAGAAATGGAACAACCACACCAGAATAATGAAAGAAGCTAGAAGACCTGTATTTTCTCCATGGCTTTTCAGAATGAAGGTTTATAATTTTGATAGAACTCTAATGTATCCAAAGAACTAGATATAGTGATATCTTGTTAAAATATAGAGAAATCTTTTCTAGAAAAGTAAGAATGCATATGCAGAAAAGATAGATCTCATTATCCTCTGTAGATTTTTCTACCAAAGAGCAGTCATATACTCACAAAATGAAAATATTCTACACAGACATGAGGAAATATAAGGGTATCTATCAAATTCAGTGAGATGAAGCTTCAAAAGAACCATGAGTTTTTAGTTTTGTTCTAGAAGAATGAGATTCACTATGCTTACCTTCAGCATGAATGCAGAAAATTGGCAAAACCCCTATACAGAAGACCTCATATAGGAAACCTTTGTATTTCATTTTACAAAAATGCCTTCTTCAGATACAAAAGTCAGAGAATCTCATACAGGAGAGATATATGCCAAAAGAAGTAAACAAAGTGAGAGTGTATATCATCAAAATCTTGAAGTTTGAAAAGACCTTTGTTCTTTATCGACAGAAAAGAAAGCAATAGAATCAGTGAGACTTATCTGTTTCATGGCCTTTCAAGACAACAATTGTTCTTATGTTTCATAGTTTTTCTTAAAAGATATTGAGGGTTTTGATTTATTGAAACCCTAGTTCTGTAATAAACCTTAGTCTTTCATTTGAAAATGCCTTATTTTTTACAGAGAAAACCACAGTAAGACTTATATGTGTCATGGCCTTTCAAGAACACAACTAGGGTTTTAAAACTCTAAGATACAAAAGACAGAGAATACTCAAAACCATATATAGAAAATTCACAAATCATCACAGAAAAAGAGATCTATAGCATATACAATGATGAAGAACAATAGAAACCTTGAAATTTGTAGTTTTGTTCCAGAAAAATGAGATTATCAGACTCACCTTGAGTTACAAAATTTTCCATGACATTTTTCAGTTGAAATGCCTTGAGAAGCAGCATAAAATCATCTATAGGAACCTCATATCAAACCCTCATGTTGGTGGCAAGGAAACAACAGAGCAAGTTTACAAAGATGCAAAGTGAAAAATGAGGGCACAAAGTTATTTTTGTGTCTCTCAGGGTTTCAAAACCCTAAAGATCCAATGGCTCTTTATTTTTTGTCTTTCCTTTTCTTTGCATATCATTTAAAGGGTCCATGGTCAAAACTTAACAACTCGTTAGGCCTAGGAGATATGCCATGAGGTGGCCATTAGTTTTGTTAAGACTTTATTAAGTCTTTTGGTTTCTTTTCCACTTTGGTGTTTTCTTGCTTCATATTTATTTTTCCTTGCATATACTATACAATGTAAAAAAATAGCCTCAAAGTGATGACCTTATAAATCTTTTGAAGGTTATTGTTATCTTTTATTGCAAGGGAGAGGATAAGGGAGTGTGTTGAGAGATTTTATTGTCTTTGAGAAGATATAGTTGGAATTGTGGAGATGTGGCAAGCACATGCCTTGGTTATAGCTTTTTCGTTTGTTAGCTTGAGGGGTGAGATTGACTAATTCTTGGAGACAGTTGGTGATTGAGTTGAATGTGTTGGAGGGTATCTAGGAGTTTTGTTGCCCTTAGAGTCCTTTTTGGACTTATTTTCATGACCCTTCATGTTTGACTAAGTCCTGATGGACTTTCCCTTGCATTTTGGACTCTTTTGGATGAGATTTAGTGGTTAGATTTTAGGTTTTTTTTGGGCATCCGACCCAAATCAGTTGGGTTTCCTTCTTTTGTGGAATCACTTGGATGGTTATAGTGAATTTTGTGACTTATTGTAATCAGTTCTTATTATGAAAAATATTTTTTTTGGAGATTGTGACTGCTACAGTCGTTTGTTATAGTATTGAGCATCTTTTGTAACTCGACATTTTTTGGAGTATGGAATACACATTTTACCTTGGAGATTATTGAAGAATCTCGTTACCTTCTTGTTCTTGCAAGCATTATGCATTACCAGGTGATTGACTAAGCTATTTGTGAGGTTACTTTTCTCCTTTAGTTTTTTGTCTCATTTTATGCCTTTTTTGGAAAAGTAGGAATTTGCAGGTTATAAATTGTGTCTTAGTGTTTGCATAGAAACCTCTAGTTGTGAAAATTTTTGTCTTTCCTTCTTGAAAGTATGTGCAGGACAAACCTATTTATGAAACATTTATGCAGAAACTTATAGTAACATGTGTATTTTCAGTGTTCGTCATAAAAAGCCAAGTGTATGTCAGTCTTAGTATCTTATAGCTCTTGATCAATTTGGTGTATCACCCATTTTCAGTTCATTTTTATCACCTTTGTTTAAAACAAGCATATTCTTCCCCTTTTCTCCATCAAAGTAGTATTTTAGGTGGTATCCATAGGAAGTCAGCCTTCTCTAGAGGTTGACCTTTGCTCATAGAGTAACCCACGACTTTAGATGTCCTCCCATGTTTCATCAAATAGACTAATTTCTACAAATTAGTTAGGGTGCATATTTAGGTGATAACAATTGCTTCTACTTGTAGTTATGTACCTCTCCCAATTGCAATTTGAGGAGAGAAGAAATATTGGACAGATTGACTTGTCCATCAAAAACAGGTAATTGCAGCAACTGAGGAGTCACCAAAGGTTGAGTTTTCTTTTGCTACACTAGAAACTCCTTATTAGAATGAATGGGAGAGGTGGAAGAAGATACTTCCTAATTTACCTAAGAACTCTCCCCTATATCTAGTCTGACCTACTCCTCTTGCTGATCTTGTTGATCTTTCTGATCTGTATTGTGTAGAGGAGGCTCAGTGTTGTGTGGAGGAGAAGTTTGTTGTTGTTCTATATTTTTATCAGCCTCTTCCACCTCTTCAAATATCTTCATTGTTACTTCCTTAGTTTCTTTTTGAATTTTAGCTCTATCATCCTGCTCCATGCTCATTAGGGTATCTCCTTTGTGTTTAGTTCTTAGCTCTTGAGCTTGCATCTAGGACAACTTATCCTTTTCTTCCTTAGAGCTTGTAGCACTAGCTTTATCTAAGGCATGTTGTCTCAGTTCTTCATCCATTTCCAGAGCTTTTTCCCTCCTCTGTCTTAAGGCCTGAGCTAGGCTATCAGTAACATTTTTAATTATTTCATTCAAGGGATTATTATATTTGATCATATACATGATCACAACCCTCTCTATAGTACTCTAATCTATTGTAGATACTTTTGGATGTAGTTCAACTGTCTCCATTAAAAATCCATGATGCACAATTCCATTGAAAATGGCTTCTAGCTTAAGTGGATCTTGTGGAGGAGCCTCCAGAGTTGTTTGATTTGTTTTCTTCTTCTTCTTCTGCAATTTAGAAGTTCCTTCCTCCCCTTCTTCTTCCTCTCCAATGTCTTCCTCTATTTGGATTTTCCTCCTCTTGGCTTTCTATTTTACCCTTTGATGTTACTTTTCTTCTATTTGCATTTGCACCAAAGTTTCAAAGGCTTTCTTTTTTTAGTGGAAGTTGTTTGTGTTGATGCAGAGGCTTGTGGAGCACTTGTTGCAGTAGAAGTGGATCTTCTTAACCTCCTTCGGATTTGTGATGAGGTAGTTACTTGTGGATTTGAGGAGATAGGATGCGGATCCTCCACATGAGCTTGTGATGAGGTTTTAGGCTTTGGTAGTACACCCCATTTCTCATGTAATGATTCTCTCTTCTTCTCAAGCTACTCCTCCACATTATTTTTACTCATTTTGTCCATTATTTCTTAGTAGGTCCTAAACCTTTCAGTTGTAGTATCCATAGGGTTTCTTAGGAGATTATCAACATAGGCTTTTATTTCTTCCACAGAGACCTCGTAAGGTAGTTTGGGTATCCAAGACATTCTTGGTTCTACTGCTTCAATGTAGGTGAAGTCTTTGTCAACCAAGGTGATGTGTTCTCTATATTGCTTTACCATATTATATGGTATCCTCTCCCTTTCTTGCATTTCTATTTGTAGGGTTTTGAAAAACCCCCAATACATAGTGCTACAATTCTTTGTATCACCAAAACCCCTCATGTGGTTTTTAATTTGTGCAACAACAGATATATGTTGTTGCCAAACCTTCCCCTTGAATCTAGGTAATTCATTCAGGAAATAAAATACTAGGCAAATAATGAGAGTGACATGCCTAAAATTGTAGTTTGATTCTTTTGTTCTCTTCAAATTTTTCATCAATTTCTCTCTCATGAATTAGTAGAGGTCAAAGTCCTTGCCCTTATTTACCATTTGGTATGCGGTATGGATGGCAGTACTAGTTGTCGATCCTTCTCTGTTTGCAAAGTATATTTTGTAAGCTATGGCCATTATGGCATACTACACCCCTATATCAGTTATGTCCATCACACTTAGGGTTCATTTATCAGGTTTCACCCCAGTCAACTTAGTAACCCTATCATTCTTAATGGCCTTCATCACTAGTACCAGTCCTATTGAGATTAATCCGAAGACCACCCTAATTGCATCTTTGATAATTCTATAGGGTTTTTCAAGATAAATAAATTCATCATGAATTATACTTAGAACAATCCTTACCCAATCATGTGCATCACAGAAATTCAAGTAATCTTTCCGAACATCTAGTCTTTTGGTGGCAATCTTCACATATTATGGCTTATATCCGATGTCATTCAACAAG
Source organism: Cunninghamia lanceolata (assembly GCA_027924645.1). Lineage (NCBI taxonomy): Eukaryota > Viridiplantae > Streptophyta > Pinopsida > Cupressales > Cupressaceae > Cunninghamia > Cunninghamia lanceolata. The sequence continues at coordinate 4,427,950 of BSBN01000080.1, read as the reverse complement.
GTGTCTCTTAGTTCCTCTAATTTCATGTAGTAGATCTTAGTGAGTGAGGAATGGATGTATATCCTTACATCCTTAGTATAGACAACATCAACTAGAACGTTAAAGAATGCTCCATCCTTATCCATTTCCATAGCCTTATATAGATATTTTCTATACTTCAGTCTTGGCTTCTCTGAAACATCAACCAACTTTGGTGTCACCATTTTATCTCTTCTGTACTTTGTAGCTAGGGTTTCACTTCTTAATTCTTCTTCTCTCAAATTTGCACTCTGTAGCTAGGGTTTCACTTTTTACTCTTCTTCTAGTTAATTCACCAATCTCTTTGAATATGAATGAGGAGGAATTGAATGATTAGGGATCAAGTAACCTTCTTTTGCCCTAACTTTTTGCATTTATTATAACTTTTTCTTTTTAGGTTTTTGAGAGCTTTCAGCTACTGGTGCATTTTGTAGGTTCACAGAGTCCTATTTCCATCCAAAATTCCTCTGCCTTTCATGTTTTCATTCCAAAGAATTGAGTTATTGATTTAGACTTGCCCTATTAACATATCCTTCTTTCAATTTCTTATCAAGTCACCTATATGCCTTTCTTTCATTTCAATCCATCTCAACATAAGAGGTATCTCATTTTTATAGGGATCTAGGAAGATTATGTAGTGGTTAGCTCCCCCTAAACCCATGCTCTTTCTTAATCTAGTATGAAATCCTCTGCATGAGGCACATGCAAAGGTTCTTCATTCTTCTCATTATCTTGCTCTTGTTTCCTTTTCCATATTTTTGTAATCTTCTTCTGTTTGTTCAAGGTATCATCCATCTTCTTGTGCTAGTTAGGTGGATTCACAATACCACTTTTACAAAATTTTGCTCTATGCCCAAAGTTATTGCACTTGTAGCATATAACTTTATACTCCAGAGGTAAAAAATAGTTTTTACTCATATGACCATTTCCTCTTGTCTTAGCTCTACAATCAACAACCATATGACCAAACCTATTGTATGAATAACAATAGCCATAAAATAATGGAAAGTACTTGGTTGTAGTGGATTGTCTTACAAGAGGAGAACCCCTAAATCTCTTCTTCAAATTTCTAACCTTTATGAAAACTTCATCCAACTTCTACTTCTTAGCTTCAGTCTTCTCAGATATCTCAGTACTTGGTTCTAACTTCTTTATCATAGGTTCATCTATTAATTCATTTGTTTTTGTGTTCTAACCTTTCTCAAACCCAAGGTTGACCTTATTCTTAGGTGATCTTTGATTGCTAATCATTTCGTCAAGAATGATTATGTTTTTTTCAATTTTTAGACTCTTGTCTATTTGATCCTTGGATTTCTCTAGTTCCTTCCTTAGGGAGACAATGTCTTCTTCAAGTCTGATGTATTCATCTTATTTGGCATTAACCTTAGTGTTCAAACAATCCACAACTCTTTTATCTTCTTCAATCTGAATCTTCAAGTTGACAATTGCTTCTTCTTATTCTTTACACTTAGCCTTATATTCTTTATTATCCTTCCTTACTAATCTTAGGTCATCTAGAGAAAACATCAATTATCCTTCAAGATCAACCTCACATTCTGCTTCATAAATGACTGTCATTCTATAGAAAATCTGGTTCATCCCAGAATGAGCATCTGAGATTAGTGTTTGGAGCAATAATCATTCTCTCTAATTGCCTCAAAACACATTCTACTATTCCATAAAGCAGAATTAGACATAGTTTATTTCCCACATTAACCCTTAGAGGAAAGTGATTGCAATTTAAACTAGTTTCAATAACATACATTAAACAAATTCAATGAACAGAATCACTAAACATGAAACATAGAATAGAAGACAAGAACACAAAGACTTACGTGGGGAAAACCCTTTCGAGTAAAAAACCCCACACTCCAAAACATAGATCCATTGTATTATTCAGCAACAAGAGTACAAGTTACAATACAATATCAGGCTCATAGCCTTTACTAGAGATTTACATCTTGTTCCATCTTTGGAGAAAATCTGGCAGTATTTCCTTACATCCAGTCACACCTCTCTCTCAATCTCTTCTCAACTCAATGCACTTATGCAATACATTACAAACTTCACAAGCATTGTCATTTCAACTTCCATACCAGACAAATGGTTATGTTCAACTTCCACAAACAATGGTCACAATACAGTTTAACTATCAAAGGCTTTTAAACCATCGAAGAGACACCAACTGCACTCTCTCTAAACTCTCAAAGTCCCTTCGATAATTGTATTACCTGCCAAATCATCCACCATCAATCAACACGCAGCCAATCCCTGCTCCCCCTCGGGGTCTATCCAAGACCCACCACAAAAGGCACAGGCTAGCGGGTGTCATTGGCTCAAATACATTTGTGATATGCAATGCCAACTTAGCATAGGCTTTTTCTATCCTTTTGTCACGTCTAAAGTTGACAGTTACCACCATCCCCTGCTTCCACTTGATGTGTTGTGCAACACATTTAATGAGAAGAGAGCAAATCAAGAAATGGTGAAAGCTTCAAAGTTGCAAATTCGCCAAAAATCTAAACTTGAGAACCTCTGGTTAGAGGTTATGAAGTTTTGAAAACCCCCGATTGGCCAACAACAAAGAGACTAAGTCGGGAGGTCAAGAGGTTATGAAACTTTAGAACCACATGACTTAGGTTAGGAAAACTTGAAACCTGCCGAAATGTAAATGTCAGACCAATGAAGGAGTTTAAACATAACATGTGGGGAGAAGATTAAGCCAGTAAATTTGAGTCACATTTTTTAACATGCTCCCACTTGACAAAGAACTTACTGGCTCCTTTCAATGCTAGAAGTCACTAAATCACATCATCATAACCATACATGCAATCTCAAGAATCTTAAACAATTCTTCTCTGCTCCAACCAAGACACCTGCAACAACATCCAAGATGTCCACCATCTCAAGCAATAGTTCCAGCCATCCACCAAAGGAAAAGAAACAAGCCAAGGTGTATATGCACCAGTCTAAAGAGCACAAGCATCAAATCCAACTGATAGAAAAGGCTATAGAATACTGCCACCACTCCACTATGCTCACAAGCTATATAAAAGAATCAACAACATCAACTTCAAAACTTCAACCTAAACACAACCATGAAGATATCCTCTAGAAAACAAGATAGAACATTAGCTAGAACAACAACCAAGAAACTAACTACTCTCATCCTACTGATTAACCCACGCGACTGAAAATAACACGCACATCAAGTGCTAATCCATCCAATCACTCATACCTCCAAGGTATACACAATATAGTAAACTCATGTCATAAACATATATACACACCCATAAACTACAATCATAAACTCCATGTGCAAACCTGTCAAAGAATGACATACACATCCAAGAGCTCCCACTACATGGGTAATGCAAATCTAAAAAAGATCAAGGCATACCAAGTCTACCAATAGAGTCATATAGAAAGTGTAAACAATAACATGTAGTACCAAGGAACCATCCACAATGATATGCAAAACCTGTAAGAACAACTCTCACCACAAGTCTCCATAGCTCTCTCAAGTTCTCCACACCCAGCAAAGGAAAGAGATAAAGGAACCTCCATGTCATCACCCAAGAACATAAGTGAAAACACATGACCACAAGCTAGTGATCACAATAGCTCCAACCAAACCTCAAACCAATGTAATGTGAAACCGACTATCCAGGAAGATAACTAAGACAAAGAGAGTAGCTCTGCACATCATATACCTGTAGAAAATCCTCCTACATACATCTATAAGTGCCAACTATGTCAAGTATGATCTCCTCTATAAAACCCCAAAGAGATCAACATAACAACACTCAAAATCGTTCAATCTCAAGAGATCAAACACAACATATATATCATGTAACTACATGGATGTGAGCTTCTCAAAGAAGATCAAACTACTCCATTTCCCATCCCAAGAAATCAACCCATAAACCATCTCCTGTCATGCCCACATTTCCCATGTGATCACAACACACAACATGTGTCATGTCCACATTTGTCATGTGGTCATGACACGAAACACCAAAAAAATTTCCACGCATCCCTAGAAACCCTCTCACATGCATCAGCATACTTGATGGCATATGTACAAAGGCACAAAAAGGTTAATAGATTGATGGGGTAATGCGAACTCATTTCGCAAACCCTGCGAGATGTAAGCTGACTAGGGGGTACGATGCAAGGGCGTCGCCAATAGGGTCAGAATCAAAGTGAAGCTCACCTTAAGATTCCTAAGTGAATTGGAGTGATTTTAACATGTGTCAAAAACCAACCCCAAGAACTAGAAATAAATAATTAAATTAAATACATCTAGATCGTGATTAAATCTATTGATAACTAAAATTACGATAAAATAGATAGGAAAAAAAATTCTTTAGTTAACCATAATATTCTAAATAAAATTTGGTAGCATAACGCCTCTACGTCAAGAATGGGAAAATTAAAAATATCCCCTAGTTAAAACCATGTAAAAGAATCTAATTTAAAACTAATATACTCCTAAACCAAATTTACTTCAATATTCCTTATTAGCCAATGTGATAAAATTTAAAATAAAATAATCCTAAACTCTAAAGTCAACAAAAATAATTAAAAATTCATCTTTAAGTTGAGTACTAAAATAAAAAAATTAAATGGGGTTCAAATTAAATAATTAATTAAAAAGAGTATCCCTTTTATGCTATAGCTTAGCCAAAAAGAATTTAAACAGATTAAATTAATTAAATTTTCTAACATTAATTTCCACACTTAACCCTCTCTCAAAAATCCCACCTAAATTAATTAGAAAAAAAAAGTTAAATTTAATCTCATAGCATAATAAATAAAAAGGTAATGAAATAATGTAAAAATAGATTTTAAGAGATAACTTAAATTTAAAACTAAAAATCATACATTAATCCCACAACATACTAAATGAAAAAAAACAATGGACTAAAACAAAAATTAGATTTCGAAAACTATAAATTAAAAACTAAAAATCATAAAGCCCACAAAACAAGATAATTAAGAGTCTAGGTTAAAATAATTCAACCCACTAACTCAAATAATCCTACAAAAAATCTAAAGACATTAACAAGAGGCAAGATTCTAAGTTTAGAATTTGTAAAAGTCATAAAGCCCACTAAAAAATTCATTTCCACATTAACAATTTCAAACAAATACCTAGGTTAAATAAAATAATTAGATTAAACTACACCTTAAGGCATTAATTAATATAGTATAATCTAACACCTAAATAGATTTGAAATGCAAATACTAAAATCTCCATTACAAAAATCCCCTCCAACCATTATCAAATTCCTAGTTAAAAATAAATTCCTAAAAATAATAAATTGATGACCGATCAAATCCCCACATTAAAATCTACCCCACTAACTTAATTTAGCCCAAGCAATAAAATAAAACATAAAACACCATAAGTCAAATTATAAGAGATGAGAAGAAAAAATATTCCATGCACACATATTTCCCAATTAAAAATTCACTTAACCCACAGTCCTAAAAAAATGCTTCCTAATAAAATATTACTTTCCTTATCAAAACCCTAAACCTATCTTCATTTTCTCTCTTTGTTTTTCTTTGCTAATTTCCTAACCGTAGTTTTCTTCTCCTCTCCTCTCTCTTTTCCTTTTCTCTTCTCGTTTTTTTTGTTGCAGGTTTACAATTTGGGCAGCCATGGAAGCTCCACATACAAGGTATGCATAGAGGTATACCCCTTTTCTTTTTCTTTTTAAAATATTGTTGAGCATATATATATATACTGAGTTAATGATATATCTAGGACATAAGAACATCAGAGATAAGTTTATGTGTATTTATATTTTTGGTTTAAGCTAGATATACATTACAATAGATAGTTATATATATTTTAGATTGCACTCTATGCAAACACAAGGCTGAAAGACGGCCAAACCCCAGAGATCGGCGGCCAGATTTCTTGCAGTGGACAGGGGAGAGCTTTCAGTAGTGGTTGCATGGAATAGAGGTGCCAAGTACCAAGGAAGGACCATGGGGTGTGCGGTCTCCCCACCCAACTCTGCATTAAAGCAACAATGGCGGTGGCTTTTGGCGGTCACCCTCCTCCATTTTTACTTCAGCCCTACAGCCATACTTAGGTCCTTATGCCTTATCCAAAAAAAAAATAGTTAATATCATTTTTTTTTATTTAGGCTTTTTCTGTAGAAAATAAACAACCATAAAGATATATACAGTATGATATATATATAGCCTTTTTTTATTTTTTTATTAAGGAAAAAAAGTAGGATATATATTAAATATATATACATCTATGATCAACTATATTATAACCACCACTAAAATTAAAACTTTTGTTTTATAAATAAATCGGTAAACTTAAGAGATATATATATATATATATATATATATATATATATATATATATATATATATATCACAGTAAAACATTTGTCTCTTTTTTTGAAAACAATATACAGTATCAAATCAGCAACTAAATATTCACAATCTTTTTTCTTTCAAAACACACAGTGAAATTAGTGCATCCTAACAATGATAGACTTCACATAAACTTAAGATTTCCTTTTTTTTTTGAAATGAAATAACAAGGATTTATTTTCAATTAGCAACCATATGTCTATCTTTTTTTTAATCCAACCAGAATCTAGATTTCACACAGCAAGCCCAAATTTATTTATAAACTCTTTTCTTTACAATACTATGCTCACATTTACATAAATATATATTTTTATAACAATAGCAGGAAGCATTACATCATACTCTTTTTTCGTTTTTATTTAGTTTTTAATAGTAATATTTCAATGAACTAAATAAAGTCAAGAGAGAGAGAGATTTCCTCCACATACACATGGGCAATATTTTCTCATAGAACTTTTGCAAAGATACAAACAGAAACATTTCCAAAACAATAACTTAAACACATAATGTAAACTTCTCCTTTATTTCCCTTTCTTTACAAATTATTACAATAAATGAAACAACCACATAACATGGAAATGGTGCATCAACATTTTATTTTCCTTGCAACCATGACTGAAATAAAACAGCAACTCTAACTTTGCAAAATAACATGGATGCTTGAAAGAAGATTTCAGTTTACAAGAGAAACAAGATCTCACTTTACAAATTTACTACAAGGCCTTCTTGGCCATGACTCTCAATAACCATACAAAACACACAACACATAATATGAAACTCTTCCTCCAAGCTCCCATAGCTAAAACATCAACTTGCAATAAAACACAAGAGAGAAACTCCAAGCCACCAAAATGCTCTCCACCCTACCATAGATCCAAAAAGGGATCACCCCTGAGCTAGGAGATCACCCACACACAAGATTTTCACTCCACAACAAAACAACCACACAAAGCAAATAGAACACCCAACCTATGGCTTGACAAACAACGAAATCCATTGAAAATGGATTCAATGGGCTAGGAGAGTGGACAACTCTCTACTCAAGAGGTGCACACCACAAATTACCTAATCTCATGAATCTCAAGAACAACAAGGCCTCAAGCCAAAATAAATAATCTCAACACAAACTTCTCAAGGCACTCTTGCCTTCAAATAAAATCCCATACACCTCCAATATACTCAAATGGCCAAAATACGTCAAGTAGAACAAGAGCGTGACCTTGAGGAGGTTCACTCCTCTCCCACCCCTCACATGTTGAGCATCTTCTCCAAATGGAGAGGCTCTTACAAAACTCCCTCAAAACCCCACAACATAAAAATACAAAACAACCACATTACAAACACACAAATAAGGTAAATGCATAAGGAAATGCTTCAAGCCTTGAATCCTACCTTTATATGCCCAACAATAGAAAATAGTTGAAGTAGAGCCTTCCAACTCCACCTCCAAGTCCTTCCTCCAAAAAATATACCTCCAAAACTCCCCAACTCTCCCCAAAACCTCAATCAAAATAAAAGATGTAAAAAAAATCCAAGAACCCCCTCCCTCTCTTCAAGAGGGATTAAAATAGGCTCTCTTCATGAGCCTTGACAAATGAGAAGGTGACACATGTCACCTTCTCCTTCCTCCTCACATCCACTTGTGCTCTCTCACACATGTGTGAGAGCATGGTGGAGCCCAAAAAGGATGAGGGTACGACATGTGTCAATATCCTATACTCCCATGAAAACCCACAAAACTCCAAGGTACTCTCACCCTTGAAGACTCCCCAAGCCTTTAATGCATGGTACCCAAATCCTTGGAATGAGGTGTGGATAAGGTTGAAGGTTTGACCCATCCTTCCACTCCTCCCCAAACTTCCATTTTCGTCACTTCACTTCAGGGTGAAGTTTAAGTGACCATATGGGAGTTACCCTAGGGTTAGGCATGCTCAAATTGGGCCCTAAACCTTAGGGGTGCAACCTAGGGTCACTTTTAACCCAAATTTGGTACCTTAGGATGTAGAAAATCACATGAAAAGGGGTCACAAAAATAAAACACAAAATTGTGTCAATTAAAACATTACACTTTTACAACACTATAATTAAATCAACTAAAAATGGGTAGACCTAGCCAAAAGACATCATACACAAACATTACGAAAATTCATCATGCAATACACAATTGATCTTGGTTCCTCTTGGGACTAGATCAATTCAACATGGGATTCACAGAATGTGTGGGACGATCTCTGATTTTCTATGGCATGGAAAATCACCTGCACACTTGAACAAATAGATTAATTCAACATGTTCATCATAGCCGAAGCAAGGAAATACATACACTCATGATCTCACATATTCATTTAAAACATTAATAAAATCACATAACATCATTAACCATATATATAGTTTTACTGCATTTCTAAATACGAACTCAAGATTAAACTCACGTAATGATTCCATTTACAAATCTCAAAACCAGATCTCTAATGGCATCAAAATGCATATCACATGTCATACAATTTATCAATGGAAATCAAATTCAAGATATAGTCACACCACCACATACTACTCTAGTCAAATCAAAATATAGGGATAGAGTCTAGAAGTCTACATATCAGAATCAACAGTCCCAAATGTCTAAATGTCATCAAACTGAAATGCGATGGAAGTAAAAACAAAGGAGTGAGAAAAGTAGGCCTCACAAGGGCGAAGCAACAAACAACATGGGCTACTAGTGCAACCAATCCAGTCACATGAGGGTGAGCCTCACATCTCCTAACATTCCTCATCAATGAATGATATCACAAACTCAAATGCACAAGGAGATAACCATTCCAAACATCCCTCAAATGAATCCTCCAGAACTAACTACATATCTCAAGATCCATATCTATGAAAGATAAAGCATATAGACTCATGCTAAAACATCCTCAAATGAGTCTCCATAATCAATCACCATGAATCAGCTCAATCCCATGAGAACCAAAGCACATAACATAACATATCTGAAAGATATAATGGACAAATACCTCTCAAATTATGAATTGTCGAACAAACCAAGTGTGGGGAATGAGAATGCTCCTCCAAGATATGCAAGCCATCATGACTCCTCCAATGTAACACCCCCTCTAATCTAACAAAATTATAAACTTACATCTAACAACAGAATTTCAGCAGAAAGATTAACTAACTATTATGAAAATAGTATCGAATGCAATAGAATTCAAATTTCAACTAACTTTCATTTTCAGCTAAAATAATCTTTTCTAATAGAATACGTATAACCAAGAATAAACTAACTAACTTTTGATTAACTATCTTTCTCCAATAAAATTCAAATATTAAGATAGGAAGAGAGATTAAGAAAAGTACAACTTGAATAGTTTCCTATTGATTTGTTTGTAAGATCCTCCTTTGGATTCTGGAAAAAGGAATATCAACAAGGGCTTTATCCACCCAACCAAGACCAATTGGTCTCCTATGCTTCTTCAACTGAAGAAACCTGACCCTTCACGAGGGTGATTAGTGAGGAATCTAATAACAACAATATGCCTCTGAGCCTAGTGTCAAGAACCTAAACCTCCTGATCGATCTTTTCCCTAAAGGTACCTACTAACTAGAAAGATCACTCTGACCAATGGTATATCTAGTACTTGATAGCTAACAGATGCCTATACTGCATCGTAACCCTGGCCAAGGATTTCTAATAATTATCTGACACTACTGTGTCGTCAACATTCACCCTTGCTCGGCATTGACATTATTTCATATGTTTCTTTTTGGTTACAGGTTTGGATGAAAATCATGTATAATCCACTTAACATACTTACAGATTCATAAGAGATATGGCATAAGAACATTTAGACTGAAAGGTATCCTTTAACTTAGTGACCGAAGTCAAATTTCTCAATGAGATTATAAATATATAAGTATATATATATGTATGTATGTATGTATGTATGTATAAAGAAAAATACTTTTGCAAATTCAAAAGATTTGGTATTTGAAAGACACATACGGATTCAGGAGGTCGTTCATGAATCACATAATAGAAAATACAGAATGATAGAATTAATTGGTAATCTTGGTCAGCTATGGCCATCTAAAATAATGTATTTCTATCCATTACATGATTAACTATAGTATAATGAAAGGAACTATTGTCTTGCCTGAAAAAGCTTTTACAAGTTGAGGCATAGGAATATGCGACTGCAAAGACAAATCTTGATTGACGGTCTAGTTCTTATGGCTGCTCCTATGATATTGATTCTTACTTGTGACAGAGTAAGAAAAGAAATGTAGCTCATGCACAAGAAATAGATGGTTCATATTTCTGAGTTACGGTGACGAGGACACTCAAAAGAATGCAAATTAATGTTCATAGAATAGCTTACTAATCTTGCGAATGCTTTTGGAAAGAGGGTACGAATGCTACTTCAAAAGATTTAGTAAAGAATGATGATGAAAAGGATGAACGCCAACAAATATAGGCATGCCTCCTCCTTCCCCCGTCTACATGCAAGAAGGAACGTTTCCTTCTTACATGCGGGTGGAGTGGAGGAGTTACACATCAAGACTCTAGTTCGCACACCACCAAGCACTCCTCGTGAGGTGAGTGAAATATATTTTATTTAATATACATAAAGAAAATAATTCTTACCAACTTGAAATATATACGTATATGTATGTGCCTTGGCCAAGGCTATGATGATATAGTTGTCTAGACTTAGACTTAGGCAATATTGTTGTTTTTCGATTCTCGTAACCACACCTCTCCCTGTTGATATCCCTTTTTCCTTGTCAATTGGTTTATCCTACAAACACTTTGACAATTAATGGAGGTTAAATCATTTCCTTGATACGAACATTAATATATATATTATATCCATGCATACATTCATTCTCACATATAAGTGAAAAATATTCGTATATAAAAGAAAATCATTCACATAATTATACACATTATCCAATGAATAAATTTCATATTCACATGAAAGCAGTTATACACAACTAACAACATAACCAATGTTTCATTGTTCAGAAGAAGGGGATGTAACATATTCTTCCCCTTAAGAATCATCATCCTCGATGATTATTTATCAATATTTATCAGAATTTAACAACATAGTCTAATATAAGTCTTAATTGTTTGGGAATAAATAAGGAAACTTTTGATGAATCTCATCATAATCTTCCCAAGTGGCATTCTCTTCTGATATTGGTCCCACTGGACCTTACATTGTACCACCTCGTGATTAAGTAAGTGTAGCTTATGTATCTCAAGTACTCGGAGTGGCTCTATTGTGATCACCCCAGGGTCCCGTACCTACAATGATTTCCAATCAATCATATGTTCAGAGTCTGCATAATATTTCTTGAGATAGGAAACATGAAATACATTGTGAATTCTAGCAAGAGTCAGAGGTAGAGCAATTCTGTATGCCACAGGATTGATAATTTCTAGAACTTCAAAAGGTCCCACGTATCTTGGGGCTAACTTAGAGGCTTTCCCAAATTTTATAGAGTTGTTCTGTGGTTTTACCCACAAAAGAATATTTTCTCCCACTACAATCTATTTGGGAATACGTTTTGCATTAGCATAACTCTTTTGCCAGCCATTGGCCTCTTTCAGTCTCTACCTGATTATTCTTACCTGCTCTTCCATTTCTTGAAGCATTTTAGGTCCTGGAATGATCATGCCTTCCCACTTGTTCCAACTTATAAGGGTTCTACATTTCTTGCCATACAGTGCTTCAAAAGGTGCCATTTTTATTGATGACTGATATGAGTTGTTATAAGCAAATTCTACCAAGGGTAAATATTCCTCCCACCTGTATTGTTGATCCATATAGTACATTCTAAGTAGATCTTCTAAAATTTGATTTACCCTTTCTATCTAACCATCTGTCTTGGGATGATAAGTTGTACTAATATTTAACTGAGTCCCCAAGGCTTAAAATAATGTTTGCCAAAATTTGGATGTCATCCTGGCATCTCTATCTGATATGATCTTATTTGGTATTCCATGGAGATGAAAAATTTCTTGTACAAATTTTCATGCGATCACTAGTGCCCCATCTGTCAAATTCCCTGGTATGAAATGTGCCACTTTGGTAAGTTTGTCCACTACCACCAATATGGCATTATCCATGTTCCTAGTCATAGGTAAACCTTGTACAAAATCCATACTAATAATTTTCCATTTCCAATCAGGTACGCTATGAGACTAAAGTAATCTTGCTAGATGTTGATGCTCTACCTTGACCTTCTAACATTTGAAACATCCTGCCACAAATCTTGTTGCATCCTTTTTCATTCCTTTCCAAAAATATAACGGTTTGATGTTGGCCATCATCTTGGTTACTCCCGGGTGTCCTGAATATGGTGTGGTGTGTACTTCTTTCCATATTGTTTTCCTTAACTTAGAAGATTTTAGAATATATATCCTACCTTTAAATCTCAAAAGCCCATCCGCTTCAATGTGAAAACCTTCATATTTAGGCTCCTATGGATTTTACTGAAGAGCTTCTCGAACTTGCAAATAATATTCATCTTCATTTAATTTCTAAATCACCTGTGTTCTAAAATCAGTGTTGATTGACACCATTGCTGTTATATGCTTCTAGCGACTCAATGCATCAGCTACTCTATTTTCCTTGCCCTTAATGTAATTGATCTCAAAATCATAATCTAAGATTAATTCCATCCATCTTCTCTGGAAAGCATTTAGATTGGGCTGTGTAAATATATACTTCAAACCTTGATGATCTGAATTAAGTTCAAAAAACTTTCCTAATAAATAATGTTGCCACATTTGCGGGGCATGAACAATAGCTGCTAACTCTAAATCATGGGGTGCATAATTTTGCTCATATTGTTTCAATTTCTGAGATTCATAGCCACTACCTTTCCTTCTTGCATTAACACTCTACCTAATCCATCTCCTGACGCATCTATTATAACTACAAAACAACCATTAGGATCTGGTACTATCAATATTGGGGTGATTGTTAATTTTTCCTTTAATAGGTTAAATGCCTCTTGACATTTTTCAGTCCATTCGAATCTCTTTCCTTTTCTTTGAAGAGAGGTAATGGGATGAGAAATTCTAGAAAAATCTCTGACAAACCTTCTGTAATACCCAGCTAATCCCATCAAACTTCTAACCTCAAGAACATTTTTTGATACTGGCCAATCCACCATAGCTTTTATCTTAGTAGGATCCACTGCAATTCCTTAAGCTAATATTATATGCCCCAAATATTGTATCTCTTTCTGGAAGAAGGTACATTTGGACAATTTTCCATATAGTTTATGTTCCCTTAACCATTGAAGAACTATTTGAAGGTGTTGAAGGTGCTCTTCCTCATTTTTTGAGTAGATAAGAATGTCATCTGAGAATACCAATACAAACTTATCTAGGCAATCTTTGAAAACACTGTTCATTAAATTCATGAGCGCGGCTAGGGCATTGGTGAGTCCAAATGGTAGAATTGTGAACTCATAGTGTCCATATCTAGTTCTACATGTCATCTTATGAATGTCTTCCTCTTTTAACCTGAGCTGATGATATCCTGACCTCAAATCTATTTTTGAGAATACTACAACCCCTTTCATTTGATCAAAAAGATCATCTATTCGAGGTAAGGGATATTTGTTCTTGATGGTGAGCTTATTTAGCATTCGGTAATCTATACATAAACGAAGAGTCCCATCCTTCTTTTTAACAAAAATCATTGGGGCACCCCCATGGTGAAACACTCAGTCGTATCAAACCCTTATCCAGTAATTCTTGTAATTGTGCTTTTAGCTCCACCAGCTCTAAGGTGGTCATACGGTAAGGTACTTTTGAAATAGGTTTGGCCCCTGGTACTTGATCAATGGCAAAATCAAATATTCTTCTAGGTGGTAACCTAGGTAGTTCCTCGAGAAATACATCTTGATATTCCCAAAAATAAGGGTATTTTTTAGTGAAGGTCTCTTCCTTATCTTCACTTCCCATTTTCCTCTTCCTATTATGGGAATGCTTTGTCCCTTCTTTGACAGCTTCCATCTTGACCATAAATAATTTACATCCTCCGGGCAGTCCCTTCTTTTAATTACTTTTACTAGTGTGGTTTTCATCCTTCCGGGGGTTGTAATTATTATTTTTAAACTGATTATTTTGCTGACTGCTCCCACTTACCTTTGTTATGCTTCTTGTCCCTGAAGGAATCATCTTTCTTCTATCTTTGTTCTTGCCAAACAACTTTCTCGTAAGCCTCATCCATAGTCTGAGGCACCAAAACATCTACTGGTCCTCCAATACGATTGTTTAACCCCATTATGAACTTTCGTACTTGAAAGTTTTCATCTTGTTGGTACTGAGGAACATATTTGAGTAAACAAGTATATTTCTCCTAGTCCTCATTGATAGTTAGGGGTTCCTGCCTAAGGTTTTCAAAATCTAACAATTTTTTATCATAAAATAACTGTGGAGGCCATCTTTGGTAGAATATCCTCACAAATTGATCCCATGACACATCAACCAATGCCAATCCCATTTCAACCCTTTTGTTTTCCCACCATGTGGTAGCTTCTCCTGCCAATTGGTAGACTACCCATGCTACTTTAGAGTTATCTGAATAATATTGAAGCTCAAAATACTTTTCCATTTCCATCATCCATGCCTCCACAGCATCTCCCAAAGTAGAGCCTTCGAACTTAGAAGGTTTTATCTTTTTCATATCTTTGGCTAACTCTTCAACCAATCTACTTCCCTTGTATCCTATAATTAATGTTTTTGAGTTATCTTCATGCTGGTCACTTTGATTTTTACACCTCTCATCTCTAGCTTCAGATTGCCCTTCTACCTTTTTCTCTAGGTGGGCTAATCTAGCCTGAGTTGCTTTCATCATACTCAATATCTGATCTAGTTTATCCATGGAGCTATTGTCTTGATCTTCTCTGAACTCATTTCCAGAATTTGCCATTCCAATGAAGTTCATGAAGAAATTAAGAGTTTTAATTAGTTTTTGGTTATTGTTTGTTATCATTTAGTAGTTTTCACAATGAATTAAGGAGTCCTCCTTTTTGCATAAAATTATTTTTAAACTCAAGTCAAATACAAATAGCTCACAAAAATTTTAATTTATTTGAAGAAAAAGACTATCACTCCCTGTGACAGATTCATTAATAATTACAAAATTTCTATCACTTCCTGTGATAGATTTATTGCAATTCAATACAAAATGGTCATCACTTTCTATGATTAGTTTTTGAATCTTTTTCATTATCATTGATAGGTTCATCCTAATCACTAAATTCTGAAAATGGGATAAGTCTACATCAAGAAGTCAAAACTCAATCTCCTTTAGATGTTTCTAGTTTAGTGTGGTCTTTAGATTTGGTCTTGTTTGTGTCTGCAATTATGGCAGACTTGACCATCTCTTTTCCAAAGACTGTCCATTTTCTTCTCTCCTTCCAAAGTCTTTTCAGAGCTTCGGCTATTGTTTCTGAGTCTGCTGGAGGAGAACAACTTGAATAATCATAACGAAGTTTGGTCTTCCATACTCAAATAGATATAGGGTCACAAATCTTTTTCTGGGGTGTTTTTCTTATCAATAACATCCTGAAGAAAACATCAATAATTGTTTTCAATGTTCTAATCATGATGATCCCCAAGGTTCAGTGTGGAACCTGGTAGCTCTGATACCATATGTAACACCCACTCTAATCTAACAAAATTATAAACTTACATCTAACAACATAATTTCAGCAGAAAGATTAACTAACTATTATGAAAATAGTATCGAATGCAATAGAATTCAAATTTCAACTAACTTTCATTTTCAGCTGAAATAATCTTTTCTAACAGAATACATATAACCAAGAATAAACTAACTTTTGATTAAATATCTTTCTCCAATAAAATTCAAATATTAAGATAGGAAAAGAGATTAAGAAAAGTGCAACTTGAATAGTTTCCTACTAATTTGTTTGTAAGATCCTCCTCTGGATTCTGGAAAAAGGAATATCAACAAGGGCTTTATCCACCCAACCAAGACCAACTGGTCTCCTGTGCTTCTTCAACTGAAGAAACTTGACCCTTCATGAGGGTGATTAGCAAGGAATCTAATAACAAAACTATGCCTCTAAGCCTGGTGTCAAGAACCTATACCTCTTGATCATTTTTTCCCTAAAGGTACCTCCTAACTGGAAAGATCACTCTAACCAGTGGTATATCTGGTACTTGATAGCTGACAAATGCTTATACTGCATCGTAACCCTAGCCAAGGATTTCTAATAATTATCTGACACTACTATGTCATCAGCATTCACCCTTGCTTGACATTGACATTATTTCATATGTTTCTTTTTGGTTATAGGTTTGGATGAAAGTCATGTATAATCCACTTGACATACTTACATATTCATAACAGATACGGCATAAGAACATTTAGACTGAAAGTTATCCTTTAACTCAATGACCGAAGTCAAATTTCTCAATGAGATTATAAAAATATAAGTAGATGTAAGTATATATAAATAGGTATAAAGAAAAATACTTCTGCAGATTCAAAAGATTTGGTATTTGAAAGACACATACGGATTCAAGAGATCGTTCATGAATCACATAATAGAAAATACAGAATGACAGAATTAATTGGAATTCTTGGTCAGCTACGGCTATCCAAAATAATGTATTTCTATCCATTGCATGATGAACTATAGTATAATGAAAGGAACTATTGTCTTACCTGAAAAATATTTTACAAGTCGAGGCAGAGGAATATGCGACTGCAAAGACAAATCTTGATTGACAGACTGGTTCTTACGACCACTCCTATGATATTGATTCTTACTTGTGACAGAGTAAGAAAAGAAATGTAGCTCACGCACAAGAATTAGATGGTTCAAATTTTTGAGTTGCAGTGATGAGGACACTCAAAAGAATGCAAATCAATGTTCATAGAATAGCTTACTAATCCTGTGAATGCTTTTAGAAAGAGGGTGTGAATGTTGCTTCAAAAGATTGAGTAAAGAATGATGATGAAAAGGATGAATGCCAACAAATATAGGCATGTGCCCTCCTTCCCCCATCCGCATGCAAGAAGGAACATTTCCTTCTTGCATGAGGGCAGAGTGGAGGAGTTACACATCAAGACTCTAGCTCGTACACCACCAAGCCCTCCTCATGAGATGAGAAAAATATATTTTATTTAATATACATAAGGAAAATAATTCTTACCAACTTGAAATATATATGTATATGTATGTGCCTTGGCCAAGGCTACGATGATATAGTTGTCTAGACTTAGACTTAGGCAATATTGTTGTTTTTCGATTCTCATAACCACACCTCTCCCTATTGATATCCCTTTTTCTTTGTCAATTGATTTATCCTACAAACACTTCAACAATTAATGGAGGTTAAATTATTTCCTTGATACAAGAATTAATATATATATTATATCCATGCATACATTCATTCTCACATATAAGTGAAAAATATTCGTATATAAAAGAAAATCATTCTCACATAATATACACATTATCCAATGAATAAATTTCATATTCACATGAAATTAGTTATACACAACTAACAACATAACCAATGTTTCATTGTTCAAAAGAAGGGGATGTAACATCCAAAGGCAATATCCTCATAGGTCTCTATTGAAATTACGTACAACCAAGGTGTAGGCTCTTCAGACTTTCTGTTGAAATCTCATCAAGAGTAACCATCTCAACAACACTTCTCTCATCTTAAGGGAAATACAGCCTCACCTCATTCTCCATGTATCCATGAGCACCTGAAAATAATCATCTCGTGCTAAACTCCAAATGCATCACTACACCATCATAAAGTTCTCAAGCATATGACCAATGCACCCAAAACATAGAGAATCACTAGACCACTGTCAAAGCTCCAATCATCTGAATCAGGTACTTGTCATAACATCATGATCTTACCATCCCTCTTAGGAGATTCCATGCTCCAAGTGAACCCTAATGTCCTCCGTATGCAATACACCATGCGGAACACTAGAGAAGGCTCCTAGGGGATCTACCTCCAAAGATTTGTATGGATGTTTCTTGAATGTGGGGCGAGGTCTATCAGAGATCTTAACTATATTTGGAGTAGCCATTTTTCAAAAAGATTTGCAGTGAGATATTGAAGACAAAAAATACCTTATGCGCCTTTAGTTGCACGGAGTTGGTTTGATTGATTTCTGGATGTAATAACTTCTGTGAGTGATCTTTGATAAACTTGATGAATTTTGTTGCAGAGCTCCACTTTTCATTTCTTCTTGAGTGCAGAATGAACAAGTGATTAATGAGAAATCCCTTATATTGCTCCGCAAACCCTAATATCTGATTGCAATAAATGCTCGACCTACATTATTCCGGTTTGCCTTATTCGGATGATTTGAAGAATCGGATCAGTCCTGATCTATGAACATCATGCGGATCTTCCAATCATGAACAAATCAAGATGACACATCACAAGGACATCCCAAATACTCTGTCCAATCCGTAGAATAAGATAATGCACTTCCGGATCTCTCCGGACCTTTTTGTAATCCTCTGTCATTCCGGAGCATCTCCCGAAATAGGTTCTACATGATCGATCACAACTTCTTCATATCTTCATGCGGACCTCTGAAATCTTAGCTGGATCATCTCAAGACTCATATCTACAAACCCTTTACTCCGCATATTGTGCCTAATCCGGCACCACTTGATTGGCTAGGGGAACAGGGTTTTCTTTGTGTCTCCCCCTAAGCCAGAGCTCATTTCTTAATTTTCGGAAGGGATATCAGCACCAGAGTCTGGTGCGGATCCAACCTCTACCTTCTCTGAACTTTTCTTCACCCAAATCTTGCTCATCTCATTCCTAACTTCATCCGCATTCATCTTTTGTTTACCCTTGTCTTGATTCTGATTATATACCAGACCTCTTTTGTCCCAATTCTTGCTTTTGCAGACTTTTGCATTATGACCGGACCTATTACAGATTTGGCAAACAATATTTCTTTGCATATTTAACTGATAACCTCTTGATCTGCATTGATTAGCCATATGACCTACTCTATTGCATGTAAAGCATCTACCATTGAATGATTTGTTCATTTGCATATTTCTGCATTCATGAGACTTATGTCCATACCTTTTGTAGTTAAAGCATTGTCCGGAGAAGGATGAATTAGTCTGATTCATTCTCTTTCTGCACTGATTAGCTTTGTGACCAAAGTGATTGCAGCTGTGGCAGTATCCATTGAAGGATGGATATCTTTGAGCATTGGGTTGTCTTATCAGAGGTCTTCTAGGCCTGTTCCTTGGATTTTTTGAGCCAAAATTCTTCTGACCGGATCCAGAGCTTTCTCCTGTCTCATATCCCAAACCACACTTGTCATCTGCCCTCTTTTGACTTCCAAGAAGAACTTCAACTTGAGCAGAACTTATCTTGAATTTCTCTTTATATTCATTTGCTGTTTGAAGATCCCTTTTGAGAGAGACAATTTGATCCTCAAGTTTTTCTTCATTATCTTTAGCATCTTCAAGATCAGATTCAAGATGTCTGATAATCCTATCCATCTGGTGGCAATCTTCTGATTTCTCTTTGAGAGATTGTCTTAGATTGTCTTTAGTTTTTCTTTTCTCTTCAATCTCTTGAGTGAACTTTATAACTCCTGATTCCATTTCATGTCTTACCATAATGACTTCTTTTGATAACTTTTCACATAACTTGGTTTTCTCAGTCAGCTCTTCATTTGCATTACTTTCTTCACTTTGTCTTGCCAATTGCTGGAGCAGCTCCGTTCTCTTTTTCATAGAGAGACTTAATTTGTCTTTTAGTTCTCTCATGAATTCATCAGCCTGTTTGAGTCTTTCCTTTAGTTCATTGACTTCAGAGTTTGACTGTTCAAGATCCTCAAGGGCAGTCTTGAGTTGCTCCCTTAAACCATATGTATCCATTTGAACTCCCAGATCTTCCTCAAGCTGTTAGGCTCTATTAGGAGGAACCTTGCTCTGATACCAATTGTTGATAACTGAGAGGGGGGGTGAATCAGTTATCCTAATTATTTCTTCTTTCTAAACTTTCTTATTAATCAATGCAGCATTAATTCAAACAAGCAAATATTACCATGAAATGAAAAACACATGACACAGTATTTTTGATGTGGAAACCCTGTTAAGGGAGAAAACCACGGGGTGATTAACCCAAAGATTATTCTCTATTAGAAGAATAAGGAATTACAAAATGGCACTTGCCAATTAGGGCTCACTGCCCGAGCACACTGCTCACAAAGGAGGCACACTGCCTACAAGGAGACACACTGTCTACAAAAGAATTTTATACAATACTTGAACTGATTGGAGGCATCCACATATGCTGGAGTTCAGTTCCAGTTAGGCTCAGTACACTGATCTGCTACACTTCATCTTTCCTCTTCTCTTTATTCTGCTTTTCTTTCACATACCAGATCTTTCTTACTGTTTCTGTTCTGCTCTACTCTTGTTTGCATATCACATCACACAACTACTCATCTCATAACTAAATCCATCCTATATATATATCCACACAAGTGATTTCATTATCTTTCTAGTCAGCACCCAGAACAGTCTATCTTCTCACAAACTCTGTTCTGTCGGCTGAATCCTTGCACATCAAGTAATGTGGATCAAGCATATACTTGTAGATATCATTAATCATGTCAGCCAAACATGATTCATGCCTTCACAACCTTTACCATCATCAGTAACACATCCAGAAAATAGTCTGATGTTCTGTCAGTCAGTTCTTCCTCTGTTCACACTGTCACTCAGGAATCCAATACTCAACTATTCATATCTTTTTCCTTGTCCATCACCGGAGGCTAAATCCTTGGAATATACCACTCAAGGTAGTCCT
The DNA here is from genome assembly GCA_027924645.1 of Cunninghamia lanceolata. Classification (NCBI taxonomy): domain Eukaryota; kingdom Viridiplantae; phylum Streptophyta; class Pinopsida; order Cupressales; family Cupressaceae; genus Cunninghamia; species Cunninghamia lanceolata. The sequence continues at coordinate 4,406,640 of BSBN01000080.1, read as the reverse complement.
CTTGACTTCCACAGATCCGCACTACACCAAGATACTTCCTCTGAGAGATCCGGACCTGTCTATCGGACCTTGCCACATGCTCTGTTTTTGTTCACCAGACCACAATAACCTTTATTCTGACTTCCGGTAGAGACACACCATGACTTGCAGATATGTGGGATGACCTTTGTTGCCATCAATGAAAACAACCATGAATCCATATAGTGTCTCTTGCCAACAAACATAACATGGTCTCAAGAGCAATGTATCATGCCAAAACTCTAATGCATAAACAAGAGTATACCATGACATAAAATAGACAAACTCTAAACCAAAATCACCTGTCAAGCACCACTGACACCTCAACCAAAGACTCCATGACTCCTCCATGGCTCCAAGATGTTACACATCTTCAATATCATAAAGACAACCCATCTCCAAATAGTGTCCATGCAAATGCAAAAGAACCCTTATGCAGCAACAGGATCTAAGAGCTCCTCCTAGTAACATCTACCACACTAAAGATCATCCATCACCAAGTGATGAATTCACATCACTACTAAAGATCCCACTGAAACTATGATACCGAGCTTATCAAGGCATCATGATAACCATCCTCTCAATGAAGATAATCCATGGCTCTAACACAATCAAATACTTCACCTGCAATATCAACAGTACAAAAGAATAAAGTAGAACCAAGATCTCCAAGTCAAGAAGATAAAACCATCACTGTCAAAAGCTTACACTAAACTGTGTAACTAAGCTATTCATGACATCGTGATAAACATGCTACAAGTTCTAATAACCAACTATCCATCCACTCTAATCATCCATCCTCTCATCCCAATGCAACATACCAATGCACAAATGACCACAGACAAGGCCAACTAACAAAGTCTGCATAAATACTGAATCAATGTTGTGGATATAGACAGTCTACATCTGACTTATCCCACTGCAATCAAATAGGTGATCAACCCACAAAACTGTATAACTCGTACATCCAAAACATGAAACATGCAAACTCATCATCACACTAGTAACCTGTAAACTGAGATAACAAGAAGATAACATGTAGACCACAAGACTCAAACATCAAATCAACCATAGACCTGATTTGCCAAACTAGTCCACATATGAGTAACCCTAGTCAAGGAACCTATCAAGAAAATACTATAGAAATTATGAGTGACTAATCACATACCAACATCTCCACACTGAGAAAGCTACAAACCTCCTCACACCATACACAAAGCATACATGCAAACCTACAACTATCTTACATCCAGAACACCCCCAAGGAATCATAATATGAAAAATAGTTTATCCGTAGATCTACAACCCCACAAGTTTTGATTAGCCATGTAAAACCTGCAAAACCATCATGTCATTGACATACATGCAAATCCATATCCACTTATCATTTGGAAGACTCGCAAGTTTGAAAAATTACCATAACAACAATACCAGAGCAATGGAATAACATAGATAAGCATAACCATAGATTTTGAACAAAAAATCTACAAAACCCTCAAATCCAACAAACGTGAATCTGAGACATGCAAGTACAACCAACCAAAAGGAAGTATCTAGAGGTCCAAGAACTCCAAGTCCGCTTGTGGGACAACTCCACAACCAGCAACATGCACATGCATTTGAAGAAGATAGGCTATTATAGAAGCTTCTAGATCATCCAATGATCAACTCCATAGCCTATATGTAATCGGGGTAATAAAGAACAATGTCTTCCAATACCAAGAATAAACACCCAATATACACACATTACTCCATAACTGAAAAAAACAACACAATCTTCTCCATATCACCAGGGAGCCTCTCACATAGATACCCAATATGAAAGCTTTGCTACAACACAACCACAAAGCAAAAAATCCCACCCCATGCATCATAATTATTCCACCACTTATCAGGGGCTCCAGATCAACATCATTTCAAAGTGACTAACTCCATTTTCTCCATCTTCACCATCCTTCAAGCTATGTGTTGTCTCATGAAACTAACATAAAAAGAGTAAACAACTTTCACTCAATAAAGGATCAATCTTCAGCTACTGATTCCTTCAAATTTCCTCAAGATTACCAAACTAAGAAATCCTCACAAAAGGAATACCTAGAACTAGAAACTTGGATCTGATACCATTTGTAGGAAAAATTTGGTTCATCCCAGAATGAGCATCTGAGATCAGTAAGTGTCTGCAACAACAATCATTCTCTCTAATTGCCTCAAAACACATACTACTATTTCATAACATGGAATCAGACATAGTTCATTTCTCACATTAACCCTTAGAGGAAAGTGATTGCAATCTAAACTAATTTCAACAACATACATTAAATAGATTCAATGAACAGAATCACTAAACATGAAAGATAGGACAGAAGAAAAGAACACAAAGACTTATGTGGGAAAAACCCTTTAGGGTAAAAAACCCCACACTCCAAAACATAGAGCAATTGTATTATTCAGCAACAAAAGTACAAGTTACAATAGAATATCAGGCTCATAGCCTTTACTAGAGATTTACATCTTGTTCCATCTCTGGAGAAAATCTAGTAGCATTTCCTTACATCCAGTCACACCTCTCTCTCAATCTCTTCTCGACTCAATGCACTTCTACAAATTACATTATAGACTTCACAAGCATTGTCATTTCAACTTCCATACTAGACAAATAGTTCAGTTCAACTTCCACAGACAACGGTCACCATATAGTTTAACTATCAAAGACTTTTGAACCATCGAAGAGACACCAACTGCACTCTCTCTGAACTCTCAAAGTCCCTTCAACAACTATACTACCTATCAAATCATCCACCAACGATCAAAATGCAGCCAACCCCCACTCCCCCTCAGGGTCTATCTGAGACCCACCATAAAAGGCACAGGCTAGCTGGCGTTGTTGGATCAAATACATTTGTGATATGCATTGCGAACTCATCATACGCTTTTTTATCCTTTCACCACCTCCAAAGTTGACAGTTACCACCATCCCCTACTTCCAGTTGATGTGTCGTGCAACACATTTAATGAGAAGAGAGCGCCTCAATAAACAAGAAAAGCTTCAAAGTCGTGAAGTCGCCAAAAATCTGAACTTGAGAACATCTGGTCAGAGGTTATGAAGTTTTGAAAACCCTTGACTGGCCGACAACAAAGAGACTAAGTCAGGAGGTCAGGAGGTTATGAAACTTTAGAACCACATGACTTAGGTTAGGAAAACTTGGAACCCCGCAACTTAGGTTAGGAAAACTTGGAACCCCACGACTTAGGTTAGGAAAACTTGGAACCTATCAAAATTTAAATGTCAGATTGGAGGATTTTAAATATAACCAATAGGGAGAAGATCAAGCCAGTAAATTTGAGTCACATTTTCCAACAGTCATGTCTTCACCATCCTCCACAGGGTTCTTATCATTATCCAAGACTTCATTTTCCATAAGTAGAGCTTCTTCTCTTTCACTTTTAGATGAGAAATGATTACCTTCATAGATGTTGTAGAGTTTTTTCCAGATAACCTTATTAGATTTGCATTGTGTCACTTTAACAAATCTATTGTTTGTCAAACCACATATGATTGCATAACCAGAGGATGATCCTAGTTGACCTGCCATGTGCTCCAATCCAAGATCTAGCTTCAGTTGTTAGATTGTATCAATGAACCTTGCTTTGGTACTAGTTGTTGAACACACAGATATACTGAGAGGGGGGTGAATCAGTATATATTCAAATTATTTCATTTTAAATGCATTCAATCCAAAAAAAGCATTTTAAACCAAATGAAGCATAAGAGAACATACACACATGACTCCAGATTTATGTGGAAACCCAAGATGGGAAAAACCACAGTGAGCAAGCTACTTGGATCTACTGTCCAAATCTAGCCTCACAAATAAAAATGATGTATACAATAAGTTTTATGGGAACCAACCCAAAGGAGAGACAAATCCCCTATTTTATGAGCTCCAACTCAAAGGAAGATTCAAATCCCTGATTACAAAGTTTTATGGGCTCCAACACAAAGGAAGAACCAACTCCCTAAAGTGCTACAACACTTACAAAATGAGTCTCCAACCTCTGCTTTGAAACATTCAACTGATTCTGATAGTTTAATCACCTCTGCAACATTAATTTTGTTAACACTTTGACATTATTGATATATTCCGATGACTTAACACCTCCACATTGTCATCTCTTTTATCATCTTGAACATTTGATTGATTCTGATGGCTTAAACACCTCTGCCAAAACTAACTCTGTTGTGGTTTATACATTATAACTAACCGAGTTACTTTTCTGTCTTCTAGATTATGTGACATTTTTTGTGCCAGACATTCTCACTCAACATCACATGTAACAATCTTTGATACTTCATATATATCCTCCACAAGCCTTCTAAACATCATCTTTATCGGCCTTAAGGTAACGTGTATCATGAAACGTGTAACTGGCCTTACTTGTCAGCTCCCAAATCATCTATAGTAATGTAGGAGAGAAATCCCGTTATGCGGTTCATACCAAAGGATCTACTAGACCCATTTTACTTCCTCCCAAACTTTCTTGCTAGCCCACACTTCCATACACACAATGCAAGAACTCAGATATACCATGTCATCTCCACAAACATTTAACCTTTCATACATTATCTCCAAACCCTATGCAGTACCAGAGAAGTGAAATGGTTCATACAATGAACATTATATGACCTAAAAAACCTTCTCATACAAGCATTCATACTTTGATGCTGGTATACTTTACAATGTCTTAACTTAGAACATTGAAAAAAAAACTTGTGGTACTTTATATCCTTTGATACTTGAGTATACCATTCTTGTCTCTTTTCTTTACATAATCTCCAAACTACTAAGCTATATGTGAGGATGTTGTGGAATGCGGTAGATTTGAGTTTCATCTTTGATAATCTTACACTATGATAACCATGTTTTCAGTCTACTAACTCTAGATGTCCTTGAAGTAGTCCATATGCTTTGGAAATTGGATCACACATACCTCATAGCCATATTTAGCTATCCTTAAAACCACAAGGTCATATCTTCATCTATAGTACAATCTCCTAGGCTTCTACAGTACAATTCCCTGTGCCTTTGACATTTTTGATAACTTAGACAATTTCCTTCATATCCCATGCAATGCTTTTCATCAAGTGATAATATATGTAACAATGTAACAAGCATGACTTCATATTATCCATGCATGACATCAATCAAAAAACTTTGACAACCTTCACCTATCCATGAACTTCAGAAGATAAGGTACAACTGTATACAGATGATATTAATCCAACAACATGTTCATGTCTTTCACATCAAAACTCTTCTGATCACCACTCCTTAACATCAATTACAACATATGCAACACACTTCCTCAGTCCCTCACCTGATCCCTGATCCTTTCTAAACCTTGGTTCCCAACCTTTTTTACTTTCCTTATCTATGGATCCCTTTATTTCCCTAGTCCTCGGTCCCCAAGTTATCCTGAATCTTGTAATTCCACCATTCCTCATTCTAGTCTTGTGTCCCTCTCAAACCTCACATCCTAGTCTTCACCATGTCCTGTATTCATGATTTCTCATTCCCTCTTGACTCCTAGTTTATGTTCCTATGCTTTTCCCCTTTCTCCTTGCGGGTTTCTAGATTCCCTTAGAATCTTTGCACTTGGTTCCCTAATCACCTAGAAACCCAAAACCCCAACAGAGTGTAGAAAAAGTGACAAGACGTCTTAGCAACTCTTGGGATTGCCATTAATGATCTAATTCGGCCCCTACAATTTCTCAAAGTCCATTTTCATGATTAGGTGCATCCGATCTTCCTTGGACTTGACTCCATATGCATTTTTCAATTGGTGGTTGTTGAAAATTGTGATTTTTGTAGTTTTTCTTCTCCCTTGCATTCATGGCGGTGGGTGAATTTGAAATTCCCATTGCTCTCCAATTTGCTACCCACATATTAGGGCACGTGACCTGGCATAGCATAAAGAATGGTTTTCTTCTCATTCAAAGGGTTGGTCATTGGTGCATTTTCCAGGTGACAAAGGTGTAGGGTTTTTCTTAGGGTTCCAACAAGTGAGTTCCAATCTTTCAAGGGACAACATTGAGACTTATGTGTAGATTGAAAGGTGTATTGGGTATCATTTTCAAACTTCTCCATTGTTTAATGTATTCATTTAGGGAAAAATTTCGTCTTTCCATGTTGTGTGGCATGATTGTAATATTTGATTTGATGAATATGACAAATTGTTAAAATATTGCATCCTCTATAATGATCATTTTAGTATTGTATGTGAATGAATGTAGTAGAATAAGGGATTATTAAGTAATTTGTTGTTTGAGCTCAAAGATTTATGTATCTAAGATTTCAGAGAGACATCCGTGTATTCCTTCTTTGTTGTTTTTCTTTGAAAGATTGATGACTTTGTAACCCATTAGGTAGGCACTAGTCTTGGAATGCTTGGTCACCCACATCCTTCAAAAACAAATAAAATCAATCAAAGGTGGAATAGAAATAGATCTTAATTTTTATGCAATTTTTGGTTCTGCATTTCAACCAGGGAACATCCTTAGAAAGCCAACCAAGTTTTTATCTAAATGAACCATATTTTCATACTTGCATCTTGCACTATTACAATGATGTCATTATCAGCTTCATAAGAGGTTAATTAGGCATTAGGTTATCTTTTGATTCTGTGACAACCTTTGGGATAAAAAATATCATCTGGGTACTATTGTCATGTCATTATTTCATGCATTTTATGTTGTGATTAATCCATGTTCAGGGATACCTCTAGGAACACCCTCCTAAGTTTAGCTGAGCTTGAAGAGAAGAGGAGATTACCCACTCCTAATAATTGGCCCTTAATCATCCTCATCCTATTAATGAGCCCCTTTCTTATCTCCTTGATGATGCCCCTGGCCTAGGAGAGGAAACACTCTAGGGTTTTGGACCTTTAGTTTTGGACCCAACATGGTGTTTTTTTGTTAATGTCTTGAGAAAAATCTTGGGACATTACACCTGCCCTCATGTCCATGGCTATGAGGGGGGCCATGGAGTTCCCCCATGGAGGGGCACAACCCATAAGAGCCACCATCCCCATCCTCCCACAATTTCATTTAATTTTTTAAAAAACATTGCTTTTAAACACAAAAAAAATATTAATAGTTAAAAAAAAGACTTAACTCAAACCCTAGTTTTAATTCATATATATATATATATATATATATACAATAAAAAATATTTTAATACAAACCATTGTTTAATAAAAAATATTATATTGATTCCATTTATTCATTTGTGAATCTTGTTCAAATCTGTAATCTTTCTTTAGAAAACTTATTTTTCCTTGACCTAGAATATTATGTACACATATATTAAACTGGTATTGATTCTGGAATCTTTCACTGACTCTAAAACATACATAAATCTTCTTGGTTCCCTTGTAAGCGAAGCCTAGCCATAAGAGCAATACAAATTTGGATAGTCTTCTTGATGTGACATGCATGTGAGTGATTATTGCAGAGGATCTTTATAGGAGCTAGATAAGGCCTAGATCTATAAAATAAAACAAAATAATGTAAACACAAAAATAGATTTAAACTAAATACAAGAAAACCAATAGGAAACCAATAATATTGAATGCATGTTTGTTGAAATGTTGACAAAAAAGTTTTGGATAATTTGGGTACTCACCTTGGTTTTTCCATGAGGCTGCATACCTAGCTCTCCATCGACCTACACATAGAAAAACAAAGATTAAAATGAGAAAATGAAACGAATTAGGGAAAAGGAGTAGGTTTTATATGCTCTTTTTTGTATGTTTTAAAATTACATTTTCTTTCTTTTATTGTGCAAATCATATCCCTAAGTAGTAGCTAATGGATTTCTTAATTAGTGGTGATTAATGTGCATGCTATGAAGGTGGATTTATTTGGGTGTTTGTTTATTAAATTAAATTTATAAAGAAGTAAAATTAGCAATACAAAATTATTAATTTAAATAATAAAAAAGAAAAATAGTCGTAGCAAAATAAATTATAGGTTATTTTATTTTCCTTCAAAATTACAAAAAATAAAGTATTGTTTAATTATCTTCCAAGTGATTTATTAAGGAAAGATGTGTTATATCAATTATTGATTTTTATTATTTAAATTAGTGAGGTTAATTTATATTGTCATATATTAAATAAATTGATTCTTTTGCTCTTTTAAATTTGGTCAAATTTTATTCTATCATTTAAAATTAATTACGCAATGAGTTAAAGTAGTGTTCGTATAGATTTATCACTACAGCTTTTAATGTGACTTGCCCAACAAGTAGCAGAAAAAGTACCAACAGTTGGAGAAGTTATTATGATTTAATAACTTTCCTCTACGTTTGAGAGGGACAACTCCCTCATATGATAAAATTTTGGGTTTTGGGGGTATAATTTTGAACAGAAAGTAGGAAAGGCAACTAAACTAAAATTGAAATGAAAAGATAATTGAAGATTACATGAGGAAAAGGAATTGATACCAAGATCCAATTCATAGGGAAGAACATCTGAATATGAACATACAACTAGGGTTTTAAAGGAGAAATGCCATCTAACACATGAAAGACACATTTACTAGGGATTTCATGTCTTATTGATCAAAAAACTACCTATAATTCCATCCCAATTATATAAAGGAAAACATCTAAATTTCACACATAACATAAAAGCTATAGAGAAAGATTGCAAATTAGACACACTAATAATCTACAACATAAAGAGACAATTTATTGGCTCTACAACCACCCTCATTATTCTTTATTCAATCCAAAAAGGAGAGCTTTATGGCTCCCTTGCTTCTGTACACCATGTAAGAATCCATGTTTCCCCCAAAAAGAATCACCTATTACATCCAAAGTCCTTTTATTTATAACCTTCCCTCATAACTAACTAATATCTACTTCTTAAAATAAATTAAATTAAAATAAACTTTGTTTTTGGTTGTGTTTTGCTTTATTTTTCTAGAAATAAGGCTTATTTTCTAACCATGGTTACAATGAGTGACTTAAGCATGTTTCCCCCAAAAAGAATCACCTATTATCTCCAAAGTCCTTTTATTTATAACCTTCCCTCATAACTAACTAATATCTACTTCTTAAAATAAATTAAATTAAAATAAACTTTATTTTTGGTTGTGTTTTGCTTTATTTTTCTAGAAATAAGGCTTATTTTCTAACCATGGTTACTAGGGATTTCATGTCTTATTGATCAGAAAACTACCTATAATTCCATCCCAGTTATGTAAAGGAAAACATCTAAATTTCACACATAACATAAAAGATATAGAGAAAGACTGCAAATTAGACACACTAATAACCTACAACATAAAGAGACAATATATTGGCTCTACAATCACCCTCATTATTCTTTATTCAATCCAAAAAGGAGAGCTCTATGGCTCCCTTGCTTATGTACACTATGTAAGAATCCATGTTTCCCCCAAAAAGAATCACTTATTACATCAAAAGTCCTTTTATTTATAACCTTCCCTCATAACTAACTAATATCTACTTCTTAAAATAAATTAAAATAAAATAAACTTTATTTTTGGTTGTGTTTTGCTTTATTTTTCTAGAAATAAGGCTTATTTTCTAACCATGGTTACAATGAGTGACTTAAGTCACTTCCTCAAAAAGTAATAAAGAATTAGGATAGGAAGAGAGCAAAAAAGAGAAAGATCTATTAGTTTTGTTGGGGAGATGAGAGAATTTGTCTTCTCCATGGTCCACCAATTTGATTGCAATTATGTATTAACATAACTTGCACTTTAGATAGCTCTTGCTTCAATTTGGATCTTAGTGAGTGTTTTGTTGTGAGTGTTGACTTCATATTTTCTTTCTCTACTTTCAAAGTTGCTATAATTCATTCTTTTGTGTTGTTTCTTATTTGATGTTGAGGCTCCAGTTCTAGATTGTCCATGACAATCTCTTAAACTTTAACATTATGTGCCAAAATTTTAGCTTCTATGTCCTTGACCCCACACACATGGGCCTGGTTAAAAAAGGTATGTTTTTGATAAAGTATTCTACCTCGATAAGATTTCCATATAGCCCAAGAAGGTCAACCATGCAGGAATAGTGATTCATGCTAAGAGTGATGCATTATTCTTGAACCATGTAATTATAGTACATCCATTCCTTCTGCAATAAACTTGCATAACTATAGATAGATAAAACACCAACAAAGGTGATGTGATTTGGATTATGCTTGTCTATTGAATTTAATGAAATAGTTCAAAGGCATCTTTGGCATGCCCATGCATACCATATTCACAAATCATCGCACTGCATAAGATCATATCCCTATGTAACATGCTATTAAATAGTTTTCATGTAACAACTATGCTCCCACATTTGGCATACATGTCTATCAGGGAATTCCCAACACAAAGACTCATCTCAAATCCATAATATCTCCTTCATGCCTTGACTACTTGTCAAGCAAAAGTATATATTGTACATACGAATGTAGAAACCCACAAGAGTCTTTCAATGGAGTCATTTAGGATACTTTCCCCAGTAAAGGCAAAGATAAACTTTTCAACAAATCGTTGTAACATTGAAAGTCGTTCATTCAATGTAGTAGGCATGGTACAATGTGTGTTAGATCCTTTCTAATGAAATTCTTTAGAACTATCCAGAAAGCAAATCCGCAAGATAGAGGTTTGGGTATGAATAACTTCTAAAATAAATTGCATTTAGGTAGTCTATGGGAAACTTGCATATCTTTGTCAACAATTTGTAGGCCCACACAATAGTTTTACATTTAAATAACTACCAGAAGATTGATTGGACAAATATCTCTTTGAGGCATTCTATCAAATAGTTCATATGCCTTGTTTTCAACATTTCCACATCTTGCATACATGTCTTCATTTGGATTTGCATTTGATGGAATGGCCCGGACCCATTCCCTTAGTTTGTTTAACATTATTAAGTTTTCTTTCATTTTAGAGTGCATGCCAACTTTAGCTTTCTACTATATCATTCTTCATTTCATCTTGAGGATTTCCATGTCGAAATACCAAGTATTATCTTTCCCTTCTGAAAGTATGTTCTTGAGAATGTAGTTCTGCAATAATTGAAGATATGTTGGGGAGTCTCTAGAGGGGTTGTGTGTAATAAGTAGAATGTGTAGCACCTCATTCAACTGGCCCTTTCTACATACTGTTGTAAGATTGAGATGCATAGTGGATGGCAATGACATTTTATGATTGTCAAAATGGTTCACATGCCTTGTCTCTGCTTCCACATTTTGCATATAGGTCTACTAGAGGATTTCCAGCTATAATATTTGACCAAAAAAAAAAAATTCAATCATTATGCTTTGATGGCTTTCCATATGCTACTCCAATGCTCCCATTTTGGCACGTGTGGGGAAGATGCTATCAATGGATGTGAAATTTGATTTCATGCTGATTGCATTCGATTGAAAATTTCTATGGTGGCTTCGACTAATCCATTTTGTGTCGATCCTATAATCATATCAATTCCATAAGACCACATTTCTTTGAGGTACTCTGTCAAACAGTTCTTGATTTTGGCTACGTTGCGTGCATGGGCACTTATGTCTAGACATGCGATAAAATTTTCCATCCTTTATGCTTCGCTGAGTGTTCAAACTAATTTGAGGGCTTTTTATTGTGGTTAGAGTTGATAGACTTTAAATGTATGGCCCAAGTCTGAGTCGTCTTTGTTTCTATTGTGGTTTAAGAAAACACTGTAATGTTTACAAAAGAAAATATAATCTATCTCTCTATCATACTTCATTCCTTGTGGATTGGCTTCTTGGGCAGTTACAATAACTTCCTCTTCCTCTGAAACATATAACTTATCCATGTTATTATTGACTTCATAGGTCGATAGTAATAGTTATAAAACTGCAGTAACCATCGACATGTCTTTTCTCTCTTTGTTGAGTGTTGAAGTTGATAAGTTATATACCCGTTTCATTGGCGTAATAACATGTTGTAACCTTCATTAATGCAGTTCTTGAGTCTTCATTGGTGATGAGAAGTGGTTTGAGAACTTTGGACATTTTCCACCAAGCATTCTTTCTTTTGTTTTATTATGCAATGAGTTGTTATTATTGGCAGTAACGTGAGTTATAAAACTTAATAAAACCACTAATGTTCCCTTAGGCGTTCCGAAAAGATTTTCTCTCAATGTTAGATGCATTATAAAGGATGTTAGGCTTTTAGATATGAGTTTCAAAACCATTTCAAAGTGCCGACAAAACATTATGTAAAGTTTTCCTTCGAACATATTTGATTTATTCATGATGAGATGATTCTTTGAAAGTCATCCGGGCTCGAAGTTAGTTGTGAAACCACATAAAGATACCATTGACTTTGCGAATGTTGCTTGAAAGATTTTTCTTCCTAAAACTTTATTTCAGTTGTGAAATAAGTGTTTGGTGCTAACACAAGTTTTGAAACCAATGTAAAATGTTGATGAAAACTGAAAGCCTTTTAAACTTAGCCATCCCTTCATTTTTTTGGACTATTTATGGAAAGATTATAAGACTTCAACAATGTTTTAAATACTTTATCAAAAGTTGATGGAGTTTTGAAAACCACACTGAACCTCCAATGAATACTTAAAATTCCTTTGAATTTCATTCTTTTGACTTGGATGAGTTTTGAAAAGCACCTCGCAACCCTGTAGGAGTTTTAAAACTTTGTCTAAAATGATAATGAATACTATGGAAATGAACACTTAGTGGATTTTAGTCAACATGAAATGTTGTGAAAGTTGTTAGGATTATGTTAGGATTTCAATGGCAAACCGAAGCAATATCAATTAACAATTATATGCAAATTTAATACACGTGGAAATAAGCAATGAAGAATAACACAAATTCAACACAGAGATTTAACGTGGTTCACCCAATGTGGGCTACATCCACAAACACAACTATCCAATATTATTATCCAGCAAAACTCACGATTACAACCTCTCAACCTTGCAGCTCAATACTGCTGCTATGCTACATTACAATTTCACCCGTGACTCATGGATTTTCACCTTCTCCAACCGCTTATTTATCAAGCCTTTTGGTGGTTATACAAAGTGGGTTCTTCCATGTCAGACGATAACAAACTAACTGTCGACACCTTTATTAAATATCCACCCCCCCACACTCTCCTATTAATTATCTTGAGGGGAAACCACAACTGGCAGTCACCACAATTTACCCTGTTGTGTACACCCACAACCCCTGCAACATGATCAGTCACCACATATTAACAAAAGTGACATTGGGGCTGATGAGGTCCTTGTCGAGCTCCGACAGGGGTTTTGAAACCTAACTAGAACGCTGATAAATATTAAAATATTTCTTCTAAACACTTCACAAAGGCTTTGAGGACTTCAAAACAATAAAGTAAGAATCTTTTAAGGAAAATTCAACTTCTAACAATATGATGCCATCGTAGAATTGCAAAAATTTGAAAATTCTCTAAAATTGGCTTGACTTAGAACAAGAACAACAAGTAGTAATTAAAATAATGTTAGGTGCATAGTTGGATTTTTATTATTTTTGGATTTATTATTTTGAATCTTTTAAATTATTGTTGATGTCACTTTAAGGTGACGATGAATTATCACTTCCACTTAGGAAACTTTGAGGGAAATTACTTATGCGAGCTGTGTATGAGGAAAATCGATTAGATCAAAACTAATAAAATCAAAAGCCCATAACATAAAGAGAACTAATCTAAATAAAAGCCATTATCGATAAATCCAATGAAATAAGAAAGCTTTTACACAGATTGTGTTGTTCTCTTTGTTCAAATGTGGATTGCTCAATAATGCTGCAAAACCATGTTTGCAACAAGCAAGTAAAGTGCTCAAAGATCAATGTCAAATGATCGTAAAGTTGCTCAAAGCACTGTAAAGGATGCCTGAGAATAAGTGATCGAAGAGAGATTTGTGAAGGAGATTAGGGGGGTTATATAGGTTTCAACAGAGATCAATCAATGGTCTAAATAATTCAAAAGAATCAATGGAGGAGATAAAACAAATAACCATGATGAATGTGCACACGACATGTGTCAATCCATAAGGATATTTTTAGTAAAGTACGATGAAAACAAGATTGATTGAATAGATAACTCAACTTGTAATTTTGTAAAATTGATTGTGCACATGAGTTAACAAGATATTTTAAGAGGAATTGGAAAGATAACTAAAATTAAATAAATAAATTTATTTAATTGTTTGTGCATGATTGAGGAACAGAAGATTATAAATAAAATATTTGATTTTATTTATTTTTAGAGGATTGAGAAAATTTAAATAAATTTGCATGATTTATTTAAATTTAAAAGAACAACTGATTTAATTAAATAATGTAGAATTATTTAATTATAGATAAGATAGAATTTGTGATGAATTAATTAAATAATTAGATTTATTTAATTAATGTAGACTTGAAATTTGAAAGAGGATAATGATTTAATTAAATAATTAAAATTATTTAGTTTTGGAAGAATAAAGTTAAATAATGAAATTAATTAAATAAATACAATTTATTTAATTAATGTCAATTTTTAAAAGGTTTGGAAGAATTTAATGAAATTAATTAAATAATTAGATTATTTAATTAACGTTGAATGCAGGTGATTAGACAGATTTGATGAAATGCAAGTGGTGCGACGACATGGTCATTTTAGGGTGTCTACATTTTGCCCCTCTTTGATGCAATGCAGTTTACAGCGTTGCACCAAAAAAAATGATTGTTGAAGACATGATACAACAAATTTTCTTATGCTCCAGTCTAGGTAGTTGCCCTAGCGTATGCCCCCTCGAGCGGGAAGACAGGGAAGCGACAGGAGAACTGGGTTGATGCTCGACTAGACGATTATGTTGGAGATAGGTAGCAGAGAGACAAAAGGGATGGGAAGAAGAAAAATGAGGGAGGGATACTATAAATAGGTCCCATGGGGACCATACTCCTCATTTGCACACTGAGGGTTGCTAAATTTAGAGTGTAGAGCCTCCAAACCTAGGGTGTGAGAGTTGAGTGGAAGGAGCCTACAGCGAGGAGCGAGATGTCGATCCCAGTGCATAGGCATTGGGCGAAGCTGGTGCAGACGTACGGGAGACCAGCGGGAGCTTCGGTAGCGGTAAGTGTCTGAAAACCTCTTTGTATTTGACGTTTTAGGGTGATTTTAGGGCTAGGTCTAGGTAGGTCTTTAGGTCAGCCAAAAGCACTGCAATGTAGAATGGTGCGTCTGGTGGTTAGTTTAGGCGCTTTTGGCATGCTACAGCGCTTTTGGTAGGTCAGTAAAGCACTTCTAGTGATGCTGCTGTGCTATTGGTTTTTAGCTATCGCGCTGCAGCGTGGTTGGTAGGGTCCCGCAGTGCACTTGGTAGAGTAGTAGAGCGCTATTGGCTAGGTAGTTAGGCGCAGTTGGTAGGGAAGAAAGAAAATCAAGTCACCTTTGGTAGCGTAGTCAGGCGCGATTGGAGGCATAAGGCAGCGCGCTTATGGAAAACAAGTCACCTTTGGCAGAGGATAGTGAAGCACTTTTGCATAAACTGCAAGGCGTGTCAAGTAAAATAGTGCAGCGCGCTAGGCTAAAACAAAGTGCTCTTGGTTAAGTGAACAGAGTGAACTAGTTAGGGTTGACTGAGGGTTTAACCACCTAGGTTAGAGAAGGGTAGAATTGGTCTTAGGGCTTTGCGTCATTGGGTAGATGTCGGTAGGAACTTGGAGAAATGGTTAAAAAGATCTGACAAGTGGTTTTGTGGATGCAGAGGATGATGCCGCCGCTGATGTTGAAAGAGTGACACCACCCCATAGCACACGAGGTGGTACAGCTGACATGGGAGGAGGATGCATTCCTAGAGCACGCAGGATTATGGCATGTGGCACACCTGACACACATTAGGGAGAATCTCGCCTTAGTGACAGTGGTGGTAGAGAGATTCCATAGTGAGACATGCTCGTTTCACTTTCTGACAGGGGAGGCTACAGTGACGCTAGAGGATGTGTATCTCATCCTCAGGATCTGGATTGATAGAGAGCGAGTGGATTTTGACCCATCACGAGGCGAGGCGGGCCTGGTAGAGGTGTTCTGCATAAATGATTTGAGGATAGATGATGGTGAGATTTGGTTGGCAGATGTCTCAAGACTCTACGATAGGATCAGATGGATAGTTTCTTCACTGATTAGCGGCTTCCTGTGCCCAGACAGGTGATCTAGAGGATTGTCTATTGGATGGGGCATTGTACTAACTGGGATGTTCACACATGGCATTCAGTATGCATGGGGCCCGTGTGTGTTAGGGCAGCTATATCGAGACATGCACAACTGTGTCTACAAGAGAGGCCGGAGTCTCTCAACAGGGGTGACTCTTCTATAGGTGTGGTCATGGGAGCGCATCCTAGTTATTAGACCTATTACACAACGCCACTGGGAGAGGGGGGAGCCCTATGCCTTTCTATATGAGGGAGTGATTACACACAGGAGGCTAGGATCTGTGAGCCACTGGAGGCAACAGATTGACGAGATGGATGCGTTCATTTAGAGGCCGTGGTTACTATGCGAGGAGTGGGAGGATGAGCATGAGAAAGTGATGTACTACCACCAAGCTTGATACCTATTCGGGAGGCGGACCGACACCATTGAGAGATACCTGCCAGAGTGAGTACTTAGACAATTTGGACTACCCCAGGGATTACCAGTTGGAGAGGTGACGCATAAGAGGACATGGTAGGAGGTTGGGGACTGGGATGTAGAGATTCCAGTGGCTACCGCTTTGACAGAGTTATGGGGACTTGTCCCAGTGAGATGGGATTAGGATTCAGGATTAGCAGATCTAGGGACACTGCCAGAGTACAACAGGTATTGGCAGACACAGGCCAGTGAGACTGACTACACCAGGTGTGGCAGGGGCAGTGGGGGAGGTACTAGTCCTAGGTGTGGAGGCTAGGATGAGGCGACAAGCCCGAGAGGCCCGATAGCAAGCAGGTGGAGAGGGCGGAGGCTAGCAGGCAGATGTGGAGATGGCTATGGAGGAGGATCCGGTCATAGAGACCGATTTATAGCGGGCCGAGCGGCTATTACAGGAGGAGATAGCCCAGAGGACACGATTAGAGCTCTGAATGGTGAGGTTGAGGAGAGACAGAGATGCACTGAGGGCAGAGGTGAGACATGTCGAGGCCTTAGCATAGGTGCAAACACAGATAACGGAAGTAGCATAGGCAGCCCTAGTACAAGCACAAGCACAAGTACAAATACAGGCACAGACACAGGTGGTACCTGCACCATTAGGGGGTGACAGGTAGCTAACCCAAGCGATTAGGGAGAGAGATGTAGAGGCGCAGCTATGGCTAACAACAGAGGCCACACTACAGAGAGTGAGGAGGGAGAGAGATGAGGCATGCCGTGCACTGGGTGCTAATCAGAGGACATTATACAGTGAGCTCATCTTTGTGCAAGGAGAGCTAGTATCAGCAGGTAGAGAGGCTGAGTACTATAGGGGTCTCTACATTGGTGCGGTGCCAGCAGCTCCGCAGGCACCTAGTTACTGAGAGAGGAGCAGGTCCGGAGCATCCGAGTCTCGCAGGATAGGGTAGTCATTTTCTTCAGTTAGAGGACCTATTATGCCACCAGGGGGAGGAGGACCCTCAAGGGGACTTGCACCGAGCACAAGTGGAGGACAGGGGCCATAGTAGGAGGGCAGCTCTACCCACTAGAGCATGCACATGTGTACATTGTATCATTTTTGTATCATGATGGACACTTGTATACTTTGACCAATACCTGCGTACATCCTAATGTATATTTTAAGGGCTCGTGATAGCCTTGATGTACTTATATTGATGTATACATATGGACTATTGATGTAGACACTAACATTTTGTATTTTGATGACCTTCACATGATATATATGACGGCATATTCTGCTCATTGATGTTCATGCTTTTGTGTATGCACTTCTATTGATGACATGGATGTGATGATATGTATATATGATTATGGATTTATGTGATGACGCATATTGCTTATATGATGTTTATAGATGTATGACATATGATGACATGTTTCTTCTGATGTATGATGAGTATAAATGTATGATGATAGAGATGCTATGACCCGTGATATCTAACATGTGGGTTTTGCAGATATGCACCAGAGAGAAGACAAGAGGAGATGGAGGAGAGAGACTATTGATCGATCATTGCGTTGAAAATGATATAAGTCCATGGGTAAATGGATGAGCTTGTTGCATTGGTTTCACAATTGTATATAAAGAGCAATCCTTATTTTTGATATGGCGCATGGATAGTTCGCCACCAAGGTATAAAAGACCCAGATGCTGTAATATCTGAGTGCGTGGACATTGACTCTGCAAGCAAGCGGTTTGAACTTAGATCCCTTAGACATAATATGACCTTGTTGGTACATGTGCATGAGCCATAGTCTTTTGAACATAAAATAAACTTCAATACATGTAAATGCAAGAAGAATATTAATATGTAAGATGCTAGGTCGTAACACATACAAGATAAATATGATGTTAAGAAAGATGCTAAAGATCATTCCTCAAACACAGCACACAAAAGCAAATGAATATGCCCCCAATCTGTACTGCATCACAACATACCAAGATATAGACAAATCAAGGTAGCCTTGAATAGGTAATGGACAAAGGAACAAAAGATAAACCATAAAATAAATTGACTGACTTACAAAGTAAACATACAGCCAACATATTGTTGAGTACTAGTGATTGTTGAGTACTAGTGACTCAGATTACAGGTTCAATAGCTCAAAGGTTCCTTGGTTCAATGGCATTGGGTCATTGGTTCCTTGGTTCAATGGTTCAACTGATATACATTGTTTACTTCGTTGAAGGTTTGAACTTCATCCATCGGGTTCAACAATTTGGCATTGGTTCAACGGTTCAATGGTTCGGCAGCATCAGTTCATTGGTTCAATGGTCCATCATCTTAGCTGAAGATATCGCTCTGTTGAATCGTTGAACCTCGCTCGAGGTTCAATGGTTCAACAATATGCGAAGTTGGCATCAGCGAAGAATGTTGTTGACGAAGGGTGAAGGCTTGGTATCGGTGGGACATGGAACCATCAGAGTAAATGATGGAGAGTTGGCTGATAGTTTGGGTGTTGCCGATGAGGTTAGACTGGCATCGTCGGCAGCAAAAGTGCTGACAATAGTCTTACCAAGTCGTCGGGTATATTAACTAGGAAAGGAACTGATGACGAATGCATGTGGGACTAAAGTTTCTCACGAATATGCGAACAGTTATGTGAATGGTTAGACAATTATGCGAATGGTTAGAAGTGACTGTTTAGATGGTTGGATGACAACGATGCCTATTGGAACGAATGATCAGTTACATGTGTCATTTGGACTGCTAAAGCAATGAGGAAATAAATTAACTGTGGGAGTCAGTTCAATTTGAGAGATAAAGCTCTGGGTTTTCTTCTTCTGTGAAGTCTTATATAGTTTGTTGCATATAGCATGTTAACTGTATGTAAAAGGACTGAGGAGAGATGAAAAGTAGAGAGCCGAGAGACTAATGTCCTGTATTGTATGTGGTTTGAGGCATAGCAACAGTATGAAGGACTAACCTGGTTGTTGGAGAAATCTGAGCAGGGTTGTGTTGTCAATTATTATTCAGATGAAGCAAGATGTAAATCTCCATGAAAAGGCTTAGTACCAGATTTGTATTGTAACTATTTTTCTGTTGCTGAATAATACAATGGCGTCTGGGTTTTTTGGAGTGTGAGGTTTTTTACCCGTAAGGGTTTTCCCCATGTATATCTGTGTCTTCTATTCTATCTTTTGAGTTAGCATTTCTGTTGTTGAAATTAGTTTTTGTTGCTTGTACTTTCCTCTAAGGGTCAATGTTGGAAATGTTCTATGTCTGTTTCTGCTTTAATGGCATAGTTGTGTGTGTTTTTGAAGAAATTGAAAAGTATTTAAATCTGTCGAAGACACCACTATTCTTAGAAATACGTTCTGAGATGCCCTCATTTCCTCTCAACTGGTATTAGAGCCTTCGTCTAGGATCTGCTTTGTTGATCACATTTGTACATTTGTGTGCTGCATGTGTTTGCATGTAAGAGTTCCTGGTGTATAAGGTCTGGGTATTCCTTCTGTGATGATTTCTTAGTGTGACAGGCTTGAGGAAATCTGAAGGAAACGTCTGTTTATTTGATCCTTGTTTGAGTGGAAGTCTTGCAGTTAATCTTGTCTTCATGTTACAACAGACGCTTGAAGGATGGTGAAGATGAAGAGACTGGAGCTGGTCATGATGTGGCCTGTGGCTCTTATTTGACAGTATTTAATCCTGTTGCATGGGGTTTGGTTTGTGGTTTTGTTGCTGCAGTAACTTTCATATTGGGTGTCTGTGTGAGAGGCTCTCTGATGATATGAAGAAGTTTGTGTTACTTCTCAGCCATGGAATATTGTGCTTATGCTGGGTGTTTTGTTCCTGATATTGGAAGGCATAATTTTCTATTACCTTGATTGCATGTAGGCTATGGAGTTGATCTTTGGATGGTCTGAGAACTTTTGTAATAGCCTAATTCTCTCATATGCATGTGCATGTTGGTGGTTGAGGGATTGGTCTACAAGTGGGCCTGAAGCTCTTGAACTGTTGTTTCCTTAATTGGATATTTTGTACTTGCATGACTCAGATTCATGTTTACTGGATTTGAGGGGTTTTATAGTTTTTCCTTAAAATCTATGATTATGCATATTCATGATGATCCATTATTCTGGTTTAACTGTTATGGAGTTTATGTTGCAGACCTTTGGGTCTTCCAAATGTGAAGTGGGTATGGATGTGCATGGGTGTTTTTCAAACACAATGGTTTTGCAGGTTTTACACAGTCAAAAGAAAAAACTGGTGGTTTCGTGAAGCTGCAGTTAAGCTATTTCTAGACCCTGGCTTTTGGGGTGTTGCTGGATGATATAGTTGTAGTTTTGCATGCATGCTCTGTGCATGGTGTGAGGAGGTGAAATGCTTTCTCTGCATGGGAGTGCTGGTATGTGATATGGCACTCAGCATTTCTGTGGTAATGCTTCTGGTTTCTTGACTATGGTGCTCTAGTTGTGGACATGTTTGGCGAATCAGATTTGTAAGTAATCTGGTGCTTGAGTCATGTTGTCTACATTGTTATCTATTCCTTGAGATCTCAGTTTTGCATTTTCTAGTGCAATAGTAAGTTTGCGTGTATCAGTATAGTTGGATCTATGAGTTATGCAGTTTTTAGGTGTGTATAGTCTATTGATTGCAGTGGGATAACTTGGAAGTGGACGGTCTATATCCACAAGATTGAGTATTTGATTGTGTAGACTTGTTAGCTGGCCTTGTCTGTGGTCACATGTGCATTGGTGTGACTATTTTGAGATGAGAGGACGGATGTTGTAGAGTATCTAATTAGTTGGTTATGGAGACCTGTAACATGTGTATCATGATGTCATGTATAGCTTGAATACACAGGTTTGTGTAAGCTATTGACAGTGATAGTTAATTTCCTTGGTTTGGAGATCTTGGTGTCACTTGGTTTTATTGTCACATGGACATGTTAATGTGTGGACCTAGAAGATTTTCAAATTAGGAGATGTTTGGTCAGGATGCTTGGAAAGCTCTGTTGTCACAGTTAAGAGGGAGCTTTAGCATTGATTATGCATTCATCACTTAGTGGTGAATGATCTTCTTTAGTGTTACAGATGTTACTAGGAGGAGCTCTTTGATCCTGTTGCTGCAGAAGGGTTCTTTCGCATTTGCAGGGGCACTATTTGAGGATGAGTAACATCTTGGAGTCATGGAGGATTCATGAAATTCTTGACTGAGGTGTTGGTGATGCTTGACAGGTGATGTGGGTTTAGAGTTTGATTGGTTTCATGTCATGATATACTCTGGATTAAGCATTTGAAGTTTTGGCATGATATGTTGCTCTTGAGACTTTGGTTAAGTTCACCTGAAGCATGGAATCTTCTAAGGGAGATGGTAAGATCATGATGTCATGATAAGTTCTTGATTCAGATGATTGGAGCTTTGACAATGGTCTGGTAACTTCTCTATGTTTGGGTACATTTATCAATTGCTTGATTACTTCATAGTGTTGTAGTGATGCTTTTGGAGTTTAGCATGAGGTGATTGTTCGTAGGTACTCATGGATACATGGAGAATAAGGTGAGACTGTATATGCTGTGCTTATTTAGAATTTGCAGCAGGAAGTCCAAGGAGTCTTTACCTTGGTTGGACGTGAGTTCAACAAAGACCTATGAGGAGATTGCTCTTGGAGGAGTCATAATGGCTTGTATATCTTGGAGGAGCATTCTTATCCCCGCTCATGGTCTACTCAGCAGTTTATAACTTGAGAGGTATTGCCCATTATTTCTCTCAAGTGTTTTATGCTTTCTTTCATAGACATGGATCTTGAACTGTTCTGGAGGATTCATTGTGAGAGATGGATAGCATGATTAATCTCCTTGTGCATTTGAGTTTAATATATCATTCATTGGTGAGAATTGTTAGGAGATGGTTTATGGGCTAATTTCCTGAAATGGGAAATGCATTAGTTTGATCTTCTTTGGTTTGAGAGGCTTACATCCAAGTTAGATACATGATATATATGCTAAATTTGATCTCTTGAGATTGAATGTTTGTTTGGGTGTTATTTTTCTATTCTCTTTGGGGTGTTTTGAAGGAGATCATACTTGACACAATTAGCATTCTGAGGTATATGTAGAAGGATTGCCTACAGGTATATGATGTGCAGTGTTTCTCTTGGTCTCAGTTATTGTCTCTGATGGTGTGTTTCACATTACATTGTTTTGAGGTTTTGGTCGGAGCTGAAGTGATCACTATTTTGTGATCATGTGTTTTCACTTATGCTTTTGGGTGATGACATGGAGGTTCTATTATCTCTTTCATTGTTGGGTGTGAAGAACGTAAACGATTTCTAGACTGGTGGTGTGATGTACAGGGTATTGATTTTACAGTTTTTTGCATATCATGGTGGATGTGGTACTACATGATGTTTACACTTTCTGTGTTATGTTTTTGGTAGACTTAGTATGTCTTGATCTTTTTCAGATCTGTATTATCCATGCAGTGGGAGTTCTTGATGTGTTTGGTCTTCTTCGACTGGTTGACACATGGAGCTTGTTTTTGCAGTTGATGGGTGTATGTGTAGGTAGCATGAGTCTACTGATGTTCATACCTTCAAGGTCTGAGTGATTGGATGTTTTAGCACTGGCTGTGTGTGCTATTTTTAGTCAAGTGATTTTTTTTGGTTCAGTTGGATGGGGGCAGTCAGCTTTCTGATTGTTGTTCTAGCTGATGGTCTGTCTTGTTTCTAGAGGCAGTATAAACCTTGATTCTGTGACTTGGAGCATTGATGGTTTCCTGTAATTCCTTCGTCAAGTGGGAGATTGTTGAGTACTAGTGACTCAGATTATAGGTTCAATAGCTCAAAGGTTCCTTGGTTTATTGGCATTGGTTCATTGGTTCCTTGGTTCAATGGTTCAACCGATATACATTGTTTACTTCATTGAAGGTTTGAACTTCATCTGTCAGGTTCAACGATTCGACATTGGTTCAACAGTTCAATGGTTCGGTAGCATCAGTTCATTGGTTCAATGGTCCATCATCTTAGCTAAAGATATCGCTTTGTTGAACTGTTGAACCTCGCGTCGAGGTTCAATGGTTCAATAGGTTCAACAATATGCGAAGTTGGCATCGGTGAAGAACGTTGTTGACGAAGGGTGAAGGCTTGGTATCGATGGGACATGGAACCATCAGAGTAAATGATGGAGAGTTGGCTAATAGTTTGGTTGTTGCCGATGAGGTTAGACTGGCGTTGTCGGCGGCAAAAGTGTTGACGATAGTCTTACTGAGTCGTCGGGTATATTAACTAGGAAAGGAACTGACAACGGATGCATGTGGGACTAAAGTTTCTCACGGATATGCGAATAGTTATGCGAACAGTTAGACAATTATGCAAACGGTTAGAAGTGACTATTTGGACGGTTCGATGACAGTGATGCCTGTTGGAACAAACGATCAGTTACATGTGTCATTTGGACTGCTAAAGCAATGAGGGAATAAATTAACTGTCGGAGTCAGTTTAATTTGAGAGATAGAGCTCTGGGTTTTCTTCTTCTATGAAGTATTATACAGTTTGTTGCATACAGCATGTTAACTGTATGTAAAAGGACTGAGGAGAGATAAAAAGTAGAGAGCCAAGAGACTAATGTCTTGTACTGTATGTGGTTTGAGGCATAACAACAGTATGAAGGACTAACCTAGTTGTTGGAGAAATCTGAGCAGGGTTGTGCTGTCAATTATTATTCAAATGAAGCAAGATGTAAATCTCCATGAAAAGGCTTAGTGCCAGATTTGTATTGTAACTATTTTTCTATTGCTGAATAATACAACGACGTCTGGGTTTTTTGGAGTGTGGGGTTTTTTTTACCCGTAAGGGTTTTCCCCACGTATATCTGTGTCTTCTATTCTATCTTTTGAGTTAGCATTTTTGTTGTTGAAATTAGTTTTTGCTTCTTGTACTTTCCTCTAAGGGTCAATGTTGGAAATGTTCTATGTTTGTTTCCGCTTTAATGGCATAGTTGTGTGTGTTTTTGAAGAAATTGAAAAGTATTTAAATCTATCGAAGACACCACTATTCTTAGAAATACGTTCTGAGATGCCCTCATTTCCTTTCACATATTCTCTTGCCAAAGAGGTTTCTTAGGATAGATTGGATAGGAAAGATAACAGCCTTATCATAGGAATTCTATGTCTGTTAAAGGGGGCTATCTACCTAAAAAAGACAATGCCTTGCTGCAGGAGATGTGACATGTTGCAGGAGACGCATGTGTTGGTCTCGACAATGGAGCATTCTACAGAAGATAAGCTTATGGATCTGGTGCTTTGGTTAAGCTGGACCTAGCTAATGTTGGCAATCAGAACAGGACAGTAGATGACTCTGAAAGGAAGCTACTTTGCTTTGGGCTTGCTAAGAACTTTTGCTAGAAAAGGATGCACTAGCTTGTTGTTTTGCTGCTTGAGTTAGTCAAGTCGAGGTGAATGGATTTTGATAAACAGAAGACCAGAAAGGTGACATGCTAATGGGTTGGGATGGGTGAAGAATGATGAATCATATGTGCCTGAGTACTAGATACATCCTTCGTATTCCAGACTGCCTACATACCCTGTATCCACGGGATCAAGGCACATTACGAGGAAAGATGAAAAATGATAATATGTAGTTCTGGATAGAGTGAAGAGTGGGTCAAGGTGAAAAGAGGAGACCTTATGTACCTGAGTACTGGATACTTCCTTCGTATTCCAAACTGCCTACATACCCATATCCATGGGATCAAGGTACTTTAAGATTGTAATGAGATAATATGTAGTTCTGGTTGGTGTGATGATGTAAGAAAAGCGTCGGGAAGATAAGGGCCTTATCGTAGGAGCGATGTGTCCGTTAAAGGGTGCCATCTACAGAAATGAGAAAGATTAAAGTGCTTGCAAACCACGAACAAGGAGCCATTCCTAGACTTAGGTTAAGGAAAAGAGTTTCCCCCATTCTGGTAGAGGAATTTGCATAGGTGATTAATGAAGAAGACATAGAAATCTTGACCTAGGACAAGACAGTGACAACCATTAACACAGATCAAGACGTGGGATGACGATGATGGACACTGACAAATTTCCAAGCTATGCTAGATAGGGAGATGGAAATGCAAACAAGGTCAATGGTTTTATTATGGATGGATGGATGAAGCTTGTTGTGAAATGGACATGGAATGAACAGGACTCGATAGATGATGGGTGCTAACTCTACACATAGCACCTATTTGCCAAGTTTTCACTATGGTACATATCCAAGGCGTCTGTTTGCCAGGTTTTCACCAGAGGATGGATTTTTTTTTTGGAATACTCTGAGGATCAGGCATAGAACTTCTTGAGATGAACACTGTTAAGTGGCTCATCTAGAGGAATGCCATCAGGTGTAGCTAAAGTATAATCTCCTAATACATATGTTGTTGTCACAATAAAGGGACCTAACCAGTTAGGCTCAAACTTGCCCTTCTTTTCTCATTCTGCTTGATTTCTCTGATTCTCTTTGAGGACAAGATCACCAACTTGAAACCATCTTTCTTTGATCTTTTTGTTGTAATTACGCCAGAAGTGGTTTTGATAGACATGGAGATGATTAAGCGCGGCAAGGCGTCTTTCATCTAGTAGTTCTAGCTCAGCTAATATGGAAGTACGATACTCCTCTCCGCCAATCAGGTTCTGCATGGATACTCTGAGGGATGGGATCTCAACCTCTATGGGTAGGATGGCTTCCAAGCCATAGACCAAGGCATAGGGTGTGGCACCAGTTGGTGTTCTGATACTAGTGCAGTAGGCCCATAGGGCGGAATTGAGTTACAAGTGTCAATCACGACCAGCTTCATTGACCGTTTTCTTAAGGATTTTGAGAATGGTTTTGTTGGAAGCCTTAGCTTGGTTGTTACTCTATGGATAGTAGGGAGTGGAAAAGTGATGTTGGATATTGTAATATGTGCACAAGGCATGGACATCTTGGTTTTTAAATGGTCTCCCATTATCAGTGACAATGGCTTGGGGAATACAATACTGGCAAATGAGGTAGTTTAGGATAAACTTGGCTATTTGATTACCAATGATATAGGTAATGATAAATTTGTGGCAATTGGATGAGGATGGGTGAATTTGTCCTACGAGGTCGAGACCCCATTGAGAAAAAGGCAATGGGGTTGTCACAGGTTGTAATTCATGAGCTGGTGTGTGAATCAAATCTCCATGCGGCTGGCATTGTAAACACTTCTTAGTAAACTGTACAGCATCTTGCTCTATTGTAGGCCAATAATACCATGTTCTGAGTATCTTCTTAGCGAGATTAGGACTAGTAGAATATGCACCACAGACACCTTCATGTATGTCTCGTAAGGTAGCTTTAGCTTCTTCCGTGTTAAGACATCGTAAGAGGATACCATCGAGACTCTGGTGATATAGTGTATCACCCAGAATGGTGTAACGGGAGGATCGACGAATAAAGGTTTTGCGTTGGGTGGATGAAAGGTCAGAGGGAAAGGTTCTATTTTTAAGGTATTCATAGATATCTTCATACCATGGGGAATTGGGACCAACAAGTTTGCAAATGATTTCAGTAACTAGAACATCGACGGCTGGTATCAACAATTGCTCGATCAAGAATTCACATTTCTGTGTATTTGCAGGCATGTCGATAAGTGACCCTACAGAAGCCATAGAATCTACAACCTTGTTATGCTCTCTTGGAATTTGTTCAAATGTGATGCTAGAGAAGTGTGGTTTGTAGGCATCCACTAGCTGCTTGTAGGGGACCAACTTTTCATCTTTTGTTTGGTACTCATCTGTGACTTGTCGAATGACTAGTTGTGAGTCTCCATATACCTGTAATTCTGTGATGTCCCATTGAAGTGCTATATTGAGACCTATGAGGAGTGCTTCATACTCGGCAATGTTGGTGTAAGGGGATGCAAGCCGATATGACTTTGGAATATAGTCATTTTGAGGTGTGATAAATAAGATGTCGGCCCCTGATCCATGATGTGTGTAGGAACCATCAAAGTACAACTTCCACATTATTGAGTTGTAAAGAGTGAAGAGATTCTTGTCCGGAACGTCTGCTACCATAGGGTGTGTATCTATCATGGGTGCTTCTGCTAGTTGATCTGCTAGGGCTTGTCCCTTGATTACTTTACAATCCATATACTCAATGTTGAACTCACTAAGTATCATGACCCATTTAGCTAGTCTACCTATGAGAGCTTCTTTCACTAGTAGATACTTCAATGGATCAATTTTGGTTATAAGATTTGTGTGTTGGTTTAGCATGTAATGCCGCAACTTTTGGGAAGCGAACACTACTGCTAAACAAGCTATTTCCATCGGTGAATAATTGAGTTCATATCCCACCAAGGTTCAACTGATATAATAAATTGCATGCTCTTTTCTTGACTCCTCATGTTGTGCCAGAAGGGCCCCAAGGGCCAAAGTTGTAGGTGAGATGTATAATATCAAAGATTTATTGGTAACTGGTGGTACCAAGACAGGAGGTGTAGTGAGATACTCTTTGAGCTGATCAAATGCAGATTGACCCTTATCATCCCATCAAAATGAGACATCCTTTCTGAGCAAGTCTTGAAATGGTTGGCATTTATCCGCTAGCTGTGAGATGAAATGCCTAATGGATTGCAAC
The DNA here is from genome assembly GCA_027924645.1 of Cunninghamia lanceolata. Lineage (NCBI taxonomy): Eukaryota > Viridiplantae > Streptophyta > Pinopsida > Cupressales > Cupressaceae > Cunninghamia > Cunninghamia lanceolata. The sequence continues at coordinate 4,378,331 of BSBN01000080.1, read as the reverse complement.
CTTCCCTAAAGGCTCCTTAATGCTTTGAGGTTCTTTGGTGGAGGCATCTCCACTATAGCCTTGACTTTTGTGAGGTCTACTTCAATACCTCTGCAAGATACAATGTATCCCAATAGCTTCCCTGATGTTACACCAAAGACACACTTCTTTGGATTGAGACGTACTTGGTATTTTTCAAGCCTGTCAAAGATCTGTCCTAGAAATTGTATGTGATCTGCCCTAGAAGATTTAGCTAGTATGTCGTCCACATAGTCCTCCATGATATGATGAAAGAGATCGTGGAATATCACTGTCATTGCTCTTTGATATGTTGCCCTTGCATTCTTTAGACCAAACAGCATGACACACCAACAATAGTTACCCCAAGGACAAGTAAAAGTTGTTTTATGTTGCTCTTCTTTTGCTATCCTTATCTAATTGTAGCCTGAGAATCCATCCATGAGAGAAAGCATTTCATGACCTGTTGTCAAGTCTACTATGAGGTCAATGTTAGGTAGTGGAAAGTTATCCTTTTGACATGCTTTGTTAAGATCTCTAAAATCATTACACATGCGGATGCGCCCATTGGCTTTAGACACAAGTACAATGTTTGAGATCCAATCTGAATAGTCAATAGGTTGGATGAACTTTGCATCTAACAACTTCTATATTTCCACTTTTACCAAGAGAGCTATCTGTGGGTGCATCTTTCTCAGCTTTTGCTTGACTGGTTTAACTTTTGGATCAACTGTGAGATAGTGAACCACTAGCTTAGGGTCTAACCCTGGCATATCAGCATAGGTCCATGCAAAGTTGATGGTTCTTTGTAGGAAGAATTTGTTAAGATTCCTATGCTCTATTTCTGATAATGATGCTGCTAGGAATGTGGTCTTTGGATTTTTCTCTGTGCCAAGGTTTATCTCTGTAGAATCTTCCACTAGGAGAGCTGACTTCTCCTGATACTTAGATGGTAGGGGAAGGTCAAATCCTCCATCCTTAGGTGCCACAATTGGGTTTTCACCTTTGGATACGTCCCTTGCTTTTACTATTTTGTGATCGGGAGGAGCCATAGTGTGGTTTTCACCTAGAGATCTTTCTTTATTTTTACTTTTGCAACTGGAGGATTTGGCATTCTCATCAAAATAAGTTGTTGGCTCTAGTTCCATTACAAAACCTGCTTAATGATCGCCAAGAGGGATACCCTTCCGAAGTCCCATGAACTCATCTATAGCTTCGTCATTCTGAAATACATCTATAATAGGGGACCCTTGTTGGTCCCAATCGATAAGCTCAGGCTAGACAAGTGTTACTTTCTGGGTGTTTGTAGTGGATGTTAGCGATATGGAGGATAGCATAAATATGGAGGATTCTGTAAATAGGTCAGTCATATGGAGGGAAGAGTCATCGATGGTATCCTCATTAGACGTCGAATCTACGAGAGAAGTTTCAGCCACCTTGTCGAGGATACCCTCGATGTCCAAGGCGCGCGGTACCTTTCTACCAAATCCTAACCCCTTCTTGTCTAGTCTTTTTGTCACACTAATGGGCTCCATTGTTCCTTGATTTTGTTTCCCAAGGCCACCTTTGCCTTTATAGCCCATGTTTTTGACTATCCTTAATCCATTGCCATATTGCTTGACTGGTATTGTGACTGGTTCTTTCTCCTTATAGAGCCAAGAAGAAATGTCCTCAATAGTTTCCTCTTCCAATAATTTTCCCTGTTGGAATTGGGTTAAAGATGTTGGGGGAGGAATAGCTTCTTTTTTAGTTTCTTTGGCAATGGGCGGTTGGCCGTAAGAGGGTTAGGTTCACTTGTAGAGGCTTGTGTTAGATTTTCAGGATCGACATATAGTGAGGATTCAAGGGCTTTGTCATTTTGAGGCACTTGGTTGCAATTCTTATAACTGCCTTGCAAGACACAACAAAATTCAAAAGGATTGGGGTCTCCTAGGATAGTGATCTCCATACCATTGAATGGGAATTTTAGATACTGATGGTACATAGAGGGGACAGCTTTCATTGCATGGATCCATGGGCGGCCTAGGATAATGTTGTAAGGCAACTTAATATCAAGGACCTAGCACCTGGTTTCAAGCATGATGGGGCCTAGTTGTATAGGCAAGTGGATAACACCTTCTGAGCAGCATTCAGCATCATCATATCCCTTGATTGTAATACTTTGATCAGTGTTGACATGATCCTCAAAGTATCCCAATTGCTTAATTAACTTCAAAGAACAGATGTTGAGACCAGCACCACCATCTATGAGTATGCGTTTGATTTTGCGCTTATGGATGAGAACCTCAATATCAAGGGCATCATTGTGACATGGATCATGGGATGGGAGGTCTTTCTTAGAGAAGACCACATTGTAGGGTGAAGCAATGTTACCTACTATAGCTCAAAAATCTTCGACCGCTATGTTGTTAGGAACCGAAGACTCTTGGAGGGTTTTTTCTAGCACCACTTTATGTGTGGGTGACGACTGTAGAAGGTCCAAGATAGAGATCTATGCTGGCATTTTCCCTAGATGTTCGACAAGATTATAATCAGATTGAGTTGGGAGAGTAGGTGTAGGACCATGAATGGTGACACAACCATGATGAGTTGTAACATCGCAATCCATAGATTTGCCTTTGATTGTGAGGGTAGACACTCTACTCTCTTCAAAATGACCCACAATGGAGTCAAAGGAAGTTGAAGCATTATTGACACCTTTACCTTTATCTTGAGGAGGTGGACCATGGTGAGGGAATGGTTCCTTGTACATGTTGAGGTCTTTGTTCGTGTGTTGAGCTGGTGGTTCATCTTCAAAAGAGATTTGGTTGCCCTCAATGAGATTTTGGATTAGGTGCTTTAGTTTCATGCATGATGCGGTTATGTGCCCTTTGCTCCTATGGAATTCACAGTATTCATTTTCTTTGTACCGTGCAATTTTGTAAATAGGTTTGCCATATAGGGGATCATCCGGTAAGGTGATGAGCCCTTTGTGTAAAAGCTTCTGTAAGACAGACTCTATGGGTTCTCCCAAGGGAGTCAATTGACGCCGCGGAGGGTAATCTTGTTGAGGCCACTCTTGTTGTCATTGCTGTTGGTTTTGATATGGTTGTATTTGTTGTTGTTGTTGTTGTGGTGGAGCTTGACTTGGTTTGGAAAGCTAAAGCAGTGTTTGCAATTTTTGGACATGTTTAGAATCGACCACCCCATCATTGACCACATTTTTATTTTTGTTCCAATACTCAGGTTTATCGTTTGTTTGTTGTTGAGGAGCATTGTCTTTAGTTTCTTTGAAGATTTTGACCACCCCTTAGCAATGAGGGCCTTTTCGATGTTGATTCCCTTGTACGTGATTTCATCGAAGGTTGTAGCACTAAGAATTTGCAACTGAAAACCTAATTCTTGGTTGAGGTTCTGCACAAATATGCTAACAAGCTTCTTTTCAGGTATCTTGAATGGGAATTTGCTAGCCATTTGTCTCCATCATTGAAGGAAAGAAATGAAAGTTTCACCATTTTTCTGTTTGTTGTTGCATAGATCAATCATGGAGATCTCATGCTGTGCGTTGTAGAAAAAATGGGTGGCAAATTTCTCCGCAATTTCGTTAAAAGACTTGATACCCGTGGGGAGGTGTGAGAACCATTCTATAGCTTGACCTCCAAGACTGCGAGGAAAGAGACGCATAAGATATGTGTCGTTATGTGAGACCTTGAAGCAAGCAAGATAGAATTCCCTGAGATGGTCTTTTGGGCCCCCTTTTCCTTTGTATTTATCAAATTTGGGAATAGTGAAATTTTGAGGAAAAGGGATCATGGGTAATGACCGATCAAAAGGATAAGGACACACTTCTTCTAAAGAGAAGGTTTTCTTGGTGTGGCCAAATGTAAGATCTGATAGTTGTTGTTGAACCTCTACAAGTTTTAGCTCCATAGTCATGGGAGGGTTTGGAAACATCTCTTGTTTTCCTAGAAGTGGTTGTTGTTGCCCATACGAAAGATTGTAGTGTAAGCCCTAGGCTTGGTGTTATAAGGGTTGTATGATTGGTTGGGGTCATATGTGTTATATGTTGGGTTTAGATTGGGTTGGAATTGGGTGCTTTGATTTGGAGGAGGTGGGGGTGGCACTAGGTAAGAATGTAGGCTTTGTGATGGTTGGAGAAAAGAATTTGGTGGTGAAAAGCTAAAGTTCGTTGGATTAGGTTGCAGTTGTGGAACATAGCTTTGGGAAGTTTGGTTTTGAGAATGTTGAGGGTGGATAGGCAAGGTGTTGAAAAATTTTAGCATTGATGATAGTAGTGGAGGGGGGACATAGGTAGATGTGTTTTGCAATGGTTGAGGCTGATTAAGGATGAGCATAGAAGAATGTTGTGGTTGGGGTTGCATAACCCTGGTTGTTTGAGGGATATGAAGGTTTGATGATGTTGGGGTTGGTATTTGTTGAGACCCTTGTTGCATGGCTACGTAGTTGTTCCCCGGATTGTAATTTGGTGGGAAACCTTGTCGCGATGGGGTAACCAAAATTCCACTAGCAATTGGTGTGGACATTCTAGGAGTGTGTTGTATGTTTGATCTAGCTATGGTGGCTTGTTTGGCTTGCTCCGTCTGACGTTGGAGAGTCTCTTGTTGATTTTTGTAGATCTCCATAGGAGTCAGAAGCGGTGATATGGCCCTCTTTCCTATTGGGTTTTGATAAATGGGATTATCATATTGTGCAATCGTTCTCCCTTGTGAGCTTTGTTCAGGTAAAGGCGTGGTCACTGTTGACATGGTTTGGACCGCATGTATGGCGTTTTGGGTGTTGTTTGTGTATGAGGAAAATTGATTAGATCAAAACTAATAAAATCAAAAGCCCATAACATAAAGAGAACTAATCTAAATAAAAGCCGTTATCAATAAATCCAATGAAATAAGAAAGCTTTTACCCAGATTGTATTGTTCTCTTTGTTCGAATGTGGATTGCTCAATAATGCTGCGAAACCATGTTTGCAACAAGTAAGTAAAGTGCTCAAAGATCAATGTTAAAAGATCGTAAAGGATGTATGCTCAAAGCGCTGTAAAGGATGCATAAGAATAAGTGATCGAAGAGAGATTGGTGAAGGAGATGAGGGGGGGTTATATAGGTTTCAACAGAGATCGATCAATGGTCCAAATAATTCAAAAGAATCAACAGAGGAGATAAAACAAATAACTATGATGAATGTGCACACGACATGTGTCAATCCATAAGGATATTTTTAGTAAAGTATGATGAAAACAAGATTGATTGAATAGATAACTCAACTTGTAATTTTGCGTTTTTTAGAGTTCTAAAAATAAGACTGATTGTGCACATGAGTTAACAAGATATTTTAAGAGGAATTGGAAAGATAACTAAAATTAAATAAATAAATTTATTTAATTGTTTGTGCATGATTGAGGAACAGAAGATTATAAATAAAATATTTGATTTTATTTATTTTTAGAGGATTGAGACAATTTAAATAAATTTGCATGATTTATTTAAATTTAGAAGAACAAGTGATTTAATTAAATAATGTGGAATTATCTAATTATAGATAAGATAGAATTTGTGATGAATTAGTTAAATAATTAGATTTATTTAATTAATGTAGACTTGAAATTTGAAAGAGGATAATGATTTAATTAAATAATTAAAATTATTTAATTTTGGAAGAATAAAGTAATGAAATTAATTAAATAAATACAATTTATTTAATTGATGTCAATTTTTAGAAGGTTTGGAAGAATTTAATGAAATTAATTAAATAATTAGATTATTTTATTAACGTTGAATGCAGGTGATTAGACAGATTTGATGAAATACAAGTGGTGTGACGACATGGTCATTTTAGGGTCTCTACACGAGCTTTTCCCTTCATGATGTTGTGCATAACAATGTCGATACCTTGATAGATTGCCTTCACTTTTCTAGGGTGTTGCAATTGGGAGCCATCACACCTACTTATGCTATTATTCTCTTTGCCTCGAGTGGCATGTCCTCATTCAATGCACGCACAATGATGTTGAGTGTGCATCTTTCACTACCGTGAGTAGTGTAACCCATAGTGTTAATAGTGTTGTAATAAAAAAATAGTTGCATTGTGTTTATGCTTATTTGTACATGTGTGTATGGTTGGACATGACATTAACACACATGTGAAATGATTAAAACAACTTTTTAGAATACTGTTTTGCTTTTGAATTATTTAAAAAGGCAACATTTCTTTATTAAGCTAGAAAAAGTAACCTTTGAGAAATACCACTTTTTAAGTTGAAAAGATATTTATATTGCATTTGATAAAGTGATTTAGAAAATTATTATATTCCAACAAGTGAAAATTGACTTCTAAGTTAGATATTATGGGTTTAAAATAGATATTTGTTGGAAATTAGATATTATTTCAAAGTGAGTTAGTCAAATGTGAAAGGATCAAAAGGGATGGATATTAGGGATTGGTTTATATGCAAAAAGGTTTTCATTCTATTATATTATTTTCCTTATGATTATTGAGAGAAAAAAAGAGGAGTGTATTTTTCTTGAAACCCTTGCTTGTTTTGGAAAAGAATTGTGAGGTCTTGGAAGTGGATTGAAGTGTCTTTGAAAGATTGTTTGTTGGAGGAGAAGGATTCACATTATGTTTGCATTAAATTCATAGAGGTATTATTCATATTTGTTTTGTTATAAATTAATGTGCAATTTTATAGAAAGGGAAAGATTGTTTGTAAAATCTTGTTGTATAAAATGAAAGATTGTATTGGGTACTATCTCAAATTTATTTCAAGATTTTAATTGGAGTCTTAGCTTGGAAATGATTGTTGTAGGAAAAGTAATGATTTGATATTGTTGTAGAACCATTAAGTAGTTTTAGAAATTCAATTAGTTTCATTTTTATACTTTAGGAAATTTGAGAATATGAATTTCATAACCAAACTCTTACAAAATCACCTAAAATTTTATATGGTTGCATATTTGTATTGTTGGGTGAATTCAAGACAAGAGGGGATTTTTAGAATTTTGTGATTATTTGTATTCAAATCTTGAGAAAAATTCAAGGTTTTAATGGTGAAACCTAGATATTGGGGAAATTATGGAAATTCTTATATTTTCCTTTGTAAAATTTGGAGCTACACGTGAATGGTTTTATTTTGTGGAGTAATGAGTTTTTCTATAGAAATAGATGTTTTGTCCTTGGGAAGTGTCCTTACATGAAAATCTAATTTTCCATGTTTTCCCTAACTTGATTGGATTTTATATAGGGTTAAGATAGGAAAAGTTAAGGCATTATGTTAGGAATGGAGTAAATTTGGGCCAAAACTAGAAGAAATCACGCATGTTTAAAGATGATAGGGTTGCCCCTTTCAGGAAGTAGGTCGCCCCTTTCACTATGTAAAGTCACCCCTAGAGATCCTGCTTAAGTGGTAGGGTCGCCCAGGGGGAGATCTTACAATCGGGGGTGACCCATAGAAGACATTTTTAAGGGTGGTTTTCGAAATGGAGAATGGTTTAGGAGGTATGAAAATGGTTTTTGCATCCCCAAATCAGACATAAGGTCTTTGCAAGGTGGGTCACCCATTTCACTAGGGAAATTTGCCCCTGGAGATCCTAATTCATCTACAAGGTCGCCCAGGGGGAGATCTACAGTGACAAGGGGCGACCTGGAAAGGAAGAAAGTGACAAAAAATTTGAAGTTAGGGATGGACTTGGGAGGTTGATTAGATGATTCTAAAAGGTCAAAATGATAGAAATACCCTTATGGAACATGAATTTCCCCTCTTGTTAAGAAAATTGGTGTGGTTATCGAGGCTAAAGAGTGACAAAAGTGACTTGTTCAACTTTGGTTGGAAGATAAGCTAGAAGGTGTGCAAGACTATAGTAGGTTAGTCCAGAGGTTAGGAAAGTAGAAACAAAATGAAAAATGAACCAAAACACATTACCAAGGGGAGCACTACTAAGAGGCACATATATATATTCACGCTTACATGCACATGATTGGGACTATAGCTCTTCCTCAAGCTGCCATGTAGGCTTGTGCATCTTTTTCATATTTACAGACAAAACCCCTAATTAAATTTGAAATAAAGAATAAATAATAAAAAAATATTGGTTTGAAATCCTAATGTAGAAGGAATAAACCTTAGGGGGTGTGGGAATGTTAAGTTCACAAAAATGTAAGAAAATAAATGCAATCTTATAAGAATCTTAGTAAAATGCCCAAAGATTAATGAACTAGGACTTATTATGAAATTGAAATAAATGCTCATAATTTAAATAATAAAAAAGATACCAAATATTTTCAATTGATTCGCCCTTATACTAGAAAATTAGGGCTTGTCAGATAATTGTTTATGAATTAGCATTAAAATTTTGTCTAATTGTGTGGTTCACTTTTGCAACTGTGGAATTGCCTAGCTTGACTACAAGATCGTTCCCATATCTAAATCCAATCCTTTTATGTGGATTTGAACTAATACTGTAGAAACGAACTTTGCTAGGTTTTGGGTTTGTAATCTTCTTGCCTTGATATCTGTGATGTGCATTAAAAAGGAAGTGTGGATAGGGGAGTCTACTAGGCAAGGATCATTCTTTTTTGGTCGAACCTCTAGTTATTGATTTAATGACTTTGTACAATTATCAAAGACAGCAAGAAGTTAGGCAAAATGTCCTAGAATGTTGATGTAGTGTTGATGTCACATGATAATACTTTAATGTTCTTTCATGTGTGCAAAAGGTGTTCTTTCAATCATACTTGTATGATAGATCCTCAAAATGAATTAGGGCTTATCCTTTTATGCAATACATTACCATGTAAGTCAAATGTTTTTACATTTTAGTTCCAGCTCATAATGACTAAACAGAAAAAAATACATTAACCCACAATTAAAATTTGAATTTTAAAAAGGTAGGTATCATTTTAGTAAACCATAGAACTAAACTTAGATTGAACCTTAAGTGATTGATAAGTAAACTAAAAATGAACACTGACCACTAAAAATAAGCAAAGATAAAGTCAAACTAAGATCAAATTATTTATCAAATCTAGACGAAATACTTTACTTTGCACACTAATCATTACATTAAAAACAAACAAAAGAAACGGCTAAATCATTACATTAAAACAAACAAACAGATCAACATGAGTTCAAAAGGATTACGAAAGGTGCACGGTCTGCAACTTTCACCATTACAACGTTTAAATTCGATAAATAAGTTAAATAAAACCAAACCTCACTTACAATATATATATACGACAGTGGATAGATAACAAAAGAAGCTCCACACAATCTACGCCTTGCATTGGATGATTGTCAAAGAATCATATCATCACAAAATGTCGTTTGTTATCAAAGTTGTGGCTGAGGACGGCCTCACCCACTTCAAGATAAGAGCTGGGTGGATAACACTTTATCCACACGCATGCCATCCACTTTTCACCAGACTTATAATACTTCTCATCCCACTTCATGGGAACCACTCTTTCCCATTGCAATCAAGTTTTTTCACCTGAAAGTATTCTTCCAACTAAGAAAACTGGTACTATCTGGTAGAAGATAGACATCTAGAATGGGGGCAGCCAATATGTCAGCCTCAAAATTGGCAGCACTTGTGGGTGAGAATCCAGTAGTCCTGGCTGCAACTAAACAAGCTTCTAAATGCTGCAACAAAGCTCTTGAAAGGCGAGTTATGGTGGAAGCAGCAGGGGCCATAGGTTTGGTTCTTTATTCCACCCTCCGTGAGAGAGAAGAGCATGATCTGCTCAACAGCCATTTCTACCGATTCTAGCCAATATAATCATGCTACTATGCTTATGATAAATGTGATCTGTATCTTCAGTACTGGGATTCAAGTTGTACTGTACTTGTAGGAAAACTAAATCTGATACTGGTGTATCCATGTTAGCTATCTTTTATTTTCCTACTTTGAAATTAATATAATAGTATTGGTTGTGCAATGAGCCAAAATGGAAATATTTGACTTTGGATTTGTGGTAAGTTTTAACCACATAAGATATATTTATGTGATTTTTGTGAAAATATGTAGTGAAGAATTGAAAATAAACACAATGAAATAGTAATAAATGGTAATAAATGGTACAAAATAGACAACACACAGATTTATGTGGAAAACATTGTTATGTACCAGGAAAAAACCAGGGTAAAGATCTCACAATAATTTTATTAATCTCAGAAGAAATTCACTGTTACATAATTTTTACCATGTTTTTGCATTCAAGCTCAACTAACTTAAATAACCATGAAAAAACATGCAAGTAATCAAATCCTTTCCGAAGAAGGATTTTCAAGAATAGAAGCGCAAGTGGAACTTTTGCATGTTGTACACATGTCATATACCAATGTTGGAATAAGATAAACTGACTTCACATACCAACAATTTTGTTGTAGATTTTGGCATTGGTTACTACTTGCAGGGGATTGTTGTTTGTGGTTCAATCAATGTGGGTGAACAAGAATGAAGTAAGAATGAAGTGGGATTTGATTGTTTTCTTATGAGTAAAATTAGGTTAGTTTTTTTTGGAGTCTAAGTTACTTAAGCCATGAAAATTTGGGTACTTGAATTTGAACATCACATATGGAAAAGTTTAATAATTTGAAAGTAGGATGAATGAGGTTATTCAATAGGAATGAAAATTTCAATTTGTGGAATATGTCATTTAGTTTGTAAATTGTTTGTAATGAAAACTTGTATAAAAGTTTATGTCTATAAAATATACCAGCACTTAAAGATATTCCAAAACACATCTTCTAATTGAAAATTTTTGGTAATATTTTATAAACCACTTCTTCTTCTTCATAAGACATTACTATTAGTTCCTGCCATGGAACTACAACGGAGGGGCTAACCTTAACGAGTGATTAAACTCACCATTGTGCATGAATTAGGAAGCAACTTTCCCTAGGACTAATTTGTAGTGTGAAATTTGAAATAGAAACATGCTCGAAGGTTAACTAACTTTAGATTTAATTAATTGTTATTTGTCCAAGTTTAGGTTGCAGGATGTCAGGACAGCCCTAGGATTTTCATGAGGCAAGAGAAGGCATAAATTTTGAGCTAAGAGTTAATGCCCTATGCTATTCCATTGAGCTGGCACATTTAGTGTTTTTATCTGCTATGCTCTTGTATTTACAGACAATTGTTGAGATGCCTAGACATATGTGGAATGTTCTATCAGTGGTCTTCATCGGCTATATAGTGGCATTTTTTAGTTTCTTCAATATTTATTCTGCGCATCTCTTTGTACAATGGTACAATAGCATGTTTGTCTAGCATTAGTATACTGTAGCACATATTTAATTATTGTGTAACATTTTTTTGGGCTCTGCGTTATTGATTTTTACCGAATATGTTAGTATATGTAAATCAACTGTTGTGGGTTCTCTGTTGGCTCTATAGTTTGATGTAAAACAACACTTTATTTTTTTATTTTTGGATTTTTTGATGGTTTTCATTGTTCTATAAATTGATGGCTTAGGGATTTTCCCCTTGCAAGCATTTTATTCTTTTACTCTTTTAAAGGCTCATAGGATTTGGATTGTTAGGCTTTAAGCCCATATAAATTGTATAAGCCCATTATTTAGTTTTAGGCACCCATTTATGAATTCTTAATAATGGTTGCACCTGCAAACCATAGTAATGTAGGCTCAACTTTAATTGTATAGATCTAGATTATCTACAAATGTCGGTAGATAGAGATGGTGAGTGTCAAACCCCAAATTTTGACTATGCTTTACCTTTTACTTGTATGTAATTAGTAAATAATTTTGCATGGATTAATGATTTGACATTTAGTGAAAATGTCAAGACGAATCAATGATTTTATAAGTTTATGATTATATGTATAGAATTTAGACATGTGATTATAAGTTATCATGATTATTTATTGATTATGTATATAGATTAACTAACGATACACTAATCCCACTTTGGTGATTATACGTTGTAATCAACAAACATGTTTCCGCCCTCTGAGAAATAGAGGGAGAGCATCATCAGAGAGAAGAGAATAGATGTATGGAAAAGAAGAGATTGTTTCCATCTAAGTCTTGTGCTTATATTGTTTATGTTATGTCATAAAATGTCTCCCTGGGACTTTTACCTCCTAAGTTTCACTCTCGTGTCCCTTGTTTTGCATCTTGCATGTTCATTTTAACTCCCAATGAAAAATCCATGGAAACCCATGTCAAATGGGGCTAAGGGGACCTTATTGAGCTTTGTCCTACCTTGAAATAGGGGCCCAAGGCTTAGGCACTCATGCCCTAGTCCTTCCCTATTTTAGGTCAGGTCCTAAATTTGAATGCCAGTTATGTGACCGTTAAAAGGTTCCATTGTCAACATCTTAAGTTTGAATTACAAAATTAAAGTGGGAATGCATATATAAGTATGTTTAGGGTTTCATTTACAAACTAGAAGATGATTATGAACTTTTGGCAAACTTATGATTTTAGAGCATTCAAGATATTCATTGTTGCAGAGCAGAAAATTATTGTTGTGTTTGTGATTGTAGTTTTAGCTTCATCTTCTCATGTGTTGAAGGATTTTCATCTACATGTGAGCTACACCTCCAAGGTGATATCTATTTGTGTTGAATCAATCATTTATCAAGTTATCAATTTATTTTTGCCTCTATCTCGCAGGTATATGCACTCTTTTATCTGACAACGGTGTTTGGAAGACTTGAATGTCCTTCCAGGGCTTGACTAAGGCAAGCTCCTAAACACCACAACCCCCAACCTCATTCTCCATGATTGCAGGGTATAGGTAGCATATCTGAAGGAGTGGAGTTGTAGGAGGCTGGAACAAACTATTCAAATCCCGTATCTCTAAAGAAAAGAAAGACCTAGACTTGGGCGCCTTACACCAAAGACCCCCAAATCTCTGACACAGAAATCTCTGGAACAGCAGAAACAAGTTTTAGACATCTTTTGGGATTATAAACAGAAAACTATACCTTAGGCTTGCGTGCCTACTCTCTAGCCCCCAACTTTTTCGCATCTAAGATCTCCAAGTTTGGTATGTATCTACTCTGAATATTACATCTCTCTCTGCGACCATTTGTCGTGATTTGTCCATTTGTTTATGATTTTGCATAATTAGGGTTTCTAGCATTATCAACCTTTAATTAATCAATTAATCAATAATTTCCAAGTTTCCACAGTGTTACAAGTGACCCTCAACTTGTAGGTGAATCCTCTTGCAAGATTTGTGATTCAACTTGGTTGAATGTCCTCGAATGTTTGTAGTGAAAGGAGGATCTAACTATAAAACCCTCTTCCCTCTTTTCCTATTAAACATTTTGGTGAACTTGTGTTTTTATTTGAATTTTGCACCTTGCTAACTGTTTTACTTCAGATTTACATTCATTTATTTGATTTTCATCTTATTGCATTTGAAAATTTCCAAAAAAATAAAAAATTTGAAAAAATTGGCATCCTAGTCTTGTAATTTGGCATAATTTGCATCAATTTCATTTAATCTCTAATTTTTACATCATATCTGATATAAATTATAGCAATACATCATTAGACAATCATTGGTATTGCATTTTCATGCGCATTTTCATAAAACCTAGTCTTTGCATTAGCTAGGGTTTGTAGTTAAAATCTTGTTTCAGATTTTACTACTCTTTTTAAACACTCTTTTAGGATTTATTTCTTATTTTAGTATTTCATCATAGTGTGTTTTTGCATTTACATATCAAATTTTGCATTTTCACATAGTCAATTTCAACAAAAACTAGCATATTCACTCATCTTTACTTGAAATTGCATTTGCATTGAACATTGTTGGATTTTTGCATCATTTTCAAATTTGAGTTGAGCTATTTTGCATCATAAATCTGATTAGAAAAAATTCATACATCAGTTTGCATAGCTTCATGTCTTAATTTCACAATTAGGGTTTGAAAACCTTGCATTTTAACTAGATTTTGACTAATTTTCAACTAGATTTGCATTATAGGTGTGTTGTGAAGGATGTTTCTGCATTAGTGCACTAATAATATGAATTTAATTTTCTGCCCCTCATTAATTTCTTCACAAGACTACTTCTTTTAGGCATTTGCATTGAAAAAAGCCAAAAAATCAAGCATTTTAGGTCATAAATATACATAGTTTTGCATTTATTTTCTTGCATACATCATGGATCCTTCCCATCATTCATATTTGGAAGATTTATTCTAATACATTGTAAATGTTGATAATTTTACAAATTCACTGATAAATACCCTCAATTCTTACATCAAATAACATACATCTATGACATTGACATGTCCGTAAGCACTACTTGTGATATTCTTCATTCCATAACCTATTTTGAAAGCTTTGTCACTATCATGGGTATTTTCCCTTCAATATTAGAAAATCTCACTAATTTCATTTCTACAAATAATCATGAGGAAAGTAGTGATGAAAATGTCATTCCTTCTCTCCCTTCATTTCAAGATGACATAATGGAAATTCTCTCTAAGACCTATGAGATTGATATAGCCATAAGTGATTCATCTAATAGAAAGACTTCTACCAACATAACCCCACTTGGTGAGGATATTTTGGCACAAGAAGAAGACATCATTGACACATTCCTTAACACCACTCTGTCATCCATGCATGCTCCCCCTGGCCAGGATGAAGCATTGGATGATGCAGACTGTCTTTGTGAACAACTTCTTCAACCTATTGACACTAAAAATTTACCACCTGATCTTCAAACACTTCTCAACAACATCCTAAACAAAGAAACATATCACACACCCTTACCTGAACATTCACATACCTTAGACACTACTCAAAATTTGGAAAACTTCAAAAAACATATTATACGGACTGAAAAGGGCATTTTTCAGGTTCCTTCACAACCTCACTTGACTAAAATGGGTATCTTTCCAGCTCCTACATCACCCCGTTTGATTGATATAGAAAACCATGAGATTCCTTCTACACCATCATTAATAGATACCTTTCGATTGACAAATCCTAAAATTGTCCCCTCGCAAACTCATGAAAATGTGGAAGAAAGAAGAAGAGATAAAGCTTTAACCATCAAGGTAAAGATCTAGATCCAGGACAACTGCTAGCTCGGTTGTGCCTTCAGGTAAGTATTTCTAACCCTTACCTCTATGTTGTGATCCCCCATGATGTGTTATGTGTTGTTAGGTCTCCTTCGATGACCTTTGATACTCTTGTAAGGTCAAAGATACCAGGAGACCGCCTCTATTGTGACCCTTCTTCTATTTGTATCATCATCCTTCTATCTTGCTTCTCCTATATTTTCATTGTTGTGTGTTGTGTCTTAGGGGCATAGCGTTGTGGTTGGTGACCTAGTGGCACCCTCCTACGTGACAACCCTAAGGCACTTGTTCTCCTCTCTTGATTTATTCTTTACCTTCTTCTAGTGGTTCTATCTAGCTTACAGATGATGAAAAACAAATATTACTGATATGGACCATGTGTCCCTTCAGCGAGTAAGCAAAAATGGACCTAGTCCATATATGATGACGGGGTTGATATATATTGTCCGATGCTTGGCTAGTAGAAACACTTCATGTGATATTTTAATGTTGTCTTATATTTGTTAACAAACCATAAAAATATAGTTGCTTCATGCACTTTGTTTATCTTGAGTCTCGCCTTGGTTACACTCAGTTCTGAGATCTCTACAGTATAGCCCCACGGTTATACTCGGTTTCTGAATCCATAGTATAACCTTGGCTCTTGATGTGATTTTTTTCATGCATTTCTTTTATCATGTGATGTGGTTATTATCTTAGAGAAATATTTATAACCTCTCTTCTTGCAGAAAATTGTGTGTTTGTGGGAACATTCAGTGATCATAAAGTACGTCACCTTTGGGGGTATGGGCTTTGCGAGAGCTCTTGTTCCCTTGTGTGTTTTCTCTCTACCTTAATGTGCTTGATATCGGTACACGATATCAACCTCCTTAAGGTGGGGACATATAAGGTAAGTTGTCTAATGATTTTGGTACTAACGAAGCATGTTTGTAAGCCCTCTGCGGAGGTGGTATATCATGCATATCCTTTTATTTTAAGCCCTATGCGAAGGTAGGGATGGTGTATCTCTTGAGCTAGTGTACATCCTTTTTATTTCAAAAGTCCTCCGAGTAGGCAGGGTTGGTGTATCCTCCCTTAAGCGTGTCTTTGGCAATTGTTGTGGCATAAGCCCAACTGTCAGGTGTGCTTGTAATGTGCCTGAGATGGTGGGGGCTTAGCAATAAGTTCCTTCCATCACCTTGTTTGCCATTTTTTAGACATATAGTATGTCTTTGGCATGCTATACGGCGCTCGTGTATTTTGTGTGTCTTTCATGTGTTTGTTCCCAAGTATAGTCCAAAGAGCATGGCAAAATGCCCCTCCTATGCTTTGGGATTTGTATGGCATGTTTGTTCCCAAGTATAGTCCAAAGAGCGTGGCAAAATGCCCCTCCTATGCTTTAGGATTTGTATGGCATGTTTGTTCTCAAGTGTAGTCCAAAGAGTGTGGTGAAATTCACCTTCTACACTTTGAGATTTGTATTGCGTGTCTATTGCCCCTTATGTAGTCCAAAGGGCATGGTGAAATGGCCCTTCTACATTTTGGGTTGTGTGTTGCATTTTTACTTTCCATGTATCTACATTCATTTATATATATGAAAAATGAAAAAGAAATAATCACTGTATTCATCGTGTTTTCAATGTCTTCAATACTATCTTCTCTGTGTTTTGCATGACTATCACTATCTTCTCCATGTTTTACGTGCCTGATACTATCTTCACTGTGTTTGGCATGTCTGCGGGCTAGAAATAGTCTCTCAATCTTTGTGTATGCATTAGCTTCAAGTGTTTGACATGTTTGTTGTGTTTTGACCGTACTTTAATGCATGTATGGGCCATGTGTTCATATATACATTAAAGTGGGGGCTAAATGTTATGTTGTAAAATGTCTCCCTGGGACTTTTACCTCCTAAGTTCAACTGTTGGGTCCCTTGTTTTGTATCAAGTGCATGTTCATTTTAACTCCCGATGAAGAATCCTTGGAAACCCATGTCAAATGGGGCTAAGGAGACCTTATTGAGCTTTGTCCTACCTTAAAATAGGGGCCCAGGTTTTGGGTGCTTGCGCCCTAGTCCTTCCCTATTGTAGGTCAGGTCCTAAATTTGAATGTCGGTTATGTGACCGTTAAAAGGTTCCGTTGCCGACATCTTGAGTTTCAATTATGAAACTAAAGCGGGAATGCATATATAAGTATGTTTAGGGTTTCATTTGCAAATTAGAAGATTATTATGAAATTTTGGCAAACTTATGATTTTACAACATTCAAGATATTCATTGTAACAGAGCAGAATATTGTTGTTGTGTTTGTGATTGCAGATTTAGATTCATCTTCTCATGTGTTGAAGGATTTTCATCTACATGCGAGCTACACCTTCGAGGTGATATCTATTTGTGTTGAATCAATCATTTATCAAGTTATCAATTTGTTTTTGCCTCTATTCCATAGGGATACGCACTCTTTTATTTAACAATAGTGTTTAGAAGACTTGAATGTGCTTCCAAGGCTTAACTGAGGCAAGCTCCTAAACACCACAACCCCCAACCCCATTCTCCATGAATATTGCAGGTTACAGTTAGCATATCTGAAGGAGTGGAGTTGCAGGAGGTTGGAACAAAGTATTCAGATCTAGTATCTCTGAAGAAAAGTAGGACCTGGACTTGGGTGCCTTACACCAAAGACCCCCAGATCTCTGACATAGAAATCTCTTAAACAACAAAAACAAGTTTCAAACATCTTTCAAGATTATCAACAGAAAACTATACCTTGGGCTTGGGTGTCTGCTCTTTAGCCCCCAACTTTTTTGCATCCAGAATCTTGAAGTTTGGTATGTATCTACTCTGAATATTATATCTCTATTTGCGAGCATTTGTCGTGATTTGTCTGTTTGTTTAGGATTTTGCATAATTAGGGTTTCTAGCATAATCAGGCTTTAATTAATCAATTAATTAGTAAATTCTAAGTTTCCACAGTATTACAAGTGACCCTCAACATGTAGGTGAATCCTCTTGCAAGATTTGTGATTCAACTCAGTTGAATGTCCTTGAATGTTTGCAGTGAAAGGAGGATCTAACTACAAAACCCTCTTCCCTATTTTCCTATTAAATAGTTTAGTGAACCCTTGTTGAGATTTGGTAAGTTGTATTCGTCCTTTTTGGTTAGAGTTTGGGTTTTGACTCGAAATTCATGGATTTGACGTCAAGATCCATTAGCATTGGTTTTGTCAAAATTGAGTCAGGATAAAAATGACCTTCGACAAGATATGGTCAATGGTCATTGATTTTCTTATACTCTATGATTATAGTAAATGTTATTATAATGATTTAAATTAGAGGTTAAATTATTTTTATTATCGGTGATTTCTGACAAGTCTTTTATTTTGGTAACTTAAACATTCTCTGATGTTTTTGCGAGATAGATAACGGAGAAAATATTGACCCCATTCTCATATCCTTACAAATGTTAGTAACCACGTAAGTAAGAAGTGGGTTCTTTTTACTTTACTTTGTGGTTATGTTATATATATGTGGTTTAAGGAGAAAGACCCAGTAAGGTGGTCAACAAATTTCTCTGTGAAAGTGGGAAAAGATTCCATGTTATGCAAGTTACTTTTAATAATGTGGTTGTTCGATCCCCCTTTCATTCTCTAACTATTTTAGAGAAGTGGGGGTGCTTTATGATTGATTATGGGAGTGGTCCTTTATGGCCATCATTTCCATTTATTAGCATGCTTTCATGGAAATCTTATAGGCATCATTATGGGAGTGGAGGATGTGATTATTAGAAGGGAGTTCTATTTATCACAAGGAGATTCTCTTGACACATACACGGAGAGAGAGACAAAAAGAACTCAGTTTTAAACTTTTATGGGAGAAACGATGTCAAGAAAAGAGTATTGGAGTTCGTCAAGGAAAGAAGGTGAGAGGTTGCAAAAGGATCAAAGGAAGCCTAGCTTACTTCTTTGATCTCTCAGGTTCTTTCTTGTTTAGAAAATGTTATTTAAGTTTGAAAATCTTTATATGTATTCAGCATTGTCAATTTTTATCTATGAAGCCAAAAAATCTAGATTGCCACTGTGTTCTTATATATATATATAACTTAGATTATCAGTGTGTTTCTGTTAAACTTAAGAACACCTATGTGTTTATCTTAAGCTGATAGTCTTAATGTCCCTTTGTGTTTATCTTAAGCCGATAGGCTTAACATGCCTCTATGTTTATCTTAAGTTGATATCCCTAACGTGTCTGTGTACATATTTAAAGCCAACATGCTTAGTGTGTTTCTGAGTAAAACTAAGGTTGAGATGCTTAACATGTCTCTATGTATATCATGGCCAGTTTACTAAGAGTTACCTGTGTTTCATGACCGTCCCTCTTTGAGTATTCTTATGTTTACATGGTAGAAGAACTAAGTATATTCCTGTGTGTTTAAGGATAAACACATAATACCTCTTCGTGTATAGCCAATAGTGTAGGATACTTCAGTGTTCATTCTATGTGATCGGTAACCTTGTTTATGTTTTGAGTGATCTTAAGAGGATGGCCAAGCACATTGTATGTATATGTAGAATAGGTATAATATGCAGGCCGAAAAGCCAATAAGATCTAAGTAATATGTGTCTGTTGTATAGAATCCATACAGGTTGAAAGACTAGGTCAACTGGTGAGAAATACACCAAGTATAGTTTAATGAATCTATCAGGTCGATGGTATGTAGTGTTGGTGTTTTTCTTGCAACCTTTAATCCTAAGGAGAATCACACTGCTCAAACTAGGGGATTAGGGCTTTAGGACAAGGAATATGCACTATCAACATATTGAAGACAAGAAAAAACTAATTAACAAGGCTATGAAAGCCTTCTACACTTTGAGCTCCACAGGACTCAGGAGGGTGTTCCTAGCTGTAGGCCTAAATGAATGATAAAACTTGTGCCAAATAATGAATTACAAACCTATTGCAAGTTGATGCTTCTCAGATGTATGGTCTGGGTGTTTCATATTTAACCAGATTCAAGCATATCCCATTTGCATTGAATAAAATTGAGAACAAATTAAATAGCAATACCTTCATCTCAAATAAGAAAGGGTTACAACCGTATCATTCCAAAGTATGACCCCTTGCATCCATTAATCTCCATGAAGATATAGAAAACCTGACAATAAATAAACATGAAAGGAAAGATTTATTAGATTTTAAAGTTGGTGATTCCCTCCATGGTTTGCATAGAAGAAACACACTAAACCAGAGCCTTATCCATTCATAGAGTCAAAATACAAATAACCCATCAGATAACAACATGAAATGCAAGATCAGTGACCTTATAACCATTATTGCCTTACATTAATGAGGCCTCTCATGGACATGCAGAAAACATTCTTAATGATACTAAATGAAACACATTATCCCCAATATTTAATTAAAAAAAGTAACTTGTTCTTTGAACAAGAACCATTAACCAAAAATTTATTGCAGCAAATGTGCGACAAAAATCACCATAATCTTTGATTATTTTGATTGAAGAAACAAAGTGTGTATTCTAGGAGACATTTCTGCATGGCATAGTTCAATTTTAACTACAAACTGAAATGCATGCCATTATCTGAATAGATGATTATAGTATTTTGAGAACTAAAATTTAAAGAACCCTAAAGCCTAAGTAGAAACCCTATACAAAGATTACAGACTTCCCAGACCTAGAGAAATTGGAATCCCTTCTGTAATGGCCCTAGATTCCCATTTATACAAACATGGGAGCAAACAAGCTATAGGTCATGTACAGATGTCATGTTTTCATTTGATAAACTTTTCCCACTCATCTTGTTTTAACAGAATATGCCAAAATGCATCTTTAAGGCACAACAAGACAAAAACATACTCCTCTCTACACTACGGTCCAAAACAACCTGGCAGTCACATCAAAAGACTAAATTATTTCTCAGAGAGGGAATACCAATTACTTAGTCACCTTCACATCCCATTCCTACTTGTGGGTCATTATAACAGAATGATCCCCCACCAGCATGGCCGAATACACACGTAGAGCTCAGACACCCTAAACAAGAGCATATCTACAAAAGACAAAGTTCCCTGTAGCTCTGGTGCCAGTGTTTCTGCTATGCACCATGCTCCAAGCACAAGAAAATTACTCCCCATCTTTCGATGTGAAGGTCTCTCCCACATCAATGCTCAAGCTGTATGTGGAAACCACACGCAGTAGACCCTGGTAGTACTGAACTCCCAACCAAAAAGGCAACAGTAGCAGTTAAAGTTTGCCCCTCCACTTCCACCTGCTTCACCTAAGAAGGCAACACTCCTTCCATTGTCTCCTATGCTTTGTTAGAACTCATAGTGCTGGGGGAGGGAAAGAGACAACAATGATGCCTCTCTACCACCGACCCCTATCTGGAAACCCATAGTAGCATTGATTCACTATAGTTGCCAGAAAGGAAACTAAATCCCCCACCCAAGTGAAACTGAAGGATAGCATGGAATGAAGGTAGCGTACCCTCTACAGGCTCACCCCTTAAGTTTTGCCCAAACCATTCATACCTTAGAAAATTTTACTTCATTCCTTGACTCCGTAGGCATAGAGAAACAACCAGGAAAAGAGACATACTTCCTAAGATATGGGATAATGAATACAACATAGAATGGGATATAATTTGCTTGGCCTTTTGAATAGGTGAAGATGTAACCAAAGGCAAAGGAGCATTATCTATTTATATCAAAAGATGATATCTGTACCTCCCTCATTTCTTGCTATAGCCAAGTTACTTCAATACAGCCGATAGTACAATACTCCCTCTCCTAATTGGAAATTTTGGGGATTCTACCACAACAACTTGATAAGGAAATGGAGACACCGCAATTACATCAATTTCAACACCTCTGAGATCCCTGAGTATGAATCTCAATCACAACATCTACTTCCAATAATGAGAGAGCCAAAGTTGATTTATAGACTTCTACACCTTCCCATTTTCAGACAATTCACACATACAATGCTTAAACCTAGCATTAAGTGGCAATCCTGACAAATCTCTATGAAAATGACACTCAGCCTAAGCAGAAAAAATACCCTATACAGTGGCAATGAAGAGAACCCATTGTACACTTGAAAAAAGCCCACCACTGCACTGGTATGATGATCCTAGTGCGCTATCACACTGTCAATCTGTCTGCTCGTGCAAACTAGTGCAGCCCCATGCACTTTGAATTCAATTTTAAATTTTAGCCATTGATTCTCCAGTGAAATGCATCAAGGACGCCCCAGATGAAAACATGTGGCAGTCACTCACTACCCTACACAATATTAGCACCTATTGGCAGATCCTTCATGGGTTGGTGGGGAACGGTTAGGATTTGATCATCATAATTAATCTAGACCCTTAGATCCTGGATCTACTTCAGCATCACCTTAGAAACTTCCAAGGCATAGATGAGGACATGCCACGTGGCATTCGCCTATTGTCCCACATAAATTTTTTACTGATTATTTTATTGTTGCAGGCTAGCGGGTGACCAATACAATATGAGTTGTGTGGCCACGTCATGTCATACTTAAAGTAACTTTGATCATGTGCTTTAAGTTGTAACTTAAAAAGGGGACCCCCTAGACACTTAGATAAAATATTTTGACCCCACCTAAAGCACACATAAAATATTAAGCATTTGCCTGCTCAGACTTAGGACAATGGGAAAAATAGAAAGTGCATGCAATCAAGTATTTCACTAGGAACAAGGGGTCAACCTACCAAATTATGGTTGTTATAAGAATATATATTATCTTGGTGAGTTGCTATTTAAATTCCTTCATTCTTTCTTTAAAAAAAAATTATATATGCAGTAGTAAATTAGTTGTATTATTTCCCTAAAAAAAAGATCACACATGAATATATTCCTCCTATAGATCTGAATGTTGTTATTACCTTATAAGAGTTGTGTGTGCAGCTGTGTGTATACATTGCATTGTTATATATATATATATATATAATGCATCTGATTTATATTGCTCTTTACATATTGATAACATAAAAATAAAACAATTATGCCACTACAGTGAGTATATGCTTACACACACACACACACACACACACACACACACACACACACACACACACACACACACACACACACACACACACACACACACACACACACACACACACATATCTATAATGTATCTGATTTATATTGCTCTCTTTACATACTAATAACATAAAAATAAAACATTTATGCCACTACAGTGAGTATATGCTTACACACACACAGATATATATATCAGTTAATAAATATTAAATAAATCGAATATCATATATTTTGAGCCGAAATTTTACCCAATGAAAGTTTAGAGTAGTGGGCACTTGTTTCCTACTGAAGTTTGTTTAAAACAACAAAAAAAAAATTAGTGCCCACAGAGGACAGCGGCCGGATCTCCGTGGCTTTCAAAGGCGGGGGGGGGGGGGGGGGGTGTCGAACCTCCACCCCCACATAAACCTTTGTGCTCTTCATTGTTGGCGCCGGTACGGCGCGACCGTCACCTCATTTCAGTGTTGTGTTCGGCCTCAAGCTGCCCCCTTTAGACTGTACTTTCTTTAACCTTTGCTCTGTATTTTTTATTAGTAAAAAAAACAAATATAAATATATTTTATATATATATATCTAGTATATTTATATACATAGGGATTTCCTCAGCTGGGTTTTGCCTAGCTTCTCCAAAATGAATGTATATTCAGATTCTTTCATAAATATATATATACATTTTTTGAAACCATTTTAAAAAAAATAAAATGAAGAGGGTATACCTCTGTGTATACCCTCTGTTCTAAAACTCCCATGGCTGCCATATAGCTTAAACCTACAACAAATGGAAATATATATATATATATATTATGAAACCATTTTTAAAAAAATAAAATGAAGAGGGTATACCTCTGTGTATACCCTCTATTCTAAAACTCCCATGGCTGCCATATAGCTTAAACCTGCAACAAATGGAAAAGAGAAGAAAGGAATGGAAAGAAAGAAGAGAAAATGGGAAGAGAAGAGAGAAGTGAGGAAAGTATGTTAGGATTAGGGCTTTTTGGGGATAGTTAATATATTATTTCTTTTCGGGTTGAGCGGAAAGAGAATTTTAAATTAGAAGAAATGAGTGCACGTGATTCTATTCCCTCCCTCATCCCTATTTAATTTTGACTTATAATTGATTTTTGTCATATGGGTATTTTGGTTGAGGGGATTAAATTTGTCCTTACATTTATTTATTAAACCTTGAGTGGGATATTTTTTAATACAACTATGTTTCCTTTAATTTTGCCTAGGGAAATAAATTTTAATGTTGGATTAGTGGGGTAAAAAAAAGAGATTATGTTTCAACTATGCCTTTAAATATGCCTATTGGATTAAGTATATAAGAAGATTTTGGTGGGATGATATAGATATTAGTTGGGGATGTTAATGAGAGATTTTATAATGGCATTGGTAATTATTTAGGCATTGAAATAATAATCTAATAATTTAATACCTTTTTGATGTAGTTTAGTTTAATTATTTTTATTTATTTAATCTAGGTATTTATTTGTGGATGTCATTGGGGAAATGATTAATTAATTGTGTGTATTTCAAACTTTAAATTATATTAAATTTGTGAGGCTTATGGTAGGAATTTAATTGTAAATAATTCCCATGTACGCCCGAAAGGTGTTATGCTGCCGAATTTTCCTGAATTCCTAGTGGAGTTAGATTAATTGTTTATTTATGCATTGGTGTTATTTTTATGACCTAGACGTGATTAAATTAATTATTTTTGTTCTAGTTCCTAGGTTTTGATTTTGACACATGTCAAAATCACATCACTCATTTAGGAAAACTTAGGGTTTGGATCAAATTGATTCTAACCCTAATGGCGACGCTTCTCGCGTCGCATAAACCCCCTTATTAGGCTATCATCATGCAGGGAAATGCGAAAGGTATTCACACTACCCCGAAGTTGGATTGACTTGTTTACGCCTTATGTGTATTGTCACCGAGCACGCTAACGCGTGCAAGGGGGTTTCTAGGGATACGTGGAAAAGTTTTTGATATTTCGTGTCATGACCACATGACAAATGTGGACATGACACAGGTGTTGCGTGTCATGACCGCATGGGAAATGTGGTCATGACAATGGGATTAGGATGGGAATTAGTGAAATAAATATAATTTATTTAACTAATTAGGTGATGAAAGGGGTATGTGATGGTCTTAGGACAAAATTTTATAAGATGTCTCAAGTAATGTATCGACAAGGTAATGTTGTAAGACATGGACAATTCTATGTGTCTACATTTTGGCCCTCTTTGAGATGATGTTGTGACTAAGAGAAGTAACATCATTTCAAAGAAGATAAGGTGTGGATAGAGGAAAAGGATCCCCCTACCACTTGAAAGAATGACAAGGAGGAATGGATGAAGAAATGGGATGATGATATAAGGATAGGATGATGCCCTCTCGAGAGGATAGGCAGGTTGGAAGAACACGGGTATGCTCTTGAAATGAAATGAAATGATAAAGGATGGATAATAAAATGGAGGATGCAAGATAAGGGATGAATGAAATAGATGAATGATATGTTATACTGCTATGAAATGAGCAATCATATCTAGTTTGATATAGCACTAGACATTATGCACCAAGTTATAAGGACCAGGGTGACAATGTGTCTTGTGCACCTAGTGTATTACAACCTTGTCTAGACATATGAGAAAGAAAACTTAGAGCATTAAAGTCCTAATGCACAAAAGGTATGATATGACCTTAGATGCAAAGGATAGTGCAAAAAGCTATTCCAACATACACAAGATATGAATATCAGCTGGAAAGATATGGATTTGATACAAATGCAAGATAAAAATGATAACACACACACACAAGCAAACAAGCAAGCAAGCATGTACAAATGATTCAAAAACAAACAAGGTATTGCCCTTGTCAAGCTGTAAACCAATGTTTAATTTATTTATTGATTATGTTGATAGTGTTTTCATTGCAGGGAACAATATATCACTAGATCAACACAAAGATGTGGGAAAGACATATGCCATTGATGATGATAATGATTGATTGATTAGGTTTACAACAAAGCTAGGATCAAGACCAAGGATGTAATTGGATAATTTGACAAGATTGATTGATTTGATTGGTATGGATTAAGGATTAACTTGCATTTGGATTATTGCTAGGATTTTTGTTGGCTATTTGATTTGATTTTTGTGATAGATGTGATTGATTTGATTTTTGTTGGATATTTGATTTTTTTGTGTTTTTTGAAATATTTTGATTTTTTTGTATTTTTGAAGTGTTTTTGGGATGTCAATGGATTACAATTTGGATAGCCTTTGTTCTAGATACCACTGACAAGAGAAAACCAAGTCTAGGTGGTAGGATGGAGGTAAGATTGGATGAATAAAAGGATGGGCAATAGTAAATGGGATGGAAGGCTCATGATAAATGGATGAATAAAAGGATAAGAAATAATGGATGGGATGAATGACTCATGATAAATGGATGGATAAAAGGAATATGTGGTAGTATGTGAAATAGATGTATGTATCATAAGGGAGCTAGGATGTGATCTCCAAAGACTATGTTGCATTGGAATAACATACCCCATTATAGGTGTAATGCTTAAGATTTTACATGACAAATCTTATGACGAGAGGGTAATGATAGGATTGGTTTGAAAGGATGAGGTATATCAAGAGATATCAAGATCATTTTTCAACATTTTGCCCCCATATATTTATCAAGATCAAAAGAAGGAATGGAGGATGAATGTACTCAATAGGATAGGTATATGGGTGTAATGGCTAAGGATGGTAGGATAGGATGGCATAGGATGGTATGGAAATGGTATGATGGGATAGATAGGAAAGAAATGGTAGGTTGGAAATGATTGTTTGGATGAGCCAACATGCCCCCAGGTGTAAGTGACATAGAAGATCAACCTACACATAACGCCTTTTTTTTAGGTTTTCATCATGGTACTTATCCAAGGTGCCACCAAGGGTGGTTTTCAGTGTTGGATGAAGGGATTGCTCTCTACTATTTTGATTTTTTCTTTTTTTTCTTTTGTTGTTTTTATGGGGTATTTGGATGGGATAGGTGGATATGAAAAAGTGGGACTCAAGTGTCTAGTACCATGAAGGGTGATATTGTCCCATTAGAGATGAATGTCGCATATGGACCATGTCAAATCTCATTATGCTCATAGATGTTGGTAAGGGATTTCATGAGATGGAGATGGATTAGGTGGATAGTGGATTATGTATGGCAAGATAGTGGATTATGATGGAGATTGATTTTCATTGATGTCAAAAAGGTGCTGAGTTGTTTGTCATTAATGTCAGAAGTGTGTAAAGTGTATCAGGAGTTTCAAGTTTTCATAAAAGGCAAGGTTTGGTTGTTGTCATCTCTCATGTTTCATAAGACTTGTCTTGTCATTGTTTGTTTCAGTTGGTTTAATGACATGCTTCAGTTCCCTCACCATCCTTCATGTTATGAAGCTCATGATTCTTGACTTGAAGAAAGTTGACATGATACTCAAAGTTGATATGTTGTTTAATGTCATGCTTCAATGTGCTCATCATCATGCCTTAGTTAGTCTTCAGGACCTCTTCATGTTGATAATGTGTTTATGATCACAAGTTAAGTTGTTGTAGTCAAAGAGAATGAAGATATCACTCGTGCAAGACATGATATGTGGTGCAGGACATGATGTTCACAGAAGTTTGTTTTTCTATGATGCTCTGACAATGAGTTGGTGTCTCTTTTATTCCAGGATGTCCATATTGGTTGGTTATGTCAATCAGGATCATCTCAATTTATGCTCAAGATTAGGGTGTTGAGGATCATCTGATGTTGTTGCAAGTTGAGGAATAATGATATTTTGTGTTCTTCATGTGCTTCACAGTGTTGACAAGTTTTACAGGACTAAGATGTAGTGGAGTTGACAAGAGTTTGTTTCATATGTTATTATCATAACTCATGAATGATAAATTGGTATGGTATGCAAATATAGAGTTTGATCAGTATTTAATGACAGTGAGATTGATCGGGATCTTGAAGGTCTTCTTGATGCTAGTGTGATCAACTTTACCTCACAGATGTATGTGGAAGAGGTCATATAGTTCATGGATGCAAAAAGTGCTTACAAGAGCTTATGATAGTCATTTATTGATGGCTAGATCATTCATGCAAAGACATCAAATATTGGTGGCTAGATCATACAGAGAGTTCAAATTGTTGTTCATATCCTTGACCATATCCAAATGGTTGGATCTCTTTATAGTATTGGTTTACCATACATGTCTAAGTGTGTGTTGCATACAAATAGTTATTTCATAACAATATAGTTGGGATACATTGGTAGGAGTTTTGCAAAAAGCATGATTGTTAAAGGTCTGCATCACTGTGTAATATGGCTACATGTTTTTTAGGAGTCTCTTAAGATTAGGGTTTGTGTTATTCAAAACCCTAATGAAATCTTCTTTTTAAAACCCATTACTATGTTCTAATAGTCTAACCCTACCTGTCACCATTGAAAAGCACTTTTGTTTTGTTGTTGACTTGCTGTTGCAAGTCACTTCACTAAGGTTTACCTACAGAAGGGGTTTTAATACATTAAGATGACTGGCTCCTTTAACCCTCTCCACTGCTTACAATGGTCATTAGCTTATGAATTGGGCACCAATTGATTAATCGAAGGTCATATTTAAAACTTTGAAGGGCACATTTTTATAATCAATGGTGTATATTTAAAAGCTCAACTCCTCCCTTGTCCATGTATTTTGAAGTGCATATGACCGTCATATTCCTTTAGACTGCAGAGGTAAAATTTTAAAGGCTATTTTTAGCCATTTGAAAAAGACAAATTTTTTGTGAGATTCAAAGAGATTTCTTTCTATTTTTCAATATCTTCCTCGTGGCAATTGAAGACTAAAGGAGGAAGTCTTTTTGTCTTTTTCTATAATGAGTAGAGTGTTCCTTATGGCTAAATTTTAAAGGCTTTTAAATGCCTTATTTTTTCTATTCTTATAGAGTTGAAGAATGGGTCCAAGACAATCAAGGTATTTTGTTTCTTATCAGGGCAGTTAGAATCAATTTTATTGAAGATTAGTTTATGCAAATTGAAGAATATTGAAGAGTTTTTTTAAGGGAAAAGGAATCCAAAGAGAAAGGGAAAATGAATGGTCATGCAGAGAAGAGGAATATGATCTTATTTTTGCAGGTTCTTCATGGATGAAAAAGGTTGTTTTGTAGAGAAAATAGAAAAATGATATTATTTTTCCAGAGAAGATGGTCAGATGATATTGTTATTTTTAGGACATTATTTTTTACCAAATATAGAATTATTTTTATTCTTGAAATGGTGCAAATGGTAAATGAAAAAGAGGAAATGAAAGGTCATTTCATTTATAATAATATTGCAGGTGCATTGTGATATTGAATTGAAGATCTGAGATATGCAGGATTGAAGACATATTTTGTGAGGATTTTGAAGAGAAAATGAAGTGAACCAAGTTAATACTTTGTAAGATGTATGAGATGATTTTGCAGGTGTGAATCAAACACAGAATGAAAACAATATGCAACCAATTGCAGAGAAGATTGTTGATTGAAAAGAAGGTCTAACTTCTGATACAGAAAACATGCAATGTATTTGATGTGTGATGAAGAAGATTAAAATTTTTGGTGTATTATAGAGAATCAAGGAAATCCCCTGAATTGAGTTTTTCTTTCTTATGGTCATATTTTTCTAATGAGACATATTGTAGCTAGTGAAGCTTGCTTGGTCAGTGAGACATGTTTGTTGCCAGTGAGGCATGTATGTTAGTGAGACAATTGTTGTGATCAATGAGATTCTATTAAGGCAGTGAGGCAAATTTTTAGAGTGGTTTTTTATCCCTATGAGGGTTTTCCACTTATCAAAAACATGTGTTATGGTTTATGTTATTTGTCTCTATGTGTGTATGTCCAAATGTTTTACTCATAAGGTTTTGTTCACACTATTCATCATCAAACCTATACGTATGTGTTTGATAGATTATTGAAGTCTCTTTCATTCTTTATCTTGTAAATTAAAAAGTGCAAGAGATGTTAAAAATTATACAACATTGATTCAACCCCCCCTCTCAGTGTTGTCCTATACTCCAACAGATTATGATGTGGATTATGTAGGGAAGGATAGTGGATAATGATGCGGATTATGTATGATTCATGTACGGATGGATGGATGAAAGGCTTATGCAAAAGCATGGACCATAGGGAAGTGATGGCGGAGATATGTGGATAATGGATGAAGGATGGGGAGATGGAGGTATGCGAAAATGTTGTGGAATGGAAAGGAACCAAGACCAACGGTTGGACACACTGTGATAGACATGGAAGCTTTTGATTTGGAGGGGGTGTGGGAAGAAATGGACATGTTTGCTTAGGGGATGGTCAATTTAGTGATTTAGGTACCCACATAGACTTAGAATTTTTATGACTTTTGTGTTGCTTGTGGGATGAAGGAATTTGAGATTTTTTAATGGAATGGGATTTTTGGGATTTTTGGATGGAAGGGGATTGTCGGGATTTTTGAGATGTGGATGCTTCATTTGACTTGCTTTCTTCTTGTTTAGGTAACCAAAACATTTTAATTTTGGACTTTTCTTTTGGAGGTATGGGCTTAGGTAGTCTTTTGGATGGATTTTTCTTTAATTCCTTGCATTGATGTCCTAAGTCATTAGGATCTTTAAGGTTTTTGGCTTTATGGGCAGAGGCATCCAAATTTTTATTTTTGAACCCCTTGGGATTAGTGGAAGATTCTTGTTTAGACGATGTGTGCATTGATTGATCATGATTAGGAATGTGAGGGGATTTATGGATGAAGG
The DNA here is from genome assembly GCA_027924645.1 of Cunninghamia lanceolata. Taxonomy (NCBI): domain Eukaryota; kingdom Viridiplantae; phylum Streptophyta; class Pinopsida; order Cupressales; family Cupressaceae; genus Cunninghamia; species Cunninghamia lanceolata. The sequence goes on along the minus strand of BSBN01000080.1, from coordinate 4,347,384 downwards.
GATTAAAAGAGGATTTATGGATAAATGGATAAGGGGATTGGATGATAGGGATATTAGGAGTTGGAAGAAGTGGTGGTAAAATGGATGGAGGGATATTAGGAGTTGGAAGCAGTGGAGGTAAAGTGGATGGTGGAAGGTGTATGGTCACGTGCTTTGGGGATTTGTAGGATAATGGAGGTGGAATGGCAACATATGTTTTGGGGGTTGATAAGATGCATGGAATTTGGGATGAAAAGGAGTGGATTTAGGAGGCATGGAGGTAGTACCAACATATTGAGATTGTTTACCTTGGGGTGTATATCCAAAGCCATGTGAGTGTGGAGGGACTTTGACATGGATAGGCTCCAAAATACCTTGCTCATGAAGACCTAAGCCTTTACCTTGATAATTCATGTTTTGGAGAATGCGATGGACAATGGGATTATGGGAGTTTTGGACACTAGACGTGAGCTTATTATTTGATGGAGAAGGTGAGGTGATGGATAAATGTTGTTTCTTCCCTAGGGAAGAACATTCATGGATGAAGGTGGTAAGACCAATAGGATAGGATGATGGATTTGCAATATGGTTGATATTGGATGACAAAGGATCAAGTAGGATCTTGATTATCATTATGCTCATTAGGATCCAAGCTATTGGTTTGATCATATATGGTTACTTGGGAGCAAAGTGTCGCATCAAGGGAAGTGAAATTTTGTACATCATCAGTAGGGCTAGATGGAGGGTGAATAGGAGAAATTTGGATATCTTGTTCATGAATAATTATGGGATTATGGATAGATGGAGTGATAATCTCTTGACCTTGGAATGCATAAAGTTGACTAAGAGGATCATCATGGCTTTCTTGATCATAGATGGGAGATTGATCATAAATAGGATTAAGCATCCTATGGATGGAATCAATTTGCTCATGGATAGCTTCATCATCATAGACAATATCTTGATCATAGAAAAGGTATAAGTTGTGGATGGATTGAATGGAGGTGTTTGATCTTGATTTGTATTAGGAGCTAATATTTCCACATGCTTAGTAATAGGCTCTTGACATAGCTCTTGTGGTTTAATGGAAGCAGATGTGGGAGACTCTTGGAGAGGCTTGATAGGTGCTTGACAATCACCAACATGAGGGTACAATGGATCTTGACTTAACTCATGGGGGGAGACTCTTCAATAGGCTTAATGGGTTGTGGACTATATGATGTATTTGGAGGATTAGACATGGTATTGGAAGACTCTTTGAGAGGCTCAAGGATAGGAAGTTGATGACTATTGATTCCTTGCTAATAGCCATTGGATCACATCCTTCATAAGTGTATGAGTTGATGAACAATATAATGGATGGATAATAAGGGTGGAAGTTGTAGACTTATGATTAGGATTAGGTGGAGGGATAATAGAGGTGTTGGATATATTAGGATTAGGAGTGGATTTATCACATGGTGGAGGCATAAAAGGGGTGGAAGATGTTATAAGATTAGGATTTTGATTTTGATTATATGGAGGGTTAAATGGATTGAATGGATTAGTATTTAGATTGCTTGTGCTAGATGGGATTTACATCAAAGGGGTGGATTTGGATGACTCCATAGGTTTGATTTTGTATCATTTGAATTTAGGGTGTGGAGTTGATGGAGGGTTATATGGTGGGAAGGATAATGAAGGGCTTGATGGATTAGAAGGTGGAGGGACCAATGGATTAGGAATGGGAGTACATGGTAGTGTTGGTATAGGACTATTAGTCTTTGGGATAGGCATTTGATTGGATGATGATGGAGGGTACTCACAGGATGGATGAGCTAGAGTGGTGTTCCCCTTGTCAAATGTAGCATGAGGACTTAAAGGCACTTGATTTTGTTGCAAAGGGTAACTTAGGCTTGCATGTTCTTGTTGTGAATGCACTTGATAGTCTTGTGAATGAATTTGGTGGTGTGATGAAATGGTGGGATATGTAGGTGGGAGATCTTAGGGTATGGATTGATATGGATGTTCTTGGGATGTAAATTGATATGGATGTTGGTTCACATTGAAATAAATGGGATAGATTGATGTAGAATTGACATGATATGGGGATGGACTAGGTTGGTATGATGATGAAGGTGATACATAGGATTTATTCATATGTTTAAGTCTTTTTATTTTGGCTTGTTCCTCTAGATATGCATCATAATCTACAAGATTATCATCATCATTGGAGCTAGGAGGAGGGCCTCCTCGGAGTATGAGTTTGGATCTTGGACTTTTCTCATCATTGGAGCTAGAAGGAGGGCCTCCTCGGAGTATGAGTTTAGGTCTTGGATTTTTCTCATCATTGGAGCTAAAAGGAGGGCCTCCTCAGAGTATGAGGTTGGGTCTTGGATTGTTCTCATCATTGGAGCTAGAAGGAGGGCCTCCTTGTAGTATGAGTTTGGGTTTTGGATTTTTCTCATCATTGGAGCTAGAAGGAGGGCCTCCTCAGAGTATGAATTTGGGTCTTAGATTTTTCTCATCATTGGAGCTAGAAGGAGGGCCTCCTCGAAGTATGACTTTGGGTTTTGGATTTGACCTAGGCTTGCTAATGATCACAACCATTTTGACAAGTGATGGATTAGATGGTTCTCAAGAATGGGGTGTAATGAAGATTATGTGGATGAAGTTGGATTATGATTATGATGACGAGGTATATGAAATTGATTGGATTAGAACTAGAATGATTATATGAAATGATTAGGATAATGAAGGATGATTACTATGATATATGGATGAAAAGGATTGGATAAGTGACTAGGATGATGGTGATTAGATGATGTGGAATGATGTCCCCTCGAGAGGATAGGCAGGGGAGAAATCCATGGGTAGGCTCTCGAAATGAATGGAGGTAGCTAATGATTACATTGTGATGTGGGTATGACAAGTAGGATGATTAGGGATAATGATTTCAATGATGATGACTTGGCTTAGGATGAATGTAATGACAAGAATATGTAGAATGATGTGGAATGTGTTGATGTTGATAGCTTGACTTTGGCAAATTTCAAACAAAAGATTTCACATGTACATGTATGAATCACACACACAAGACACAATAGCAAGTTTGACTTTCAAGATTGATTGCTATGACTATGAAGGTACTTGAATACACATCAACACTTGCCTAATATTAGTCAAGTGGGTGTGGCCAATAGATCTTAAGCTAGGATGAACAAGTGATCTAAGGATGTCCCCAATATACACGAGGTATGGGGGGGCCAATTCCATGAAATGAAAGTGAAATAATGCCACACAATTGGGAGAAGGGGGTAACCCATCCTTCACCTTCACTTCCCCAAGGTATAAATTTCTTGGGGGCTTAGCCTGAATGACAAGATTTCAACTTCCAAGAGGGTTGTCTTTCGATTCACTCACTTTTTAGACTCCGTTGAAACGCTAGAGTTGAGGTCGTCACTTAGAGTGGTGTGTCTCCAAGAAGGACTCTTAGAAAGGGTTAAAAAAGAAAATTAAGTGGGTGCTTTTGATCTTCAAGTTCGCCTCGTGGTGCAAGGAGAGAGCATACACACACAGTAGATACACACTCGCAATGTTTATTTCCCCTTAGAAATTGAAATGTGTGTTGTGAATATGAAGGAATGAAAGATGTTTTTGATTCTCAAGGTCATGTGAAGTGCATGAGAAGAGCATACACACCTTCAATCGTACTCAAATCCACCAAACAATGCAAGCACAAGTTCATTTTAGACCCAAAGCCAAATGTGATAATGAAGACACAAGTTTATTTTAAGCCCAATCTAAAAGTGTCATTGCAAACAATTTTTCATTTTAATCCCAAATCAAAGTGTGAGTGCAAACAAGATATTGATGAAATTAAAGACAAGAGTTGGATTGAGTGCACCTGAAAATTTGTCTTCAACTCTAATGTTGAAGCTGATGTTGTACATCACCTTACATCCTCCTAGATTCCACCAAAATGAAAAAAACCAAGATAATTGCAAACCAATGTGTTAAGTGAAAAAGAAGCAATCTAATGAAATTCTAATTTAAATGAGTAGTGACAACAAAATAAATGACATGAGCAAAATCTACATGAAATTCTATGTTGTTTCAAAAAAAATTCACAAAAATTGGATAAGATTTGCTCAAGATATGATTGTTTGAAGTTTATAAACAAAGGTTAACTTTGACTAAAAATACCTGATGAATATGATACAATTACCTAAAAAAAATTTCACCACAGTGAAGCTGGGCAAACCAGTTCTCCAACGCCACTATTTTCGTGAAAATCTGACCTGTTATGCGAAAGTTAGAGTGAAAAGAAAAAAGTGCCCTTTTAGGGCTCTAGAAGGATGATGGCAGGTCTGGTGGTTAAGGATAACTGCTAACGGTTAGCAGTTGTATCTGGTCACATGCACGATTAGGGGTTGGTGGTTAAAGTTGATTGTTAGCAGTTTAAATGGGCCCCTAGTCACCCTTGTGACCAGGGGCTAAGGAAAAACAAAAACAAAAAACAAAAAACAAAGGGGCTAAGGGAGCCAAAGCTAGTTGAAAATAGGCGTGAGGGTGGTAATTAAGGGTGGAGAATGATGATCGGGTGGCTTGAGGGGGATGACAAGGTTTTTGAGGATGTCGATAGGGATTTCAAGGCCAACAATTAGGTTGTAGAGAGGAGTCAAGGGTGGCGACAGGTAGGAGTTGGGGTTTCAACAGAGTATTGGGAGGTGGTAAGGATTGTGATGGGTAGTTTGGGGTGGAGATCGGGAGTAAGGTGGTGGTGGAGGAAATAATGATCAGATGACAGTTGGAATTTCAACTAAACGGAGTAGGGGACAATCAGGGGCTTCAACGAGGAGAGAGGTGACTACAGTAGAAATGGTAGTGGGTGGAATGGATTGGTGGCAGTGACTAAAGGTAGAGGTAGTAACGGAAGAATTACAGGAGGCGACTGGTGTTAGGAGGAGTTTCAAGCGGTGGTATTGACTCTGTAATGAAAATTGAAATTGTTGACCACACATTAACCTAAATAAACCTACAAATAAAATTATAACGATATATACACATAGAATTTGGCAATGCAAACAGAGAGCTCCTGTGCAGGTCGTATGGATCCGTACAGTATGGCCCTGTGAAAGGGGCCAAAATTTTAAAAAATTTAAAAAATTTGATAGCCAAATATGAAGTGTTATATGTCAATTTTTCCCTGCAAGGCCTCCCAGACACAACGGCGAGGTTGGATTAGGCCTAGGAGATCACCTACAAAAGTTGATTACCAAATCTTGATAAAAAAACATGTTAGATTTGCAAATTTAAACACACAAATCTGCAAAAGGTGAGGTTAGAGCCGCGGGCATGCCAGAAATGTTGATAGAAAAAAATGGTGAAAAGGTAATATGAAGATAATTAAAACAAACCCAATACCTTTACCTTCAAACCAAGTACTCAACACATGATAGAATAGAGTAGATGCACCCTAATCTACTAGTTATGTTCTAGATGATGAATGATAGATAATGATATGTTGATTTCTCATGATTTCTGCAGCATAACGATAGAAAGAAGATAATGGATATGGAGATCTAGAGTCATTTTGACAGCACGATGATACTTGAAGATCAATGTCATGTCCCCTTTCTAAAATAATTAATTAATGGTCAATATTAACCCATTTTATTCTTCCATGGGTTAATTGGGCAAGCATAGGAAGAATAAATATTTAATATTTAATATTGTCCAACTAATATCTATTTCAAGAAAACAATTAAATATTAAATTAAATATTTTGATGCTCTAAAAAGGCATTGGGTTTTGTGTCATGAGAGGTGTCCATTTGCATGCAGATTTTGAAAATATTGGTAAATCACAAGTGGTGGGGGAATTTATGACAATGTATGACAGCTTATGACAACTGTCATACCCCCAAAATAGCAAGAAATCCTTGGAAAACATGTGACTCTTGGGTTCCTATCTCTCCCATGAAATATTCATGCAAAAGATGAAAATTTAGTGATTTGGAGCTATTGTTGATTTGATATTTTCTCTAAAACTTGTAGATTTGCATATTGTGGCTTCAATGGATGAAAACCCATTGGAGTAAAGAGGCTTGTGGATGAAAACCCATGAGTTTTAGGTTTCCAAAGGATGCAAACCCTTTGATCACAAGGAGTAGCTTCATCCAGAGGTTGCACAGAGCTTCAAGGATTCAATAGTTTCCAGTAGTTTCCATTGTTTGTGTGTGTAGGTCTTCTTGTGTTGTCGCGGTGGTTCCAAAAGTGTTGGAAAGAGTTGATGTTGTTATTTCATTTTGTTTGCTGTGTAGTAGCTATAGATTTCCATTTTCTAGTGCCAGAGATCAGCGTTGGGAGTTGTGGGTATTGTTGTGTTGATTTTAGCTTTGTGAGTGAGAATACCCAATGTGTATTTCAGCTTGTTATGAAGATTTGGTTGTGTAGTTTGTTGTTGAATTATGTAGGTGTTTTCTATTGTTATTTTAACGGTATCAGATCATATTTCATGTACTTTCCATCTAAAAATCAAACAATATCAATTTTGGGTGTTGTTGGTGTATTTCGGTGATTGACAGTGTTGGCAGCCTTTGTGGGCTTTGCCCAAATCTTGTTGTTCGAAGTTGTATTGTTTGTTGCTGCTGTAAATCAGTATCTCAGATCTGATAACATGTTATTTACATCAGAAATCAATGAAAAAAAAATTGGTGAAGTTTCATAATTTGGGTGTTAATCTTACGTAAGACTAGCTAGTCAAATTTGATGCAAAATTGGTGAAGATATTTAAATTCATTTTCAGACCTGATGTGAAATGTTATTTTTCAGTTTGGCTCATTACAATAGATCCCCCCAAATGGCTTGGGTGAGGCTTGATTTATAGGAGATGAGGGATAAAGATTGATGGCTAGGATTGAAAGGTCAATTGTGTGATGTCGACGGCTAAGATTAAGAGATAATTTAATTTTGGATCCCTTCATTTAAAAAAGGTAGTGCTGTTACAACTTTTTAAATGAAGGTGGTAGTGTGAAAATAGTGTGACAAATGATTTAATGGGAGAGGTACATGTGTTGTGATGAGAATAAAGGTGAGGGCTAATTTAAATAATTATTTTATTTATTTAAATTGGATAATGGAGGAATTAATTAGATAAATATGATTTATTTAATTAATTGGCTAATTTAATTTAAATAAATATTTTATTTATTTAAATTAGAGGACAGGTGGGAAATTAGTTAAATAAATAGGATTTATTTAATTAATTGGCTAATGGGATTAAAATGGGATTAGGATGGGAATTAGTTAAATAAATATAATTTATTTAACTAATTAGGTGATGAAAGGGGTATGTGATGGTCCTAGGACAAAATATCATAAGATGTCTCAAGTAATGTCTCAACAAGGTGATGTTGTAAGACATGGAAAATTTTAGGTGTCTACAATAGCATATGTTATTATAACAATTTAAATTAGAGGTTAAATTATTTTTATTATCAATGATTTCCGATAAGTCTTTTGTTTTGGTAACTTAAAAACAATCTCTGATGTTCTTGTGAGATAGATAGGGGAGAAAATCTCGACCCCATTCTCGTATCCTTATGAATGTTAGTAACCACGTAAGTAAGAAGAGGGTGCTTTTTACTTTATGGTTATATTTTATATATATGGTTTAAGGAGAAAGACCCAGTGAGGTGGTCGACAAACTTCTCTGTGAAAGTGGGAAAACATTCCATGTTAGGAAACTTACTTTTAATAATGTGGTTGTTTGATCCCCCTTTCATTCTCTAACTATTTTAGAGAAGTGGAGGTACTTTGTGACTGATTATGGTAGTAGTCCTTTATGACCATTATTTCCATTTATTAGCATGCCTTCGTGGAAATCTTATAGGCATCATTATAGGAGTGGAGGATGTGATTATTAGAAGGGAGTTCTATTTATCACAAGGAAATTCTCTTGACACATACATGGAGAGAGACACAAAAAGAGATCTATTTTAAGCTTTTGTGGGAGAAACGACGTCAGGAAAAGAGTATTGGATCTCATCAAGGAATGAAGGTGAGAGGTTGCAAAAGGATCAAAGGAAGACTGGCTTACTTCTTTGATCTCTCAGGTTCTTTCTTGTTTAAGAAAATGTTATTTAATTTTGAAAATCTTTATATGTATTCAACATTATCGATTTGTAACTATGAAGTCAAAGAATCTAGATTACCACTATGTTCTTATCTGGATATATATATAACTTAAATTATCATTGTGTTTCTGTTAAACTTAAGAACACATCTATGTTTATCTTAAGCCAATAGGCTTAATGTGCCTCTATATTTATCTTAAGCCGATATGCCTAATGTGTCTCTATGCATATTTAAAACTAACATGCTTAGCGTGTTTCTGAGTAAAACTAATGCTGAGATGCTTAACATGTCTCTGTGTATATCTATGGCCAATTTACTAAGAGTTACCTCCACTTTATGACCATTAGTCTTTGAGTATTCTTATGTTTACATGGTAGAGGAACTAAGTATATTCCCGTGTTTAAGTTGATAAACACAAAATACCTCTTCGTGTATAACCAGTAGTATAGGATACTTCAGTATTCATTCTATGCAGTCAATAACCTTGTTTATGTTTTGAGTGATCTTAAGGATGATGGCCAAGCACATTGTATGTATCTGTAGCATAGGTATATTATGTAGGCCAAAAGGCCAACAAGATCTAAGTAAGATGTGTCTGTTGTATAGAATCCATACAGGTCGAAAGGACAGATCAACTGGTGAGAAATACACCAAGTATAGTTTAATGATTCTATCAGGTTGATGGTATGTAGAACTCTATTTAGGGCCAAACCCATGTTTATACTCAAGTCTCTATTATAAGGTTGAGATAAGGCCAATGTAAGGTTGTCGTATGATGGGATAACCATCATTTAACCAACTCAACCAAATACTTTGTATATTTATATCCATGAAATTAGAAATGAGATCATTTGAATTTCTATTTTCAAATATTAGAGTCATTATGAGAAGTTCACAGAGATAGATGTATATCTCTTGAAGACTTATATGTATAGTTCCATTGTTTGCAATCAGAATATTTTGTGATAGGTTATTCACTTATTCAGAGATATCTATAAGATAACAACATATTTGGAATCATACAAGGTTGTTGTTATAGTTTCTCATTAGTTTTGATAGCTATTATAAGTATTATCATTTCTCTCTAAGAAGTTATTTGTAAGAATAAATTTTTTTTTTTTGTGAGTCAAAAGATTCAATAAGACCATGAGGTCAATAACAATAGCCTAGACTTAAACTTATCAAAGAGAAAGATTGAATAAGTTTAGAATTTAGTTACGAAACTGATAGTATTTTTATGAAGAGGATAAACCTCGAGTGAGATGTCTTTTCATGATACATGAAATGTGAGTTCTATAATGTTCAAGAGGTCAAGAGTAGACTAGTGGATATCTTTATAACTAATTATTTCAAATGGAGAATATTAGTTTTGACATTACAACGTATAGGGTTAGAGGAAATTATACCCTAGAACCAACTCAGATGAGTTTAGAGAACTTAAAATCTATATGTGTAACCTGGAGTTCAGGGTTAAATTTTAAGTCAGATTGACTAAGAATAAAGCATAGTCTAGACATTACATGTGTAAGGTCTACGTATTTATTTAGATACTTTATTATGCTTTTATGACATATTATTTAGAGAGCTATATTCTTTTATTATTATGGTGATACTATTATGCATAGAGTAGGAGACTATGGTGCATGTGGATTTGGACATTTTATTTATGTGGTTAATGTGTGGTTAGGAATGTTTGACTTATGTGATGTTAATTGGATTATTTGATTTTTAAGTGAATAGGATTATGTTAGATTGGTGAACACTTTTATTTTAAAATGCAAGTAAATGGTGTTGTTAAAATAAATAGATTTTGGCTATATGTGAGATGATCAATTATGGATAAGTGTATGATTATTTAAATTTTTCTTTAACTATATGCTTCAAGACAATCTGATGTTCAAAATTGAGTTTTGCAAGGGGTGGCCAAGGCTTATATGATATGGAGATTTATCAAGAACTATTGTTGTGTTAAACCAGTGAAAACCCTAGCCTATTCTGTCTAGAGGAAAAAAGGCTTAGTCAAATTTTGATGTGTGTTCTATGATTTAAATTGTCATAATTTATATTATTATTATTCCTTTTAATTTCAAGTGAAATGAATTAATTTTAGACTTTTAAGATTTGTCAAGGTTTTGTTTATTTTAGGGAAATGTTTTAATTATTTAATAAAGGGATTATTATTCTTTTTTATATTATTTATTTATTTGTTGATAAATTATCTTTAATGTTATGATAAGATTTATTTTTTTTGTTTTATTTATTGTTTTATTTAGATTTTGTTTTATTGTTTTATTTTGTTTTTACTATTTTTGGATTTAAGATTTATTATTTTAAAGAATTCATTTTGGTTTTTTTAGAAAAAGGAATCTATTTTGTTTTAATGGGATTTTGAAAAAAGGAGTTTCCATGGAGATGGATTCAAAAAAAAGTTATAGGGATGGTTTTTATAAGTTTGTTGAAATTTTAAGGATTTTGGATTGTTGTTTTCGAGAAGTTACAGTGTATGCTTGGTTTGTGCCTCTCCTAACTTGGAAGGCAAAGGTAGGATCTACATCTTGAAAAGAATTTTTATGTATGTATGGTTTCAAATTGTTGAAAGAATGTTTGTTGTTTTATATTGGAGTTGTTGTTGGGTGTATTTGGCAAATTGTTGTTTTGGGGATCCAGCGAGATGACAAACCTCTCTTTGGGGAACACATTCTGTAGTTGAGTTATTTATTTTGAAGGGTTGTGAAAATTCTGTATAGTTGGGTTATTCATTTTGAAGGGTTGTGAAAATTCCGTAGTTGGGAACTATTCATCCTGAAGGTTTGTGAATTTTTTGTAGTTGGGTTATACATATTGAAGGGTTGTGAAATTCTGTAATTGGGTTATTCATTCTGAAGGGTTGTGAAATTCCATAGTTGGGCTTTCCTTGAAGAAGGATGAAGGAAGGTTGTAGTTGGGTTGAGAATAAGATTGAAGGGTTGTTATGATTGTTCTTCAAGGGAGGAGGTTTCTCCCTCTTCCCCTTGATTAAGAATCCAATTCGATTCTTGTGTCTTTTGTGAGTTCAACTTGGGATTAGAAAAGTTTGTTGTGTGTGTGAAATCCTTATGTTTGTTTACAATGTTTGAAAACAAGTTCTTGTTAAATCTTCCAAGATTAGAGGTGGGTTGGTATTCTAATCCTATGGTAGGGTGGAGAGCGAGTCAAGTCATCCAGTTTGGCTTGTTTTTGTGCAAGAATTGTTGTTGGATCTGATTTGTCAAAGAAGATTTGTATTGAAGAGACTTGTGTTTTTCTATTTTCTTATCTGTCAAGAGCTTAGAGCTCTTCCTTTTAGATCTTTTTGGAAAGTTGAGGTTTTGGATTATACATGCATTTGTAAATTTGTATATAAGAAGGATCTTTTGTATATGTATAATTTTTATAATTTCGTACTTTATTTTTATTTTGTGAATTTAACAAGTTTTCTAATTTTTATAAAAATTGGTAAACTATCCCTAGAAAGACCAGTCTGTTTTGTCTTCATTAACTTTTATTTTCAAAACTGGGTTCTTCTAAAAATTTTAGGACAAGTACATCATTGATTTTTCCAAATCATTAAAAAAAGTTAGTGATACCCAGATTCTATATTTGAGATAAAAAAATATTTGTGACTGGATGTATGGGCTGTTATAAAATTATCTTGATAAAAACCAATCCATTGTATCTTTAATAAATTTTATTTTAGAAACTGAGTTTCTTCAATATTTTTATTGAAAATGTGCAACCTAGTTGAGTAAATCCTCGCAAGGATTCATCCATACCTAGATTCTCAATTATGAGATATGTACAAATTAGTAACTATCTATCTCTACTATTTTGAAGATTACAATTTTACATGTGATTATATGATTTTTAGAAAATTATATTAAAGGAAATGATATTTTTAAATCTCCATTTTACCTTTCTAACACATTTTAAAAATAGAAAAAAAATCATGGAAATCGGTTTGATTAAATAGAAAAAGAAGACAAAGCAATTTTGTGGAAAAGAATAGAAAGAAAGCATAGTAAAACAAAAAGAATTAATAAATAATTAAAAATATAGATAAAACTTGTTTTATTTCTATTTGTATTTTTTATTAAATTAATTTAACTTCCTTGTTTATTTAATTTAATTAATAATTAAGTGGTTCTGCTTTGTTTCTTTGTACTTCTCTCTTGATTTAATAAAGTTTTTACCCTCTTTTTATTAAAAATAATTAATTAATTAATAATTAAATTATTTCTTCAAATGCTTTAATATTTTTAAAATTAATTATTATTATTTTTAATTACTATTTAACTTTATTAAAGAAGAAATGGTTTAATTTAAATAATTTATTAAATCCTTATCATTCTTTAGTGAGTAATTAATTCGTAAGTTAGTGAATAAATATTTTAAATTTGATTTTGTTTTAAGGTGGAAGTAGTAAATAATTACGTAATTTAATAAATTTTGAACTATGATTACATTAAATTATAGATTTAGTTCAACATATTTAGGGTATATTTTCTTTAAATTGTTAAAAGTCAGATTAGTAATATAATTATATAGTTTTCCTTTAATAAGCCTAAGAGAAAAATATGTATTTGTTCCTACTACAAATATTGTAAAGTTTCATAATAAACTCTTCAAATTTTGTCTATATTGTTTTATCTAAACCAATTGTTTAGGTTCTTAAGAAATTTATATATAAGATGATTGTATTATATTTATAGAAAATTTATCATATTAAATTAACTAATATCAATTGAAGTGTTAGACAATTTAATGTCGTTAAAATTATCTATGGTATGAATAAATTGGATATGGGTTGTATTTAAGTTCATTGCTAATTTGATGACAGTCGCTTATATGTTTCTTAACTCTTGGTAAATAAAAAAAAATTGTTGCATGTGTGTGCCCACTTTTATGTGATTATATGGGTGGGCATTACATTTGGTATAAGAGCCAGGTTTCCAACACTTTGGGAGCTCTAGGATTTGTTTGGGTCTTGTTGTCGAATGCACTTTTGTGCAAGTAAAGGATGTAGGATGGTATTATGGTGTTTTAGGAATATAGAGACATATGTACTTGATGTGTAGGCTAATTTTTTATTAAGTATGAAGGTTAATCCTAGATTCTGTATTAATGTTATGACCACCATACGCCTTATCCTCTTTGAGTGGCTTGTTGTAGTCACGAAGTGATTTTTGTGAAACAATTTTATTTGACTATTCAATTTCATTTCTATTTTACATATGTTGCAGATTTATTTAATTGAGTTGAAACCAACAGTATGAGAATTTCTTTCCCACTTTTGGTTTCTTAGCCGATTTATTTTGATATGTTTTCTTGCCTCAGGAACTCTTCTATTGAGACTTTCAATTGAATTTTAAATATTTTATTTTGTGGCCACTCTTGAAATTTTATTAATATTATGAGATTTTATTAAATTAATTTTATTTAAGACTTTACCTTTTTAAAAATTATTGGTTATTAATTTTTTAGGCTTTTGTTTTTATTGATACTGCTGGTAAGTGTAAAGTTTTTCATGTATTATAATTATACTTTTCAAAAGGGTACCCTGGTTTGATTGTATGGGGAGATGGAAGGAGGTGGCATATAAATTCTTGTAGACTTAAGCCTAGTATTAAACTAGTCTAGGATGGTCAATTTTTTCCTTCTTAGATCCTAGACTGCTTACCCTCTCCGTGCCAAGTTACTCTTTCCTCCTCCTTGAGGGCTTCCAGGAGGAAGCCTAATTCTTAGGAGGGGAGGATGTAAGACCCAACCCTTTTATTTTATGTGTGGATACTTTAGTGATAGACATGCATGCCTATGATATTTATGTTTTGGATGATTTGTGTTATTTGATTATGTTTTTACTCTTTTCGATAGGTTTATATGTTTATTGTACTTGTAGTTTTAGATGTTATGGATTAGACCTCATATCCTTACCTCTTTGAGGGCTTCCAGAAGGAAGCCTAAAATTGGGGGAAGGATAATGTAAGGCCTACCTATTTATTTAGATATTTTATTATGCTTTTATGACATTATTTAGTGTCCTATATTCATTTATTATTATGGTGATACTATTATGCATAGCGTAGGAGACTATGGTGCATGTGGATTTGGACATTTTATTTATGTAGTTAAATGTGTGGTTAGGAGTGTTTGACTTAATGTGATGTTGTTAATTAGATTATTTGATTTTTAAGTGAATGGGATTATGTTAGATTGGTGAACACTTTTATTTAAAAATGCAAGTAAATGGTGTTGTTAAATTAAATGGATTTTGGGTATATGTGAGATGATCAATTATGGATAAGTGTATGTTTATTTAAATGTCGTTTGACTATATGTTTAAAGATAATTTGATGTTCGAAATTAAGTTTTGCAGGGGGTGGACAAGGCTTATATGATACAGAGATTTATCAAGAACTATTGTTGTGTTAAACCAATGAAAACCCTAGCCTATTTTGCCTAGAGGAATAAAGGCTTAGTCAAGTTTTGGTGTATGTTCTATGATTTAAATTATCATAGTTTATATTATTATTATTCCTTTTAATTTCGAGTGAAATGAATTACATTTTAGTCTTTTAAGATTTTTCAAGGTTTTGTTTATTTTAGGGAAATGTTTTAATTATTTAATAAAGGAATTATTATTCTTTTTTTTATATTATATATTTATTTGTTGATAAATTATCTTTAATGCTGTGATAAGATTTTTTTTTTGTTTTATTTTTTTTATTAAGATTTTGTTTTATTTTTGGTTTAATTGTTTTATTTTGTTTTTATTGTTTTTGGATTAAGATTTATTGTTTTAGAGAATTCTTTTTGGTTTTTTTAGAAAAAGGAATCTATTTTGTTTTAATGGGATTTTGAAAGGGGTTTCCATGGAGATGGATTTGAAAAAATTTATGGGGATGGTTTTTAGAATTTTGTTGAAATTTTAAGGATTTTAGATTGTTGTTTTCGAGAGGTTACAGTGTATGCCTGGTTTGTACCTCTCCTAACTTGGAAGGCAAAGGTAGGAACTACATCTTGAAAAGAATTTTTATGTATGTGTGGTTTCAAATTGTTGAAAGAATGTTTGTTGTTTTATATTGGAGTTGTTGTTGGGTGTATTTGGGAAATTGTTGTTTTGGGGATCTAGCGAGGTGACAAACCTCTCTTTGGGGAACACATTCCATAGTTGGGTTATTTATTTTGAATGGTTGTCAAAATTCTGTAGTTGGGTTATTCATCTTGAAGGGTTGTGAAAATTCCATAGTTGGGTTATACATATTGAAGGGTTGTGAAATTCCATAGTTGGATTATTCATTCTGAAGGGTTGTGAAATTTTGTAGTTGGGATTTCCTTGAAGAAGGATGAAAGAAGTTTGTAGTTGGGTTGAGAAGAAGATTGAAGGGTTTATATGATTGTTCCCCAAGAGAGGAGGTTTCTCCCTCTTTCTCTTGATTGAGAATCCAATTCGATTCTTGTGTTTTTTGTGAGTTCAACTTGGGATCAGAAAAGTTTGTTGTGTGTGTGAAATCCCTGTGTTTGTTTACAATGTTTGAAAACAAGTTCTTTTTAAATCTCCCAAGCTCGGGGATGGGTTGGTATTCCAACCCTACAATAAGGTGGA
This sequence comes from Cunninghamia lanceolata, assembly GCA_027924645.1. NCBI lineage: Eukaryota > Viridiplantae > Streptophyta > Pinopsida > Cupressales > Cupressaceae > Cunninghamia > Cunninghamia lanceolata. The sequence goes on along the minus strand of BSBN01000080.1, from coordinate 4,331,664 downwards.
GAGCAAGCCGGGCCATCTAGTTTGGCTTATTGTTGTGCAGAAGTTGTTGTTAGATTTGATTTGCCAAAAAAGATTTGTATTGAAGAGACTTTTGTTGTTCTATTTTCTTATCTGTCAAGAGCTTGGAGCTCTTCCTTTCAGATCTTTTTGGAAAGTTGAGGATTTTGGATTATACATCCATTTGTAAATTTTTATATAAGAAGGATCTTTTATATATGTATAATTTCTATAGTTTCATCTCACTTTATTTTTATTTGTGAATTTAACAAGTTTTCTATTTTTTTATAAAAATTGGTAAACTGTCCCTAGAAAGACTAGTATGTTGTGTCTTCATTAACTTTTACTTTTGAAACTGGGTTCTTCTAAAAAATTTAGGACAAGTACATCATTGATTTTTTCAAATCATATAAAAAATTAGTGATACCCAAATTCTGAATTTTGAGATATAAAAATATTTGTGATGGATGTATGGGTTGTTATAAAATTATCTTGATAAAAATTAGTCAATTGTATCTTTAGTAATTTTCATTTTAAAAATTGGGTTTCTTTTATATTTTTATTGAAGATGTGAAACCTAGTTGACTAAGTCCTTGCAAGAATTTAGCCATACCCAGATTCTTAATTATGAGATATGTATGATAGTAGACATCAAATTTCCACAATCCATAATATTGTAATTCTTTGCTTCAAGATTTAATTGTGTGATGATTTTGGTCTCAATGTTTCATATCACACTACATGATCCATCATCAAGAGAGTAGAGAGAAAGAGAATAGAAATGACAGTTTATGTAGACAAGGCAATCTAAATAGAGGGAAAGGGATGGTGCGGGAAACAAGAGACCCCAAGAGAAATAATAAAATAAGCAAACTCCTAGGCAAACAAAAACCTACCCCACTAAAAACATTATTAGCTGATAGGCTTTTATATGTGAGCATTATAGTGCTCAAAATTGTCTCATGCTGTAAACATTCATGCCAGAAATTTTTTTAAACTCGTCGGTTGTTCCTATCGGCATAATCCTTGAACCTCCTATGTGCAAGTGCTAGTATATATATAAGTATCAAATTAATATAAGGGATAACATAGAACAAAAAAAAGAAGCCACAAGGCAAAAGTAAAAACATAAAATTAAACATAAAAAACAAAAGGGTAGACAAACCTATAAATAAGAAACAAATAAACGTAAGTAAACGAATAGGTATATTGATATTATATATATATTATGTGTGTGTGTATATATATATATATATATCCTCTCTCTCTCTCTCACTCACACACACACACACACACACACACACACACACACACACACACACACACACACACATATATATATATATATATTTATAGAATTTCCTATGTTTATTTTACCATGTTTATTTTATATATATATATATATATATATATATATATATAGTTTTATATCCTTTTATTTATTTACTCTATGTTCTTGGCTTTGGTTTCATTCTTCTTAACTCGCCTTGTGTGTTGCAAGTCGTTCCAAGGCAAGTCTCAACCTTTTTGCTTCTTGTTTTTTCATTCCTATTTTTTCTGTGTGTTTTGTGCTCTTACTCTTTCCTTCTTCATTTTTGTTTTCATCCTTTAGTACTCTAACTCTATTGTTATATATATATATATATATATATATATATATATATATATATATATATATATATATATATATATATATATATATATATATATATATATATATATATATATTTATATTTATATATATATTTATATTTATATATATATTTATATTTATGTTTATTTGTTTTTATTTGATGGTCTATCTTTTTAGTTGTGTTATTTTCTATAGGGGGTTATATATCTTGCCTAGTCACTTATTTTATATGCTATTTTATTCCTCATATCTATTATATATATATATATATATATATATATATATATATATATATATATATATATATATATATATATATATAATGTTTTCAGTGGGGTTGGTTTTTCTTTGTTATAATGATGTATATTTATGTTTGAATTTGCTAGTGTGTAGGCTTTTGTTTGCCTAGGAGTTTGCTTATTTTATTGTTTCTCTTGGGGTCTCTTGTTTCCCAGACCATCCCTTTTCCCTCTATTTAGCTTGCCTTGTCTGCATAAACTATCATTTCTATTCTCTTGCTCTCTACTCTCCTGTTGATAGATCATGTAGTGTGATCTGAAACGTTGGGACAAAAATCATCACACAATTAAATCCTGAAGCAAAGAATTACAAGATATGTACAAATTAGTAATCGTCTATCTCTGCTATTTTAAAATTACAATTTTACATGTGATTATATGATTTTTAGAAAATTATATTAAAGTTCATTATTATTTAATTATTTATGATATTTTTAAATCTCCACTTTACCTTTCTAACACATTTTGATGGCACCGCCTTGCTAGTCACCGATCACAAACACACTTTCAGAAATCCAATACAATGAGAAAAATAGAAAATGACAGGAACTTCACATAACAATAATGACAGGAGGTTAGGCAAGCTTCTGCCTTGTCTTAACAATTTCAATATAACCGACAGAAAGAATAGATCTTTGTAACAAAAAAATATTTAGAAAGAGATCTGCTTCATTAATCTATATTGTTGTCCAAAACAATATTACATAACCAATACTCAGCCCATACATTCGGCCTCTCAATGCTGGAATTCAGAAAATAAACATAAACTAATCTAACTTATGTCTAAATGTCCCTAATAAAAACTGTCAACTTCTCTTTTCTTCCACCACGGCCTCCTCTACTCGGACAGTCGGCCTCTTTCTTTCTATTCACCATCTGCCCCTCTCTCCAAGCCATGAATGCCTTTAAGTGTATCATATTTAGTTTTGTGTTCTGTAGAGAGAGAAATCAAACTACAACCACCGCTGCCATAATGTAACCATCGCCACCACAAAGAAAATAGAGTTGCCAGAGAGAATGTAGACCACTACATGCAGAGGCTCATGAATTGGAGTCGTCGATGCAAAGACTGCCCATGAAATGTGCGGCTTTAGCAGATTTAAATTGTTGTTTCTAATAATGGTCAAACCACAAAGAAAGAAGGAAAGATCAAATCAAATCCTCATAAATGCTTTTCCAGTTGTGTCCATCTTCCTAATGCACAATTGGAGGTATTTTAAATTCTTTCTAACTGAAGATAACTTCCAATCACGAACTCCCCACAATAATAGAAGAAATATAAATGTTTTAGAAATGGTTGATAGAGATAGTAAGGCCGACAAGTTTTGTCATATTGCGACAGGAGGTTCAAGAATGCGAAGCGACAAGAGCTTCGAGCACACCAAAAATGCAGAAAAGATTCCTGCTTTATTCACAAAAGAAAACCAAAACATTAAAGCAAATAAAACCAAAACTTGAAAGAGACAAGATGGCCCTGCATCAAACTCCCGGGTAGAAAGAGATCATGAGCTCTGGCTCATGAGGTCTACAACTAAATGACCCAACTGATTGATCTCATCTTCAGTAAGCCATGATGCATCTTCAATGGGGTGGTTGCACCATTTGACAAGATACTTGAAATATTCAGTCTTACGAGTCTTCTTCAGCAATTGTTTATCTAGAATGGATTCTATCTATTGTGGAACAGTGACTGTCCCAGCTTGTTCTTCATGAGATGAATCAACTGCTTCAACTTCATCTATCTCATTATCCCCCTTGTATGGATATAAATCCGCTACATTAAAAATGGGAGATATATTCAGCTCTTCAGGCAGTGATATCTCATAAGCATTGGCTGAAACTTCCTAAGGATTTTACAAGGACCAATCTTCTTCTTCTGAAGTTTATTGTATGTTCCTGTAGGAAATCTCTCCTTTCAAAGATGTGCCAATACAAGGTCTCCAATTTGAAACTGTGGCTCCCTTTTCTTCTGATCAACATGCCTTTTATACTGCAGATTGCTATCTTTAATGTTAGTTTTCACCTTCTCTTGAATGTCATGAATGACTTGAGCAAATTCTTCCCCATCTGCACTCCCCTTTTCCATTCCAGAAAGATCACGAAGTTCAAACACACCTCTTGGATGCATACCATACACCACATAGAAAGGACTAAAACCTGTGCTTTTGTTTGGGGAATCATTATATGAAAATTTATCTTGTGCTAACATAAGATCCCAACTTCCAGGTGAACTACCAACAAGACATCTCAAAAAATTTCCAAGGCTTCTACTAACAACCTCAGTCTGTTCATTCGTTTGAGGATGATAAGCAGAACTAAAATTTAGATTTGTGCCCAACTTCTTCCATAGAGTCCTCTAGAAATGACCCAAAAATTTTGTATCCCTATTAGAAATTATACTTCTTGGTATACCATGCAGCCTTACAACTTCTTTAAAGAACAAATTTACAATGTTAGTGGCATTATTAGTCTTCTTACATGGTATAAAATGCACCATTTTTTAAAAATTATCAACTACAACAAAGATTGAATCATTACCCTTTTGTGTACGAGGTAAACCCAAAACAAAGTCCATACTCACAGAATCCCAAGGCCTAGTTGGAACCAGTAATGGCTGATAACGTCCAGCATTTTGACTTCTTCCTTTAGCATGTTGACAAATTCTACACTTTTCCACATATCTCTTCACATCTACCTTCATCCTTGGCTAATAATAATGAGTGCTCAGCTGCTAAAAAGTCTTATCCTATCCAAAGTGACTAGCAAGACTACCACTATGTTTTTCTTTCAACAAATTATCTCTCATGGAGCTTCTAGGAATACACAATTTATTTTCCTTAAATAACAAACCTTCTTGTATCATATAATCAATCCATGGTTCTTTATTCCAGCAAATAGGATCACTGCAAGCTGCAAATGCTTCTCCAAAATCTGTATCTTCTGCATACAACTCTTTCAAACTATCAAATCCCACACTGTTAGTTTGTATCTCACATAACAACAAGTTCTTCCTCATTAAAGCATCAGCAACTTTATTCATTTGACCACTTTTATGCTTCAAAACAAAATTAAAACTTTGAATAGACTCAACCCATTTAGCATGCCTCTGATTCAATGTATGTTGGCTATTAATGAACTACAAAGCATGATTATCAGTGTACACAATGAATTCTTTGGGCAAAAGATAATGTCTCCATTTCTTGAGGGACTGAACCAAAGCATAAAATTTCAAATCATAAGAAGAATAGTTTCTTTTTGCATCATTTAATTTCTCACTAAAATAAGCAACTGGCTTTCCCTCTTGACTTAAAACTGCCCCAATAGCCAAACCACTAGCATCACATTCTACTTGAAACACTTTATCAAAATCCAGCAAAGCAAGTATGGGATGTTCACTCACCTTCTTTTTGAGAAATCTAAAAAAAAATTCAGCCTCCTTAGTCCACACAAATGGTCTTTTACTTCCCTTAATAGTCTCCAATATAGGTGCTAGTACATGACTGAAATTTCTTATAAACTTTCTATAAAAACTAGAAAGACCATGAAAACTTCTTACCTCCATGATACTCCTTGGTGATGGCCAATCAAGTATAGCCCGAACCTTCTCCTTATCCATCTTCAATCCATCCTTTGATACCACAAAACCCAAGTAAACTAGTTCAATCTGTAAAAACACACACTTCTTCAAATTAATCTGCAACTTTTCTTCCTGTAGTCTCTTCATAACCTGCCTTAGATGCTCAAGGTGCTTCTCTTTTGACCTGCTAAACACCAAAATGCCATCCAAATATACAACCACAAATTTACCAGTAAATGGTTTCAAAACCTCATTCATTAATCGCATAAAAGTACTAGGAGCATTAGACAACCCAAAAGGCATAACCAGCCATTCATACAACCCATCACTAGTCTTAAAGGTTGTTTTCCACTCATCCCCTGGTTTGATTCTAATTTGGTGATAACCACTTTTCAAATCTATCTTGGAAAAATACATTGAACCACTCAAACAATCCATTAAATCTTCAATCCTAGGTATAGGAAACCTATATCTTATGGTAATTTTATTTATTGCCCTTGAATTAGTACACATATGACATTCTCCTCCTTTCTTTGGAACCAATACTGCAGGAACAGCACAAGGGCTTAGACTTTCTCTTATCAATCCTTTCTCCAAAAGTTCCGCCACTTACTTCCTTATCTTTTCATTCTCCATAGGTGTTAATCTGTATGCAGCTTTATTTGGAAGGATAGCACCCAGAATCAAATCCATATGATGACTTATGCTTCTAATAAGAAGCAATTCATTAGGCAAATCATTTGCAACAATATCCATATTCTCATTCAACATATCTTGTATTTCAATAGCCAAATCATCCAACCTTGTAGAAGTCATTACACATTGTGCTTTAGGAACCAAAGCAAAACTAATTTCCTCATTCTTCAAATCTTTCAAAAATTCTTTACCACTTACCATCATTACTTGATTGCTACTGTTGTCTTCTTTTTTCTCCTTTATGGGCAGCAAGGTATGCTTCTCTTCATCCTTCATAATTGTATATGTATTCTCCTTTCCATCATGGACTGAATTTATGTCAAATTGCCATGGTCTTCCAAGCAAAACATGGCACACATCCATGGGCATTATATCACACAAAACACAATCTTTATAACTACCAATTTGAAAATCAACATAGGCCTGCTCACTAACCAATATTTGATGGCCTTTTTGTTACCAACTTACTTTATATGGAGTTGGGTGCTTAATCTTTTTAAGATTCAACTTTTCTACCATTTTAGTGGCAACAATATTATCACTACTTCCACTGTCTATAATGAGCTTACAACATTTACCATGTGACTTACACTTTGTTCTGAACAATGCTCTCCTTTGAATTGGCTCTTGACTTTCCTTATGTGGCTTTAACAATGTTCTCTTAAGCATCAAGGACTCTCCTGATTATGTTCCATCCTTGTGATGTACTGGAGATCCCACACTCTCTTGGTTAGCCTGAACAACTTGATTGCTTCTTTCAAATTTTGAGTGTCCTCCTTGTGATGATTCAGCACAGTCCCAACTCTTGTGTCCAAATTGATTTCACTTGTAACATTTTCTGGCAAATCCTCTTCCTCTACCTTGCGAACCTCCACTTCCATAAGATCTTCCTCCCTCTATTTTGAAAACCACCTCTATCATTGTAGGTTGTCCCACTAGAAGTTCCAGCCTCTTCACTTTGATGGTGTTGTTGTCCCCTACTAGTTTGTTGTCCCCTTCCTCTAAAACCTCTTCCTCTCTTCTTCTCTTGCTGACTTTGCTTCCTTTGCAGCTTCTCCTCTGCATTTAAGGCAAGTTGGTAAGCCTCTTCCAGGCTCCTTGGGGACAAAAGACTCATTTCATCTTGCAGATTATATTTTAGACCATTCACATAACAGGCTATCTTTTTCACATCTTCTTCAACATGCCCAAACCTAATTATAAGCTTGTAAAACTCTTTTGTATAATCTTTCACAGACATATCTTTTTGCTTCAAATTTTGTAATCTCCTAAAAATATTTGCTTGATAATCACTGGGAAGAAATTTGGCCTTCAACTTAGCCACCATCCTATCCCATGAGTTAATCTTTTCCTTATTTCTCCTTCTTCTTTCAGTTTAGACAAAGTCCCACCACATGGCAGCATGACCTTTCAATCTTGTGCATGCAAACTTTACTCTTTTCTCTTCTGCTACACCCTCATATTCAAAATATTTGTCTAAGTCATTGATCTAGTCGATTAAATCTTCACCATTAAGGCTACCAGCATAAGTTGGCACATTGATCTTGGGTTTGGAACCCAAATTCATGACTGACCTTATTAATCTTTCACCAAATTTGTCTCCTGGGTCTACCTGTCCTTCCTCATTTCCTTCTCTATGTGGTTCTTCTTCCTCATCACTTACCTCCTCAATGTTTGGGTTTCCTCTCCTCTGTGCCTTCTCAAGAGCATCCAACCTTTCAATTAGATTCTGCATCAAATCAGGGTCACCATGGTCTCTTCAACCTCTGCCCATCCTTTTCAGAGGCATATTGACCACTTACCAATACCCAATCTCAACCTTTAGCTCTGATACCAATCTGATGGCACCGCCTTGCTAGTCACCGATCACAAACACACTTTCAAAAATCAAATACAATGAGAAAAATAGAAAATGACAAGAACTTCACATAATAATAATGACAGAAGGTTAGGCAAGCTTCTGCCTTGTCTTAACAATTTCAATATAACCAACAGAAAGAATAGATCTTTGCAACAGAAAAATATTCAGAAAGAGATCTGCTTCATTAATCTATATTGTTGTCCAAAACAATATTACATATCCAATACTCAGCCCATACATTCAGCCTCTCAATGCTAGAATTTAGAAAATAAACGTAAACTAATCTAACTTTTGTCTAAACATCCCTAATAAAAACTATCGACTTCACTTTTCTTCCACCATAGCCTCCTCTACTCGGACAGTCGGCCTCTTTCTTTCTGTTCACCATCTGCCCCTCTCTCCAAGCTGTGAATGCCTTTAAGTGTATCATAATCAGTTTTGAGTTCTACAAAGAGAAATCGAACTGCAACCGTCACTGCCATAATGTAACCATCACCACCACAAAGAAAATGGAGTCGCCAAAGAGAATGTAGACCACTACATGCAAAGACTCATGAATTGGAACCATCGATGCAAAGACTGCCCATGAAATGTGTGGCTTTAGTAGATTTATTGTTGTTTCTAATAATGGCTAAAGCACAAAGAAAGAAGGAAAGATCAAATCGAATCCTCATAAATGCTTTGCCAGCTGTGTCCATCTTCCTAATGCACGATTGGAGGTATTTTAAATTCTTTCTAACTGAAGATAACTGCCAACCATGACCTCCCCACAAAAATAGTAGAAATATAAATGTTTTAGAAATGGTTGACAGAGATAGTAAGGCCAGCAAGTTTTTTCATATGGCGATTGGAGGTTCAAGAATGCAAAGCGACAGGAGCTTCAAGCACACCAAAAATGCAGAAAAGATTCCTTCTTTATTCACAAAATAAAACAAAAACATTAAAGCAAATAAAACCAAAAGATGCCCCTGCATCACATTTTAAAAATGGGAAAAAATCAAGGAGATCAGTTTGATTAAATAGAAAAAGAAGACAAAGAAATTTTGTGGAAAAGAATAGAAAGAAAGCATAGTAAAGCAAAAAGAATTAATAAATAATTATTTAAATATAGATAAAACTTGTTTTATTTCTATTTGTCATTTTTATTAAATTAATTTAACTTCCTTGTTTATTTAATTTAATTAATAATTAAATGAATTTTTTTAAATGCTTTAATATTTTTAAAATTAATTATTATTATTTGTAATTACCATTTAACTTTCTTGAAGAAGAAATTATTTAATTTAGTTAATTTATTAAATCCAAGTATCATTCTTTAGTGAGTGATTAATTCGTAAGTTAGTGAACAAATGTTTTAAAAATTAATTTTGTTTTAAGGTGGAAGTAGTAAATAATTATGTAATTTAATAAATGTTGAACTATGATTACATTAAATTATGGATTTAGTTCAACATATTTAGGGTATATTTTCTTTAAATTATTAAAAGTTGTATTAGTAATATAATTATATAGTTTTCCTTTAATAAGCCTAAGAGAAAAATATGTATTTTTCCTACTACAAATATTATAAAGTTTCATAATAAACTCTTCAAATTTTGTCTATATTGTTTTATCTAAACCAATTGTTTAGGTCCTTAAGGAATTTATATATAAGATGATTGTATTATATTTATAGAAAATTTATCATATTAAATTAACTAATATCAATTGAAGTGTTAGAAAATTTAATGTCGTTAAAATTATCTATGGTATGAATAAATTGGATATGGGTTGTATTTAAGTTCATTACTAATTTAATTGCAGACTCTTATATGTTTCTTACCTCTTGGTAAGTAAAAAAATTTGTTGCATGTGTGTGTGCCCACTTGTATGTGATTATATGGGTGGGCATTACAACATGTCTAGTGTTTTTAGTTAAACACGTCAAATTGTAGGATGAGATAGTCTCCAAGTCGAATTAGAGGTGTGTGAACACATGACTACGTTTATTGCAAACCATTGATGATGATTGTTAGTCTCATTAACACAAATAAAAGCTTACACAACAAACCTTTATCATCTTGAAAGATACGATAAATCCAGGATGAATTTATGATCCCAAGTCTATGTTGGTCAGGTCATGACCTTCTGACATTACTCAGAGGTTGATGTGTGTTATTGTTAATCATTTTAGGGCCTTACGTACTTCAGTAATTCTTGCAAAGTTCTTTAGTATTTTGCCAAATATCCTGTCCTTTATGCATGTTCTACACAAATCTTCAATAATTTTGTCAAATTTTACTCTGCTAAGTCATGATTTAAACAAATAGAAATTAATTTGATCCTAACTTTGAGTAATTCACTAGAATTTGTCTATGATTAAGACTAATTCAAAATATATTTCCAGATTCAATTAATTCTTCTGATATTATCCATATATGAACTAATATTTGATGTTGCACCTTGAATTCTTTCAAATATTGTGCCTATAAGCATATATTTCACTATAATTTGCTATTATTTGCATGATGTTCACTAAGATTATAGTATTATGTTCAAATATGCTAAGATATGCAATTATCTACATTAATTTTACATATTTGCTCTAAATCTACTTATCATTTGTCATTATTTGTAGTTTATCATGGGGATTTATGAAAATCAAATGAAAACAAACTGAAATTATAAAATTATTTGAAATGATTGAGTTTCGACCACTGGTCCACATGCAACTTAGATGCTTTTATGAAAAGGAGATGAAATCAAACCATGTTTTGCTAGGATATTCCACAACTATACATGGCAAATGCTAATCTTCAAAGGAATCAAATGACAACAACATGCACCAGTTGAAATGCACCTCAAAGGAGCACAGCACTTCACATTGACATATCTTGAAATCATCCACAAAGATTACACAAGATTTATGATGAGGTAGTAATCTAAGTCTCCATTATCATTCAATATTCAAAAGTATGCACATTTATAGATGGTCTTGAGAAAGAACCATGGGGAGTCACTAAGTTACAGAATTGTATACTTAGTGCTCACAAGTTCAACAATTCATTCCCAATTCAACTCCAGATGGTTCACAAATGACAATCCATCTCCTTTTATAGAACAAGGATAGGATGCGGCTACATTGATCTAATGGTCAGGATCCCCCCTATAATAATCAACAGCCCAGATTGGTGGCATGTGATTGTCAGTTGGCAATCATTGGTGGAGAACAACTGGCAAAGAATATTCCAACATCTTTGACTTGGTCCTCAGGATCTCCTCTTATTCAGCATCTTCCTTAGATTTCTCCTTCGTTGACCCTTGAGTTCCATCTAGCTTAGCTTCCTTTCTCCAGACTCCAGCTTCTCCTTCTTCTTTTGCATACTCTATGTAACGTCCTCTCCAAGATTTTATTAGCTCCAATATCCTACAACAAACATACATATTTTAATCATTTGATAATAGAAAATTATGCATAACATTAAGTGTGAGAAAAGGTCTGGATATAGATATCCGGGATGTGAATATCAGGTTCAAAAATGTCCCTATGACAATTATCTGGATATGGATATCCATCTATTAGGATATGTGAAATGTCCATATGGATATCCACATGGATATATCCATATGACGTTAGCATGAGGGTCAAGTCAACCATCGTTGACCAAAAATATACTATCAGGCTTCAATTTCATTTAGAACGGGTCGGGATATCCATATGGACACGTGTCTCAATATCATTGGTTAGACTGGGGCATGGATATTTGGAAGGTCAAGATATTAAATGTATGAAATATCTAGGTGCACAAAGGTCCATGTGACGTCATCATGATAAGGCTTCTATGTTGGGCCCTGCCATGCTTACGTGGCGAGCACAAAATGAAATTTGTTGGGTCGCTGGAGGTATAAAAGGCTTCTCACAGGGCCGCAAAATAGCACCACATGGACAATGTGAGGTACAGATACTAAGGGGTGCAAAATATTCATATGAATGAATATCCAGATGACACCAGCAGGTTTAAAACTCTTTATGGATTGAGACGACGTGACGTCATCAGGATCGGGATGCTTGGTAAAGGTATGGATATTCGACAAGGTTAATATGCATGTGAATTAATATTCACATGACGTTAGCTAAACATTATATAAGTGAAGTTCAAATGATGTCATCGGGGTCTGAATATGTCGAGGGCATAAGGATATGGATATTAAGGAAAATCAGGACATTGGATGAATGTCAAGATATTAAGGAAAGTCTGGACATTCGATGAATGTCAGGTTATTAAGATTTAAATATCCAAACTACAAATATCTATGCATATGATAGCCTCATTGCCTAATGAGTTAAATTTGACGTGCGCACACTTGTGAATGTTGAGATATGAACTTTTATTTAGAAATTTTCCCAAATTTTTGGTCGAGACAATTTGTCTGGATATTAGCAAATGTGAGGACATTTAAGTGTAAATGTGAATATCCATATGACCATTAACCAACACCTTTACTGTGAATATCTTCTTGGTTTTAAGGAATTTCCACATGCTTCAAAAGGTAAACCTACTTAGAATTTCATCCTATTTAGCAAGTTTTATTACAGGAAACTCATACTTTAAAAATTTGGTTCACAATTCAAGATCTAGATATGCCTAAGATAGGACCTAGACATATATTGATGTTGCTTTTACCATTCCACCCAAAACACAAGCCAAGCCAAGCAAAAAGTTGGCTCCCTATTTTGCTAAGGCAAAATGGGTCGTGTTGTGTAACCATACAACACAAACATTTATCTATATAGAAACTTTGGCCAAAGTGATGCATTTGTCTCTGTATGCATTAGTTGGTTCACAGTGTCTAGATGGTGTAACCCATCAGAATGATCATACTTAGCTACAAGGATTGTCTAGAGTTGTATGGTCGATTGTGTTATGTAGGACACAACACTAGGACTCATATGGCAAACCTGTTGGTTCCTTATTTCTATACTCTTCATGAAGGGTAGGGCCACTTCCAAGAAGGAAGATGTGCGGGGGACCGTCGGCCTATGGTTGGAGGTAAAGCACTCGGATTATGCTCTCCCTCTGTAGTAGAAGACTCACCGAGACTTGAGTGATAGATATCAAGATTCCAGATGCAGCATTCATTATATTATGATGTAAAATTATTTTGATTGCCAAGTGCAATTTATGTATTGTAAATGTAAAGTGAAATTATTTTCATTATGAATTATCTTTGAATATATTGAGTTTCAAGGTTGAAATATATTCAAAAAAGATATGTATTTATTTTCTTATGATTATGTAAAAGATAAAAAAAAAATATGTTTACCCTATTTAATTACTTTCTTGTAAAATGTTGAGTAAATTTGAGTAATATGAGAGTGCATGTTACAGTGAGCGCATCCCTTGACATACAACAATAACCCATTTATGTATTCTACTCACATGGCTATGGATGCAGTAATTCCATTTTCTAGGATCTGAATTGCCACTGGCTTTCCATTCAATTTGCTTTAGTGTTTGCCATTTTTTATAGAGGAGATAAATTTCTTGTATTTTTTATATGGATTTTAAAGCTAACTAGAATATACCATTCACAACAATGTTGGTCTTTATAGTCCTAGTGTTGACAATTAGTTTGGCAAAAGTGATTCATCTACCAAGTGTTGTTCAATCAGTTGTCTTAATTGGGTGTCTAATGGCATTTTTTAGTTTCTTCAATATGGGATTTGGTGTAGTACCAATTATTTTATGTTCTTTAAGGCATGATTCATCTACCAACTGTTGTTCAGTCAGTTATCTTAATCGGCTGTATACTAGCATTTTTGAGTTTCTTCAATATTTATCATCATAGTTTGGTTAGCACTAACAATTTCAGTATAAGTTGTTCTTTCATGTAAAAATATATAATTCTTCATTTGAGCTTCCTCCCAATCTAATTTGTGTCTTCTTTAAGCACACATAATATCAAATGACTTCCAATCCCTTTGTATTAGCCCTGTCCCAGTATATGCCATGCTTGTCTCTCTGTACGCATGGGTAAAGGCGAGCCTCTCAAAAAATTCAATGACAAGAAAGATACCATGTCAATGCCAAGTTAGGATGATTCTGTTATGAAAAGCTTTAATTTAAAATCTTTAAGTAACCTTCCTAATGCTCCTTTGTTAAGCTAGACTAGTACATAGGTCATCCATCTCAGCCCTATTCCAGAGACTAAAGTAACTCCTTTGGAAATGATCTATCCTTCCACATTTTGCATCCAAGGTTGTTCCACATAGCACTTTGCATCAAAGATTGATGGTAGTGTCACCACAGAAAGAAAGTAGAGACAACTTAAGTTATGAATAGCTAGGGCAATAAGTAAAGCACAACCCTGGCCAACCTACAAAAAACATTATTATACTCTTTGAGTCCACTCCCCAATTAGGCTGGGCAAATTCTCTTGTTGGGTATGCAGAGCTGAGATTATTTGGTGACTTTGATGTGATTTGGCCTAATCCAAATTACATCTAGTGTTTGATCCTAGAGCTTGACAAGATCAAGTTATATGGGAGACTTATGGCTAGTGGTATCTCTACATGCCCTTGTGGCATTCATGAGGATTAAGGGTTTTTCACTATAGATTACCTCATATAGTTTGTACTCAGTTATTGTTAGTTACTCCTATAAAACCTTAATATGTTTGGATTTACATTTTGTTGATGCTTTACTTTTCTAGTAGTTTTACTGCAAGATGCTTTGGGTACTCCTAATGTAATCATGAGTGACAACACTTGCATCCCCCTTGACCTATTGTGGCCATTTCTCAATATTGATATTCTATCTTCCATTCTAAGGATTTTATATGAACAATTGCTGCAAGTTTTATCACCTTATTGAATGGTTCAATGTTGAACCTTGACATGACACATTTTTAGAATTATTTTTAGAGTTGAGGCTAGGTGCCAACACCTATCTCGGATGCAATTTCTATGTGCAATAGGAGTAAATGATATATTGGATAAAGACTTCAAGGTGAAGATATTCCTTCACAAAATCTATATTGCTTTGCAACCTTGACAAAACCACCCTGCCAGCACCCAGCAAGAATTTTGTTGCAATGCGACCTTATTAGTATTGCTATCCTACTAAATAAAATCTTGAGAAATTCAATATAGCTCTGGGTTATGATAATGTACATTAAGTTTTTTTTCATAAAATTCAAAAAGTCATGTGTGGTTATTGTTTTCACGAGGATAAACCCTAGCTAAGTGTAAACTCAACCATCTTGTGAAAAATGGGATCACCTTCAAGCTATGGGTTGCCTATGATGAAGGTGAACCTCCAGAGAGGGTTAGTTCCCTTGGTAGACCTCTTGGATCTCCTGTATTGATGAAGAAAAAGGATAAAAGGATTTTTATACATTGAAATCTAGATTCTAGGAGGAGATGCACCGAGGTTTAAAAGACTTGTTCTTGTTGTTTCATGGTGCAGGAGCACCTAGAAAATCATGTTTTGTGTTGTAATAAGGTCTATTTGACCAATACATGTCATTTCAATTTGTATCTAGGTTCTTCAAGACCTAGAACCAATTTTGTAAGTCCCAAGTGACTTAGGACACATTTGTCAAATTGTTAATCACATAATGCCAAAACAAGACGGTAGGATAGTTTGGGACACAAGACGGTTGGTCTTCCAACCATTTGAATCGGTTGGTTTTCCTCAGGGCAAGTTGATAAACCTAGAGGAATGAACCAAATAATCATCGGAGAAGGTGGTGAATGTGAGTGTGCATTGTTGTTGAACTGCATGTTGAGGTATTCTGAGAAGGAATAAAATCATTCTATTCTGTCAATCTAGTTTCTATTCTCTGTAACTGTAAATTGTGTAACTGTAGATTTTTGTTCGAAGTGTAGTTCTTTATTTGCATACCATTATTGCAATATGTCGGTGTGAGGCATTCCACTGGTAGTTTTATGTCATGAACGAGTGGAATGGCTTCACAATGTACAGATCTGTTTTGTTATGTTTCATTTTTGTTTTTCTGTGAGACAGTGCAGAAAGTCTGGGTAAGTTGTTCCGTGTAGTAGTTTACCTAGCATCCACATGTGCTAGGATTCAGTTGAAAGAGTAGATGAACTGCAAATTCAGAGACACACAAGGGTCATTGTCAGTAAGACCGGAACCATCAGGGAGTAAATCAACCATCAAACTGACAATGGTTGTTTGACCAAAATGAGGAGATGGAGAGATTTCTATCGGCGTGAGTTCTATCCCATTTTGCCGAAGAAAGTTCCAAGTGAGCCATCAATGTGTCTCGGACCAACGGGGTGAGTTTTGGGGTTCTGGCCGATGGTGATTTTCTTGCCGATAGTGGCATCAGCGTATCTCCAGAACCAACGGTCGAGTCCCACTGAAACTACGGTGTTCTACCGAAGTCAAACAGAGTCAAGGTGACAAAAGTCATCAGCATATCGGCGAAGCAAATTCTAACGTGGCCGATTGTAATTGTCTTGCCGACAAGTGAAAGTCAAAGGTGACATTGGAGTGATCGGTGTATCGGCGAAGTAGAATCTAAAGTAGCTGATAGCACTTTTCTTGCCGATAGGCAAGAAGCGTAGAGTCACCCATTGGGAAGAGTTGCGATGTCGGAGTGAAAAGTTTGAAGACGACCGATGGTGATTTTCTTGCCGACAGGCAAGGAGTGTTGAACCTCACATCAGAGTGTTGAACAATTTGAAAAGGGTCAAGAGTTCAAAAGTTCAATATTTGATCAATTGTTTGTTCCCTTTGTGCGCTCCTCATCATATTGGTATTAGAGCCATAAAAGGTTCTGTTGTTGATTTGGTATATGTCAGCAGAGGAGAGCGAAGGAGAGGCTAGCAATATGCCTCCAAAGGGGATGACCACCGAAGTGGTCAAGAAATTTAAGGAGATGGAAGAGAAGATCAAAAGTGGAGTCAGGGAAGCACTCCAAGCAGAATTGAAGGCACTAAAGATAGGAAAAAGGATAGAGGAAGGTTCAGATGAAGAGGAAGAGAACGAGGAACAAGAAGAGGAACAAGAAGAGGCAGAGATACCGGTTGATCAAAAGCATTTCCTAGAATCCATTAAGGCTATTGGCAAGGACTCTTCGGAGGCTCGAATAGATATCCCCATGTTCAGTGGAAAGATGAAAGCTGACGAAGTCATGGAATGGATTGAGGCTCTAAACAACTACTTCGAATACAAGGAAATTACTTAGAATAAGAGAGTTAAATTTGCAAAAACCAATCTAAAAGGTGTTGCCCTTACATGGTGGAATTACACCCAAGGAGAAAGGGTAAAGAATGGGAAGAGTATGATCTCTTCGTGGAGCAGAATGCTAGAGAAGATCAAGTCCCAGTTCCTTCCATCTAACTACGAGGTGCAGATTTACAAGAAAATGTAGAACCTCAAGCAAAAAGATATGGATGTAGCTACTTACACCGAGGAGTTTCACAAATACACTCTTCGTTGTGGGTACATGGAGGAGGAAAAAGATAAGGTGGCTAGGTATTTAAATGGTCTGAGGTTCAATATTCAAGATGAGATAAGTTTATTGACCCCTGAAACTATGGAAAAATGCTTTCAAGTAGCATTAAGAACTGAAGAGAAGCTGAAGAGGAAAGGTGAGCAGCAAGGTAGAGGAAGAGCTGGCAGAAATTTTAGAGGTAGAGGCAGTTTTGGAGGAAGAAGTCCTAACTAGAGGCCTAATGGTGAATCTAGCCAAGGAGAGCAAGTTGGCGACTCTAGTAGCAGAGGAGGCTACCGAGGAAGAAAGCCTAATGGAAGAGGTGGGACAAATGGATTAGGTAGAGGATCCAAGTTCTCCAATATGAGATATTATAACTATAATTAGATAGGGCACCTGGCTTATAAGTTTCTAGAGAAGGCCTCAACTTCTCATGGTAATGAGAGAAGAACCACATTGACTCAAGAGGATGCAGGGAGTGTGACATCTCCTGAAGTGAATTTGACATCAGAGATGGGAGAAAATCTGATGATCAAGAGGACGATGCTCAAAGAACCAGTACAGACTGAACCGTCACAAAGAAGAGCTTTGTTTAGAGTCAACTGCAAGATCCAAGGTAAGGTCTATAAAGTTATTATTGACTCTGGTTCTACTGACAATATTATATCTTTGGAAGCAGTAGATAAATTGAAGTTAGAAAAGATACCCCATAGCTGTCCATATAGGGTCAGTTGGTTAAACAAGGAACAGCATATAGTCCTCAATGAACAAGCATGGGTAGAATTCAATATTGGGGGGTATAGAGACAATATTTTGTGTGACATCCTTCCAATGGATGCTTGCCATCTTCTGCTGGGCAAACCGTGGCAGTTTGACAGAAAGGCTCATCATGATGGGGAAAAGAATGCTTACTCATTCCAAAAGGATGGTGTAACTTATAGCATATAGTCATTGGTAGAAGGGGATCCATAGCTTATAAGATCTAGTGTAATACTGGTAGGAGAAAAAGAATTCATGGATACACTAAAGGAAGGTGGTGGAGTAGGTTTTTCTTTGATTGTGAAGCCTAAGGGGGAAAAGAAGGAAAATGTGAGAGAAGTACGGCCTAAGGAGGTCAGAGATTTGCTTGAGAGTTACAAAGGAGTGATTGCAAAAGATATACCTAATTCCCTACCACCTGTTAAAGACATTAGCCATCAGATAGACCTCATACCTGGAGCGGTACTCCCTAATAAGGCAGCATATAAAATGACTCCTCGACAGAATGAAGAGATAGCAAATCAGGTTTAAGAACTCCTAAACAAAGGATTGATAAGAAAGAGCCTTAGCCCATGTGTAGTCCCTACTATTTTAGCCCCAAAGAAGGATGGGAAATGGAGGCTTTACACCGATTCTAGGGCCATCAATAGGATAACCATCAGGTATAGGTTTCATATTCCTAGAATAGAAGATCTAATGGATTATTTGGGAGCGGCTACTTATTTCTCCAAGATAGACTTAAAGAGTGGGTATCACTAGATAAGAATAAGAGAGGGGGATGAGTGGAAGATGGCATTTAAAACCAATGAAGGGTTGTATGAGTGGCTTGTGATTCCTTTTGGTCTTTCAAATGCCCCTAGCACCTTTATGAGGCTGATGAATGAGGTGTTGTAGGAGTTCATAGGGAAATTTGTGGTAGTCTACCCTGATGATATCTTGGTGTTCAGTAAGAGCAAGGAAGAACACTTGAAACATTTGGAGATAGTCTTGAAGAGGCTGCAAGATTAGAAGTTACTAATAAAATTGGAAAAGTATGACTTCATGAAACAAGAATTGGTGTACCTAGGTTTTGTCATCTCTAAGGGTGATTTGAAAATGGATTCTTCCAAGGTAGAGGCTATTTTCAATTGGACTACACCTAGGACAGAAGGAGAGGTTAGAAGTTTTCATGGCTTGGCCACATTTTACAGAAAATTTATTAAGAACTACAGTGATATTTGTGCACCTATGTTGGAGACCATCAAGGGTGGCGGTAAGGTGAAGTTTGTGTGGACAAAAGAGGCAGACCAGAGTTTTGACAGTCTGAAGCAGAAAGTTGCCAAATATCCTGTATTAGTACTTCTTAATTTCAATAAGGTTTTTACCATTAAATGTGATGCAAGTGGGCTGGCCATAGGAGCAATGTTGAGCCAAGAAGGCAGACCAGTGGCCTTTTTCAGTGAGAAATTGAATCAAGCTAAGAGGAAGTACTCCTCTTATGATTTAGAATTGTATGCCTTGGTACAAGCTCTGAAAAAGTGGAGGCATTATTTGCTTCCAAAAGAATTCATTGTGTACACTGACAATCATGCTCTCAGTTTTTTGAATGGATAGGAAAAGCTCAGCCATAGACACATGAAGTGGGTGGAAAGTCTTCAAGCATACACCTTCACCATCAAGCATAAGAAAGGGATAACCAATAAGGTTGTGGATTCTCTAAGTAGGAGGGTGTTAACAGTGCAAGAAGTGCAGTTGCAAAGCATGGGTGTTGAAGCACTCAAAGGATTGTATGAAGAGGATCACAATTTCAAGGAAATGTACAGGGTATGCAATGAGTTTGCCAATGCTTTCCATACTAAATTTTCTAATTATACATTGCAGGATGGCCTTTTGTTCAAAGGAAGTCAGCTATGTATTCCTCAGTGTTCAATGAGGGATAATATAGTGAAGGAAAAAAATAGTGGTGGTTTAGGACATTTTGGACTCAATAAGACTTTAGATCTGGTAAGAAGATTTTACTTTTGGCCAAAGATGCAATCTGATATCAGAAGGTTTGTTGAGAGTTGCATGGTATGTTAGAGAGCAAAGGGGGTCTCAACCAATGCAGGACTATACCAACCTTTGCCCATACCAAATAGACCTTGGGAAAGTTTGAGTATGGATTTTATGATGGGAATGCCCAAGACAAGGACAGGTTGTGATAGTGTATTTGTTGTGGTAGATAGATTCAGCAAAATGGTGCACTTTATTCCTTGTAAAACCACCAATGATGCTAGCTACGTTGCAGGTTTGTTCTTTAAAGAAATTGTCAGGATTCATGGATTGCCTTTGAGCATTGTGTCTGACAGGGATAGAAAATTTGTGGGACATTTTTGGAGAAACTTGTGGAAAATATTAGGTAAAAACTTGTCTTTTAGCTTAGCCTACCATCCTTAGACTGATGGCCAAACTGAGGTTGTGAATAGTTCATTAGGCAATCTGCTAATATGTTTGACAAGAGAACATGCCAGTAGTTGGGATGTGGTACTCCCACAAGCAGAGTATGCCTATAATGATTCTACAAATAAAAGCATAGGTTTAAGTCCTTTTGAACTTGTCTATGGTAGTCATCCTCGGGGAGTTTTTAAATTGAGAGATGTTTAGGGTTTGGATAAGAGGAGTGGACATGCTGATACATTTGCAGAGGCTATGAAGGAGATTCATCAACAAGTCAGGGATACTTTACACAAGACTAGTCAGAAAATTAAGGCTAGAGTGGATCAACGAAGGAGAGATGTGCCATACCAAATCAAAGACCTGGTCATGATTCACCTTAACAAGAACAGACTGCCCAAGGGAAGCCACAGCAAGTTGATGATGAGGAAAATTGGACCTTGTCAAATTTTAGAATAATATGGTCCTAATGCCTACAAAATTGAACTCCCTGATGATATTGCTATTTCATCTATATTCAATGTTGCTGATCTAACATTATATAGGAGTGCTGATACAGGAGAAGGTGCAGCAGATTCTACCTAGGATAATGAAGAGTGGGTGCAGCATTTACCACCTAAGGAACCACCAAAACTGGAGTGCATCTTGGATAGCAGGATAGCCAAGAAGACAAGAAATCAAACTTGTTTTGAGCACTTAGTCAAATGGCAAGGACTTCCAGACTTAGAAGCCACATGGATGCTGGAAGAAGACATCAAAAAGCAGGGTGATGATTTGCAGCAATTAGTCTCTAAGAGGACTTGAGACAACTTTCACCCAGGGAGTATGGTGCAAGAGCACCTAGAAAATCATGTTTTGTGTTGTAATAGGGTCTATTTGACCAATGCATGTCATTTCAGTTTGTATCTAGGTTATTTAAGACCTAGAACCAATTTTGTAAGTCCCAAGTGACTTAGGACACATTTCTCAAATTGTTAGTCACATAATGCCAAAACAGGGTGGTAGGACAGTTTGGGACACAAGACGGTTGGTCTTCCAATTGTTTGAATCGGTTGGTTTTCCTCAGGGTGAGTTGATAAACCCAGAGGAATGAACCAAATAATCATCGAAGAAGGTGGTGAATGTGACTGTGCATTGTTGTTGAACTGCATGTTGAGGTATTCTAAGAAGGAATAAAATTATTTTGTTCTGTCAATCTAGTTTCTGTTCTCTGTAACTGTAAATTGTGTAACTATAGATTTATGTTCAAAGTGTAGTTCTTTTTGTGCATACCATTGTTGTAATATGTTGGTGTGCGGCATTCCACTGGTAGTTTTCTATTGTGAACGAGTGGAATGGCTTAACAATGTATAGATTCATTTTGTTATGTTTCATTTTTATTGTTCTGTGAGACAGTGCAGAAAGTCTGAGTAAGTTGTTCCATGCAGTAGTTTGCCTAGCATCCCCATGTGCTAGGATTCAGTTGAAAGAGTAGATGATCTGCAGAGTCGAAGAGACACAGAGGTCATCATCGGTAAGACCGGGACCATCAAGGAGTAAATCAGCCATCAGACCGACAATGGTTGTTTGATCGAAATAAGGAGATGGAGAGATTTCTATCGGTGTGAGTTCTATCTTGTTTTTCCAAAGAAAGTTCCAAGTGAGCATCGGTGTGTCTCGGACCAGCGGGTTGAGTTTTGGGGTTCTAGCTGATAGTGATTTTCTTGCCGATAGTGGCATCGACATATCGCCAGAACCAACAGCCGAGCCCCACCGAAACCGCAGTGTTCCACTGAAGTCAAACAGAGTCAAGGTGACAAAAGTCATCAGCATATTAGTGAAGCAAATTCTAACGTGGCCGATAGTAATTGTCTTGCCGACAAGTGAAAGTCAAAGGTGACATTGGAGTGATCAGTGTATCAACGAAGTAGAATCTAAAGTAGCCGATAGCACTTTTCTTGCTGATAGGCAAGAAGTGTAGAGTCACCCATCAGGAAGAGTTGCGATGTTGAAGTGACAAGTTTGAAGATGACTGATGGTGATTTTCTTTCCGATAGGCAAGGAGTGTGGAACCTCACATCAAAGTGTTGAACAATTCCAAAAGGTTCAAGAGTTCAAAAGTTTAATATTTGATCAATTGTCCGTTCCCGCTGTGCGCTCCTCATCATTTCATTTACACAACTCAATCTGAACAATGCTCATACATCATTATTTCATAGGGAGGTTTGAGTTTTCATGTTTGTTGAAGGAAAACTAATGATTTTCTCAACTACAACCTGCTGAAAGTGATTAACACAACCTATGACTTGTATGAATCAGTTGTTTTCTGCATTAAGTTTTTTAGAATGAGACATGAAATTAAAGGATTTGTTTAAAATCACAAAAAATCTGCATCAATATCATTCATTTAACATGTAACACAATGCTGATTGAGAATGATAAACCGCTGATTTTATTTAAAAATAGGAGTTTCTACTTACAATGTTTGAAAATGCTTGAAAATTACATAAAAAAGTTGCTCAACACTGAATAATTCTAGTTTTTGAGTTACAATACTATGTTTTTTTTCTATGAGCAAAGAAAAGCTAGAAACAACTAAGAAAAAAGCACATGTGTACTTGGTTTTGATGAAAGAACTTCTCTTCAAGGAAGGTTGAGTCTGCATGCTTGAATTGGGCACTTGGAAAAGTGAACTCCAACTGAACTTGAACTAATCTTCACTGCACAGAGAGTGATTGGAATTGATTTCTTCAATCAATTTGCATGAACTATAGGTTGTTGGGCGAACCAAGCAAAAAAGCCTATATTTTAGGACTTCAAACTGCCACAAAATGCATGATTTTGGCCTCAAAATCCACTCAACTCCAGTTATAACCATGTGGGCCTCTTAAGTAGTCCTAAACTACCTGTAAATGCCTCTAAAGTAAATGTTTAGGCAAGTCAACTTGCTACTATCTCATGAATATCCTTTGTTGGATAGGTAAGTGATTTGCATGAGTTTTGGTTTTCTTAGGCGTGTAAAGTGAAAAAGACTTGTTTTAAGGGCTCAAAATTACCCTCAACTGCCCCTTTTTGCCTCGAAAACTCCCCTCAATCCATATATTATCCATGTAGTACCTTTTTGAGACTTGAAACTAGTTGTAGGTACCTCTAAACTATCCCTTTTAGGCCTCTTGTATTCCCTATATCTATTATCTATGCACTTCCTTATAGGTTATCTCTTGTAAAGGTTTAGAGACCTCTATAGCTCTGATCTTAGCCTTCCCTGTGACATTTGTGTTAGACCTATGTCCTAACAATATCTGCAAGTTCAAAAACTTGTGCACTGGTTTCACTACTTCCATGAGCTTCATTGTTTCTCAGCCTCTAAATATCTTCAAAAGATCTTAGCAGGGTCTTTGAACTTTATACAGGGATCTTCATTGAAGTGCAAACAGTCATATAATGATATAGAGTTCACATGCATGCATGGACCCTTCATCTCCTTGTATTATCCTAACAATGCATATGTAGACCTATCAAATTATTGTAGCTCATGCAGATTCTTGTGTTTCTCAGTAGTAAAGTTCTTGGGTATCTCTTAGGTTGTCTCCTCTAGCAATGAATGTTCCTTTGCATTGTTGTCTTCTAATGGTCCTTGTACCTTTGTCACAATCTTCTAATCACTGTCATGAGCTCCTTTGACACATGATTTTCCTAACACAATCATTCATACTAATGACTATTATTTTACTATAACAGTCATTCACGACTGCTTTTGACTACATTTGACAGTCATAAAATGGTTTTTTTTCACTACTCTTGGACAATCGTAATGACTATTTTTTTTACCTCTGGGAAAGTCTCTATATGATTGTTTTGTTGACAATACTGGGATAGTCACTATACGACTATTGTTTTGACCTCTTGCTTTATCACAACAAACCCTATCACTTCACAAGCTCCTTGTGCTATATATGATGCACTGTGGTCTCTGTCTACCTTGGTATGCTTTTTTCTAGTCAATCACTTTACATTGTCAATCTGTTGACAAAAACTTTGTTACTATTGGTGATTTGCACAAAGACCATTGTATTTGCATTTTAGGTCTTCACTGTCTATTAGGTTTGATAAGTTGAAATCAAAACTGATCCCTTTAGAAAACCTAAATAGAAGATAAAGATTTTAGCATGATGATGCATTGTCTATGTCTCTTCATGATATTCTAACCCCTTAGTTAAGGTTTACTGATCTCTTTTCATGTTATAGACCCATAGGGGCTTCCTAGGGTTGTTGAATAGGCTTCCTTGAGGTTCATAAAGACCAAGGAGTAAAGAATATGGATCTGTTGTTCTCAAAATCAGCAACGCTCGTTTTTGTAGATAACCCCACGAAACTTGTCCGTTTCGTGAATCTACACTCTAAGCTCGCGAATCGAGAAAAGATGTTCTTGTTCTCATGCGAGGTCATTTGACATTTTAAAACTCGTTTATGACATTTCCTTGAATTCATTTCTTAATATTTGCGAAGAATATTCAAGTCGTAAATTGGTTTAGGTGTTAATTTTAGTCTTTTTTTTAAGTTAGGTAAATTTTGGCTCTTGATATGCAAGAGCGGCAAAATTTGCCGCTCTTACATATTATTTAAGTTTGTTTTTGTTTCGATGTAATGTCAGCAAAAAATGCCGCTATTACATCGTTTTTAGCTCACATGTGCGAGAACGGTTAAATTCACCGCCATCGCACATGTCTTCCATCGGAGTTTCACCATGTAATGTCGGCCATTTTCGCCGACTTTGCATATTGGTCGATTTAAATGTAGCAGCGGCCAAAATCCCCGCCCGAACAGGATCTTCAGGATTTCGATGTCGAGTACCATTAATGGCCACTCGTGCCAGGCGATTAAACTCTGATTTCAACCTTTAAAAGCGTCATTGCTCCCCATTGTTGTCATTTCCTATGCTAAAACCTTTTGAGTTGACTTACCAACACTCTCCTCGACCGCCTGATTGCATACTCCAGATCTGCGACGGATTTTGCGTTGAAGATCGAATATAGGGCTTTCAGTTCTAAACGGGTATGTACTCCTTGTGTTTTCCATTTTCCTCTCTCATCTGATTTTAGGTTTATGTCGTTTAGGTTTTTGTTTCTAATTTTCGATGCATTTTGTTTTAAGTTTTGTCTTGTCGTTTGTTTCTTTTTGTCCTTTTAGTGTTTTGTCTTTAGAATGCCCTAGGTTTTTCTTCGAAAACCCTAGGAATTCCATTGCCCTAGGTTCTACCCCAGAAACCCTAGGGATTGTATCGCCCTGGATTTCCCAAACCCTTGTTGCATTCCCCTCACGTAACGTCGGCGGGTTTTGCCGAGCTTACCTGATATGGTGACCTTTGCCGAGTGTAGAAGCAGCAAACATCCCGTTCCCTGCGCTTTAAACTTGCAATGTTATCAAATGCAACAGCGGCTAAGTTTGCCGCTAGAACCTCACCACACCTTTCGATGTGCATCGTCGGCATTATTTGCCGCTTGGACATGTAAGGAACCTCCCTCATGCATTGTCGGCAAATAACGCCGACAGAACATCGAAAGTGAACCTTCAAATGCTGCCCAATATGCAACGTCGGCATTATTTGCCGCTCATACAAATGTCATCGCTCAACCCCATGCAATGCCGGCAAATTTTGCCGCCGAGGTATAAACTTACAATGTTTTCAAATGCAGCACCGGCGTTTTTCGCCGCCCGGACATTAAAAACCTTTCGTTCCTTTTGCATGTAGTAGTGGTAAAATCCGCCGCTCCTACCAACCCAAACTTTCCCAACACATGCAAAGGTGGCGAAATTCGCCGCCGATGCAAATAATACAAAACACCCATATGCAAGGGCGGCGAATTTTGCCGCCCGTGCAAAAATGACTCAAATTTTCCTAACACTGGAAAATTTCCAATTTTGTTTTCCCGAGCCTGCTTCTCCTCTGATTCTTGGCCAGCTCGCACTATAGCCTCTTTTCAAGTGCATTCCCATAGTCGTGATCGCTCAACATGCAACTTTCCCAGATTGCCCATATTTTCCCTGATTGCATGATCATGACTTTTGTTGCAGTTTCTCTTGCGGAGCTCCGTTCAACGTCAGACTTCTTCACGGTAAAAGCTCATCCAAATGACTGACTTGTCTTCGAAGAAGGCAAAAGCGATGAAATACAAATACCAAGGTGTTTTCCCAATCACCTCAATCCACTCTAATGTAGAGGACATTAGAGATACAGAGATTGGCCATGTTGATATGGCTGAGTTTGTAGAGAGAACCAAGTCAAGCAACCCCAGTGCCATGATGAGGAAGATAGTGGAAAGTAATATTCATCTGGTATCCTCCTTCCCGGTGGCGGCTCACAATACAGAATTTGTCCTTCAGTGTGCCCATTTCTACAACAAAGATATCAGAGCTGTGGTGGACGCCAGTGGTAATGTGATAATCAGGTTGGATCCTGAGTTCATTGACAAGGTGTTCATGTGTCCTCCTACAACAGAGGTGTTGAAGCTCGATTTCATCGAAGCTCAAAAGGAATATGACAAGAATCCAGAGAAGGCAAAGAAAGTGATCAACAACAAATGGTTGAAGATTGCAAGGTCAAGTTTGTCTAGATGGCCACGTAGCTTTCCTCGAAGCGATTTTGTGGAAGAAGTCGGTGACTTAATTACCCTCCTCAGCAGGATAAGAGGTTTGTCCTCCTCTTCACAATTTCATGAATGGATGTATCCTTTCATTAAGGTCATACTCCAAGGCAAGCAGGTTATTTTCTGGGGAGAGCAAATCAGTAACGCTTTGCACGATCAGCTGACGAAGGTATCCACTACCTCCAAGTTCTTCATGACTTCCTACCTGGTATACATTGCAGCCTCCATGAGGATTTTTCCAGGATTATCGTCAGAAGGGGATAGAAGAGTAGTCCCAGTATATCAGTATTATTCTCAGCTAACTCTGAAAGGTTCCATTCACCATTTCAGGAGAGTGAATGATGCGTTCTTTGCTGTATTCTTGTGTCTTTTTGATCCCCAACTGGAACAGAGAAGAATTTCAGACGAGGCATGGTCAGTGGTTAATGGTTTTGGTTGTATGTTTTTGTAGTTTCCGTCTTTTTCATACTTGAGGGTTGGCTTTTTCCCAGGCTACCCTTATATGCTTTCGAGGTTTCCTTCAGATAGACTGGTATTGATGGAGTTGTGCAGACAGATGATTGTCGTGCATAACAAGCAAATGGAACTCAAGAAGCCTGGCTTCAGATTTCCAGTAGAGATCGGCAGATATTCAGTGTTGACTACCGCAAAGGCAAGAGCTATTGAAACAGAAATGCAGTTGGTCACCATGAAGCAATTCAAGAGGAGGCCAAAATTCGACTACCGGGGTGTGAAGGATAAAATCAAGAGGAAAACACAGTTTCACGAACCCATGGTGGAAGATGTCTGGATAGATTTGAGGACAGAGGAAGACATCAGGAAACTAGACTATAGCAGGCTGTCTCTAGATCAAATTGAATATCTGGGACTTGCTGATATTCCAGAAGACCTTGTGGATGATGGCGAATTGGTTGATGCCAAGTATGAAGTAGAACAGATAGCTGGTACTCCTCTACCTCCAATTCAATGGTCCCAAAAGGAGCTGACTTCGCTAAGGAAGAGATTTGAGCCCATATTGGCTAACACCAATAAGTGGCTGGAAGATAAAGGAATTACGCTGAAGGAATTCCTCATTGGTTCAGAAACTGAAGTTCAAGAGCAGACTGGTAAGAAGGTTGAAAACAGAATGAAGAATAAGAGTGATGCTCCATCATCCTCTAAAACACATAAACCTAAAATCAGATTTGTGACGAAGAAAGCAAAAGTTGTTGAGGAGGAACCTGAACCAAAAGAAATGGAAGTTGAAGAGCCAGCGACTGAAGATCTGGCAACTGAAGAGCCAGCTACAGAAGAGATGGATGTCGAAGACAAGGATTCAGAGCAACAAGATAAAGAGGCTTTGTCTCCACAGGACAATACACCTGTTGCACCCCCTATGCCTGCTTCCCCCATTATCATTCCTTCCTCTGAATCCCCCTCTCCTCCTAAAATAATCTTTGATAATCCCCACAGCACTTTTGAGAATGTTCTCCGTTCGTCTGATTACATTCCTAGTTTGTCATCTTCATATTTTGATATTGGTGACACATCTATGTTTGATCATTTTGTGATGCATACTGAACAAGTTTCAAGTGCCAATGTAACAGGTGCGGTTTTTACCAACACCTCGCCTATTGTTTCCACCACCAGTACAAGCACAGTTCCAGTAACACCAGTGGTAGGAATGGACTCCAATGTGAATACTTCTCTGCTTCCACCTTGGTTGTCAGCTTACACGCCAAAGAGAAAAAAGCAAGTCATCTCTCCAGATGATTTTGATTTCACCAAGCTGGTACCTGCAAAACCTAAGGCTCCGAAGAAACCAAAGATCCTTTCAAGGGTACTTGAAGAAAAGGGGCAGAAAGTTTTGGAGATAGCAAAACCCCCACAGGATGCAACTGTTAAAAATTTTGACATGAATGACTACTCAATTTCTAGGGTTGAATTGGGCAAAATCACCCATGAAAGCGCTAAAAATGATATGCAGTCAACCATGGACATCCTGATCCAGAAGTTTGACAGGGAAAAAGAAATGAAAGATTACTATAAGGCAAAGGTAGAACAGCTGACTACGGTGGTAAGAAAGATCACTTTGAACTCAGAAGCAGTTACTCCAGAGGCCGTATCTGTAGAAGACCCTGTCATTCTGAAGGCAGAAAAGACCCACCTCCGAGGGAAAGTACTTGAAGAGTACTTGGACAGGATGCAAGCCCAGGGAATCTCTTTGCTCACGGAGGTATTTGAGAAAACGGATAAGATGAGGAAGGTAAGGGCAGAACTCAACGATCTCATTGATGCCATCACTCATGATATTGAGCGCACAGAGGATACTCATGATAAGTGGGTGGAAATGAGGAAGCTAAAAATAAGTACCTTGATATCCATTGGTGCTATTTCTAACAGGGATTCGTACACTGAAACAAAGGAAGCTCTGATGTACAGGAGCAGTATGCTTAGGAATTTGATCAAGGATCTTGAGGCTGCAAAAGAGATCAGCGAAGAAAATGATGTCAACCTTTTGCATAAGTTGGAGGAACTGCCTTGTAACTTGGTATCACAAGATAACCAATTCCTGTCAGCAGAAGAAATGGTCAAAGAATTTGAAGACATGTTCCAAAAGGAATTTGAAGATAAAGTATTTTCAATAACTTCTGTGGACAACCTCTTGGACATCCAGTTAACCTTGGACAATCTAAAAACCAGGTTAACCAATCATGCCAAGTCGATCACTACAGTAAGGGATGCCATAGTGAGGGCCAGGATGATCTTCAAAAACACATTCAACCCAGATAGCATTGAAATGCAGGCGACCTTCACTATGTATGATGACCACATGAGAAAAGGTGGTGTCACAAATTGAAGCAGCTGGTTCTTCCCTTAGTTTATTTTCTGATTTTCACATGTTCTTTTAAAACAATTTTGGACATTTTTACATGTACATTTTCAATATGTAATTACATGTAAAAATATAGGAAGTCCCATGTCAATAAGGACTCCTATTTTTGAATAAGTCAAAGTAGTTGTAGATTTCCTAGATTTTCTCAAGGTCTTTCCCTATAAATAAAGGGGACCTCTTTTGTAAATATCTATCTTTTGTCTATTGCAAGAAAACTCTGGGGAATTGAAAAGCAAATCAAGACTTTGTGCTTATTTGAAAATCAATATTCAAATATTTATCAATACAAGAAAGCAAGTTCAATTCCAATCTTTGTCTTGGGATTATTTGTGTTGTGATAGTTTTGTTCTTATGTCTTGCTATCTTAATCTTATTTGATAATAATTGAAGTGTGGAGTTTGTTTCAAGTGATTAAAGAGCGCTCTTAATTTGATTCTGATAAACTTTGTGTTATCAAATCGGTTGTGGTTTATATGTTCATGTTTGTGAGAATACAACAGTTTGGGGACTTTGTGCTGCAAGTTGTTATATTTGAATTACTTTTATCATATTGAAGAGGAGTGAAGACTTTGGGCTGCATTCTACTTCAAATAGTTCCGGTTACAAGTAGGGAGTGAGGTAGCAGAAAACTTTGTGTTTCTGTGATATTGTGATAATTTACAAGTTTTATATCAAGAGTTTGAAATATAAACATCTATTCTGAAAAAAGAGAATGAGATGAGATGGAACCACCACAAACATAGTTTTTAGTGTACATAAATTTGATAAGTGTTTGATTTACAAAAGTTA
Source organism: Cunninghamia lanceolata (assembly GCA_027924645.1). Taxonomy (NCBI): domain Eukaryota; kingdom Viridiplantae; phylum Streptophyta; class Pinopsida; order Cupressales; family Cupressaceae; genus Cunninghamia; species Cunninghamia lanceolata. The sequence goes on along the minus strand of BSBN01000080.1, from coordinate 4,300,693 downwards.
AATAATTAGAGGGAACCTCCCCTTGCTGAGAGGAGAGACTTTGTCTCATCATAGCTGTGGCTGATATACCTATTTTGCCGTTAGCAAGTTAACGACAAAATATTCACCCAACAGTTTTTTGGCGACTCTACTGGGGAAGAATGCGCAACTTGAAGCCTCACGCTTCGAGTTGAAGCATTTTCAGTTCTTTTCTATTTTCTTGCAATATTGTGTTTAGTATAATACAGTCTGGCAGATTCCCGGTACACCAGAAGTAAGAGGGCTCAGGGTATTATTGATCCTACATTTGAGTTGATGCAGCAGAATAATTTTGGATTCTTAACTCCACGGCCTCGTCTTCAGCGCACCAGGAGTTTTCCCCCTACAAACACTAGGTCCCCAATACCAGGTGAAGTTTCTATTGCTAGTGCTAACAGAGTTTTGGTTGTTCATACACCACCAAGATTTGTTATACCACCTTTCAATCGGCGCGTCATGGCAGCCCAAGGTCCTTGGGGTAATACCTTTGGTCCTCTAAATTTGACCCCACCATTACATGAACTACCTCGTAGTTCACGAAAGAATTTCCCCAAATTCTATGGTGACGGAAAAGTTCATCCTGATGAGCATATTGCGGCTTTCTGTATAGCCTGCGGTGTGATAGGTGTCGAGCACGAAGACGTGGCTGTGCGACTCTTTGTAGAAACACTACAAGGCACTGCCGCAGATTGGTTCTATCACCTCCAAGCCCAGACCATAACAAACTGGGCTACTCTCAAAACAAAGTTCGAAGCCAGGTTCAAACCTGCGGAAGATGCTCATGCATTGTTGGCACAGCTGACACAGATGAAAAAGGAACCTCATGAACCAATGAGAGATTTCATTGCTAAGTTCAACAAATTGAGAAACAGGATTCCCACCGCCGCTGAACCCACAGCGAAGAATCTCAAATGTTTCTTTATCAACACACAGCTTCCGGAGGTGAGTTTCCTATTGAGGCGAGCTGCTCCTACTGATCTTGCTGCGGCTCAGATCCTGGCAACTGAGGTAGAAGATGATCTTATCCTGGCGGGTAAGATAAGAAGGGATACTAATAGAAATAAAAGCTCCTCTTCTACTGAGAACCATTCCACAAGCACCACAGATCCCATGGTGCAAAAGCTAGCAAATGAATTGCTAGCTCTCAAAAGATAAATGTCCCAAGGTATATCTGCACCTCCTTCTTACCGAGATATACCAAGGAGGACATTCCCAAACAATTCATATCAAGGCAATGCTGCTAGGAATCAAGGACAGCAAAACCGTCTTCCGCCTACTCAGGGGAAGCTTGCTATTGAAGCAGCGCCGGTCAACTCTGTCGTTGGATACTATGAAGGGGAAAATGAACTTTTTTTCCAACCCGAGTTGGAATATGAAAATGGTGCTAATCTCTTCACAGAAGGAGAAGAAGAGATAGCTGGCGACTCTACCATCAGCTTTCTGAACTACCAGGACGAAGCTGAAAAAGGAGAAGTGAGTGAAGGAGCATATGCTGTTTTCACTAGGTCTCAAAATCAGTCAGCTCTTCAAGCTAATAAAGGGAAAGCCAGGGAAGAATCTCAACCAGCGATTTCGATCGCTAAACGGGGGACTCCTCTACCTTTCCAGTCAAAAGACCCGGTGGTCAATAAACAAGTAAGTGCCTCTAATGAATTTGTACCTTCCACTTCTACTCCTCAGACTAGTGCTGTCACTACTAAATGATGGTTTTTCTTCCTCCGTATCTAATTCTTTTCAGCAGTTCGATATAATAGACCATGCTAGGAGAACTAACATACAAATGTCTGAAGTTGAATATTTACAGGCTAATCCCGAACAATTTGATAGATTAGCCAAATATGTCAAAAACAAGGTCGTCCCTGTAGGACAAGAGTTTCCTAAAGCTACTCATGACTCCTCCAAAAGTAAACCTACCCAAAACAATCTTGTTACTACTCCTCCTGCGGTTTCTGGAAAAATTGACCCCTTCTATGTTTCCCTACTAGTGAATGGTCACAAGTTGAGCAATTGCGTAATAGATTCTGGAGCCTCAGACAACATTATGCCTGCTAAGGTAGCAGATGCCCTTGGCCTCACCTTAACCAAAACTTTTGGGAGGTGTTTCTCTATGGAGAATAAGCAAGTTCCACTTTTGGGTCAAATCAAAGACGCCCAATTTGCGTTTGCAGCTTTTCCGGATAAGAGAATCAAGATGACAGTCTTGGTAGCTGATGTTCCAGCTTCATACGGCATTCTCCTTGGACGTAATTTCTGCAAGGATGTAGGTGGAGAGTTGAACATGGATTTGTCTAAAGCTAGGAAACCTGTTAAAGGTGTCATGCAGAAACTACTTCCTGAGAAGGAAGCGAAATATATTGTTACTCAAACATCAAACCCCAAAGCTCAAATTTTGTTTGAGTCCTCGGGAATGGGTAACTATTTTCTATCTACTGAAGATTGTTCTGATTCATCAGATGAGGCTACATCAGGTGATAGCTCTGATATGTCAGATGGAGAATCAGAAGAGTTTTCAGATGAAAGTTCAGGTAAGGGTATAGCAATTCCAGATTCTTCCCTCACCGATGAAAAGGAATCTTCTGACCAGAGAAAGTCTAAGAAACCAAATTCTGATGGAGTCTGGATTTTAGAATTTGATGGCAGCTGTTCTTCTACCGGTTCTGGAGCCGGAGTGGTCTTGATATCACCACAAGGTGATATTTTACCTTTTTCATATAAGCTACAGTTTGACAATACCAATAACACCGCCGAATACGAGTCCTTGTTGCTCAGATTGGAAGCGGCGCGTGCCAGAGGTGTTAAGATTCTGCATGCTCAAGGGGACGCCGAATTGGTAGTTTGTCAAGTAAGAAATTTGTACCAAACAAAAAATGAAAGATTGAGACACTATCGCAATCACGTATGGGATTGCATTGAAGATTTCGATGCTTTCAATATTTCAGCTGTGCCAAGAGAGTTCAATGACCATGCAGATTCATTGGCTGTTTCCGCCACTCTCATGGTGCCTCACAAGGATTTCAAAGGAAGCAAGTACACTATTGAGTTGGTCTTCAGACCAAGTGTACCTGATAACGCTGATCATTGGCAGGTGTTCAATGGTGATAATCAAATCATTGCTTTCCTAGAAAAGATGGATAGTCTCGACGAGCTTTACTTTGAAGGAAGCGAATCGCCACCTCGTGAATATGTTTCTGAGGTAGATTCGCAGACTGGCGAAGAATTTCTACAGTTGAAAGGAAATAAAATCCCAAAAGGATTGGTTTCCCTTGAGAGACTCTTTGATAAACATGACAGGTATATCAAGCAGCGACAACAACAGCAGGATTTGAGTTCTTCCATGGAATTTGAGCAGGTCAATTTGGGTACAGAAACAGATCCTAAGATGGTCAACATCGAAAAATGTTGCACTGCTGATGAAAGATTCAAATTCATTACCCTCCTTCGCCATTACATTGATGTTTTGGCTTACTCCTATGATGATCTGAAGTCTTTCAGGCCTAAGGAGGTTCGACACGAAATTCCCCTCAAGGCTGGGTCGTTGCCTCACAAACAGAAGCAGAGGCAATACAATCCAAAGATATCAGGTACAATTCTTTCTGAAATTTAGAAGATGCTGAATGCAAGGATTATTTTTCCGATTCACCATTCCACATGGGTTTCAAACATAGTACTTGTAAGGAAGAAGAACAGAGAAATCCGTATCTGTGTTGACTTCAGAAACCTCAACCAGTCTTCCTTGAAAGAAAACTACCCTTTGCCCATCATGGACCAAGTATTGCAAACAGTGACAGGTTCAGAAATGCTATCTATGTTAGATGGTTTTTCAGGGTATAACCAAGTAGAGGTAAACGAAGCTGATCAATTCAAAACTGCCTTCACCACACCACGGGGCACATTTGCATATCGCAGAATGCCTTTCGGTCTGATCAATGCTGGCGCAACATTTCAGAGAGCGATGGATCTTGCCTTCAGAGATGAAATGGGTAAGTTTATCGTGGTGTACCTCGACGATTTGACTGTTTTCTCCAAAAACCGTCATGATCATGCGCATCATTTGCGACAAGTGCTGGAACGCTGTCGGCAAAATGGTATTTCCCTTAATCCCAAGAAGTCAGTTTTTGGGGTGACGGAGGGTAAGCTTCTTGGGCACATTGTATCCCGGGAAGGTACTAAGATTGACCCGGAGAGGGTTAAATCTATTCAAAGTCTCACTCTGCCAGCAAGTAAGACTGTCGTTCATTCTTTCTTCGGAAAGGTGAATTTTCTGCGAAGGTTCATTCCTGAGTTTGCAGAAAAAACCCGTCACATTGTTAATATGATGAAGGGTAAGGCCGCTTTCTGTTGGACCACGGAAGGTAAGGAAGCGTTTGAGGACATCAAGAGAGCTATTGCTCGTGCTCCAGTTCTTGTTTGTCCAGATTACACTAAGGATTTTGTAGTCTATAGTTACGCTTCAGAACACACACTTTCAGCTATCCTGGTTCAGCAGAATGAAGAAGGCATTGAATCCCCCATATCATTTATGAGTTGTCCTCTCAAAGCTCATGAATTGAAGTATTCAAATATGGAGAAGCATGCCTATGCCGTAGTCAACGCGGTTAAGCATTTCAGGTTCTATATTCTAAACTCACACACTGTTGTCATGGTGCCTAATACAACAGTCAAATCCATCCTAACTCAACAAGAGTTCGGAACAAAGAGAGGTAATTGGATCGCTAAGATCCAAGAATTCGATCTGGATATCAAGCCTACTAAGCTTGTGCGGGGTAAAGGTTTGTGTCAATTGATCGCAGACAACGTTCCAAAAGAGACAGGGGACGAAGAAGAAGAAGTTGTGGACACGCCAACTGTCCTTTTTGTTACTACAACTGACGAGTGGTATTCCAATATCGCTCATTTCCTTACCTATGGTGAGTGCCCTTCTCACTTGTCTTATAAGGAAAGGAGAACTGTCAAGTTAAAAGCTGCTAACTACGTCCTTTGGGACAACGGTTTGTACAAGAGAAGTCTTGACGGTGTATTTCTTCATTGCGTGGACAAAGCGCAACAAGGTAGACTTTTGGAGTCCTTCCATAATTTGGCTTGTGGTGGACATTTTTCAGCACCTGTAACGGCTCACAAGATTCTGCGAGCTCAATACTATTGGCCTACATTATTCCAAGATGCGTACAATTGGGTACACAGGTGTGAGTTATGCCAGCAGTTTGTTGGGCAACAAAAATTGGCAGCCTTACCTCTAAAACCAGTGGTGATTGAGGAGCCCTTTCAGCAGTGGGGTATTGACTTCATTGGCGCAGTGAATCCATCGTCAAGTGCCGGACATAACTATGTCCTCACAGCAACAGACTATTTTACCAAATGGGTGGAAGCTATTCCAGTCAAACACGCCACTTCTGAGGTGGTATGTAGTTTTCTCAAAGAGAACATTATTTCCAGGTTTGGAGTTCCAAACAAGATTGTAGCAGACAATGCTACTTGTTTTTCCTCTTGGGAGATTACTGAGTTTTGCTACGAACATGGGATCACCCTTTCCCATTCTTCAGACTATTATCCGCAAGGGAATGGTCAAGCAAAATCAAGCAATAAGAATCTGGTCACTATCATCAGGAAGCTGGTAGAGGAGAATCAGAGAACTTGGCATAAGGCATTGTTTGATGCTTTATGGGCAGATAGGATTACACCCAAAAGAGCGATAGGCATGTCGCCATTTCAACTTCTATATGGTCTGAATGCGGAGATACCGATCACCTTGGAATTGCCAACGTTGAAGTTGGTAAAGGCATTGGAAGATAGAACTTTTGATAGTTCTATTGACAAAAGGATCATGTATTTGACTGAACTGGAAGAGCAGCGCACTGTTGTGGTGGACCGTATTGCTGAGCACCAAAATCAAGTAAAGAGACTCTTTGACAAGAAGGCTAAGGCTTGTGAGTTTCAGGTTGGAGATCAAGTCTTGCTGTGGGACAAGAGGAGAGAACCAAAAGGAATGCATGGAAAATTTGATTCCTTGTGGAGAGATCCATTCACCATTCATCAGTTCTGTGGTGACAACAGTTTCTTGCTGGAGTATCAGGATGGGACACCATTCTTGTTGCCTCACAGTGGACAACATCTGAAGCACTTCAATCCTTGAAGTTTCAGATAAGTTAAATTGTACATTTGTATAGTTTTGTGTTTTATTTTTACGTTCTCGTTTAGTCTTTTGTGTCTTTTTCTTTTTAGCTTGACTCTATAGCCGAATGGCATGGATGAAGGCACTTAGAGACTGGATTCTACTCCCCTCAATCGTTTCAAAGTTCGATTGAAGGAAGTTCCCCAATTAGAGCGAGTTGTTGTTCTCAAAATCAGCAACGCTCGTTTTTGTAGATAACCCCACGAAACTTGTCCGTTTCGTAAATCTACACTCTAAGCTCGTGAATCGAGAAAAGATGTTCTTGTTCTCGTGCGAGGTCATTTGACATTTTAAAACTTGTTTATGATGTTTCCTTGAATTGATTTCTTAATATTTGCGAAGAATATTCAAGTCGTAAATTGGTTTAGGTGTTAATTTTAGTCTTTTTTTTAAGTTGGGTAAATTTTGGCTCTTGATATGCAAGAGCGGCAAAATTTGCCGCTCTTACATATTATTTAAGTTTGTTTTTGTTTCGATGTAATGTCGGCAAAAAATGCCGCTATTACATCATTTTTAGCTCACATGTGCGAGAGCAGTTAAATTCACCGCCATCGCACATGTCTTCCATCGGAGTTTCACCATATAATGTCGGCCATTTTCGCCGACTTTGCATATTGGTCGATTTAAATGTAGCAGCGGCCGAAATCCCCGCCCGAACGGGATCTTCGGGATTTCGATGTCAAGTGCCATTAATGGCCACTCGTGCCAGGCGATTAAACTCCGATTTCAACCTTTAAAAGCGTCATTGCTCCCCATTGTTGTCATTTCCTATGCTAAAACCTTTTGAGTTGACTTACCAATGCTCTCCTCGACCGCCTGATTGCATACTCCAGATCTGCGACGGATTTTGCGTTGAAGATCGAATATAGGGCTTTCAGTTCTAAACGGGTATGTACTCCTTGTGTTTTCCATTTTCCTCTCTCATCTGATTTTAGGTTTATGTCGTTTAGGTTTTTGTTTCTGATTTTCGATGCGTTTTGTTTTAAGTTTTTTCTTGTTGTTTGTTTCTTTTTGTCCTTTTAGTGTTTTGTCTTTAGAATGCCCTAGGTTTTTCTTCGAAAACCCTAGGAATTCCATTGCCCTAGGTTCTACCCCGGAAACCCTAGGGATTGTATCGCCCTGGATTTCCCAAACCCTTGTTGCATTCCCCTCACGTAACGTCGGCGGGTTTTGCCGAGCTTACCTGATATGGTGACCTTTGCCGAGTGTAGAAGCAGCGAACATCCTGTTCCCTGTGCTTTAAACTTGCAATGTTATCAAATGCAACAGCGGCTAAGTTTGCCGCTAGAACCTCACCACACCTTTCGATGTGCATCATCGGCATTATTTGCCACTTGGACATGTAAGGAACCTCCCTCATGCATTGTCGGCAAATAACGTCGACAGAACATCGAAAGTGAACCTTCAAATGCTGCCCAATATGCAACGTCGGCATTATTTGCCGCTCATACAAATGTCATCGCTCAACCCCATGCAATGCCGGCAAATTTTGCCACCGAGGTATAAACTTACAATGTTTTCAAATGCAGCATCGGCGTTTTTCGCCGCTCGGACATAAAAAACCTTTCATTCCTTTTGCATGTAGTAGCGGTAAAATCCGCCGCTCCTACCAACCCAAACTTTCCCAACACATGCAAAGGCGGCGAAATTCGCCGCCGATGCAAATAATACAAAACACCCATCTGCAAGGGCGGTGAATTTTGTCGCCCGTGCAAAAATGACTCAAATTTTCCTAACACTGGAAAATTTCCAATTTTGTTTTCCCGAGCCCGCTTCTCCTCTGATTCTTGGCTAGCTCGCACTATAGCCCCTTTTCAAGCGCATTCCCATAGTCCTGATCGCTCAACATGCAATTTTCCCAGATTGCCCATATTTTCCCTGAATGCATGATCATGACTTTTGTTGCAGTTTCTCTTGCGGAGCTCCATTCAACGTCAGACTTCTTCATGGTAAAAGCTCATCCAAATGACTGACTTGTCTCCGAAGAAGGCAAAAGCGATGAAATACAAATACCAAGGTGTTTTCCCAATCACCTCAATCCACTCTAATGTAGAGGACATTAGAGATACAGAGATTGGCCATGTTGATATGGCTGAGTTTGTAGAGAGAACCAAGTCAAGCAACCCCAGTGCCATGATGAGGAAGATAGTGGAAAGTAATATTCATTTGGTATCCTCCTTCCCGGTGGCAGCTCACAATACAGAATTTGTCCTTCAGTGTGCCCATTTCTACAACAAAGATATCAGAGCTGTGGTGGACGCCAGTGGTAATGTGATAATCAGGTTGGATCCTGAGTTCATTGACAAGGTGTTCATGTGTCCTCCTGCAATAGAGGTGTTGAAGCTTGATTTCATCGAAGCTCAAAAGGAATATGACAAGAATCTAGAGAAGGCAAAGAAAGTGATCAACAACAAATGGTTGAAGATTGCAAGGTCAAGTTTGTCTAGATGGCCACGTAGCTTTCCTCGAAGTGATTTTGTGGAAGAAGTCGGTGACTTAATTACCCTCCTCAGCAGGATAAGAGGTTTGTCCTCCTCTTCACAATTTCATGAATGGATGTATCCTTTCATTAAGGTCATACTCCAAGGCAAGCAGGTTATTTTCTGGGGAGAGCAAATCAGTAACGCTTTGCACGATTAGCTGACGAAGGTATCCACTACCTCCAAGTTCTTCATGACTTCCTACCTGGTATACATTGCAGCCTCCATGAGGATTTTTCCAGGATTATCGTCAGAAGGGGATAGAAGAGTAGTCCCAGTATATCAGTATTATTCTCAGCTAACTCTGAAAGGTTCCATTCACCATTTCAGGAGAGTGAATGATGCGTTCTTTGCTGTATTCTTGTGTCTTTTTGATCCCCAACTGGAATAGAGAAGAATTTCAGACGAGGCATGGTCAGTGGTTAATGGTTTTGGTTGTATGTTTTTGCAGTTTCCGTCTTTTTCATACTTGAGGGTTGGCTTTTTCCCAGGCTACCCTTATATGCTTCCGAGGTTTCCTTCAGATAGACTGGTATTGATGGAGTTGTGTAGACAGATGATTGTCGTGCATAACAAGCAAATGGAACTCAAGAAGCCTGGCTTCAGATTTCCAGTAGAGATCGGCAGATATTCAGTGTTGACTGCCGCAAAGGCAAGAGCTATTGAAATGGAAATGCAGTTGGTCACCATGAAGCAATTCAAGAGGAGGCCAAAATTTGACTACCGGGGTGTGAAGGATAAAATCAAGAGGAAAACACAGTTTCACAAACCCATGGTGGAAGATGTCTGGATAGATTTGAGGACAGAGGAAGACATCAGGAAACTAGACTATAGCAGGCTGTCTCTAGATCAAATTGAATATCTGGGACTTGCTGATATTCCAGAAGACCTTGTGGATGATGGCGAATTGGTTGATGCCAAGTATGAAGCAGAACAGATAGCTGGTACTCCTCTACCTCCAATTCAATGGTCCCAAAAGGAGCTGACTTCGCTAAGGAAGAGATTTGAGCCCATATTGGCTAACACCAATAAGTGGCTGGAAGATAAAGGAATTACGCTGAAGGAATTCCTCACTGGTTCAGAAACTGAAGTTCAAGAGCAGACTGGTAAGAAGGTTGAAAACAGAACGAAGAATAAGAGTGATGCTCCATCATCCTCTAAAACACATAAACCTAAAATCAGATTTGTGACGAAGAAAGCAAAAGTTGTTGAGGAGGAACCTGAACCAAAAGAAATGGAAGTCGAAGAGCCAGCGACTGAAGATCTGGCAACTGAAGAGCCAGCTACAGAAGAGATGGATGTCGAAGACAAGGATTCAGAGCAACAAGATAAAGAGGCTTTGTCTCCACAGGACAATACACCTGTTGCACCCCCTATGCCTGCTTCCCCCATTATCATTCCTTCCTCTGAATCCCCCTCTCCTCCTAAAATAATCTTTGATAATCCCCACAGCACTTTTGAGAATGTTCTCCGTTCGTCTGATTCCATTCCTAGTTTGTCATCTTCATATTTTGATATTGGTGACACATCTATGTTTGATCATTTTGTGATGCATACTGAACAAGTTTCAAGTGCCAATGTAACAGGTGCAGTTTTTACCAACACCCCGCCTATTGTTTCCTCCACCAGTACAAGCACAGTTCCAGTAACACCAGTGGTAGGAATGGACTCCAATGTGAATACTTCTCTGCTTCCACCTTGGTTGTCAGCTTACACGCCAAAGAGAAAAAAGCAAGTCATCTCTCCAGATGATTTTGATTTCACCAAGCTGGTACCTGCAAAACCTAAGGCTCCGAAGAAACCAAAGATCCTTTCAAGGGTACTTGAAGAAAAGGGGCAGAAAGTTTTGGAGATAGCAAAACCCCCACAGGATGCAACTGTTGAAAATTTTGACATGAATGACTACTCAATCTCTAGGGTTGAATTGGGCAAAATCACCCATGAAAGCGCTAAAAATGATATGCAGTCAGCCATGGACATCCTGATCCAGAAGTTTGACAGGGAAAAAGAAATGAAAGATTACTATAAGGCAAAGGTAGAACAGCTGACTGCGGTGGTAAGAAAGATCACTTTGAACTCAAAAGCAGTTAGTCCAGAGGCCGTATCTGTAGAAGACCCTGTCATTCTGAAGGCAGAAAAGACCCACCTCCGAGGGAAAGTACTTGAAGAGTACTTGGATAGGATGCGAGCCCAGGGAATCTCTTTGCTCACGGAGGTATTTGAGAAAACGGATAAGATGAGGAAGGTAAGGGCAGAACTCAACGATCTCATTGATGCCATCACTCATGATATTGAGCGCACAGAGGATACTCATGATAAGTGGGTGGAAATGAGGAAGCTGAAAATAAGTACCTTGATATCCATTGGTGCTATTTCTAACAGGGATTCGTACACTGAAACAAAGGAAGCTCTGATGTACAGGAGCAGTATGCTTAGGAATTTGATCAAGGATCTTGAGGCTGCAAAAGAGATCAGCGAAGAAAATGATGTCAACCTTTTGCATAAGTTGGAGGAACTGCCTTGTAACTTGGTATCACAAGATAACCAATTCCTGTCAGCAGAAGAAATGGTCAAAGAATTTGAAGACATGTTCCAAAAGGAATTTGAAGATAAAGTATTTTCAATAACTTCTGTGGACAACCTCTTGGACATCCAGTTAACCTTGGACAATCTAAAAACCAGGTTAACCAATCATGCCAAGTCGATCACTACAGTAAGGGATGCCATAGTGAGGGCCAGGATGATCTTCAAAAACACATTCAACCCAGATAGCATTGAAATGCAGGCGACCTTCACTATGTATGATGACCACATGAGAAAAGGTGGTGTCACAAATTGAAGCAGCTGGTTCTTCCCTTAGTTTATTTTCTAATTTTCACATGTACTTTTAAAACAATTTTGGACATTTTTACATGTACATTTTCAATATGTAATTACATGTAAAAATATAGGAAGTCCCAAGTCAATAAGGACTCCTATTTTTGAATAAGTCAAAGTAGTTGTAGATTTCCTAGATTTTCTCAAGGTCTTTCCCTATAAATAAAGGGGACCTCTTTTGTAAATATCTATCTTTTGTCTATTGCAAGAAAACTCTGGCGAATTGAAAAGCAAATCAAGACTTTGTGCTTATTTGAAAATCAATATTCAAATATTTATCAATACAAGAAAGCAAGTTCAATTCCAATCTTTGTCTTGGGATTATTTGTGTTGTGATAGTTTTGTTCTTATGTCTTGTTATCTTAATCTTATTTGATAATAATTGAAGTGTGGAGTTTGTTTCAAGTGATTAAAGAGCGCTCTTAATTTGATTCTGATAAACTTTGTGTTATCAAATCGGTTGTGGGTTATATGTTCATGTTTGTGAGAATACAACAGTTTGGGGACTTTGTGCTGCAAGTTGTTATATTTGAATTACTTTTATCATATTGAAGAGGAGTGAAGACTTTGGGCTGCATTCTACTTCAAATAGTTCCGGTTACAAGTAGGGAGTGAGGTAGCAGAAAACTTTGTGTTTCTGTGATATTGTGATAATTTACAAGTTTTATATCAAGAGTTTGAAATATAAACATCTATTCTAAAAAAAGAGAATGAGATGAGATGGAACCACCACAAACATAGTTTTTAGTGTACATAAATTTGATAAGTGTTTGATTTACAAAAGTTAAATAATTAGAGGGAACCTCCCCTTGCTGAGAGGAGAGACTTCGTCTCATCATAGCTGTGGCTGATATACCTATTTTGCCGTTAGCAAGTTAACAACAAGATATTCACCCAACAGGATCCTACCAAAGGTTTGAAATGTCTTGAATGCCATTACAAACCTCCTTGATACTTAGGGTTTCTATGATGTTTCATGTCCATTCTTAAACCTTAAATAAATCTCTTAAATACTCAAGAACAACACTAAATACATCATGTCCACATGATTAACTAAACATCCAATTATCTCCAACAAGGCACAATGGAATGTACAGGGCTTCATGATTGGTAGAGGGTTGTATAAGGTTTAAAATAGTTTGACATATCCTTCAAAGCATATAGAACCAATCAAAACCTTTCATACCTCTTGTACTATGCTTCTTTCTTGATCTCTATAGCCCTTTCTTTGCTCATGTAGTGGCTTCTCCACTTTTCATTATGGCTCTTTCATTGTTTCATCCCACTGCTGCTAACATCTTGTACAAAGACCCTTATCTTGTATACCAAAACCTTAACATTGTCTTCATGGTTCCTTTAGATATGATTGTTTCTTTGTCACTATCATGGACTTTTACTCTTTTCTCACTATTGTTGCATGCTTAACAATTCCTCATTTTGACAGTCTACTATCTCCATAGCCTACTGTCATGTTTTTCCATTGACTATGCATTGACTAATTTGCTATCATGACTACTCCTTTCCATTTTTTTCTTCTTTTTACTATCTACCTAATCCCCTTTGACCTCTATCTTGCACCCTCAAGTATATAGAAGACCTTTGGTCTTCATGATCATTGTATTCTTTGTGGACTTCTATGATCTATAATCTCTCAATGAAACATTTATCTCCTTCATGAGTTAAACGTTCTTTTAAATTCTTAACAACAGCCTTCAACCATTGTCAAAATTGAGGATAGTCGTTCTAATAACCCCTCTGCTATACATGCCACTGTCATAGCTGGTTGTTTTATTTCTTTCAATCCCTCTTAGTATGCAAACTTGATATATCCTCTATTTGACAGTTAGGATTAAGACATCATGAAGGTTTATTTTTTAAAATGGAAACCATTCTCACCACCTATAAGACTAAGATATCAATAAAAACCTCTTAAGAGCTAGTAGGGCTCTTAGACAGCAGCATATATTGTAAAATGACACAAATCTTCAAACCTCCTGACAGATCTCAACATAATCTTGGGTCTCTCCAATGCCTTCACAACTTCTAGGGTTTTGAGATGCAAACCTTCTTATATTAATCCATGTTTAGCAAAGTAAGAATGATTTGCCCATTTTAAAACCTTTGATGGACAGTCACTTAAGGATGACATTACTCCTGCAGGGGTTATATCTTCTAGGCTACTCTGTCCTTTATCAACCACTGCACCTCTTTAGTATGGCCTCCTTATTGCTATGTATTTCCTCCGTGGGGATCTCTTGTGACTCCCAATGCCCTAAAACTGCTTGAAACCTCCTGAAACATGATGAAAACTCATGTAAATGAGCTTACCACAAGGTTTACAAATCTTCATGTGAATACTCCATCAACATGAGGCATCCTTCATATGGAGGTGCCTTCTTTGTGTTGAAACCTGCAGCAAGATGAGAAGAAAGAATATATTGACCACCAAACGACTTAGATCAACCCTAACCAGTCACCAAAACCCTAAAATAGGCCTAAACTCCACTCAAACTCAACCTCACTCTCAAAACCACGACCAAAACCTACTTTGGTTTGAAAATCATTCCCTACACATGCCTACATGGATATATTTTGATGAAACTAAGGAAAGGACGTGGGAAAATCTTTTCATAAATGACATTTGACTAGTAATCTTTACATGCAACGTGAGTGAAGGACTTTTCTACGGAAAAAAACATGATTTTAATAAAGTTTAAAGTGAATAAAAACCTTACTAACTCCCTTTCAAGGCCTAAAACTAACATGCATCAAGTCTTGCAACAAAATATTACATTTTTTCATTTGTTTGCATTGTAAAACCTCTTCTAAGACCTTCTAGGACCTATAAACAAGGACTTAAGACTCTCAACGCCTCTTATGACTATTTGAGCCTAAAAGGAGAAAAAATGTCAACAGTTATTATAATTCATCACAAAGAGTGTTAGTTTTCTTGTTTACATATTCTTGTTAGGTAAGGTGATTGTAACTTGTTCAACCAACCACCAAATATGTTTGGAAGATTATTATGTGGAACAAAATACAAGATTTATTCTCTTACAAAGTATTTTTAATATTGATTTGGATCTCAAATGGATAAACCTTTGGCAAAGGAGCTTGGTGTCTAAGACTCTCTCAAAATTGGACTATGGATCCTAAGATGGATAAAAATGCATGCAAAAGTTTGGATGTTTTGGATAAAGTGAATAATCACAGGTTTAACACAAAGAATACACACCAAACACATGAAAAAACCTAATTTATTCAAGTAGGAGTGTCTTCTAATGTGGTCCCATAGATAAAATACTATCTACCAGCTGAGGGATAGGTATGGAGTTATGCGTTGCATGAGAACCCTTACCAAAGATGGCCAAAGGCTTCTCCAAGGTTAGCTCTATCTCAACACATGGAAGTACATTGTGAGTAACTTCAAGGGGCGGTTCACGTCCCTTGCACCACACTAAAAGATAGATAAAAGGTCTTAAACTAGGCTTGTACAAGTTCTCTAAGAGTGCCCTCTATATATGCAAGGTATGTGGGGTCCAATCTGTGAACACTAGTCCATCTACAAGCATGAGACCAAAGCAAAGGCTCTAACAATCTCTTCACCTTGTGTCTTGAATCACCAGGGGCCCTAATGTCATGCTAGACACAATGATGACTAGATTGAGGTACAACTTTCATTCTCCCCCTTTGATATACTCAAACTAGAACATGTGGTTGAGGTCATCCCTTGGGGTGATAAAATCCCCAAGAAGGCCTCCTAATGGGAAAGGTTAATGCTAAGTGTTTTCAATCTCCAAGCTTGAACGAAGCACAAGGAAAGAGCATACACACACTAACACACCTTGGGTGGTAAAAGTGAACCAAGAGGTGTTTTTAATCCTCAAGATTACTTAGTGGTGCGAGAGGAGACCATACACACACACTTGATCCACACAAACAAGATTAATTAACCCTTAGAAATCAAAGTGTGATGTAAAAATGAATGTTCTCAAAGGGTGTTTTTGATTCCCAAGCTCATCGTTCAATGCGAGGGAAGAGCATACACACTCCTAAGCACACATCAATTTCACCAAAAAAGCAAACACAAAGTTTCAAATGATAGTCTTTGACAAGCGAAAACCTACACCACACTTGTTAGTAGTTTCCAAAAGATGAAGTCTTTGAGAAGCGTAAGCTACAAACAAGTGTTAAAACTCAAAGAGGATAAATCTACAAAAATTAAAAATAGATGTCAAGATAAAGTAGATTAGATGGCACCAATAGATTCCTTGTGATTTTCTATGCAATTTCAAAAATAATACCAAATTTTGATTTCATATGCAAAAGTTATGAGAAATTGAAGTTTGGTGTGCTATTTCATAGGCAAAAGCATTGATCTATAGGTAAAAGCACTATTTTATAGGCAACAGCACCATTTTATAGAAAAATCACCCATCTACTAGAAAAAGTGCCCATCTACAAGAAAAAGCATTGAAAGATAGTCAAAAGCACTAAGCTATAGAAAAAGCATGGCAATATAGAGCAGGAGCGTTGAAAGACAGTCAAAAGCACTAAGATATAACAAAAGCATGATGATACAAAGAAAAAGTATTGAAACAAAATCAAAAGTGCTAAACGACAAAAAAACAAAAGATTATACCATAGTACAAAAGCATCGATATGTAGATGAAAGCGCAGATCTATGGCAAAAGTGCAACTTTACATGCGAAAGCATCAAGTCACAAACAGAAGCATTAAGGCACATACGAAAGCACTAAACTATAGTCGAAGGCACTATCCTACAAACAGAACCATCAAACTACAGCCAAAGTGTTTGATGAAAAAGAGAGGCCTAGTCAAAGCATACACTAAGTCAATCTTTAGATCAAACATTGGAACACAAACCGAGCTTGGCTACAATCTTGAAGGAGGGCCAAACTATAGAGGTTCTATTTCTTTGTTGTATTCAGAGAGATTGAGATAAATATGCTAGATCTAGGGTTTCTAATGATGGAATATACCAAAACAGAAGTTACATACCTTACACAACTGAGAACCCAGAAAGCAGGACCTGAAGTGAGTAGTACAGGACTGTCGGAACCACTACTAGAAATTAGGGCAGATCTAGGAGGACTATTTCACCCACACACAATTGTCCTAGGGTTTAGGGCTCTCTGAAGGTGGTTTTCAAGAGTCTAGATCTGGGTAAGTGCACAAAGATGGGGGACCAAAAGGGGGTCTTAAGTGGCCACTTTTTTTCTAAAATCAGGAAAGAGTGATGTTGGATGAGAAAATGAAGATAGTTACACTCAAAATTTGAAGATGAAACAAAAACAAGAGTCATAGTGTTCTGAATCTAGTTTCTAAACTACTAATTTTTTTTAAAATGGTTGAGATTAAGGGGTTCAAAAAGGAGGGCCACACAAATTGGTCCTATTTTTTTCAAAAAAACATAACATAGCATTTGATGTGGCCCCCCTAAAATGGTTAACATAACAAAGAAATTAGCTAACACCATGCAGTTTATCCCTGATTTTTCTAATAATTTTTTCATGAATAATTGATTTTTTACTAATTTTCAAAGTGTACACATCCTGAAAAATAGAAAATTGATCGTGCTCCCCCCTAAATTTTTTGAAAACTAATCAAAAATCCAATTTTTTTTAATATGTATAGAATGGAGTCTAGCTTCTAAAAATGTAATTTATATGAAATTTTGATGAACAGTTAAAAAAGTCAAAAATGCCACACACTAGTTTTTGACAAAAAATAGATACACTAACAAAAGAAATTAAAGATGAAAATCTTAAGATACTCAAAATGTGAAAACAATTATATGGTTAGAAAGCTAAGAGAGAGCTTAACATTATCATGGTATTTTTCTACTTGTCATTGAAACAAGTGCAAACCTGATGGGGAGCATGCTCAAGATTATGTAAATTATTTTACAATCTACAAAAACATGCCTTTGGGTTGGAAGCCCAAGGCAAATACAAGCCAAAGGCTTGGAAATTACTAAATCAAACAATAATGTGAGCACGGTATAATGCACTCATGTTATGTGCATGCATTCACATAATGTGAGTGTGTTATAACATGCTCACGTTATTGTGAAATAAAACTCTCTCTCTCTCTCTCTCTCTCTCTCTCTCTCTCTCTCTCTCTCTCTCTCTCTCTCTCTCTCTCTCTCTCTCTCTCTCTCTCTCTCTCTCTCTCTCTCTCTCTCTCTCTCTCTCGTTATATATATATACACACACACACATTCAAATGAGTATGGCTTCCATCTTGCAAAAAGAATAAATTAGTTGCAATAGTTAAAAGAAATGACCTAATATTTAAAAAGAAATATTCTCTATCATTTCCTCTTTTTTTTAATATTTTGTTATAACAAAATAGAATATATTAGACTGGATGGTTTTAGCCCCCTTTTGTTTATATTTATATATATATGAGCATATAGATAAAAGAAACTACTCTTTTAGCATTTTGGTTTTATTTTATTTAAAACTGATTTAAAAAAATAGAAAGAAAAAAATTTAGATATATATACTTATATATAAGTAAATATATACATTTGAAAAGTTTTATAAAACAAAATTTGTTATGTTTATATTTTTTTTAGGTGTCAAAAAAAAATTTATAGAAAGCAAAGTGTTTAAAAAAAATAGGGAACAAGTTTAGGTTTTGGGAATTTGGGGGTGTAGATGCCAAAAATTGAAAACTAATGAATCTGCAACAGAATGAAAACTATTTTCAACACCACATCAATGAAGTCTATCCTAATTGAACACAAATACAAAAATGAAATTCTAAACTATGAAAAACCACATAAAAGCATTCAAAAAGAACTATAACTTCATTGTTTCCTATCACCAAGATCTTGATTTCTGCATTGATGCCCTCAAATTTTCATATGCATGCATGCAACAAGAAGTTATGGTGAACGGATGATAGATTATGCTCCAAATCCAGTATCAATTCTCTATCAAATTTTTTGTATCAATTCTGTATCAAATTCTCTATATCCATTTTGTCCCTTTAGTGAGAAGAAAAGAGGGTTTAAATAGATGCCTCACGGAATAAAACCCAGATCATGGGAGAAGATGTGGAATTGAATGTTGAAACGGATAAACGGACATTTGTCCATATTGCCAGGGCTATTTTTTAAAGAAATAAATAGAGCGTTTATGGAATAGTGGAATTTTAGCATTTTATGGAGAGAGTGGGGTTTGTGCATTGAATATGCAATAAAGGTAATTTAATTAAGTGAAATATATGATTAATGAAATATGCAAATGGATAATGATTTATTTAAACGTAAGGGTATTTTAATGAGTATGCATGAAATGATTAAATGAATTTATTTTTTAACGATTTAAGTGATATAATGAATAAATAGACGAAATTATATAGTGAATTAATTAAATAGATAATAATAACTATTTAATTAATAGAGAAATAATAAATAGGAGAAAGTATTTTAATAGATAAATACTATCCATTTAATTAATAGAAGAATAATAGGAGAAAGTATTACATGAATTAATTAAATAAATAATAATATCTATTTAATTAATAGAAGAAAAGTAGGATGATTGTGAGGGCAAATTTAAGTGTCTACATTTTGGCCCTCTTTGAGATAATGCAACCTGTCGCGTTGTTTCAAAGAAGAAAGAATTGATTAACTGATACGTGCCCTAGAGATATCCTAGCAAGGATGATGATAAGGATGGTATGCCCCCTCAAGAGATTGATTGATTTGTGATAAGATTAATCTCTCAATAGATCATGGGGAGAAGATTTGATTATTGACATTGTGCGAGTGATTAAGCAGAGATGCACTTTTGATGAAAATGCACAACTGATAAGTGAATATGTACATTTGATGAAAATGCACAACTGATGGGCGTAACTAAACAATTGATGGAAATGCTCAATATAGCCATGTTGATGAGCTGATTAAGTTGATTGAGATTGATGCTAGCGCAAAACAATGAGTGATTAATAGTTTGAGTGATCATGGAGCATTTTAGTCCTAGGCTAAAAAGCAAGTTGATTGATTTGATATTTGGATTAGAAGATAGGTATCAATTGGATAAAGCGATTAATTAATCTTTGATATAAGGAGCATGAAGAAAATGAAATGATGAAGGAAATGGATGATGGAAGAAATGACGGGTAAAACGGAATATGAAGAAAATGAAGGTAATGAAACTTCTTGTGCATTACATAGTGTTTTATCATCATTGAGCTTATTATGTCGCAAATTAGTATAAGCCTCTAGATAACATTAATGTCTTGACGACTTGAATATTGTTTGCATTTTTATTTAGCAACAAAATATAAGCATCTAGGTATAAGGACCTTAGATGACCCGAATACTTATTGCATGGAAGACACTATCAGACAAGGAATGCTCTCATCCACATTAGACTCATAGGTCCTCGATGATTTTAGACAATCATGTCCTAAGACGAGTCATCCTGTGAATAAGGAACAATCCACAAATAGCAAGCAAGTGAACATGCCCCATCCTCACCTCTCTAGTTTAAGACATCCTCGAGAAGCTAAAAGACATGCCAGCAAAGATAAAATCATAAATCAATCAAAGATCAACAAACAAACAAGCATCATGCTTCAATGTAGAACTGATTTTTGTCACGGTTTATGCATGTGGTTGGACTTGAAAGATGGATTGATAGGTATGTTGCAATGTACGCTTGATTGTCGATCTTGGCATGTTCTGATTTTGCTAAAGTTCAAAGCTGCGAGTTAATCTGAAAGTATCACTGTTTTTGGAATTTTTGAAGTTATTTGATTTTTTTGATTTTGGAATATTTTGATTTTTTTGGATTTTTGGAATGTTTTGATTTTTTTGGATTTTTGGAATGTTTTGATTTTTTTGGATTTTGGGAATATTTGATTTTTTTGGATTTTGGGAATAGTTGATTTTTTTGGATTTTGAAATGTTTTGATTTTTTGGATTTTTGGAATGTTTTGATTTTTTTGGATTTTGGAAATGTTTTGATTTTTTTTGGATTTTGGAAATGTTTTGATTTTTTTGGGGTTTTTGGAATGTTTTGATTTTTTTTTTATTTTTGGAAATATTTTGATTTTTTTGGATTTTGGAAATGTTTTGATTTTTTTGGATTTTGGAAATGTTTTGATTTTTTGGATTTTTGAAATGTTTTGAGATGGTATTGGATGACAATTTGGGTAGCCTTTGTGCTAGATACCAATGACAAGGGGAAAACCAAGTCTAGGTGTAAGGATAATGTAGGATTGGATTAGATAGATGGATAAAAGGACAGGCGATAGGATAAGGGATAAAAGACTCATGATAGATAGATAGATAAAAGGATAGGCTATAGTGGATGGATGTATGCATAAGAGAAAGGATGTGATCTCAAAAGGCTATGTCGCTTCGGAATAACATGCCCCGTTCTAAGTAATATGCTTAGGATTTTTCATGACAACGCTTAGGACAATATGATGATGATAGGATGGATTGGAAGGGATGAGGTACATCAAGAGATACCCAAAAATCATTAAAAATGTAGACACTTAAATTTGTCCTCACAATCATCCTACTTTTCTTCTATTAATTAAATAGATATTATTATTTATTTAATTAATTCATGTAATACTTTCTCCTATTATTCTTCTATTAATTAAATGAATAGTATTTATCTATTTAAATACTTTATCCTATTTAGTATTCCTCTATTAATTAAATAGATATTATTAGCTATTTAATTAATTCACTATATACTTTCCTCTATTTATTCATTATATCACTTAAATCATTAAAAAAATAAAATCATTTACTCATTTCGTGCATACTCTATTTGCATACTCATTAAAATACCCTTACATTTATATAAATCATTATCCATTTGCATATTTCATTAATCATATATTTCAATTAATTAAATTACCTTTATTGCATATTCAATACACAAACCCCACTCTCCCCATAAAATGCTAAAATTCCACTATTCCATAAATGCTCTATTTATTTCTTTTAAAAATAGCCCTGGCAATATGGACAAATGTCCATTTCTCCATTTCAACATTCAATTCCACATCTTCTCCCATGATCTGGATTTTATTCTGTGAGGCATCTATTTAAACCCTCTTTTCTTCTCACCAGAGGGGACAGAATGGATATAGAGAATTTGATATAGAATTGATACAGAAAATTTGATACATAATTGATACTAGATTTGGAGCATAATCTATCATTTGTTCACCATAGCTTCTTGTTGCATGTGTGCATATAAAAATCTGAGGGCATCAATACAAAAATCAAGATCTTGGTGATAGGAAATAATGAAGTTACAGATCTTTTTTAATGCTTTTATGTGGTTTTTCATAGTTTAGAATTTCATTTCTGTATTTGTGTTCAATTAGGATAGACTTCATTGATGTGGTGTTGACAATAGTTTTGATTCTGTTGCAAGTTCATTAGTTTTCAATTTTAGGCATCTACAGGGGGACAGCAGGGCCAAGCCCTGTCCACCCCTACCCCTTCGACACAGGCCATCGGGGGCGGGGTCAAGGACCCCGTCCCCATAGAGTATGCAGGCTATGTGGGGTGGGAACCCCTGTTCCTAGGCCACCACAGGCTGGCTGACCTGTGGCGATTAGGCCCCCAAACCATTAAAACCAAACCCTCCGGCTAGCAATAAAAATTTGTCACTGTTAATTTTTTTTTAAAACATTTTCTTATAATATGCTTTGTTATATATGTAAATACACACACACACACACATAAATGTATATATACATATATATATGTATATATACCCTAGTCTTTGTATATACATAGGGGTCTCTTTTACTGTTTTTCTTTCAGTTATATATATATGCTTTTATTTCTATTTAGGCACTATTTTTTAAAAAAACATATTTATATATGGATATGTATATTGAAAATATATACCTATATATATAAATAAAACTATAGAAAACTAAAGAGACTATTATAGTATTATATTTTAAAAATGACCTTGGAGGGAAAAAGGGTATGAGAATATTTGAAAAATTCAAACTTAGAAACAAAACTATAGATTAAAACTTTGAAAACTATTAGACAAATAGAAAATAGAAAATTATTAGAAAGCTAGATCAATGTTGAGAAATAATCTTCCCATGAGGGAAGAGATTTATCTCTCTTTCTTTTCCTCCAACCCAACCTGCAAAACCAAACAACATTTGTGAGTGAAATGAGAAATAATAGTCCTTTTACAAACCTATTTTAGCTTTGAGAGTGTTGCCCTAATGATTAAGGCATGTTAAACAATTTTTAAACCCTTTTTACTATTCAAACCCACTTAAGTGAAAATTGGAATTATTTGTATAGTTCTATAGCTAATTTTTTAATTTATTGCACCTTTAATTTAATTTGTTCCCTAGTTTACTTTTGTAATGTTATGCTATTAAAATTTCTAGGAAATTAGATGTCGGGGTAATGTTATGCTGCCAAATTTTTGTTGGGAATTAAGGTGTCTCAACCTTGGTAATTCCTTGTATTATTTTCATTGTATTTATTTATTTATTGCCTATTGTGTAATTAGGATGCAAATCCTATGTTGTCATCTTGTGGGAGTTGGCACGGTGATGTGTCATCCTACATGGAATATGACAAGTTATAAATTTGTCCTCACATGAGGAGATAGGTGTTCCACGTAGTGTTGCAAGTATGGGCCTAACCGGTGTTGTCATTGATGTCAACATACTTCTGTTGCATTAATGATAAGGATTTGATGAGCTGTGAACTGAGGATATTGAGAAAACTAGTCTCAATCAGGATTAGTGATGATAGTAAGGCAAAAGTCTAAGACAGGATGAGGATCAGAGGATGTGAATTAAAGGGTTTGTAGATATGTGTCTTAAGGTGGTCCAACAGTGATTTCAGAGGTCCACATGAAGATATGAAGAAGTTGTGGCCGCTCAAGTAAAACCAGTTCCGGTAGGTGTTCAGAGGTAATAGAGTGTAACAAGAAAGGTCCGGTGAGATCCAGAAATGAAGTTTCATGTTCTATGGATTTAATGGAGTGCTGAGGAAGTCTTTGTGGTGTATCAACTCTATTGGTTCGTGGTTTGAAGGTCCGCAAGCATCTATTCCTTTGTGACAGTTATGATAGACTGTGTTCTTGAGGTTCCAGATGAAGGAGAGAAGGATTTCAGTAAGTAGAAAAAGTGTGGATGTTCTTGGTGATTCAGGCAAGCTTGCGGAGGTCTTTGGATTGTGTCCAATTCATGTTGGTGATCTGCATTGAAGTTGGAGCTTGCAATTGAAGAGTAACTTCTGTATGATGGTATTCTTCTTGAGACAAGCCGACCAAATGAGTTATGCATCTATCGATGATCTTATGAATGTTTGCCAACTTAGATGATCATTCCTAAGTTGATGCCTTGTATAAATAAGGGATTACGAAGTCAGTTTGAATTAGCCTTTGGCGTGGAGATGAGAGTGTGGTAGAGAAGAGGAGAGCGAAAGGCAGAGCAGAAGTATTGAGCTTAATGGAACCGATTCAAACATGGTGAAGATGCTATTCTCTAGTTCATGTATGTGATACTTATTTCTTTGTAGATAGTGTGTCTCTTGTAGGCAGTGAGCCTCTTGTGAGCAGTGTGCTCGAGTAGTGAGCCCTAATTGGCATGTGTCATTTTGTTCTTTCTATTCTTCTAACAGAGAATACATTCTTGGGTTAATCACCCCGTGGTTTTTCCCTTAACTGGGTTTTCCACATCAAAATATTGGTGTCTTATGTGTTGATGAGTTTCTACTTTTGATTTGAATGCATTATGTTTCATGTTTAATATACTGCTAATCACTAAGAGGATTTAAGTGTGTAAATTGGAGAAAGTTTTGCACAACTGATTCACCCCCTCTCAGTTGTGTGCCCTAAGTCTAACAATTGGTATCAGAGCTAAGTTCCTCTAAAAGGAGCTTAACCGCTTGAGGAGATCCAGGATGTCACCTTACAAGAAGGATAGTCTGAAGTTTGATGGAACCAACTTTGCTCTTTGGAAAGGTCACATGAAATGTCACTTGCAGTGTATGGGAATGGCATACTGGTCCACGGTTACAAAACCCTATGTACTTCCACAGGGTGGTCCAACAACCCTAAATGAAATCACAGATGCTGAAAATAATATGCGGACCAAAGAGGCTCTTCTAAGCACATTATCTGACTCAGAGATCTCAAATGTTATTGACCTACCAACTACCTTTGAGATTTGGAATAAACTGGAACTTTTGCATGAAGGAGACCAGTATGTTAAATGTGCAAGGTTACAGAGTCTAAAAGGGAAATTTGAAAAACTAAAGATGAGAGATGATGAAAATATTACCACTTTTATGCCAAGAGTGAATGAGCTGGTTTGTGGAATTAGAAATGCTGGTGGAGTCTTGGATGAAAATGAGATTGTTGGTAAAATTCTCAGATCCCTTCCTACTTCTTACAAAATCAAGGTTGCTGCCATTGAAGAATTTAGAGCCCATACAACTTTCACAAGAGATCAATTGGCTAGAAAATTGGCTGCATTTGAAATGACAGAGTTTGGAGATGACCCCCCCAAGATTGAATCTGCTTTCAAAGCTAGTGCCTCTATTAAAGGTAAACAAAGGTTTGATCCAGGAGAGAATTCTTCAAGGAAATTGTCATGGTATGAAAAAGCAAGAAAAGATCTGGAAGAACAAGAAGTAGAAACTGCTCAACTTGAAGCCCTTATTGCAAAAAGGCTGCCAAGAGGATCCGGTAAGTATGAAGGAAAATTACCTTTTAAGTGTTTTAACTGCAATAAGATTGGTCATTTTCCCTCAAGGTGTCCGGAAAGATTTTCAAGGCAAAATCCTAACAAGCCAAGGTTTCAAAAGAATTATTACTATGTACATGAAGATGATGATAATGAAGGAGTAACAGATGATGAATCAGAGATAGGAAACAAATCTGGAAATGAATGGGTGTTCATTGCCATCAAGGAAGAAGATCCAATGTCCTCTATATCTGTCAATCTTAAAACTGTGGAAAGAGCTCTGGCTGCCCAAATTGAAGAGAAGGATGATTGGGTCATTGACAATGGATGCTCTCACCATATGACAGGTGACAAAAATAAGTTTGTCGATTTGGAAAGGTATGAAGGAGGAGTGGTAAAGTTTGGTGACAATTCTGCTGGTAGAATCAGAGGAAGAGGAACTATTTCTTTTGATGGAAGAAACAAAATAGGTAATGTACTGTATGTTGAAGGTTTGAAGCACATTCTTCTCAGTGTTGGACATTTGGTGGACAAAGGCTATGATCTCCGATTCAAGGATGGAAAATGTAAAATCTTTGAAAGTTCTGGAACAGAGATTGCATTCGGTACTCAAACTAAAGGTAATATCTTCCACTTGGTTGGTACTGGTAAAAGCTGCTTATTTGTTCAAGTTGACCAGAGTTGGTTATAGCATAGAAGGATGTGTCATGTGAACTTTGATAATATCATCAAGATAAGTAATACTCAGGTTGTAAGAGATCTTCCAAAATTGGTGAAACCTACTAACAGCTTGTGCAAGGAATGTCAGTTGGGTAAGCTGAGCAGAGTCACATTCAAAAGCAAGCAACTGTCTTCTACCGAATTATTGGACTTAGTTCACACTGATCTTTGTGGTCCGACAAGAACCAGGAGTATTCAAGGTGATAGATACTTCATGCTGCTAATTGATGACTATTCCTAGATGATGTGGGTAACCTTTCTAAAGGAGAAATCAGAAGCTCTTGAGAAATTCAAAATATTCAAGGCTATGGTAGAGAATGAAACAGGATTAAAGTTGAAATGTCTGAGGTCTGATAGAGGTAGAGAATTCACATCCAATGAGTTCATAGAATTCTGTGAGAAACATGGAATTAAGAGACAGTTGTCTACTCCTAGGACTCCACAGCAGAATGGAGTAGTGGAGAGAAAGAATCAGACCATCCAAGAAGCATCTAGGACCATGATGATGGAAGCAAATGTTCCTCAGATCTATTGGAGAGTAGCTGTCAGCACTGCAGTCTATACTCTCAATCGAGTTCAAATCAGAAGCAATACCGGTAAGACCCCTTATGAACTTTGGTTTGGCATTACTCCTTCTGTAAGGTATTTCAGAGTCTTTGGTAGCAAATGTTACATCAAAAGAGATGAAGATCTACGCAAGTTTGATGCTAGAAGTGATGAAGGAATAGTCTTGGGTTACTCTACTCAAAGCAAAGCATATTGGTGTTATAACAAGAGACTAAGAAAGATGATAGAAAGTACAAATGTGAAGGTTGATGAGGGAATAGAGAAACCCTCAAGGTTTTATGAATATGATGAAGATGATCAGAATGGTGTTCTAGTTTAAGGAGTTCAATCCTCTTCTGAAAGTCAGATTCAAACTGGTCCAGTAAATCAGGAAGAAGAGATAGGTCTGAATGAGCCTGATCAAGAAGCAGAAGTGCAAGAAACTCCCAAAGTTCTAAGGTATGTAAGACTGAACCACTCTGAAGATCATATCATAGGTGACAAAAGCAAAGGTGTACTAACAAGAAGGAGAATTGCTCAAGATTCAGAAGAGTATTGTTTGATTTCAAAGATTGAACCAAAGATAGTGAATGAAGCTTGCAACGATGAAAACTGGACTAAAGCAATGGAGGAAGAGCTGGTGCAAATAGAGAAAAATCACACTTGGGATCTTGTTCCTAGACCTAGAAACAAGAACATGATTGGAACCAAATGGGTCTTCCGGAACAAACTAAATGAAGTTGGTGAAGTAATCAGAAATAAAGCCAGATTGGTCTGCAAGGGCTACTCTCAAATAGAAGGAACTAATTTTGAAGAAACTTTTGCTCCGGTGGCAAGAATTGAAGTAGTCAGATTATTTCTTGCCTTTGCTGTCTTCAAGGATTTCAAAATATATCAGATAGATCTCAAGTCTGCCTTTCTAAATGGTGACTTGGAAGAAGAAGTGTATATAGAGCAACCGGATGGATTTCAGTTGTCTAATCATGGTGATATGGTCTGCAAGTTGAAGAAGGCACTATATGGATTAAAGCAAGCCCCAAGAGCCTGGTATGAAAGATTAGATGAGCATCTTTTGAAGATTGGTTTCAACAAAGGTACTGCTGATAATAACTTATATTTCAAAATTGATCATGAAAACATCTTGATTGTTGAAGTATTTATTGATGATATCATCTTTGGAGGAAGAGATAGTATGTGTAAAACTTTTGCAAATCAAATAAAAAGTGAGTTTGAGATGTCTATGCTTGGTGGAATGAATTTCTTCTTGGGTATGCAAATTACTCAAACAAAGAAAGGAATCTTCATTTCTCAGACCAAATATGTGAAAGAATTGTTGAAGAAATTTGGGATGGAAGATTCAAAGCCAATGAATAATCCCATGGCATCCGGATGTAAGTTGATCAAAGATTATGACTCTCCTAAGGTAGACCAAACAAAGTACAGATCAATGATTGGAGGATTGTTGTATCTCACTAAAACTAGACCAGATATTATGCAAGTTGTTGGTCTTGTTGCTAGATTCCAAGCTGATCCTAGAGAATCCCATGTCATGGCAATCAAGAGGATTTTTAGATATCTAAAAGGGATGGTTGAGTATGGTCTGTGGTATCCTAGAGATCATGATTTCTCTCTTCATGCATATACAGATGTTGATTAGACAGGAGATGTGGATGACCAGAAGAGTACCAGTGGTGGAGCATTCTTTTTGGGGAAGAGATTGGTCTCTTGGCTAAGCAAGAAACAAGAGGTAATATCTCTGTCTACAACTGAAGCAGAATATATTTCAGCAGTAGGTAGTTGCACTCAAATTTTGTGGATGAAGCAGATGCTAAGAAATATCAAAGTGGAGTATGAGGAACCTATCACAATCTTCTGTGATAATTCAAGTGCTATAAGTATATCTAAGAATCCGGTGTTGCATTCAAAGACTAAGCATATATCTATCAAGTTTCACCTTCTGAGAGAGCAAGTGAACAAGAATGAAGTCAAATTGGAGTTTGTGTCATCCAAGGATCAGATTGTAGATATCTTTACTAAACCTCTGCCTAAGGACTCTTTTGAGTATCTTAGGGAGAAGTTAGGGGTTATTGCCCCTCTGGTGATGAACTAAGGTGCACTAATGTGCATCAGTTCGGTGGGTATCACAGTCACATCTTATGATCCAGATTGATGTTGGGGAGCTGCTACTCAGGGGGAGCAGCAGGTATGATTATGAAGTGGTGAAATTGCAAGTATATGCCCTTTGCCATTGATGTCAAAGGGGGAGAGAAGACATGTGAAAAATAAGTGGTTGTTGATCAAAGGGGGAGCAATAAAGGGAGAGAAGACATGTGAATGATTGTTGTTGATAGGGGGAGTTGTGACAGTAAGGAGAAGTTCTTGTCTTGATGGTTTTTCACATCATATGTTGCCATCAATGACAAAGGGGGAGATTGTTGCAAGTATGGGCCTAACCGGTGTTGTCATTGATGTCAACATACTTCTGTTGCATTAATGATAAGGATTTGACGAGCTATGAACTAAGGATATTGAGAAAATTAGTCTCAATCAGGAACAGTGAAGAATAGTGATGACAGTAAGGCAAAAGTCCAAGAAAGGATGAGGATCAGAGGATGCGGATTAAAGGGTTTGTAGATAGGTGTCTTAAGGTGGTCCAGCAGAGATTTTAGAGATCTGCATGAAGATATGAAGAAATTGTGGCTGCTCAAGTAAAACCAATTCTGGTAGGTGTTCAGAGGCAACATAGTGTAACAAGAAAGGTCCGATGAGATCCAGAAATGAAGTTTCCTATTCTACAGATTTAATGGAGTGCTGAGGAATTCTTTGTGGTGTATCAACTCTATGGCTTTGTGGTTTGAAGGTCCGCAAGCATCTATTCCTTTGTGACAGTTATGATAGACTGTGTTCTTGAGGTTCCAGTTGAAGGAGAGAAGGATTTCAGTAAGCAGAAGAAGTGTGGATGTTCTTGGTGATTCAGGCAAGCTTGTGGAGGTCTTTGGATTGTGTCCAGTTCGTATTGGTGATCCGCATTGAAGTTGGAGCTCGCAATTGAAGAGTAACTTCTGTATGATGGTGTTCTTCTTGAGATAGGCTGACCGGATGAGTTATGCATCTATCGGATGATCTTATGAATGTTTGCCAACTTAGATGATCATTCCTAAGTTGATGCCTTGTATAAATAAGAGATTGCGAAGTCAGTTTGAATTAGCCTTTGGCGTGGAGATGAGAGTGTGGTAGCGAAGAGGAGAGTGAAAGGTAGAGTAGAAGTATTGAGCTTAATGGAACCGATTCAAGCATGGTGAAGATGCTATTCTCCAATTCATGTATGTGATACTTATTTCTTTGTAGACAATGTGTCTCTTGTAGGCAGTGAGCCTCTTGTGAGCAGTGTGCTCAGGCAGTGAGCCCTAATTGGCATGTGCCATTTTATTCTTTCTATTCTTCTAACAAAGAATACATTCTTGGGTTAATCACCCCGTGGTTTTTCCCTTAACTGGGTTTTCCAAGTCAAAATCTTGGTATCTTATGTGTTGATGAGTTTTTGCTTTTGATTTGAATGCATTATGTTTCATGTTTAATATACTACTAATCACTAAGAGGATTTAAGTGTGTAAATTGGAGAAAGTTTTGCACAACTGATTCACCCCCCCTCTCAGTTGTGTGCCCTATGTCTAACACTTAGTGGTAAGAATATTTTGCCATGTGTCAGCATCTTGTATAGCGTGTAAGGGAATATTGACCGAAATGGTTATGACATATTCCTATGACAAATCTATGACATGTAAGAGTTAGAAATGGAAGATTCTATGACAGGTGAAGACATGTGTCGAGAAGCATCTTTGAAAAAGGCATCTTTGGGTGCCCCAATGAGGGTTATGACATGTTGCAAGAGAATATGCTATTTATAGCATGTTTATGATAGATTCTCTTACAACTGTAAGATATGTCAGTATGACGGATTCTATGACAGTCGTAAGAGTCATAAGAGCATCTGTCATTACCTAAATTAGGAATAGGCGACCTCTTTGGGATGGGGTGACTTGACAAGTGTCAGGAACATCTTACAATGTTGGACAAGTGTCCATAAGTGTGGGTTTTGGACCATGAGGCCATGTTGGATGCCCATCCCAAGATAGAGCCATTTTTGCCTTGTATTTTCTTTATAAACAGGTGCTTTGGAGAGGAGATGTATTATGTGATTGACAGGTACTGTTATGCTGCCAGATTGTTTCTGATATAAGTGTCAAAGACTTCTGCAAGAGCATTGGCTCCATGACTGTATTGTAACCTTCATTGTTTACGGAATACATTTGAGTTGTGTTTTGGAGTGTGGGATTTTTCACCCATAAGAGTTTTCCCCACGTATATCTTGTCTCTCTCCTCTTTTGTCTTACATTCTTGTGTATGTGTTTTCTACAATATTTCTGTTAGTGGGTTAATAACACTATAATTGTAAAGATTAAAATGAATTTGTACTCATCTCTCCTCATTAGATTAGTGTCGGAAGTAATTTTAGCACACCTAGCTTCCTTTTAGGTCGTATCAGAGCTTGATCACCTTTAGTCCTAGTTGTTGGGTAGGGATTTTTTGAGCTAATATTACGTTGAGTGGGAGCTTTGTGCAGAGTATTCTGTAATCTTGTTGCAAGAAAGAGATGGCAGGCACAGCCGGAAGATTAGAGGTGGAGAAATTCAATGGCACTAATTTTGAGTTATGGAAACTTAAGATGGAGGACATGCTTGTTGATCGTGACCTATGGGAAATCGTATTCGATGTAAAACCAACCGCAATGGCACAAGCAGATTTGGATCTCAATGATTAGAAGGCTAAGGGTCTCATAAGACTCAGTCTAGCTAATTCTGTCTTGTTAAATGTCCATGAGGAGAAAAGTACAAAAGACTTTTGGAAGAAGTTGGGTGATGTTTATCAGGCCAAATCCCTGGTGAACAAACTTTTTCTGAGAAAGAAGTTGTATTCTCTAAGGATGGAGGATGGAGGATCGGTTGCAGATCACCTGAATGCATTCAACATGTTAGTTGCACAATTGGCATCCGTTGGTGTGAATATGGAGGAGGATCGTTGTATGACATTTCTTTATTCTTTGCCAAACTTGTGGGATCATCTTGTGATGGCTATTGGGAGCACCACATCCACATTTAAAATGGATGATGTGGTATCTTCGTTGTTATCTGAAGAGATGTGGAGAAAGTCTTCTGAGGCAGCCAAAGAGGCTCTTGTAGTTCATGGAAGACCCAAGGAGAAAGGGAAAAAGAAGGACAAGAAAGATGAGAAGGGCAGATCCAAATCCCGTGGGAGATCCAAATCTCCTAGAAATTCCAAAGCTCTTTGTTGGAACTATGGCAAAACTGGGCATTTCTGAAAGGAGTGCAAGGAAGAAAAGAAAAAGAAGAAGAAAAATTTCCCAGATTTAGATTCTGACAAATTTCAAGATGATGGTGATGCCTTCATCGCAGCCCTGGCCACCCATGCATCTGATGATGTGTGGTTGATAGATTCTGGTGCATCATTCCACATGACCTCACATCAAAGCTGGTTCACAAAGTATGAAGATATCGATGGTGATGATTCTCATCTAAAGATTGTTGGTCGTGGAAGAGTCTCAATCCGATTCCCTAATGGACGAGTGAAGGGGATCACTAGGGTTATGCACATCCCAGGGCTAGCACAGAACCTGCTTTTTGTAAGTATGTTGAATGATGCAGGTGTGCAGGTTGTCTTTTCAAAGGATGGATGCAAGATGACTAGAGGATCTATGGTGCTTGCGAAGGGTACTCAGATAGGTACTCTGTTTCAGCTGGAGGAATGCACTTCACAGTGTAATAGTTCTTCTGACTCAAAGAAAAGAGCTACAGTCACTTCATCCTCACCATCTGAACAAGTAGTGAAGAAATCTGTTGTCACTCTTTCTGATGGTAATGCACATGCTTTGGAAGTTAAACTTCCTTCTGAAAAGACTATGTTATGGCATTTGAGATATGGTCACATTGGTGAAAAGGGTCTGCGAACCCTAAAAAATAAAAACCTCGTTGAGGGGTTAAATGATTGTAATCTCAAGTTTGACTTTTGTGAACATTGTCTATATGGAAAGAAAAATCATGTTTAGTTTTACTCTAGTTCTCACAAGTCTTCTGGTGTATTGGATCTTATTCATTCTGATGTGTTTGGCCCTGTTAGTGTTCCTTCAATTTCTAAATCTGTATATTTTGTATCTTTCATAGATGATTACAGTAGAAGGACATGGGTTTATTTTATCAGAAGCAAGACTGAAGTCTTTAGTCGGTTTAAAGAGTTTAAAGCTTTTGCTAAAAATTAGACTAGTAAAAAGATTAAGTGTTTGAGAACTGATAACGGTGGTGAGTTTTATTTGGCAAAGTTCGATAAGTTTTGTAAAGAGTAAGGGATTGAAAGACATAAGACAAATCCATACACCCCACAGCAAAATGGAGTTGCAAAGAGGATGAATAGGACACTGGTGGAGAAGGCTAGGTGTATGCTTAGTGGAGAAAGCCTCAAACAAAAGTCTTGGGCTGAAGCTATAGCCACTGCTTGTTATCTGGTAAACAAATCTCCTACATCAGCTCTTGTTGGTATGACACCCATGGAGGTGTAGTCTAGTAAGAAGCCTTCAATTAGACATCTTCTTGTTTTTGGTTGTAAGGCATATGCACATGTGCCTAGGGAGAAATGGTCTAAATTGGAAAACAAGGTTGTTAAATGTATCTTCATTGGCTATGGTGTCGGTGTGAAAGGATACAAGCTTTGGGGTCCTTTGGCTAAAAAAGTGTTGTCTAGCAGAAGTGTTATCTTCAGAGAGCTAACACCTTCTTCCATTGTTTTAAAACCAAAATAGACAGAAAAGAAAGAAGATGTTGTTTAGTTTCCTTCTGCCCCTAAGAAGACTAAACCGATAGACCCTGTGAAACCTGATGATGAGGAGAGCTCTAGTAGCTCTGAAAGCTCAAAAGAAGAAGCAGAACCTCAACCTCAGTCATTGAGGAGGTCTACACGAACAAGAAAGCAACCTGATAGGTTTGGTTATTCATTGCTTGATTCTAGTTGTGCTTTTGCCTTGCTTACTAACACTGATGAGCCTAGAACTGTGAAAGAGGCTATGAGTATGAAAGATGCAGGTTCCTAGAAGGAGGCCATGGAAGATGAGATGGCTTCTTTGGAGAAGAATAAAACATGGGACTTGGTGCCTTTGCCTGAAGGACGAAAACCTGTTGGATGCAAATAGGTGTTCAAGAAGAAATTTGGTGTAGATGGCAGTGTTGAAAAGTATAAGGCTAGACTGGTTACGAAGGGGTATTCACAAGTGGAGGGAATTGATTATGGTGAAATTTTCTCTCCCATTGCAAAGCTGACATCTATTCAGTTCCTATTATCTCTTGCAGTAGCTTATGACTTAGAGGTGGAGCAGATGGATGTGAAGATAGCATTCCTTCATGGTGATTTGGAGGAAGAGATTTGCATGTCACAGCCAGAGCATTACATATCTAAAGGTAAAGAAAATTTGGTTTGCAAGTTGAAAAAGTCTTTGTATGGTTTGAAGCAGTCTCCTAGGATGTGGTACTTGAAGTTTGATGCTTTTGTGTTGTCAATTGGATATCTCAGATCAAAATTGGATCATTGTGTGTATTACAAGTTTGACAATGATCGCATTCTCATTATTGCATTGTATGTTGACGATATGTTGTTAATTGGGAATGGTAAGAATATGATTTCTAATTTGAAGTCTCATTTGTCAGTACAGTTTGAGATGAAAAATCTAGGGGCAGCTAGGTACATTTTGGGAATGGAAATCAGAAGAGACAGAGCTAACAGAAAACTTTGGTTAAGCTAGAGTAAGTATGTGAAGACCATGTTGGATAGGTTCAGCATGGCAGATTGTAGACCATTATGTGTTCCTGTTTCTTTGGGGACAAAGTTGTCTGTTAATGATCTTGTCCAAAATTTGCTAGTGAGGTGGAGGACATGAGCAGCGTACCTTATGCTAGTGTTGTTGGCAGTTTGATGTATGCTATGGTCTGCACAAGACCAGACATTGCCCAAGCAATGGGAGTCCTTAGTCGATTTATGGCTAATCCTGGACGGGTACATTGGGATGCAGTTAAGTGAGTGTTCAGATATTTGATGGGTACTTCCAAGTATTCCATATGCTATCCTGGTAATGTTACAGGACCTCTGCATTTAGTTTGTATTCATGGATTTGTGGATTTTGATTGGACGGGTGACATTGACAGCAGGAGATCCATCAGTGCATATGTGTTCATAATGCTTGGTGGTGCAGTTATCTGGATGAGTAAGCGACAACCTGTGGTTTATTTGTCCACAACAGAAGCTAAGTATATGGTAGAAACTCATGCTTGCAAGGAAGTCATTTGGCTTAAGAGATTGTGTTCAGATATTGGTGTTGATGCAGGACATATTATGATTTGTTGTGACAGTCAGAGTGTGATTTACCTAGTAAAGAATCTAACTTTCCATGCTAGAACAAAGCATATTGATGTACAGTTTCACTTTGTATGAGATATGGTAGAGGATGGGAAGGTGAATTTGGAGAAGGTAGATACTTTGAAGAATGTTGTGGATGCATTGACGAAACTAGTGGGCATAGAGAAGTTTAGATGGTGTTCAGAGTCTATGGGTCTCTTGCCCTATAGCAGTTAAATCCTGTTATTTCCATTAGCTCTTACAAGGTGTTCAACAAGTGGGAGAATGGTGGGAATTAAGGTGTCTCAACCTTGGTAATTCCTTGTATTATTTTCATTGTATTTATTTATTTATTACCTATTGTGTAATTAGGATGCAAATCCTATGTTGTCATCTTGTGGGAGTTGGCACGGTGATGTGTCATCCTACATGGAATATGACAAGTTGTAAATTTGTCCTCACATGAGGAGATAGGCATCCTACTTAGTGGTAGGAATATTTTGCCATGTGTCAGCATCTTGTATAGTGTATAAGGGAATATTGACCAAAATGGTTATGACATATTCCTATGACAAATCTATGACATGTAAGAGTCAGAAATGGAAGATTCTATGACAGGTGAAGACATGTGTCGAGAAGTATCTTTGAAAAAGGCATATTTGGGCACCCCAAGGAGGGTTATGACATGTTGTAAGAGAATATGCTACTTATAGCCTGTTTATGACAGATTCTCTTACAACTATAAGATATGTTAGTATGACAGATTTTATGATGGTCGTAAGAGTCGTAAGAGCATCTGTCATTACCCAAATTGGGAATAGGCGACCTCTTTGGGATGGGGTGACTTGACAATTATTAGGAACATCTTACAATGTTGGACAAGTGTCCATAGGCATGGGTTTTGGTCCATGAGGCCATGTTGGACGCCCATCCCAAGATAGTCATTTTTGCCTTGTATTTTCTTTATAAATAGGTGCTTTGGAGAGGAGATGTATTGTGTGATTGACAGGTACTGTTATGCTACTAGATTGTCTCCAAATACGAGTGTCGAAGACTCCTACAAGAGCATTGGCTTTGTGACTATATTGTAACCTTCATTGTTTACGAAATACATTTGAGTTGTGTTTTGGAGTGTGGGGTTTTTCACCCGTAAGGGTTTTCCCCACGTATATCTTGTCTCTCTCTTCTTTTGTCTTACATTCTTGTGTATGTGTTTGCTGCAATATCTTTGTTAGTGGGTTAATAACACTATAATTGTAAAGATTAAAATGAATTTGCACTCATATCTCCTCATTAGATTAGTGTAGGAAGCGATTTCCGCACACCTAGCTTCCTTTCAAATTTCAAGAGGTCGGTTGGATGAATTAGGGTTTTATAGGGGCTTTTGAGATAGATATTTTAATGGTAAATTATTTATCGCTCATTAGATTGATTTTATTGTTGTATAGTTTGATTTAAAATTTTCCCATTTAATTTATTATTGTTAGACTTTTGAAAGGATTTTAATTTAATTTATATCATTGTGTTAGGTTAGTGATGTTGAATTAGTTTAATGTATAGTTTTAATTTTTGCTTTCGCATTATAGTTTAATTAATTGGATAATTAGTTTTTAGGGTTAGGGTTTTGACTTAGGTCGAAACTAACTTCTCATTTTCATCTAAGAAACCATAGGGTTGGTTTCTCGATGGATACCATCCCTCTTGGTGATGCAAGATGTGACGTCTTCCCTCTTAGTTTACTTCCATCTTCAAAGGGGTGCGAAAGGATTTTTTTTATTTTACTGCATCTTGATTGACTTCCTCGCCTTAGTGTGGCATGCCTAACATGTGTTGTGCATACAACAACATTACGTATGTACGTTATTTAAGCGTGCATTTGATGTGAGAGTGAGTTAGTGTCTTGTGTTATTAATTTTTTTAGTTTTTTAATTTTCATGTCCACGTGTAAAATGTGGGCATAACAATCAAAAGTTATCGCACATCACCTAATATGACCACAATATACTTTCTAGAACCTGTGGTAACCTTAAGTCTATCATGTTTTGTGGAGGATTATCTTGATAAATTTTTAGCTTCTAGTTCTATGACCTACACACACACACACACACACAAAGGAACCACACTAATTTGTCAACAAAATATTTCACAAAGCATTTGGTCTCAACACTAACCTTCAAGGTTTACAAGGGTTCTTCTCAAAAAAACTATAGATGCATTCACATATCCAATAATAAATAAAATAAGGGTGTGAACCCAAATACTCAGACAAATCTTAAATAAAGCCAAAACAAAATTTACCAACAAGAAGCCAAAAACTCCAATAAAAGTTATCTTGTCTACACAAGAATACAAAGATCACAAAGGATCTAAAATGCATAATTCAATATAAATTAAATACACAACCATTCGTGGCATCTAGATACCATTGCAAGCATATTCTCATGAGGGAAAGAGAGTAAAAATTTATCAATAGGAATACCTTGCCTTGCTTCTAAAGACTAAGTGAAGAAGATACGACTTCTAATTCTCCTCAACCTATGAACAAAGTCCACAAATGTTAGAGCATAATGTTTATTAGGAGTCTATACATTGATAAATAGACATTAAATAAATATTTATAAATCTCTAATATAAGGTTTAAAACCCTAAAATGTAAACATGCTTTTAGCATATTACAAAGAATTTTTATTATAAACCTGGTAAGGCCCAGGAGCTGAGCAACGAATGATTTAGTTTTATGGTGCCACCAGGGATACCATGCCAAAAAGACCAATAAATTATCATATCCATCTTCCTAAAAAGAAACCCTATACATATATCAATACCCACTCCCTCCATTAACCAATATCTTAACACACAAAGCCAAGGAAAATTGCAAAGGCTCCATCAGTCCTGGCTTACATACACAATCACATTTGCAATAGTTACCAAAAACATTACCCATAGTAGGAACCCCAACCACCTATTTTAAACCCCCTTCCTCATATTAGTTGGAAACCGTTGCAACCACCTCCACTGGTAACACCACCTTCAATTATTTCTTGATCTCTTCCACCACACATTGTAGACAGACTTGTCAACGCTTGGATGGATGCAAATGCTCCAAAATATAGTTGAAATAAATGTCTCCCTAATGAACCACATCCTTAATGTAATCATGTATTAGAAATGAACCAACCATCATCAAGATAATAGAGGAACAACTGAGTGTTTGAGTGGTATCAAACACATTATGCCTCCCACAAGTGTGTCTAGGGTCTAACAAACAATTTTACATAGCCTCCTAAATACCAACACTGGGAGTGTCATCCATATCCTTGGCCAACTCCTAAATTCTTTTTTATCGACAGATGTAGCTCCAGATTCTTTATCTCCCTTTCTACAAATGTTATGAAATTTACCACCATGTCCTCACCTAATACCCATAGTTTTCATTCTTCTTCCTACTCCTCATGCCCTGCTTGGACTCCTGCACCATGCCACACCGATTCATCCTACCACCTCTCCCACCATAGTTGGAAACCATCTGCCCAAGAGAACACACTAACCACCATGATAAGGCACACCAACTCACATCCATCATTACTTAATACCAACGTCATCATTTTGTGCAGGCTTAAATGTATATCTTAAAATGAGTACCGGACATATCACCTCCCCCCTCAAAAATCAATACATGGTTATTGAGCATAATACATTTGTCATCAACCCATTATTAGGTATATTACAAAGAATATGTAATTAATTGGTAAAGTTATTAATATAAAAATATTTATTAATTAATATTAATGTTGTTTGTAAAAGGTATAATAACTTCTCGAAAGGTTGCTACTTACCTTATTTGCTTATATTTAAGGGATTCCCACTAGGGGATAAATTATTAGAGGAGAACTTTAAATAGTTAATATTGAAATATTCATTCTGTAATGGACATATGTATGAGGCCATTTGGAAGAAGGAAGAGATTGTCCCCAAGTTCTTGTGTTTGGAAGTATATAGATAAATATGTATGTTTTCTTAATAACGATGCTTTGTGAGGTTTTGTACCACATGATTTTTCTACTATAAATTTGTGTTTGTATGTTGCTCTAATTCCTTCCTTGTACATTTAGATTTTATTAATTATTATATTGTATGTGTAATTTATATAACACTTCTAAATATTAATAACTCTAACATCAGAACCACTTTAAGATGTTAATTGTTTGCAAAAAAAATAATAATTTAAAAAAATCTAAGATAAGGTATAGTACCATGTAAGCTTTATAAAAATTTAGTATAATTTTACATTCTTCCCTATCGTTATGACTATATAACTCTTAGAAGAATATATTGATTCAAAACCTTATTCCTAAAATAAAATTGAAAATAAGTTTTTACAAAAATATTTTACATTATAAAATTAAAAATTTGATTACCCACCAAGTTTGGCTATTACATAGGGAAGTAAACAATAAATAAAATTTTTAATAAATAAAATCTCTATATAACCAATATAAAATCCTATACAACTCTTAAAGTTAAATTGAGATTTTAATTAAAAAAAAAAAATTAACCTGGGAAGAGGTCCCCTGGTTGTGGCCTCTTTGGCTTGAGTTTACCATAAATAAGTTTGATTTTATAAAATAAAAATTTAATTATTTGATATAGAATAAAATTTTGATTATTAAGTTAAAATTTTAAATTATAGAATTGAGGTAAAAAAATTTGCCTTAATGCCTTATAAATAAATTAACATTTTATTATTCTATTAAGACATGCTAAATAAATGTTTAACTTAATCAAAATTTAAAATGTATCTTATATTATATCACTATAATACTATATTCTATACAAAATAATATATTTTCTATTTTATATATAGTATAGAAATGATTAAAATTACCATTTTCAAAAATGGAAAAAAAAGATTATGTATACATTAAATATATTGGTTTTTTTATAAATCAATTTAATTATATCAATTTAACTATTACTTTTGGTTTAATTTTTTATGGATCCATATAAGTTTTTATTAACTATTTAAAAATAAAATTTATATATATTATTGTAACTAACTTAATGCTTTATATATTATATAATAGATGTAAAGTTGAAAGAAATAGATAATTGATTTGAATATTTAAGATTTATTAAGAATTGAATTTATTTTAATTTCATGCTCTAATGTTCTTAAGAAGACTTGAGTACAATTTGAGTGAACATATTTTTTATTATGAAAACAATGTGAGTAATATGATGGGTACTATATAAATTGTAAGAATGAGGCATATGATATGATTATGATTAGATATGTTGGTGCAATTAATATTTAATTACATTTTATTAAGTTTACTTAGGGCTTTTTAAGTCACCTAGGGTTTTCTATCTTGTAATTATAAAATCAAGATCTCATATGTAATTAATTAATCCAATTTCATTATTGCATCCAATATTGTGCAAATTTATTCTTTGTGCTTTTTTTCTCTTGTAGAAGGTAATCCTAGGTTTTGCAGGTGATCCTGGCAACTTGAGTCAATCAGTGACTCTTACATGGTATCAGAGCACCAGATCTACAAGACCCTTCTCAAAATCAAAGAAAAATTAGGTCCGAGTTGTTTGTTGGGTGTATTTCTATGTAAACCAGAGCCTTTCATTGGATTCAAGCAGTCAAAATAGTTATATTAGCCTCTTATTTGGCTTGATTTGAGATCCAGAGGTCAGATTTGCAAGCATTTGAAGTGGGTATTTTTTTGGGATCCAGAGGAAAGCTAAAGTTTGGAGCATTTTGGGTCAAATCCAAACCTGCCATCACACTTAGAAGGCCCAAGAACCCTAGAAATGACTATCAAATCCTCAAAATCCACCTTGGGAGCATTTGGGGTAAAAGAATATTTATGGAGTTGTACGGCTCCTATACGGCCCCTTGTACAAAAATTTTCTAAAATAAGATCTACAGACCTATGGTCCCAATCAGGATGCATAGGTCACCTTTGGGCCAAGCATACCCCAAAGGAGTTTGCAACCCTTTTATCAGGGCGTCTGCAGGGCTCTACGGCCATAAAACGAGCCACCACTATTAAGTGGCAATGTCGCCTCTTCCAATCTACTCGCCACTAAGAAAAACACCAAGGCATTGCTTAGTTCTACCGCTCATCGACACTAGCACCCATTACAACCCCCTTCACTCGTCGATGGTCACCTGGGGGGTCCAAGGGCTTAAGCCCATGTGCCCAACACCAAACTACCATAAGACCAGGGGCCAGTTTCTTGAGGGGCTAGATTTTTACCATTTTGCCCTAAAGGAGAGTTTTTTTAATTTTTGGCATAACTTGGGAAAATGGAGTCAATTTTTCACAAACAAATAGGCATTGGAAAGTTGGTTCCGAGTAAAATCTAGTGGTTATTAAGCTACAATTCATATGGACCAACTAGGACTCGAACCTAGGACCTTCCATTTGCTACTGGAGTGCTCTACCAACTAAGCTATTGGCCCCTTTGTGGTCAGTCCATCATTGGTTCGGGTGTGGCTTATTTCCAACACCCCCCCTTAAGCCATACTACAGGTGCTTGGGGCTTGTATCCTGGCTTTGATACCAATTGTTGAGCTACAACTCATATGGACCAGCTAAGACTTGAACGTAGGACCTTCCATTTGCTACTAGAGTGCTCTACCAACTGAGCTACTAGACCCTTTATGGCCAATCCAAGGTTGGTCCGTGTGTGGCTTATTTCCAACAATGGTGTAGGTATTTTTTCCATATTTTGCTAATGGTAACATTTATTACTATTTGAACTCCAGATCACCTTTTTGTATTCTAAGCTCATAAATTTTTTCCACGATCTCTAATTTTCATGATTCTTGTGGTGTTGGAAGGGTATTAAGGAGCTCTACATAGTCATCCATGCACTTTTTCCATATTCATCCCCGGATATCTTTTGTTTACTCATTGATAACTTGGACATACTGGTACCTAAAAAAATTTCTAATTTTTTCATGGGATTCATATCAACTTCATTATTTCTACACTTTAGTTTGCTAGTGTAATCATGTCTCCTAGTTTTTGGAAATTAAAATGTGATTATTATGGGAGAAAAAGACATACAATAGATGAATTCATGCAAAAGAAAATTGATGATTTAAGATTGCTAATTAAGCTTCATCAGTTGAGATAGTTGTGCAATGCCAATGGCATCATTTTCCCAATTCTTCTAATCTAGCATGTGCAAACCTATCTTCATCGCCTATTGCTACATCTAAGTCCAGGGTTGCTTCTTCGAGAGATTCCAGTGATTCCTTGTAGAAAGATATTATAAGTCTTCTAGAGATATCTCATTGGGACACATTTCTACCAGATATCTCCTCATTGCTTGTAGAGTATCATATTGTAGATTTGGGAGATACTTTGGAGGGTATTTAGTTCCTCTTTGATGACAACTTTGATGGAGTTGCATCACCATCATCTTCTTCGTAAATTTTTCTTCATCCTCCTATTCAGTCACAGTTTGATAGTGGATTAGAGACATTTGAACAATTTTAGGAGAGTCATAGTTGTCCTTGGATTATGTGCAAAGTTCAAAGACATTTATCCTTCTTCCTACATATTCCTATCTGGAATGGGAAGACATTATGAACACATCTATAGTTCTATTTCTTCCTAAGGGGAGGAATGTTTTTGGCATTCGTGGATCTTCATTTTCATCCTTTGTCGAGCATCTACTAGCACTACAAAAGTCATCTTGAGGAGCGGTTGCATGGTCTCTCTTCTCACTTCTATTTTGGGAGGAATCATTTCCTCACATGGGGTTCCATGCTTCTCACTTCTGGGGGGGTCACCAGACCTTCTCTCTACATCCTCTCTTATTAGGGGTTGTACATATCTATTGATTGTATCTTTGTGATGGATGTAGTCCTTGGGGGGTCTTGGTGTTGAGCCTTTCTTCCATCACTTCTTTTCTCTCTTTTGGAGAGCATTTTTCTCCCACTGGGTTTTTCTCCTTTTCTCTGATTATGAGAGATCTTTTTGTACATGGGTACCTAATATGGCCTTGTAGTCAGGACCCATCTTTGCATCATTTTCATGTTCCTCATTCTCCCTAAGTTGCACTTAAGGGGGGGTGTTGGTCTAATTAATATTTAATTACACTTTATTAAGTTTACTTAGGGCTTTTTAAGTCACCTAGGATTTTCTTATCTTGCAATTATAAAGAAAGATCTAATGTGTTAATTAATCCAATTTCATTATTGCATCCAATATTGTGTAAATTCATTCTCTGTGTTTTTTTCTCTTGTAGAAGGCAGTCCTAGGTTTTGCAAATGATCATGGCAGCTTGAGTCAATCAATGACTCTTACAAGATCATTAAAGCTTCATAGTTTATTATGGTTTTACCTTTTCCTTTAGTAATATCATTTCTATAGTCTTAAATAATTGCAATCTATTTAAGGTGTGTGTGGGAGTAAAGGAATAAATTTTATAATTTTCCATGCCTATTTTTAGGACAATATATTATACTTAT
The DNA here is from genome assembly GCA_027924645.1 of Cunninghamia lanceolata. Classification (NCBI taxonomy): domain Eukaryota; kingdom Viridiplantae; phylum Streptophyta; class Pinopsida; order Cupressales; family Cupressaceae; genus Cunninghamia; species Cunninghamia lanceolata. The sequence goes on along the minus strand of BSBN01000080.1, from coordinate 4,257,183 downwards.
ACATGGTCTCAAATAATATACTCTTCTACAAAGTGAGGCCTACTTAGCTTTCACCTATCAACATGTTTATTCTAATACATGAAAATACACATGTTAAGTATTCTTGTGTATATGTATATAGGCTAAAATTTAATGGTTGTCATTTTTATGCCTTTTTGTCATAAATTATTACAAAGGCAAGTTCAATATTTTTTGAGACCTTATCAAATAAAGTTAAATTTTAAGACACTCTATAATATTCTAGAGCATTATAAATAAATAAATATATATATATATATATATATATATGCAATATTCATTTTGGTTTCATCATGAATCTAAATAGATCTTAGTAAATTAGCAAAGCTATACTTATTTATACAATCACAATTTATAATCATATTGGTCAAATTAAGTGCTATAGTAATATAGGATATGCACTTTTATCCCCTTTAAGGATATTCATTCAAATTTTCCTTTTAAATGCTAAGGAATACCATGGTTAAATAAGAAAACATCATACACTACATACAATAGGTATATATATATATATATATATATATATATATATATATATATATATATATATATATATATATATATATATATATATATATATATACCTATTGTATGTAGTGTATGATGTTTTCTTATTTAACCATGGTATTCCTTAGCATTTAAAAGGAAAATTTGAATGAATATCCTTAAAGGGGATAAAAGTGCATATCCTATATTACTATAGCACTTAATTTGACCAATATGATTATAAATTGTGATTGTATAAATAAGTATAGCTTTGCTAATTTACTAAGATCTATTTAGATTCATGATGAAACCAAAATGAATATTGCATATGTTTGAACTATATGTTTAGTTATACACACTATTGTGTAAGGTATGGTCTACAAATCATGACTTGTTTAGCATGTAAAGTTTGCATCTCTCTCCATGAAAGTTTTATTTAATAGTGATAGAAAGATTGAACAAATATAAGTAATGATGATATCATTAAACATAGAACTAAGCAAGCTAGTAGTAGTGCTTTGAAACTCTTTTTATGTATTTTTTATATCAAAAAATTTACATAAAGATTAGAAGTTTTGACTTTTACGTTAAGTCATACATTTAAAATTGGTTAGAAATTTCACTCATACAAACCATCATAAGACAAAAGCAACTTGTATATTATACTCTAGGTCCTCGGTATCAAAATTACCAATTTATTCATTCAAACAATACTATTAAAAATGAATCTTGTTGATTTGTCTCTAAAAGTGAAAGTTTTTTACAAAAATAAGATATCTTAGAATAAGACAAAGGTGGCATATCCCAATATATAGAATGTCATCCCTTGTAGGCAAATTCATTAAATGAAAATGTTTTTACACTGTAGTCTACTTCTTTTGCAAAGAGTACTTGGTAAAAATACTTGTAAGTAAGAATGTTAGTTATGAGGGTAATTTGCTCATAAACACACTAAAGCTTTAAGAAATTTTGTATTCTTTAATCCCGTTGAAGACAAGAAAATAATCAGAGGTTATTAACATAAAGATAAATGAAATAAACACAATACCTTCACCTCAAATCATTCTTTCTCCTCTGATAGAGCAGAAATGGAGTACACCCAAGCCCCACTTGATATGCTCTTGATAATGCGTGTATGAATATATGTGGATTGCTCAATAAACCAGCATAATATTAGTATAATGGAGGATAGAATTATAGAAAAATGCAACATGTACTTGATAGAAAAAGATGTGATATTCATGGTCTCTTTGATCATCAATTTACATATTCATGATATGAGGAATGGAGGGCTAGGATTAAGAGTTGTAATTAATGGTTGAGATTAAGAATTGTAATGGAGGGTTAGGATTAAGAAATGCACTATGAAATGGATGGTTAAGATTGAAAGAGAAGAACTAGGGATAAGGATAGAAGCTTCTAGAGCCTTCTATAAAGATGGATGGATAAGATTAGTTAGTCATGTGACTAGTTGGATTTTTTAATTTATTTATTTGTGGTAAATGGATAAGGATGGGATTTAATTATGAATTTAGGACTAATTAATACAATAATAAAATTCTTTAATTAATTAGTGTAAATGGATGTGGGAAAATTAGATTAATTAAATAAATATAACTTTATTTAATTAATTTGATGATGTATGAATGTCAAATTAATTAAATAATACTTGTTTAATTAATTTGGCTAAAAGGGGGAAAGTGGATTAATTAAATAAAATTTAATTAACTTTTGGTGATGGAGAAAGGGATTTAAATTAAATAAATAAATAGATATTTATTTAATTAATTTGAGAATTATGGTGGGCGATGAAGGTGTCGAGGGTGATGGTGGAGGTGTGGTTAATTTTGAGTGTCTACACTCATGTTTGGCTCTTCGAGATGTACTCGTACATCATTTGGCTTGCCAATATGATCTTCTCAGGCACTTAGCAAAAATATGTCTACGTTTTTCCCTTAGTTTGTTGTTCTACTATAATTTATATTCTAGAACATCTACTCAATGTGCAAGTGTGTAGAAGTGGACAAACTTCAATTCTTTAATTATAATGTCTCTAATTTTTTTGTGTACACCAAGTAGGACTTTATGATCCCCTCTCTTTGGAGAGAAACTTTGGTTCTTGCAACCTTCTTGAAAAGGTTTTGTCAACTTGAATAAAAGTTGCAATGCTTAAGAACCTACACTTGAAATGTGTTCCTCGTTGTTCTCTTCTTGAAGAACTTTGTGATTTATTTTATTGCTACTTCATGCATTAAAAGTAGATGTCCTTCTTCTTTCCTTGTGTTCCTGGTTGTATAGTCACATCTATAAAAAGGCAAACAAAGAGTTAAAATGAAAAATGAGTTATAATATGAATGATTGAGACTTGTACTATTTTAATAATAAAAGTGAATTATAAGACCCTTTTGTAAGATTTCCTTGTTTTGGTTATAACTAATGTTAATATTTTGAAAGATTCAATGATGTTTAGATAAGTAATATTTAGGGCATTGTGATTATGAATAGCTTGTATATTGAAGCAATGTAGAGGTATATTTCTTCTTGATGACACCTAATTTATGCAAAAGAAAAATAAAAGAATATTTTCTCAAAATTAAATGAATCATTAACATTCAGTATTGTGATAAATCCCCTAGGATAAGATGATATAAATATAATTGGTTTATGTGACAAAGTAATAATGTTTGTTCACTTACAAGGACTGTTGCACTAGTGGAAGTATGTAGTAAATCAAGATTGGGTAGAAACCTTGTGCTAGATGCTCTCTAAATTCGTTATTTAGTAAATCATGTATGTGGACTATGCTTAATCTTTAATAATGATCCCTTCCAATTTAATATTGAGTTGAGTTAGATGTTATATTTATTTAAGTTCCTATCAATAATGGAACAAGTTATTAAAAAAGACAAAGGGATTCGAGATAAGTTGTTGCTTTATTATTAATTCATTACTTGATTACTACATACATATTGGTTGCAATAGTGATGTGACTATGTTATTATCCTCTAATGTCCCTAGTGATTATGAAACTATAAGGAAAGGATATGTGGATGCCATGATGCTTTCACATGAATGATTGTCCAAGGAGAACATCATTTCTTTAGCATGTTTTTTATGAGCTTCAAATTTTCCTAAATTTCTTAGATATAAGGCCTCTATTTCTAATGGGTAGGTGTCTACCTTAAGAAATTGTCTAGGAAGCAAGTATGAAAATGATGGCTCACCCATTACTAAGAAAATTTTAGAAGGCTCTTTGGTTGCCTATGTTCAATAGGATGATTGTTTACTACTTAAAGAAGCATGGAAGTTTTATAAATATTTATGTTTGTGAAAATATCATGCCTTAACAATCCTCTATTAAAGTAAAACTCAATCCTTTAAAGCAAATGACTTGGGATACATATCATTTCTTGGGAATGTCTATATTTAAGGATTGTCACTTTATTGTAGTATCAAGCTAGATACACACATGATTTACTTAAAAATATATAGTCTAATGAACTATAAACATATTACTATACTATGTAAAGTAGGTCTCAAATTGGATCTTAAACCATCATGTGAAAAGATCAATTTACTTCGTATAAATAATTAAGTTCCATTTACCTTACTATTGATATGCCTATTATTACCTATGTAGTAGGTATTGCATCTAGATTTATGCAAGATTCATATGTGAATCACTAAAAAATGGCAAAAATAATCTTAAAGTATATTTAAAAGTACACTTAATTATGGTCTTCATTATTACTATACCAAAAATGCCAAATTAATTGGTTATTATGATACTAACTATGCTAATGATTATATTGATAGAAAATCCACCTCAAGCAATGTATTCAAATATGATGTAGGTGTTATCTCATGGAGTAATAAGAAAAAAATATTATGGCTCTTTCATCCACAAAAGTTGAATAAAAATTTGCAATAGAAATAGCAAGTAAATCAATATAGCTAAAGAGATAATCAGATGAATTTCATGTGGGTACTAATAAGAGTACCATTTTATTATATGATAGCCAAAGTTATATTTATCTTGCCAAGAATCTTGCTCAACTTCATTTGAGAGAAAAAAATCAATGGTAAAACTACTATCTACTTTTATCAGACTATTGATCAATGATAGTTATATTCTATGTTATGACCATGGAGACCTAGGCTTGAATCTAAGTAGCCTCATTTACAAAACCTCTATGCATTGCAAATTCTCTAAATTTGGAACAATGTTGGGTCTCAAGGAGTTGTCATTAAGGGGAAGTGTACATGACAATGCAACCTCCTAGTGGTCAACTAATATATTATAAATAAGACCTACAAACCTTATATAATTTATTCCTCTATATCTTTTTTTCCACATGTAAAGCATTGTATTGTATGTAAAATTTGTAGGTATCATGTAAAAAATTTGGGGGAGTTTGTTTTAAGGATGCTTAGGCTTCAATAAGAAACTTCATAAGACCTCTTTGTAAACATTATTAAAAAAATTAGGATCTAAATTATGAAAAGAAGTTTATCGTGTAGTCTGAAATATAGTAACTTCGTCTTCACATATATTTAATCCTTATTATATATTTGTCAAAGAAATCATGTGTTATTGAAGAACTTTTTTTCTTTTCTAATAAATTGGCAATATATACCCCCATAAACATTAAGGGGAAGTGTTAGAGCATAATGTTTATTAGAGGTATACACATTAATAAAAGTAGGCTTTATTTTAAGATTTATAAAACTTTAATATAAGGTATAAAACCTTAAAATATAAATATACTTTTAACATATTACAAATTATATTTAGTTAATTATTAAATTTATTAATATAAAACTATTTGCCTTTTGATATTAATTATTACTAATGTTTGTTTAAAGGTATGGTAACTTTCTTCACTCTGCACTATAGGTATATGTGAGACAATTTAGAAGGAAAAAGGGATTGTCTTCAAGTTTCTGTCTACAAATATGTAGGTTTTCTTAATAATGATACTTTGTGAGATTTTTCACCTTATGATTTTTTCCACCATAAATTTGTGTTCATGTGTTGTTCTATTTAATTCTTTCCTTACACATTTATATTTTATTATTAATTATATTGTATGCATAAATTAATTAACGCTCCTAAAGAATTAATATCTTTGACAACAAACCACAAGGTGAACTCCATCCAACTCTAAACCAGCAATAAAAGAAATACCTCCATTAGAACACCAAGGGAAACTTCCACAAAATCCAAGAGTTCATCCACAAATAGGTGGAAAGGATGCCCTTCCATAGGAAGAGTACCTAAAACCCTCACATAAACACCCATAAAGGGAAAAAACTCCCAAAGTTCTCCAAACCTTCAAACTCTATTAAAGCTTCACTTCAACTTCTACTCACACTTTTCCATTCCCCAAAAATAGAATAATGAAATAACATAATGGGCTTCCTTTCTTTTTAAGAAGTACCCTAACTCAACAAGAAATTAGATTTAACTTAACCCCAAGCTAAGAGGTCAGCTCAAAAAAATAATATAAATAAAAACCAAATAAGTTAAGAATCTTTAAAAATCTCTTAAATAGAAACTCAATTTCTAACTTAAGATCGAAAGTCAAATAGAATCACTAAAGGGAATTAAATCCCAAAATTCATTCAAAGTGGATTAAATCAAAAGGCACATACTTTCCTTCTCTGGGAAGTTTGGAAATCACCCAAAACTCACATAGATGACAAAACAACTATGGAAATGTGAGAAGAAAACACCATCACAAAAGCCACAAGGTCTCCAACTAGACCACAAAGACTAGACAAACCAACCCACATGAAAAGAGCTTTCATAACTTCCACAAAGTGAAGTGAAATGGTTAAATAATATTCATGATGTTCTTTTCCACATACCTTCCATTGGCCATGCAAATGTATAATTCTTGCATTCTCAATGTGAAAATCAAATCCAATAATGGAGATCATAGCAAAAACACAATTAAGCCAATATATCATGTTGTTGTACATGGAAATCAAAGTACATATAACATTTCAAACCATGATAATCACACATATCATCTCTATCTACATAATTCCAATTACAATATAATGCAAAGCACTAATCACAATTAATTTCTCAAAACACAATGTACAAGGAAATCTAATCAAGCTCATACAAATCACAAGATAGCATGACATTCATTAAACCTGGCTCTAAACCATATACACCAATGCATTGATATAATCCAGAACAAACGATCAATAATAGAGACATCTCATGTCAGAAATCTAATGCATATATACCAATAAAGCAATTCATCTACAAATAAGTCCTAGAATCATACTAGAACACAAATATTAATAACATCATCAAGACATAGCAAGAAACACACGAGTGGGCCTAACATTAGTATTGAGCACTTGTGTCTTTCTTGCTATGTCTTGATTTTGTTATATATATAAAACAAAATCAAGACATAGCAAGAAACGCATGAGTGGACCTAACATTATTATTAAGCACTTGTGTGTTTCTTGCTATGTCTTGATTTTGTTATATATAACATAATCAAGACATAGCGGGAAACACACAAGTGAGCCTAACATTATTATTGAGCATTCTCATGTTTCTTGTTATGTCGATTTTGTTACTAATACATCTATTCTAGTATGATTCTAGGACTTATTTGTAGATGAATTGTTTTATTGGTATATAAGCATTGGATTTCTGACATGAGATGTCTCTATTTTTTATTTTTTGTTCTAGATTATATCAATGCATTGGAGCATATGGTTTTATATATATCTTACACAGTGCAGGGAAATAAAACATGCAAGGCAACACCCAACTGAAATTGAATTGTAACCAAGAAAAAGCATTTGACCATGTCTAAAGAGAGAATGTCGAGAAACAATAGGCCTCAACTAATGTTGCACGAATATGCACACCTTGACCCCTGGTGCACATCTCTAAGATGGGGATGTGACTCCCGTCTCTAAGACGCAGGAGACTTCCCATCGTCTTAAGAGATGTTGGGTCATACACCCTGTAAGACCCAATATCGCTCACAAATTTTAGGGCACTTAAACGCTTAAAAGGGAAAAATAAAAGTTTTTAGCTATTTTCATTCACGCCACCTCCTCCCACAATGCGTCCTCCCACGACAGATCTACTTGCACCCATAGGAGGTTCAAGGAATACGTCGATGGAACCGGGAAGTTTAAAAAAAATTACGACACGAATTTTTTACGGCATGAGACAATTTTGAGCACTATAGTGCTCACATATAAAAGCCTATCAGCTAATTAATAATTAATATTTATTATTTATAATAAATTAATAACTATTATTATTTATTATTAATATTATATATAATATTTCACATTTTAAATTTTAACATATATATTTTATAATAATAAATAATAATTATTAATTATTAATTATTAATTTGTTTTTTATTATGATTATGATAAGCAGCTAACAAGCTGTTGAACCCTTTTATAAATAAGGCCCCAAGGGCAGAAAAATAGGATAGACAAAATAGCACAACAACAACCAAGCTGCAAGAAACTAGCAGGGAAAAAGGTCATGAACCCCAAATGCAGGTCCAAATAGACCAAGAACAGTAGAACAATAGCACAGGCACAACAACCCAGCTGGAAAAACCAATGAGGATCTACACAACCCCAGATCCTGACCTAGAAAATCTAACTCCCTTGACTCTAGGGTGCAAAGCAGCCACAAAATGAGGGAGACCTTTCTTCTTATGTTGAACCATCATCCAAGAGACTCAGAGTCAAAACAACAAAACAAGGAGAGAGGGGATCCTCCCCTGAAGCCGCAACCAAAGAGGAGTCACGGTGAACCACAACAAACACCAAAGCCATAGGATCTGCATGTAGGGAAGCCAAGCCTGAAGTAGGCAAAATTGAAGAAGAAGAAGAAGAAGCCAGAATAGAAGAAGTGGTAGTCCAGCTTGGAGCTGGAGGAGCTGACATGTGAGCAAAGAAATGATCAGAAGAGTCCAAAGAATGTGAGGGAATCACAGCAGCAGCCGCCGCCACCCCCTTAGGAACAACCCCAATAGAGTGCTCAACCTCCTCAGAGGACTTGTCCTCCTAAGATGAACAATCCCCCTAGGAAGCACTAATAGTCAAGTTATCCAGGAGAGAATCTTTCCACCAAGTTGCAACGCCCTTGCGGCATGAGAGAGGACAGCCAGAGGCCAAATGACCGATAGCAAAACATCGTCTACATCTAAATGGGATACCCTCACAATCTAATTGTTGTTTCCAGGGCCTTTCCCCTACCAACAACATGACATCTCCATGAAGAGGTTTGGAGATATCAATATCCACTAGGATGCGAGCTACCATGGAATGTCCCATGAAAGAGGTAGTAGAATCAACCTTCAGGAAATGATGGATAGCATTATTGATGCCCTTGTAACAAGAATCCTCCCAAAACTTGAGGGAGATTTGGGAGACGGACCCAAATAGGTTTGATGTTAAGTGGCTCAGTGAGAGGATTGAAGGACAGAGTATAGGGTTTGATGGAAGGGGAATGCTCACCCCACATCCAAACCCTACCATCGAGCACTAATTCTCGTTGCTCAAAAGAAGCAAAAGTCACAATAAAAAATCCTCTTGCACTGGGAAATATCTCAATCTTACCTTCAACAAGCGGCTTCCATGACTCCATGACCTAATTGTAAAGATTGGGTAGAGAGGGCCAGAATCCATTGAATCTACATATCGCTCCTCTATTGCAATAGAATTCCTCATTTTCTATGACCTTAAAGCCACACACCACAATAAGGGAATCTCGGGCACAAGGGTAAGGCCGAGAACCATGCTGGTGTCAACGGGTCTGAGCACCTAAACTAGTCACAGCAACAAAGAAGGACTTCTGAGGGCCCCTAAGAACCTAAAGCCCCACAGCAGACCTTCCATTAACATCATCCCTGACTACAGGGATGTTGTTCACTCTTTCTTCACTGTTCGCACCCCCACCAGAGAGGACAGTGGGAACCACGTGCTCAGATTCAGACACGCCCGTATGAAGGCTCATGTCACACAACCCATAGCCATTTTCTTGATCCCCATGTGGAGGATCCCTTGAATCAACGTTCACAGGAGCGAACCCCTTCCCTTTTGTAGCAATCTCATTCCCGTCTGCAGCAGACGCATTCCCACTCGAAGACATTTTCAAAAAATTGGTCTTGGGTAGATTTGTTTTTCATAACAAATTCTTAATTATTAATTTGTTATATATATGTTAAAATTTAAAATTAACATTATTTATGTGTGTTAATATTAATATATTTATTTATTTATTTATTTATTTATATATATATACTAGCATATCTATATTTAAAATATATATCTAAAATACACCGAGAGATATCCTTCTTGAGGCACCTATTCCACCTATGTGGTAAATTGATTAAAAAATAGATGACTCGAGAAGGATATCTCTTGACGTATTTTAGATATATTTTTAAATTTAGATATGTTAGTAGCATCTGAAGCCACAAGCTTAATTCTAACTATATTATATATCTTAAGAATTATTATAATTATATAATATAATATTATAATATAGGTTAGATATATTATATATTAATGTATATAATATAACCCTAACATTAATCATGATAGTAATTCTAGCCCTAACCCTAGTTCTACCTTTAGATCTACTTAAACCTAATTCTAATCCTAATTCCAACCCTTATCCCAATCTTAATTCTAACTATAGTTCTATATATAGATATAGATGTAAATGACTTTTGGTGTTTTATTGTAACATTAACCCTAACACTAACAATAATTCTAACCTGAAGCCTAATTCTAACCTGAAGCCTAATTCTAACCCTAACCCTAATAGTAACCATATTTATAATGCTAGTTGTAACTTGAACATGAACCCTAACCCTAATTGTAGGCCTACCTTCTAATTTGAAACCAAATTGTAACGGTAACACTAATCCTAATGTTAATCCTGACAATAATTCTAACCCTAATTTTGCCCCTAGATCTATTTAACCCTAATTATATTCCTAATTCCATCCATAATCCCAATCTTAATTCTAATCATAGTTCTATATATAGATATAAATGTAAATGACCTTTGTTGTTTTATTGTAACTATAACCCTAACCCAACGTTCACCCTAATTCTAACCTCAATTCTAACCCCTACCCTAACCCTGATTCTAATCATAGTTTTAACCCTAATTCTAACGCAAACCCTAACCCTAACCCATATTCAAACACTAATTCTAGTGGTAATCCTAACCATAATTGTAATCGTAACCCTAAATCCAATTATAATTTTAATCTTGATTTTATTCCTAACCTTAATTCTCGCCCTAATATTACTTATATTACTAATTCAAACCCAAATTATAACTATAACCCTAACCCTATCCTTAACTTTGATAGTAATGCTAACCCTAACTCTAATTCTAACCCTATCCCTAATTCTAGCCATAATTCTAACCCTAACGATAACCCCAATTCTATCCCTAACCCTAATTCTAACCTAACCCTCATTTTATCACTAAGCTTAATTATATCCTTAACTCTAACCCTAATTCTAACTCTAGCCCATGTCATAAAACTCATTCCTCACCTCAATATTAGTGTTCCATTGTCCCACACCAATACTTAAAAGTCATATTGCATCACATGGAATTGACCCCTAAATTTCAAATTTTAAAACTTATAATATTGTTGACTCTTGCCCATTTCTTTCACACCATGAGCTGACTTGGTACACATTTTGTATGATATATCACTTTTAGGGTCTTAGATATATGATTTTTATGGCATTATCATTTTTTAGATCTTTCAAGGGATTGTACTCTTACTTATCATTATTCCATTATTATATCTTTTCTCTTAAGACTTTTGTGCTATGTTGAGATCTCTCATTTACCCACCCTATCCACAATTTCCAATCCCATTAGGTTTCCATTTTCATATCTAATATACCACTAATTCTAACCTTAACCCTAATTATAAACACTTGAGTTAGTGTTAGGGTTAGGGTTAGGATTGGGTCATTTCAAATGATTTCATTGGTACAATATTAATTCCCAAATTTATATTAATAGATAAAACCATTTGGTATGGAGTAACTATTTAAAGACATCATTTGATATCATAAGCAAAACATATAATATGAAGTAATCCAATGCATGTACATTGCTACCCTAATACTTGTACACATAAGGATAGAATTTGTCAATATAATATTCTTATCTATTTCTTTGCAAATACTCTTACCTTTCAAAATTACACAAATCATTCATATGGTGGTTGTTTGATTTGAGTTCCACAAATCACTCATGTTTTGTTTGGATCTCTTGGCCTTGTTTTAGGATCTTACCTTTTTAACCCCAAAATCACACTCTTTTAGTTCAAACTTTTCTTAATTAAAAGCCAAAAAAATTCATATATTAAAAATTTTAGTAACTATTCTAATAAGTTTGTATTCTAAATATTTCCATAATTTGGGTGCATTTCATTCCAATTTGTAATCTATTTTATATTGTGTTGTGTGAATTTTTACAATACAATTGAATTGCATACCAAAGCTTAATTTCTTAATAGTTATATTTTCAATGCAACCTTGAAAATGTTAGTGCTTGTTGAGACGATTTGGTATGTAGCTTGTTAAACACTTTTTAATGGTGTTTATTCTTCATATTTGTTCACCTTGATAATCTTTCATGCAACCATGGGAGATAAAATGCCAACAATTGACATAATTATAATGTTGGAGAATTGTATGATTCTAAACTCTTTTTATATAGTATTAATTATGTTTGATAAAATAATTCAACTAAATGTTTTATATGTATATAGAGTTGATAGAAGTAAAACAATTAATATAGTAGTTAAAAAAATTTACTTTTTATAAGATCATGCATTTAATATCTTCCAAAGATATAATTCCCAATGTTACCCTAATTCTAACCCTAATTACTAGTATAGGGTATATATTGCTTTTACTACGACAGATTTAAATGAATTTGAATTTTTTAATATTCCAGCAATATGAAATGATTTATGCATACATGATTAACACCATTATTCCAACAAATCATGAAATTCATGAATACCTGTGATTTTGATTTTTTTGCTGCTTCTTTTTTTTTTTTTTTTTACTACTTCTTGATTTGTATTTTGTTTCTTTTTTATTTTTTTGTTGCTTGATTTTTATTTTGTGCTTCTTCCTTTTTGATTTTTTTGCTGCTTGATTTTCATTTTGTGCTTCTTCCTTCTATAATTCGTGATTTTATTTTTGGCTCTCTAAACTTATTTAATTGCTTTCTGTATAGACTTTCAAACATTTATGTTTTATACCCCGTCTCCTTTTTTCCAAAAAATGACTACCAGTCTCTCGTACCAGTAGTAAGGGGAAAATAAGTTTTGAAAAATAAAACAATTTACATAGGGGGCAAATCTAATCAAACGCATGCTCCAAATTTCAAGGAAAGGAAAATAATGAATGATACGTGAATTTGATGAAAAACATTAAAAAGCCTACTGCTAGTAAGTGTATGTCTTACCAAATCTAGCATCATTATATACAAACACAGAAATTCTTCAAGCTAAACCTGTATAAAAGAAAAATCATAAATGTATTCAATTTTTTTGGATCAGTTCAATGATTCATAATCAATCAAGTAGAAAAAAGAAGAAATTATAGACTTGAAGCTCCTCAAATAGGTAACTCCTTTCTCTTTTAAAACACATTAAATGTCATATTTATAATGTTTCCAGTCAAAAATTAAATAAAACCAATAAATTAGTTACTTACTGATGTAATTAAAAAACTCAATGGTCACCAGCCATTAGGGCCCCCCCACATTAATCCATTGTTGGTTACACCTACAATTAAGTTAATTATACTAAATTAGGCGTTTCTAGGAACTTATTAACTTGGAGAATAATTGACTCTAGAATTCAGTCCTCGTCTATGTTTAGGCTTTCAGATGTTTATTCAGCTTCTCAGTTTCCACTGTATAAGTGATCTTTCTTAGCAGTAAGTTCAACCTTCTTAGCAACATTTGAATCCAGTTCTTTTAAAAATGCTCCACTAAAGCAGGCTTCTCCATTTGTTATACAAATATCAGTGCCATGCTCCTCCATCCTACATCAAATTGATCGGCCCGTCTCACTAATGTCCAGTCTCCCACAAGAGCATTTGATTGATATGGTAGAAATCAACAGTCATGAGCTTTTACAAAAGTTGTGAGACCAACGTGTGATGACAAATTGATTAGATGTTATAGACTGTCCATAGCCTTCCATCCCCTACATTAAAGGGATGTCCAATCAAATAGGGAGAATCCTGAGACGTCTAAGCATCAACACAACCTTCATCCCCTGCCATCACATAAGGCAGAATGCCAGCATCTCAAGTCAACAAAGGACAAGAATGAACTAAAATTTCACGGAGTTTACCGTATTAAATGCATAGAATCAACTTTTGTCTAAGCAAGCTTGAGAAGTCAAAACTTTGGCAGTGCACTCTGATAAAATTTAAAAGAGTAGTGGGAATGGGAACTAATAACGACCTAAACTACCTCAATAAGGATGCTTAAATTTAACCTAGCAATTCAGGATATGATATAGTTTGGTTTGCCAGTTATATCTCATTTATTATACTCATTAGTGTCTACTTAGTTGTATCACATGCTACTGTGATATCCCCATAAGACATTGTTTAAATTAAAGATTTAAACATCATGACAAAAAAGTGAAGTTGTTTAGTCAATTTGAATGATAAAGATATCACCTAAACATATATTATTAATAAATAATATTAAATAATATTATTATATAAATATTTTAAAATATAATATATTTATTTTAATTAACCAGATATATTATTATATTTATGAATATAAATATTAACAATCATTATGATATAACATATTAATAAATATATTTATATATATAATATGTAATATGATAATAAATATAAATTATAATTTACTTTGGTATAAGACAGATCTTATAATAAGACAGAGTCTTGTTTTTTAAGGTTTACATAGTACCTAAGGCAGCGCATAAGTATGTAGACGAAAGAATTAATAGGCAGCGCATAAGGCAGCGCTTGTGTTAGCATACTGAAGGCTGCGATCATATCTCTTGAAGGCTACGATTACAACTCCCTTCATAAGCAACATGAGATATAAATTCAGACCGGTGAGAGATGTTGATAAGGGGGTATCAAAGAATAGATATTCTGATTTAAATATAATATACAAGCAAGAATAAAATATATATATATATATATAATTCTGATATACATATATAATCTAAGTATGAAAATCTGCACATAAGAATTATCTAGAGTATCATTCAAGCAATGAAGGGAGTCAATCGATCAATTGGAATCATCAAGAAGGAATTGAACATCGCTGGATCTCTGAATATTTACAGCAGGCACTTGATCTGCAGAGATAAATCTATTTATACAGTCATCAAGTCTCATAAGACAGCAGAGGATTATATTGCACAATCTGATCTGAACTAGAAGTTCAATAGGATGTCATTATTGGAAATATTTGCAAAAATATAATAAAGAACAGCAGGTCAGGATATTGTTGACTGTTAATTACTTTAATTGCATATCACTGTCATATATATAAATTACTCATAAAATATTTGTAATAACCTATCAACATGGGCAAGGAAGGTCTAAGCTCCATGGGAGAACCGCTACGGGCACCCTTTACATTGACAGGTAGGGAGAACAGCTAATAGGGCACCCTACTGTCTTGTGAAAGGGAGAACCACTAAGGGCACCCAAGGGCAGAGTCTTCTTCCTTGATCCCCATACTGAAAGTTTATTGACAAGCTAGGTTTCACCAATCAAAGAAGAGTGATATGGGGGTGGGGGGTTTTTGGAGAGAGAACCGTTGCCTGAGTTATGTAAACCCACTAAAGTAGATACATGATAATGAACATATAATCTCTATATTGGTAATATGAATAAATCTGAACGCAAATGTACTTTGGTCTAGCACTAATAGTTAAAGATGCATACTTGGATTTCTGTATTTTTGTTGTGACTGCAGCATTCAAGTACAAGGAATTGTGCCATTTTGAAGATAATATAAATGGTAATCCTGAAAACCCTAACCCTAACTTTCAATATTTGAATTTTCTAGGGCAAATTAAGTAAGGGAGATTACAGCTACTTAGTTGCATCACATGCTTGTTAATTGTGCATTTGATGAATATTATCAGTTATAGGAATTCCTTATACATCTAATTGGCATTGGCTATAGCTTAATTCACGTGATTTTTACTTACTTTACTCGAGTAAAAAAGTAATTGTTTAGATTAAAAGATTGTGGCATTCCATGAACAATAGCATTTTCTGCTCTTTTACCAAAAAAAACATATAGCCCTGCCATTACAGAGAAATTTAATGGAGGCAGAGAACCTTAACAGGTACAATAAAAACTTACAACGCAGATATGAATTGAATTTCTTTACCTCAACCCTTGTAAGGTGACACATGTCAGATCATGGATCAAGAAAATTACTACTAATTTATTGTTGCTCTGAAGACAATACTGGGGAAAAAACTGGAGGCTCTCTTCCTGCTGCAGCACTCTAGATGTGGGCAATTTTGGCAATTTCACTGGAAATTTTTGCTTTGTAAAATTGTAACTTGTATGTTGTTTAGGCATAGCCTCCAACTAAGAAATTTACGCTGCTGAATGTAAATTTGGGAACAATGTTTTAATGGGAAAAGATGGAGGTTCTGCAACTATAGCACTCTAGAAATTAGTTTTTTTTGTGGTTGTAAATGTTTAAGACTTGTCAGATTGTAACTTCTCATTGCACAGGCTTTAAGAAGGTTGTTGACAGAGAGAAAGAAATAGGTATTAACTAGTTACAGCGTATGCTAACTTTTCCTCGTTTACAAAAGTTGAGATTTAAATGACAATAATAGTACAAGCGCATGGCATATTTCAGCCATGCTTCTCTATACACTAAGAATAAACAAATTATGCATAGGGAAAAGCATTCGGTTCTGCCTCTCATGTTGCTATCTGATTGTCCTCCCAAATGCCATTAAACTAAAACCGTCTCTTTGCCGCTTCCATCTTCATCAGTAAATCTTTGATGTCTGCTTCCATCCTGATTTTCATGTTATAATAGTCCCTCTGATCCCTTTCTATAATCTGTAACTCTTCAAGCTTGTTTTTACGCCTATCCTCAACCTCAGCAAGACATAGTTTTGCTAGCTTGCATGCATACTCTTCTTCTATCTTTTCATTCTTTGCAATTGCAATCCGCTTAAGCCCTTCTGCTTCTCTACGAGCATCATCAGCACGAACTTGAAACATCTTTGCCTCAGCTTGTTTAATTCTCACAATACTCTCCAACTCGTCTATCTCAGCCTTGTTCCTTGTCCTATTATACTGCATCTCTGTAACTTCTGTCCTCTTACCTTCAGCTTCTCGATCATAGTTTTGGAGACCAGTGCGGGCTCTCTCTGAAGTCCCAGACGTCCCAACCTTCTCAGCCGAAGCAGATGGTATGTTATACACAGCTTCTCGAACAGCAGTAGCCACTCGACTGATAGTATCAGTTTGCTTTGACTGAATAGGATCCTTGGCTGTACCGCAAGAGGTTCCAGTAATCTTGGTATCACATTCTGTATTTAATGCAGCATAAGATTTGTTAGATATCATATACACATCTTTGACTAATATCTGACCATGGGCGTTTTCAATCAAATAGATTATATCCAACTTACAGAACTGTAGAACCACTAACAGTAGGCATTTGAACTACCTCCCTGGTAAATTCAGCATATAAAAAATGGATAAATGTTTTGCATCTATGTATGCATGTATTTAAGAGTAGAAATGGATATACAAGCATGCATGTTTAGAGGGAAAAGAGATACAGAAAGGAGTTAGTTCTTGTGTTGGAAAATACGCAATAAGAAAAAGAGAAATGTGGAAAACTGTGTACATTGCGTACACACACAGTTATTAACAACAGAATTGTCATTTGGGAGAGGAGGGATGGAGGGGAAAAGGTGGGGTCTAAAGATAAATATAATAATAAGCACAAATATAAAGTTTTTTATGGTTTCCAGTTAATTTCTCTTCAAAGTGTAAAATTGTAAATCATTCTATAAGAGGGTCCAATACAATCCAAGACTCATATTGTTACCCTCCCTTTGGTAGGTAGGACAACTATAAGCTCTCCAATGTATGCTTAGTCCTTTCAATGGAGGGTTGAACTCCAGAAATGGGTCTGAGATTGAAAATCCAAAAAGAACTACTCTACAGCACAAGTCAGAAACACTAATCATAATATAATATTTAGCTCTAGTCTTCTTAAAGTTTGAGGCTCCTTTCTAGACAATCATAATCAATAGGCTAATTTTTCACAAATTTTCGGAAAAAAACGGCCAATTAGTAAATGTTTGGTTAATGACCAAGTTTTCATATATAAAATGTACATATACTTGTTAGACTCACCAAAATATACACTTATTTGTAACAAATTCTATGATTTTGCTCAAAATTTTCCTATAATATACATAATTAGTATTTTTTGAAATGCAATTATTTGTCTCCCATTCTATTAAAAAAACAAATCAGTCCTTAACATTTACCACGCTTCACAGACAGTATGGCATTAGATAAGTAACATCCTAATTTATGGTTTGACGGCTCAACCCATCAACAACCTGAACAAGGATTTTTTTTCATTTGAGTCAACTCATCCCAAGGTAATCAAGTGCTGAGGTGCACATTTTGTGAATTTGGTATGAGGCCATCTTTAACAGAAGTCAATTGTCATTGATTACTCCATGACAAGATCAGTTTCCAAGCCAAGCCTTCCCTTCACATCCTGGAAATCTTTAAAGCCATATAGCTCAAACACATATACTTGCTACCAGAAAGCTTCAATAAAATTTCAGTATGTTCCCCCTGTTGCAAGTATGAGCAGTAAGTGTTGTCATTGATGTCAACACAGAAGAAAGTTATTTGAATAAATCTAAACAAGTATTTGAGGAATTAGTACAAGTGCAGAACTGCTTTATCTACCAAAACAGTGCAGTGTTTTGCTCCGCATATCCTGTAGATTGAATATCTTTGTCTGCGGATTGGAAGTAATGTTAAAGGATGTCTGTAGATGCTATGTTTCAAGTTTGAGCCTCCGGTGTGAAGATTTGAGCGAGTTTTGTTCTCCAGAGTAAAAACTATTTTTCTGTGTATTTAATGGTGATAGGGAGAATGTATTCTGCTCCGAATTTCTCCACATTTAAATTTCACGGTCTACGGTTCTAGAATTAAGTTTGTGATGATGTTATGTGCCTTCAATTCAAATAGTTCGTGATTTGGTGCTCCGCAAGCGATCTTTCCTTTATGACAGTGGGTGACAATAATATGCAAGTGCTCCGGTTTGAAGAATCTTATGGATAAAGTGTTTAGAGGTTGTGCGGATGTTCTTGGTGATTGTAACGTGCTTGTGGGAGTCTCTAGATCGTGTTCCTACCTTTTGATTGGTCCGCAAAGTATAATCCAGATCGTGCATGAACCGTGTTCCTAAAAATCTTAGTGTTAACTCCAGTCTTGGCCGACTTGGTTGTTCTCACTACTTGTGGTTGTGCTTCGAAGCTTGTAAAGCGTGTTGTTGCGTGGAAAATTGCATTTGAATCCCAGCTAAGGCTTGGCGTGGTCCGCATTCATTTCTCTTCTCCCTCAATCCGTTTAAGACCAAACCTAATTTGAATATTGGTTAAATATGTATGTATGCCGACCTTGGAGATTGTTCCAAAGGTTGATGATTGTACTGTTGACCTTGATGTTCATTCCAAGGTTGATGAATTGTATAAATACATGAAATGAAGTCGTGAATGTAGTTGCAGCAAGCGAAGATGCAAAGATAAGTGCGAAGTGGATAAGTAAAGCAGAGCAGAGGAAAATTATTGTGCTTCAATAGAACTGAACCTTGGCATAGTGTAGATGCTACTATCTCAGTTCACCCACCCTGACAGTGAGCCACCCCATTGGCAGTGAGTATTTTTGGCAATGAGTCTTGTTGCATATTTTGATATATCTTTTATATTGTGAGCTAACACTCACCGTGGTTTTTCCCTTATTGGGTTTTCCACGTAAAAATCTGGTGTCTCATGTGTTTAAGTTTTGTTTTCATGCTTTCATGGTTAAATTACAATAACAGTAATTAAGTAGTTGATGTGTTGATGGTTTTGAAGTTTAGGTTACAACTGATTCACCCCCCCCCCCCCCCCAGTGCTCTTGCGCATTTCAACACCCCCTTGACCTGAGCTATTTAATATTTAACCAGGGATCTAAAAGTAGTATATCCAAACAGGTACTATTACAATAAGGAGACATTTTCAATCAGAAAACCGATGAGATAGGTATTTTTGCTATTCCAATTTTACATATTTGAAGAAAGGACATAAAAATAACCTCAAAATTGGGAAGTGATGGTGTGTGTGAGATGAAGCAATTGTTTTCACACTGGAAACTGGAAAGTTCCTCATGCAACAATCTTACATGTTTGAATTGAAAACAAAGAAGAGGCCATATCTATGTCTAATAATGTTCATTTTGGTATTGAAAGGTTCTAAAAGCTTCCAAATACAAAATTTCCTCCACACAAGAATAGCCTCAAAGTTACAATGCACAACAGATAACCGAAAAAAGGAAGTCAGAAAAACAGGATGAGACATGAAAATATTTTCCCATAGTCTGGCATCTAGCTGAGAGACAAGTGCAATGAAACTGCATAACATACTCTAGAGACAATTTGAATCACTAAAACTGCCAAATGTTATAAATAACTGCACAGAAAGTAAGAATCTCCAAAAATATTCTAATAGATTGATTTACAGTCTTGCAGATAAAGAATTAACTATTAAGGAAATAATTCCTGGGTGAAACGTTTGGGCTTGAATGGATGGATTTACTCTGGAAAAGTTTTTTTTTTTTAAATATGCTTTTGACCTACATTTGACCTTTGAAGTTATGCAATTAAGGAATAAAAATTAAATTCAGATTTTGAATCTCAATGTCAATGGTTTGACCAGCTCAATCGATTCATAATCATTGAGATATGTTAAGAAAAGTGGAAGGCTCAACATTACTCGCCAACAAAAGATCCATACAGGTCTCATAAAAAGAAAGCTTTTATGAGTACTGTGGAATTAATCAACGGTGCCCTTTTCCTCTGATTTTATTTAAAATAAACATTGATGAACTTGAGCAGTTTCTCATAGAATCTACACATTTTAATAAGGTTTTGCCTCTGCCATCCTATCCAAATAACTTTATTTTGCAGATGCTGCAGTACCGTTGGCTTCTTCTCCCATGATAAAGCTCTTAGGTTTGTTCATAAATCCTGAAGATCTTACATCTTGAAGGTTGAGGAACACGACGTTGGGTACATGGGTTGGGAGCACTTTTAAGAGAATACAAACCATTATGCTTTGACAGATTATCTGTAGCGAGCAGAATGTTTCTAAATGTATTGTTCAAACTTCAAGCAGTGTATACAATTCACCCCTATGTCACGAGACTGTTTCAGAATCATCATTTCTCTTCCCAAAATTTGGGATATAAACTGCTTCTGGGCCCTTTCTTAGTTATGCACTCATTCCAGAGATGAGCATAAGATAATCCTGGTGAAAAGCTTTGTTGTCTTTGAGGCCTCTAGGCTCTTCTTTCTGTTGAAAGTTGGTATTTCTGACAAGGATATCTCTCTATACAGACCTTCTTTGGGCTCTTCCCCTGGCACCAAACACTGTCTTCTCCCTTCCTAGGAAAAACTAATGTCATTAACAAATATGATATCTATAATAGCTTAATTCAGTCTCTTTAAATTGCACCTTTAAGGCATATGCACCCAGGTAGGACTTCTGCTTCAAGCATTTCAAATTTTTATGGCCTTATTGTTCATCCTGACTATCACTGACATTATTGATCTTGTAGCCTAGACCCCCTCTAGGTAACTCAAGGTGTGCCGTCACAAGTTGAGAGGGGAGACATGCATCATATTCTTCATGAGGAACAAATCTGCAGACTCTGTTTTTTACTCAAGGCAGAAACCAAGAAGCATTTGAACTTCAGATGTCCAATTTATCATTAAATCAAGAGACATTATTTGCTGTCTTAAAGGAAACTCGTGGTTTCTTTATCTAACTTGTATAGGTACTTTGATCACAGGTGTCTATGATTGATCCTCAATGATGTAGTTGCAGAAATCGCTTCAGAGATCTCCTATGATAGTAGCTACACAAATTACTTCTCGTCTTCCACCCTATTACAAGTATCAATAGTGTAACAGATCCTTCAGCTACTACAAATATTCATGACAATCCTGGAACTCTTTTAGTAGAAATTTTAAGGTTTTCTGTGAGAGGTCCCACAGACAGGGATCACATGGCCCTTTTAGATGTAATTTACATTTCTGTGACATCAGATATGGGTTTAAGGTTAAATTATTATGTTTTGTCACTTTTGTGCTATTAATGCCCAAAGAAAACTTTAAGCTTTATCGTATTAGGATTAAAACAGTATCCCATGTAGTTTTTATTGGCATATAACATCATACATGTATTCTATGAGGGCTAATTTTTGACAGCCATTTTGGTCAAGCACACACTTTTACAAAAATAGAATCATGTTGTCAATTGAAAACCACTAATGAAATCCACAAATGATTTTCTGCGATCAAGAAGGCATTAGTAAAGTTTGGTTCAAGCCAAGCCTCCAGTTTTAAGACTGGGACTGAATGCATAGAGAACAACTGTAAATTTAATCATCCTCAACGCTCTTTAGCATGGTCATCCAATTTGCTACCTATGAAAGCATGAAAAGTCCGTGGACCCCTTAGAAGGATCAATGTTAACAGATAATCGCAAGAAATGTCATTGGTACCTCACAGATTCAATGAGTACATCATCATAAACTCAAGAGTATTAAGCAAAAAGACCTCTTTGTTCCTGTTAATTGTTGCAAACCTGTAACAAGGGGTTCAACATGTGGACATAAAGGCTAAACGAGTCTAAAAATTTCTGCACCTTGTGGTTTCCTTATCGTACTCAATCACAACGTGAAACTGCTGCAACTAAGATTGTCCAATAATATGGCAATGTTCTTAGATTTAGACTTTGGCATGAAAGTTAATGAATCGCAAAGCTGCTTATAAGGGTAGTTTCCTTGCGAAGAAATGTTGCCAGTGTTTGAATGCTTGAATTACTTTGTTGAAGCAAAATTTGGCTTGTGACAACACTTCTAGGTAGCAAGCTATAGAATACTGTTATATTATTACAGCTAATGGATTCATAGCACTATTTTAGCTAGTGATATTTATACCTCTATCAGGAAAAAAATCATACACCTCAAAAACATATTATCGATAAACGTGTAGAAGCCTGTCCAAGTATCTGTACTAGAAAAAATACCTCTTATTGACTATAGTTCATATTTCAGGTACCTGATAGCTTTTTCAAACCCAAATCTGAAGTCCACATTTTCAATAGCTTGTTCCATGTGGAGTTCGTTGAGAAAGTAAGCTATAGCAGAGAAGAAGTCATGGATAAACCATCTATAGAAGTTCAAGCTACCCAAGAAGCAGTTTAGTTCAATTACATTGCTGTTATGGACCATTCTTTAGGAACTGACTTTTTTACTATCTAAATCCATGTTACTGGGTTCACCTAGATAGGCCCTCGTATTGCAAAAATATGGTTCTGATACAGGATCAGGCCCAGGACGGCCCTGGGTTCGCTCAAGGACCAGCCTGGAATCCCAAATGAGGACTCCCGTTCAATAAATCTCAGCAAACACTGAATCACTGCATACACCAGATGGGGAAGAGATACGTATTACAAAATCAAAAAAATTTAAACATATTATACCAAATTATACATTTTGCCCTATATATCTGCAATGTAACAGAAAACCGGACACTGGTAGGCATAAAGCTCTGGCGACCAAAAGGCAGGTACAGAATTTTACATTTGATTTTATGAAGAGGGAATTGAAGTCATTCACAGATGCAGGTATCAGAGAGGAAACAGAAAGACTGAAGAAGACTAGAAAAATGACATGAGATCAGGTACCAGCAGGGTCAATTTTAACCCAGACTGTGCCTATTTAATATATCTAGATAATCTTGTAAAAAAGGAAAGCATACTGAGGATTTACGATTAATATCATATATTTAGTATACATGGACAATTAATAGAATATTAAAATTTTATTCTAGATTATTAATTTATTTATATATTTATAGATTCTGATTATCATTAATGTAGTATATTATATTAAAAAATATATTTTTTAATATAATATATATATATATACAAACCCGTACCTAGCAGACAAATTGCCATACCGACGTACCTGAACCTCAAACCCATACCCGCTCCCATACCAGGACCAGCAACTTAAATCTAAATGAATACCCCAAAAGTCAATTTCAAAACAAAGATAGTTAATGCATTTTTATCAAAGAAAAATCTTCTTGAACATTGCTTTCGGCCAGGGTTCTCATAGAAGGCCAAAATAACCTCAAGATGTTGCAGATAATCTTCCTAACTTCTAAGTCATGCTCAAAACAAAGATACCATCAAGAAATGCGATGATGAACCATCCAAGTTTCCAACATAAGGCAGCAAGATGTCATCGATTATCTGTTTGGAGGTGGCCTGAGCGTGAAGGAATGACCCACTCAAAATGACCAAATTCAAATAAGTTTAAAATGCGGTTTCACATAAGCCACTAAGTTTCAAGAAATGTTGAAGTATACAAAAGCAATCAATCTTTCTGAAGCACTTAGATACTTGTAGTTGCTCAATGAGGTCATCCATCCAAGAAAAAAGGATACTTGTTTGTACCATGATTTTATGGAGAGCGATGTAGTCAATACATAGATGACATTGCACTTCTAATCCTCCTCTATCAACTGTTTGAGTTGTTGCTCTAACTAGTTAAGGAGCAGGAAGACCTTTAGGCTCATAAAAGACATTATATTAAGTATCCAAGGGTTCTTCACTGTTTTTCGAGAGAAGTTCTTTTTATTGACAAGTTGGCAAGAAACTTTTTTTCCTTTTTCTCTTTTTTTGTCACATAATAGAAAGGGAAAATTACCTGATAGTGTTGATCAACTTAATTGTTGCCTTGACACATAAGAGGGCACTTCTTGACAGACAACTTGAACTACCACGCATTATTGTATTTACATGGTTTGTAGGGGCTGTGGTCACCATCATAGATGGCATGTTTGACCAATGAAACCACAGAAAGCAACGAAGGTTATGTCACAATGCACAATGCCAATGAAATATTCTACAGGAAATATAACTTTACAAATTTTGTCAAGACATATTGATCAGTAACAATCATCCTTCACTCATCAAAAGGAGTAGGGCTGAGAATGCCTTTCTGTGGGCAATTTGAATTAAGGACCAAACTACATGATATGTGATTCTTCATGCTGCGATCATCAATGATTAGTTGTGCAAGCAGGTCCTTTGTCTGGCAATAGTAACAGAGGAATATTCTTTAAGTCATAAGAACAAGTTGTGGGCCAAGAATGTTGGGATTGGAGACTTCAGTGGAATCCTTGTTTCTAAAATTCCACTAGGCAACCAATGCTTTGGCGTCCCTCACCATCTTATCCAGACATTCTTCATCTGAGTGTTCCACAGGATTTGCAATAAGTAATATATTTTCGACAAATATTATTTAAGACTTGGGTCTGTACTGAAAACTTGAATAAGTTACCATCATTTGATAACTGGAAGAAGAGGAACAAACATTAAACCATTGACTGTTTTGAGGCACACCGTAAGTGGCAATGAATTAATAGACACTTACAAAATTTTGTTTCAAGATATATGCCAATAAAGTGATTTTCAAGATATCAATCTTCAACAGGATGTGATAAAGTTCCTCCAAAAAATATTAGATTTAGACCGTCATTAGTGTCAATAACTTCCAGCCTAATCAAAAAAAAATGAACTGAAAAATTAGTATTGTAATGTCTGTCTGATTTGATTGTCATAAGTCTAACCAGGGTTTGGTTAGCTCCTTGCAATAACTGAAGAGAAAGAATCAGTCATGTAAGAGGATCTTGGTAAGTGCTGTATCCAGATTAGTGGCACTACATTTGCTTCAAGATGAAACACAACAGCCAAATATTGTGTAAGGGACTAATATTCTATATTGACCACAGCAATATGACAAGTTGTTTGGTCCACAAGTTGTATGATTCCAATCTTTTAATGTAAGTTGTTGGTTTGGGTATGGGTTAAGGCCTGGTAGTTTGCTGTTTTTTTGCCCAGTTTCAGTACGGCTAGCATACAGCAGTACAAAAAATTTAAAATATATAATATTTACAATATGAAAAAATAGCTATAATATACATCAAATGAAAGGTAAGAGTTGGAAAATGAATGCTTCTGGATTTGACTATGTATTAGTTTTTTCATCAACATTTCGAATCACACTCAATGAATCCATCATCAGGATGAATTGTGCAAGACAAGAAAAAGAAAAAATGGAGTTTGATCCTGATGATGGATCATGGAGTGTGATCCGAAACATGGATGAAAAAACTAATACACAGTCAAATCCAGAAGCATTCATTTTCCAATACTATGGACTGTGGAAATTTAATGTCCTTAAAGGTAAGAGATGCTAAAATAGCTATAATATGCATCAAATGAAAGGTAAGAGTTGCTTTCTTTTACGTTTTGTGTTGTTAGTGTTGTTTTAGGTTGTTATTTATTTTACTTTTTTAAATCATTTTATTTTGTCATTGTTGGGGGCCTGGGTTTGACCAGGTAAGGCATGTCACAGGTTCATCTCAGACAAACACAAAACCTACCCTGTCAGGGCACCAAATCAAATTGATTTTAGTCTCTAAGTTGAGTGTAGATTGATAAATGAGAACTACAATGGGTATGTTTTCGTTGTTGTTGTCCTAGTATCTAAGTTATTGGTTCACTAAGAAAAAACCCCGGATCTGGGTCCAGTTTGTTCCCGGTCCAGGTTTGTGTTTCAGTCCTGGTGGGTGCAGGCAGGGGCTTTTTTAATTTTATCGTTCTTTCTTTAGTTCCTTTTGTGTTCTTTTACATTTTTTGCACTCTAATTTTTGTTCTGGTCATCATGTTTCATGGAAATAATTCAAAACAGCAATGCTGCTGTTTCACAGAATTTGGACATGCATAACCTGGACTCGATTAGCAGCAAGGTTTATTTTTCAGACATAAGACTTAATTTGGGAAACAGAGGAGTGCTGGGCGACGGGTTTTTCCATACCGCCTTCTGTACGTTCTTGTTGGTCAGGAACTTTCCAACACACTGTGCTTCTGCCATGACTGTGTATCCTACTTCTGTTTTAGGTTGGAGAGAATTGACAACTAGGCGGTTTGATAGAATTTGTACGGTCTTGGAGTATTTAACAGCAAATCTTGGAGTAAGAAGCGACTATTACTGGCTTCATGTTATTAGAAACAACACATTTTTATTTTAGTGGCCTTTTAAGTGTCCACACAAAGGGGGTTACAGCTTTAACATTGAAGTCTATACAAGCTTATAAAACCTTTTTGGTTATTTTGTTTATTATACGAATGTTATATGGCTATCCAAACTAGATTTTATTTTTAGGCTAAAACATATATATATATACACGTATTTTTTTGTACGAATGTACCCAAAGTGTATCCAACCCCAAAACAATTTGCCATATCCGCCATACCAAACCCCCATACCCGAACCTGAACCAGTAGGTTAGCCTTGTATTTATTGAAGCAGTGGCATCATTCCATGCATTATTTGCTTTAAATTGTTTACCACATTGATATTGTTCACAAAGCTGTTAGCACAAATAACATTTTATACTAGCTATGTGAACTCACTTTATGATAGAACAATGATGAGTCTTAAAGAAAAGTTGTGTTCCACTTTTGTTAGACAAGCTGTATATCACCTTCTGGGAACTTACATTGGAACTTAGAAGCACTTAACAGTGTCAAACAACATTTTACTCAAACATATATTAATATAACTGCACAAATGCATAGGCTAAAAAAGTAAAAATGGGTTCTAGAATAGAAAAAGAGATTAAAGTACATTAGTACTTAAGTAGAAAAATAAATATCCTTGGTGCAGTGCAAAAACCTTAAACAGGAACCAGTAGTCAAAATAGCAGGAAATGATACTACACAGAAAAGTTTAAAACTAGTAATATTTTGAGTTGTTAATGCAATTTAAAGTAACAAACCTGGGTGCTGGACATAATAGCACCTGAAAGAAATCTAAGTGAGACCTGATATAAATCTCTAACAACAAATTTTACAGTGTAAAGAAAACACGAGGCTTGAAACTTTGAATTTTGAGGCTGCTAATTACTAATAATAAAGATAACAAGCATGAGAAGAGTTCCTTTATAAAGGTCTATCCTCTCTTATTCTGCTACCACCTTTCATAACAGACTTAATGGAAACATTTTGATGGCAATCCATCCAAAGATGTGTGTCCCGATGGATTTTTTCTTTTTTAACTAAAAATATATAGTATTTATATTTCCTAGGCATTTTTTACTCACTTTATGTTTTTTTTCAAGATTCTCATTTTGCGAGTGGTTTTACTCAACACAAATGAAAGCATATTTGCACGGGTTAGATCTGGCTTGAAAACAAATCAGGTACTCAAGTATTGTGCAATAGTACGAACAACTGCACAAAATATTGAGATTGAAATTAGAAACATTCATAAAACAACCTACAGATGCCTCCTAGGCCTCACAATTGATAAGTGTGCTTTTCTTTTTTCATAATTAGCCTATAGGCTTTTATATGTGAACATTATAGTGCTCGGAATTGTCCCACGCCATAAAAAGACATTCACGCCGGAAAATTTTCTAAAAACTCATGGGTTGTTCTATCAACGTATTCCTTGAACCTCCTATGGGTGCAAATGCTAGTTTATATTTGTAGCCGTACTAAGCTTTTATGTTGTTGAAACTAGTTTCTGTCATTCCAAGAAGTAAATGATTACAGGTTAGGAGAATATGTCCGTTGCAAATTATTTAACAAGGGCTTTGTTTGCTATCATCAATTGGCTAGAAAGTTGGAAGATAGAGTCCATTTGAATCCAGTCAATTTACCTTTTGAAAGAATATATGAATACACATTTCAGGAGGATGAATCCTAGTCCTAAAGTGAGACAGAATGACCAGGCTTCTGAAAGAGTGACAGATTACTCAACTGGCAGCTCAGATGCATTGAAGAACTATCGATTGATCGCCTCTCCCCTCTCCTCCTCTCAATAAAGGTTGGTTGGTTGGTTGATTGAACTTTGGTTGAACTAGGTTGGTTGACCAAAATAGGTAAATGTGCATTTAAGAAAATAGATGTGGCTGTTGCTGAATTTCATCCTTGAGATCTTATTTATGCTGAATTGGCTAAAAGATAAGACACCAGTGAACCATAGCCAACTAGCACATTGGCCCAGTGTTGCACTGCTAATATGCTGTGGTATTAAAAAATGCCAGAACCAGACTCTTCTAGTATCCATCATGACTCATTGCTTATACTAATAGAAAAGCTCAGAAATTGGTCAAGCTCTACAGACTCAAGTGCTTCCATTATTAGCAAGAGTGGTTCACACCAAAGGAACCAAAAAGATAACAAAGCCTTTGAAAAAAAAATTGAATTTATATCTTGACAAAAACAGAAGGGAGTGATACTAAGCATGATTTTTCCACAGTCCATGAAGATGATTGAAGTGCTTTTGGATTCAACTGTGTAAGTTTTGTTTTCAACATTTCAGATCACACTCTGTGATCCATCATCAGGATGAGGCAGAAAAGGGAGTGAGGTCTTCACATTCAGTTTGAATCAACTTGAAATCAATGTACAAAAAGATTCAAATTTTAAGACAGTGAACAAATGAAGAGCTGCATAACAAACTGTAATCTAAGAATTTGAAAACACCGTCTCTTCAACTTACCATTCTTTGCCACCATGGTTTGCAACTCAGTAGTTATTTACAAAAATAGATGAGTCAAAATTGAGAAGTATAAATAGGGAATGCTTACCAGCCAAAAATAGCATGAAGCTCTCACAGACCTCTAAGGGATCAGCCTTACTTTCCAACTTTGCTAACATCTGCACCGCCTTGCCCCATAATTGCTTTCCTCTTGGATCCTCACTTCCTAGGAAAATCCTCCTCACACAGTCCAACTCTTTTGCAAGAGTTTCAGCGTCCCAATCCTTGAAACAAGTTCTGAATACCTCCTTAACAAAACCAAACATCTCAGAAGCATGGTCGCAACCAATACAGTGGAACTGCATCTCCATTGTCACCGGTGCACCTTTAACACTGGGACCATTTCTGACATGTGACTCGCGAAGGCCACAATCTGTATGACACCAGTGCAAGCAAACATCACAGCCAATCCAGCTGCACGTATTGCTGGCAAAATCAAACTTTGAGCAAACAAGACACATGCATTGACTGCAGAACCCATTCCTCTGAGAACAGATTTTACATTCACAGTCATCCACAGGAAGAGCACTTCTACATGCCATGTTTCTACATCTTAATTGTAAAAAGATTTCGACAAGCTCCATAGTTGTAAGGTTGTTAGATGGAAGGTTGTTATGTAGTATAAATCCCTTTATCCCAGTCTTTACTGCAACTAAGATCTCCAACTGAACCTTGTGAGCTTGCAATAGTACCTCCGATGTTAGATCAGTCCTCTTCTGCAATATTTTATGAAAAGTGGAAAACTCTTCAGCCTTTTCATTCTTACCAATCAACTCCCTCGAACACTCCCTCAAATGTTCTAATGCTTTGGCTGGCATTTCCTTGAGCTTTTGACACATAAACGGAATAGGCTCAGAAACAATGTCAAAGAGAACCCTCTCAATGCTTGGAACAGCTCCTGGTATAGAATGCTCTATGCCCCGTCCATTATAGCCTCTTTGTGACATAGATGCCCTCTCTCTGTCTGACTTACTGCTATCCCTAATAATTTGCTTCCACTGATCAGATCCTTTTTCTCGTGAACCCACGCTCTGTGTAGGAGAAGACTTGACCTCTCTCCACTGTTCTGGTAACTCTCTTGGGAAAATAGCATGGTTTTCAGGGCCATTTAATCTGCCTAAATTTCCGTCTGAACTCCTAGCTTGCTTTCCTTGCGCCATCAAAAATTTAGCATGCCTTTCTACACTGTTGCTTCTACCTAAGCTCCCTTCTGAGCTTCTTCCATGCTGTCCTTGTGTCATGGTAAAGTTTCCTTGAAAGTTAGTATCGGTTGCACCTCTTTCATATCCAATCGGATCCCTATCTTTTGAAGGCTGTCCCCTGCTATTTCCGGCAAACATGCCTTGGGAAAATTGAGGAGCCTGCAAGTTTCCATTCTGTAATATTCTTTGATACAAAGGAGCTTCCCTTCGTTGTTTTAACACATCCTGAGATGCAACCCCAATTAAACCATTATTGTCATAGGATGTTTGCTCATTCGGATAAGTGGCATTCCAATTGCCATGGGATACCTGATCACTATTTGCTTGAAAAGCAGGATGACTACCGACAGAAAACTCATAATTCTCCATTGAGTTTTGAGTAAGAGAGCAGCTGGGATTATGAACAAACGGATGAGAGCTTGAGAATGATATAGAAGTAGTGAATGCATCTGAACCTGTTTGGGTGTGAGCTGTATGAATTGTATGGGCTGTATGACTTAAGGATTGATAGCTTCTTCCCCTGGAAGGAGAAGCTGGAGCTACATTTACGCTAGGTGAAGCAAGAGTCAGTGAAACATCTGGCAAACCCAGAGAAAGCTGAAGAGGCTCCAGCTTAGCCTTCTTTTGCCTTTGTTTTTCATTGGATAGTTCTGACTTGCCTTCCTCTATTTTAGTGCTGCTTTGGGGCTCCCTCTGAAATCCACTGCTGCTTCCAACACCAAGTTCTTCTTCCAGTGGGGCCTTTTTCTTCCTCTCACTGCACAACAGCAAAGCCCTTTCATCCCACTTGCCATAAGCACTGGGACCATTGGAGAGAGACAGAGACAATCTCTGATCTTTATCTTTGCCCATTTCTTCTCCTTCCTGCAGCACTAGGCTATTCATAGACTTCAACCTAGGATCTCCTCTAGATCCCGCATCTGTCTTATCCCGAACATCTCCAAGAGCTTTCGGTGTGTCACACATAAAACTGAAGGTCAATTCCTGGCATTTTGATTTCTCTTCAGATCTCTCAATCTCATCTGATGCATCTTCCATTGTTTCCATCTTCACCTCTACTTCAAGATCTACACCCTTTCTCTCTTCAATTCCCCAATCTGCTGCAGGTTGCTGCTCTATCTCCTTCTCACTGAGCTCCTGCACTGCCTCATCAACAGCCACATTCTTCTCTACTGAATCCGGATCCCTTGCTACTGAATCCGAACACGCATCCTGTCTAGGGGCAATCTCCAAATCATTCTTTTCCTCGTCCTCGTTGGTCTTGTCCAGGTCCAGCACTGGCCTCAACTCTTCTCCCTTTCCCACTTCTTCTCTGTCCCCATCTCTGCTTCCATTTCCAAACAAGACATCTCTAATATCCACTGTTCCATCTGCATGCTTTAAGTCATCCATCTGTGTAGCCATCCCCTCATCTGCCTCAGCGGCAGATGCATCCCCGTGTTCTTCCTGGATCCCCTTGGAGCTTCGCTCCTCATGTTGTTGCTCCACTCCTGCCTCTGTCTCTCCCTCTGTCTCCGTCTCTGGCTTAAGCTGTCCAATTTGTTGCTCTTGTTCATGTTCATGGTGTTCCCAACCTCTAGACTCTGGCTCAGGTTCCAATTCTGGCTCTAGCTCCCCTTCCTCCATCTCACTAGTACTATTACTATTACTCTGACTGATAGCCCCTTCACCCTTCCTCGACTCCTTAAAAGAATCCACAGTCTCCTTAGATCCTTGCGGCGACTTAGCAAGGCCAACACCATGTGACCACCCATTGCTTCTATCTTCCCCACTCGTCTCATTCCCAGTCCCAGTCCCATTCCCTCTCCTGTGGTAATAATCCTCACTGGTTCTCTTCCACAGGCTACCGGACGCCTCCATCCCATAAGACCGTAGGTCATCCCGCTTAGGCCTCTCCCTCTCAGACCTAAACCCCTTCGCCCCAAACTTCAGATTCTCATAACTCTCTCTCTTCGACGCAGACCCAGCCGAAAAGCTACTGGATCTACGACCCCGTTCAAGCCTCCCCTTGGCAGAATCACCCCCATCTCTATACCCTCCACCGCCGCTCTCACGGCTCGACCGCGGGACCTCAGTTCTTCTAGGGTTTGAGTCCCTCCTGGACGAAACCCTAGCATACCCATCTCTAGGTCGCTCAAAACCCTCACCCTCGAGTTCCATTCTCTTCCTCGAAGATCCCCGTGCTTCATCCTTATCGTAGTTAAAACCCCGGCTGCTATAGCTCTTCTTATAACAAGTAGTAGCCGTCGAGTCCAAACCCTTGAGCGATCGCATCTTGGTTCCCTCCTGTTCTCTTCGCCCCCATTCCTTACTATTCCCACTACCATCTCCCTCCATTAAATCGTCGCTGTAAGACCTCTGTCTCTTCATCGCCCACAACCTCACCCAAAAAAAAAATTCAATTCAACAAACTAACAAATTGGAATAAATGTCTGTTTATATCCTACTTACCTCTTCACAGACGCACGATTTCTGTCTCCGCCTAAAAATAGAGCAAGAAAAAGCAGAACTAAACGCACGGGCTCATTGTGGATGAAAAGCGGCACGGAATTCGGGCCGCCGTGTCTGCAAATCCACCCATTTCTCTTCGCATTCACCCCCAAATTCAATGATCCGAAACTACCCAAATGAAACCCAAATTTCTTGTAAATATGGGGGAAATCCAATTCGCTCGAAATTGACGCCAAATGAAAGAACGTCAACGCAAATTGCTGTAGGTGGGGTTGTCAGAGAGGGATTGTCGCACTCGTAAACGTTGCACAGTTAAGTAAAGTAAAAGACAAGCTATGGTTGACCTATTTCCATTTTTCAAAGTAAAGTGAACCAGTCGTTTTCTTTCCCCTCGTGAGCAGGAAGGATTTTTTATTTCCACCCTCAGATTATCATTTGCAATTACAAGTAAAGCATAACTTTTTTTTGGACCGTGGATTTCAATGACTTCATTTTTTTTCTTCTCTTGTCTCCAAATGGGTCCGCTGTTTTGGCATTGGCAGTCAAACAAGATCTTATCTACCAAGTTCCCCTCACATTCTTTGACAATTTGCATTCCACTTGCTAAAACCTTTCATTCAAAGGTCCAAGGCCCATAATGCCTGGATTAAATTTGATGGGTGTATGGTTGAATTTATGTATTCTTCTTGTAAAATATAATTGAATGGACCCGCATGGCTGGATTAAATTTGATGGTTGTATGGTTGTACTCTTGCTGTAAAATATAATTGAAATTTTAAGAAGGAGATTTTATGGAGACCATCAAAAATTCTAAACGATTATAATTGTACATATATGTGACTTTTGTGACATTTTTTGTTTTAAACAAGTGCCATGTGGTAGTACATTGTCTTTTACTTGTTATTAAATAATGTAGTCAGTACTTCTCTTCTTCTTTTTTTCTTGTTGTAGTTAGTAAATGATGTAATTAATAATTTTCAAAGATCCAAACTTTTTTAAGTCAATGTTTTGTTTTTTTAAGAATAATTTTCATAAAATTCGTCTCATTTATTTCAATAATAGAGATTTGCATGTAGAATGCAAACAAAGATTTAGGTTTATTTTAAACAAGTAGGTAAAAAGGACCTAAATAGGAGTTTTGAGCTCCTTAATTAATAAAAATTTTATTAAAACAAATTTGAATATAAATATATTGATATCTTAAATAGATTTATCTAAAAGATGCTAGGGGAGAGGACCCACTAGTGGTGCACCCTAACTTCAGGTATCTCAAAATCATACGTGGCAATTTTGAATCACTCCAAAAAATTTACAGGAGCTTACTTGGCAATGCCACTGTTTATAACTAAGGTTTCAAGCCCACATCATCAAATATGATGCCACATCAGCATGCTTTTTTGTTGAGGTGTCAAATAGTTCCCAAAAAAAGGGTGGACCAATAGGTGTGCATTAAGTCATGTTTTGTTGGTGGGTTGATGTGGCATCACATGATTGATTGTTTTTTAAATCTAAAGGGCACATTTCATTCAATTATTAGTACTTATAGTAACACTAACAACCTTAAAGTCACAACTACTAGTACTAAACTTCTAAAAATATTGGGACTTAAATGCACATATACTATCTCAGCCATTGGAACTATCTCACTTATTGGGTCTTTTCCCCTAAGAGATATCTTAAATATAATATTATAATGGTAAAATTTGCCTACCCATGTCATTTCTTATTTAGTTTTGTGTTCATTTTGAGAGAGTGGCTTAATATATCTATATATCAACAAATGGCACAATCTTGTTTGAAGTCAGGCTCCTTCTCCTAATACCCTTACTCATTCGATCACACACATTTATATACACATCCCCCACTTTATTCATATACACATGCATTTTGATATATTTACCCAAATTGTGCATTTATTATGCATGTTTATGCACACATCCCTATACATTTGTTATCCACCTTGATTTTACCAATCCCATGTTCTTGGCCATTTCCTCAGGGGTGAGATCAATCCTACAGCCAAGATTTGACATATAATTTTTCAAATTTCAAATTCAAATTTTTAGTTGACTATTACCCATTCCTTTCCTACCTAAAGTCGACCAAATACACATTTGAGCAATTTATTGTTATGTCCTTATATTTAAAGGCAATCAATTGAATTCATTTATCATCATCAAGCATTAAGGAAATATCATTTACATTTGAGAAGGAATTTGTTATGCCCACTTACTTTGAAGCACCTAAAATGAATCTAGACTTGCACAATCATCCTAGAAGCATTTGCACAGTTGAAGTTGTTATTTTCAGTCATTGGCATGACCATAAGTAAATATTTTCTAGAGATTGACCTAGGAGAACTTATCCCCTAGCAATCTAGCAGCACTCCAAATGTATTGATAAATCCTCCAATCCAAATAGCATAGTAGATAGACGCAAATTCAACGAATTAGAAAGAAAGAGCACAAGTCAATGAGATTAAATCCATAGATGTGAAAGTAACCTGAAGGCATGAACTCAACCCAGGATAGAGTACAAGTCACACATAATCCAAGGTAGCACAGAGAGGTCCTACTTCTAGCTCTCTGGGGATCCAAACTTTAGTGCATCAATAGATAAATTTAGCATTCAACTTTCCTAGAACCAAGTGTCATTAACTTTCTTTGCATTTATTTTCCTAAACTAACATTTAATTTTGAACATGCCCACAACTATCATTTATTTAATCTAGGTTAATTTATGTTTATGCCTATGCATCTTATTAGATTCACCTAGATTAAGTTTAGGGAAAGTTTATTTTTCTTTTACATTTTGGTGAACCCATCTAATCTTACACGATCGATTTCCCCCTAAAGTTTCTCATGAGTATTAATGTTTTAAGATCTATGATTTCCTAATTTTCACATCTTAAAATTATAGATTAGATACTCCTTTTATTCATGTGTTTTATTTACGTGTTTTATTCATGTGTTTTATTTGTATTGATTAAAAGGTTTTGAGTCTTTGTTGCATAGCTTTGTGAACCCTACTCTTCTTGTCCTTAGATCCTTATCTTTACATCATGGATTCTCATGGACCTCTGTCCTTAGCATCTATTCATATTTTTATTCTTGATTATGACATGTTTTTATAATTTGTGACATGTGATCCATTTTTCCTTGATTCACTCATGACATTTTATCGCACAAATAGGATCAGTTTGCCCATAGAAGCATTATATCACCACATATGCACCTTTTCTACATTTAGGGATTTGGTTACCACTTTTCCTTCTCTATTAGATACCCTTACTTTTGCCCTCCATGATCAACATGTGTTGCATACTTCTTCCATGGAGAGTGATAGTCATGTGCTTGATTCTAATTGCATACTACCTTTGAGCACTTGTCCTTCACATGATCTAATTCATGATACATCTATCGTGAAAGATACAATACACCTTTACCTTGCATTACATGGCCAATACATTATGTGATGAAGTTACATCTACTTATCATGACAATGATGAATCATATGATAATCTTTCTACATGTGTGATGATCCTACCATACATATTCAACTTACACTTACTCATGCTTTACATCTTATAGTAAGCCTAGTTTTATCCTTACTTTTCATGCCTTAATTATGCCACTGAATCATTCTAAAATTAGGCATACAACTATGGGATATAATATGCATGCTCAATCTAACAATACCCCCATCAAAATACCTCTTAGGATTTGGTGATATGTTCCTCAAAAACACATAAGGACATTTTAAAGGACATCCTAGTGCACGTGATTATTTCATAATGTTTTCCCTAAAAAGTTAGCTTCATTATTGCAACTAATGCTCCATAATAGCACAAAAATCTTATATACACTTCTTGGGTTACCACCACAACATGTAACTAGCAAATACAGACCATTATATATTATGGTTAGGTATGGAGACATTAGAGTTGTTTGAGTATTAGTGGACAATGGATCTAGATTGAATATTTATAGCAAACACTTTCTAAATGTGATCCAAGTTAACTGCTCTAATATCCCAAAAGTTGAGGTAACCATTAAAGGGTTTAACAATGTCATATAGGAATCCCTTGGTTACATTACTTTGCCTATCATTTTTGGGCCCATTGCCTTAACACTACTTTCCATGTGATGCCAAGAGCATTAGTGTATAATAATCTTTTAGGTCATCCATGGATCCATGTAATGGGTGTTTCCCATCTACACTCCATCTCAAGTTTAATCATCATAATAAACAATGTGTAGTGACAATTGATGACAACTCATTTCATTTTTATAAATAGTCAAAAAGATAAATGGTGATACCTCCAACACAATATATAATGCCTACACTATATATGAAATTCACCCATAATGCACCCATACATCACATTGATCCAAAGGGTGATCGGGGTTCCCTAGATTCCGAGTCATCAATTCGTGACAACCAAGCTTCTTCACCTTTGCCCTTAGATCCTAATGTATGTGACAAAACACCTTTGGTGTCTCATAAGGATACTCATTAAAGTGAAGGTGATACTTATCATTTATCTAAAACTAGTTGTTTATCTTCATCTAAATTGGTCAATCACTATGACAAAGGATATAACATTCTTCAAAAGCTTGGTTGTGATGGAAAAGGATTAGGTTTGAACCAACAAGGTATCAATAAACCTATCAAAATTTTGAAATGAATAATACAAAGAGAATAGGTAATTCATGTACCATTAGCAGTAGCCTCAATATGTCATTGGTTTATCCTAACTTGGTCTTTGATAGTTGCATTGATACATGCCCCCCTTAGATAATTTTACAAATCATGAAGCATTAGCCCCATATTTAGGCATATACGATGACCTACCTATATTTTGGTATAGGCTTCCCACACATGTTTGAAGTTAATTCTTACTTTGGGGAAGATGTGCCTTTATTAGGTGATCCTCCTAATACCTTGCCCACTCAACCCTTCATGTAGAAGATTAT
Organism: Cunninghamia lanceolata; assembly: GCA_027924645.1. Taxonomy (NCBI): domain Eukaryota; kingdom Viridiplantae; phylum Streptophyta; class Pinopsida; order Cupressales; family Cupressaceae; genus Cunninghamia; species Cunninghamia lanceolata. The sequence continues at coordinate 4,219,006 of BSBN01000080.1, read as the reverse complement.
AACACACTAATGATTGGTGTTACATTTAACCCTTGAGATGGACTAAAATGATAAATAAAATCTCTTAAAAATGAGAGATTGCCTAAACAAGTAGGAACAATGTTACATGACCATGTACTATTAAAAGAGTTTGGAGATATCTTTGTGTGACCATATAAGGACATTCCTGGCATTAATAACAACATCATAATGTATAACTTTGTCTTAGAACTTGATGCTAAACTAGTTAAGAAAAAGATTGGGAAGATGCATCCTAAGGTTGCTTTAATGGTTAAAGAGAAACTAGAAAAGATGTTAAAGGTGAGATTCATAAGGCTAATCAACTATTCACCTTGGATCTCTAGCATGATTCATGTTGCTAATCCTAATGGCCATGTTTGAATCTATATTGACTTTAGAGACCTTAATAAAGCATCTCCTAAAGATTTTTTCCCACTACCTAATATTGATATGATTGTATATTCAATAAGTTATACATGAAATATTATCTTTTATGGATGGTTTCTAGCCTACAATCATAATAAATCCACAAGATTGGCACAAAATAGTTTTCACCACACCATAGTGTAGTTTTTGTTATGTCATCTACTATGTTCTTAACCCATTGATTATATTGGGACATGTGTAGTTGACTTGTGGCTAGCATAACCATTAATTAAGTTAAATGATCATTTATATAGTCTTATATAAGTAGTTAGGTCGACCTGGGCAAGATCCATGGCATAAGTACATGGTATATATAGGAGGTAGTGGTTAGTTTATTATCATCATATTATTTTGTTCTGGTTGAAAACTTTTGGAGGTTCACCCCAAGTCCAAATGGCCTATTATTATCAAATATTTGCATCTTATTCCTATTATGTTCTTATCTTATGCAAGGTATTTCATTACAAGTGGTATCAAAATGTGATCTTAGCATTTAGAGACAAGAAATATAAGGTGAATTTTTATTTATTTAGGAGGTCAAGTAGTCAAGCACGTATCTCTCTCATTTCAGAAAAAAAAAATCTAGAATCTTGAGGGTTGGTCAAGGACATATTAAAGTAGCTACAATCTAGATTAGAGGTCAATTGAAGCATTTTTTAAGGAGTTATTGTCAAATTAGGGTTTCATCCTCATTTTTTTAGATTTGCCAGATTTCATAAACTACTACAAATTTGTCTACCATATTTTTACTGGAGTTGGAGGAGCATTCAAGGAAGTTACACTCTAAATTTTAGCTTTTGGTGATCAATATTCAACAAATTATTGCAATTTTAGGGTTTTTTGTAAATTTACTCTACATGTTACAATTTTTAGAATATTTTAAATGTGTTTATATTTTTGGAAATCTTGCAAAAATTCATTAGGGGTCTACTCTTTGAATTTTTTATTTTGGGGCCAACATAATTCCTAAATCGTCCTTCTAAAGTTGGATCAATAATGAAAAATCAAATTTTGCACTATCAAACCTCGGCATGATGGGCCCACAAACTAGAGGCTAAGGAAAGAATTCCTACACACTAGGAAAAACTCCAAGCAAAGAGTATATAGATTTGGATTTAGGATCAAGAGGGATTTTAGTCACAATGTCATCTCCATTGGATGATAAATGGGCTGGTTGGAAGAGAGTATACACAACATGAAAGGAAAAATGGCCAACATGCAAGGAGAATTGGAACGCATCCATAAAATATTGTCCTCTATGAATAGTTCTATTCAGATGCTATCATTATCACAACCAAGTGCCCGATCACATGTTGAAAAAACAAGGTGAAACTACTACAATTTTAACTATTATTATTTTCAAATCAAAAATTAATGCTTGCAAATCTGAAAATTAAATTAAAGATTATCCTCTTTGGTGTACAAATCTAAAATTTAGATTTTAGATTATTCACTCTTGTGTTTATGTGATTAGCACATTCAATCAATGAAAGAATGAAGGAATGTTTGCATAACAAGTGACGTAGTTTCTTTACGTGGAGAAACCCTTGCAGGAAAAAACTCCACACCCAAAGAGATCCAATGATTGTATTAATCTTTTGAATAAGTTTACATCAATACAATATTTCTCTCTGAATTTAGGCAACACTTTGTTACTCCTTCAACCTACAAAATACTCTCATAATACCACCAATAAAAGGCACCAATATATAAAAGCTCTAGATGTGAGAATACCATTGTGGTTTCTCAAAACAAGTGTCTAAAACCACATGCAAAAACCATGTGCCCCTCTTTGTGAATAGCCAATGAACTTAGTGAATTACAACGAGTCTTCTCAAAGTCTTCTCATGGGCGCCCAACCCATAACTATTCAAATGATGATAACAAGTGTTCAATCACTTACCAATGTCATGTAAAACTCATGCAAGCCTTGGCGCCCCAATTTGGATGTCATGCAAGATGCATGTAACAATATGTAATGACATGCAAGACACATGCAAGCCTTGGAACCTCAATTTGGATGACATGCAAGATACATGCAATAACATGCAATGATATGCAAAACACATGCAACAACATGCAAGTACATGCAATCTCATACAAGCTCATGTAAGAAACATGCAAGTCCATGCAAGTATATGCAAGAACATGCGAGCTCATACAAGCTCGTGCAAGCAACATGCAAGTACATGCAAGCTCATACAAGCTCATGCAAGCAACATGCAAGTCCATGCAACTCCACCTCCAAAGTGAACTGCCACAAAAGACTTATGCAAGGTGTATGCAACAATATGCAACTTATGCAAATCTAAATGGCTCATGCAAGTCCAAATATGCCCCACCTCCAAAGTGAGCACCCAAAATGGACTCATACAAGATTAAAGTGAATCCAAGTGGGTCCCACCTCTATGAAAGCACCTACAATTAGTCATAGTGAAATAAGTAATAAATATTTAATTTCACATATCTCTATGCATCCAAGAACACATTTCAAGGATCATGGAGACACATGAAATTGACTTAGGATTGCAAGGTTAATGTCACCTTATCCTAACATCACATACATCACCCAATCCTAATGTTTCAATCAATCGGGGTGGATCATTAGTACAACCAAATTTTAGCACTCCTTTTGGATCTCAAAATTTGGTACCAAAAGTAGACATGTGGAAGTTAAATGGAAAGTATCCAATCACTTGGATTAACCAAATGGAGAATTCTGTATTCATCAAATACCATGTGAATAAAAGGTTACATTGGCATCCTTGTATTTAGAACCTAGGCAGATCATTTGGTATATATGGTTATGTGCTCAAAAGAAGAACACCCTTGATGTCACCTGGTTAATATTTACAAAGGAATTGCAAATGCAGTATAACAACAATGTATTAGAGAATTACTTCAACTAGTTAGCCAAACCGTGACAAATAGGATCAATTAAGGTTTATATTCAATAATTCCATAACTTATCCATGTGAGTAGAAAAAAATATAAAAGATAACTTGAATGACTTGTTCCTTGGTGGGCTCAAGGATCACATCCAACATGAGGTACACCTATTTAATCCTCTTATTGTAGATTTGATTCTTTTATGGTGGCATGTAGGGTAGAGGAAATTTTTTTGGCTTCTAGAAAGAAAGGGTTTGGTAGCATAAGAGATAAGAGCTTCCCATCATAACCATTCCATCAACCTACTAGATTGACTCCTCAACAAATTGAAGAAAAAAGGGAAAAGGGCTTATGTTTTAAATGTGATAGCAAATACAATTAAGGACATAAATGTGCCAAAAAGAAGTTGTTCTATAGTAAAGGGGTTGGTGAGGAAGAATAAGCATTAGAGGTCATTGATGAGCCAAAGGGGGATTTAGGTGATACCCAACTAACTATTTATTATCATGCAATTTTTAGAATTAGCACCCCACAAACTTTCAAGGTAGTGGGTTTCTTGAAGAAAAAGAGTAATAGTGTTGATAAACTCAGGAACCACTCACAACTTCAACAACAAAAAATTAGCTTCTTGTTTGTATCATTTTATCTATCCAACTCTATAATTTCAAGTCATGATTTTAGATGGGGGTATAATTAGTTGTTTAGAGAAATTACATAGCATTTAACTTTCCATGGGATAATATCAACTAGATTGCCCTTTGTTTTCTATCTCCATGGATATAGTAGACATTGTTTTGGGAGTCCAATGTCTTACTACACTGGGAACAATTGAGATGAACTTCTAGGATCTATTCATGCATTTGTCTCAAAGGGTAGGATAGTTGAATTGAGAGGTTCATGTGTAGAGTCTTTAGGGATGGTAAGATCCCATCAAATGTATAAGATGCTTAACAAGGGGGCAGATGGGTTTATGGACCAATTGTTTTCATTAGAAGCATATATGTTAAAGGTCCCTACACTATTGGATGTACAAGTAGTTGTAGATATGAATTTAGTAGTTTTTGGAGATGTTTCAGAAGGCTTACCTCCCAAAAGAGCTCATAATCATGTAATTCAACTATTACCGAGGAACCAACCACCCAACATCAGGCCCTATAGTTACCCTTATGTATAGAAAAGTGAGATTGAGAAGATGGTACAAGAGATGCTAGAGGTAGGTATTATTAGGCATAGTTAGAGTACTTGCTCATCTCTAATGGTAATGGTGGACAAGAAATATTTCACTTGACGGATGTGTCCTAATTACAAAGAGCTCAACAAGCACACCATAAAAGATAAGTTTCCAATTCCAATAATTAATTATTTATAGATGAGCTAAATGGTACTATTCATTTTACCAAACTTGATCTGCATTATGGTTATCCTCAAATCAAAATTAAAAATGAGGATATGCATAAGATAGATTTTCTAACCCTTGAAAACCATAAGAAATTTTGGCGATGCCCTTTGGCCTCACAAATACACCATCTACATTTCAAAGTTTGATGAACTCTATATTCAGGCCATTTTGCAAAAAAATATTTTGGTCTTTTTTTATGACATCTTAATATAAAGAAAAACATGGGGGGAATACTTGCAATGGGTAAATCAAGTTTTGGACATTTTTGAACAATAACTTTATGCTAAGTCATCTGTGTGTTTTTGGAGTTAAAGAGGTGGAGTACCTAGGTTATATTGTTTCATATAAGGGAGTTAAGGTGGAAACTCACAAGATCAAGGCCACGGTAGAACAACAAATGCCTAGAACCCTCAAGATCCCATGGGGTGGGTTTCTTAGGGCATTGATTACTATTGGTGATTTGTAAAAAATTATGGCAGCATAGTAGCACCACTCATGTAGCTTTATTAAAGAGGGACTCCTTCCAATGGAATGAGGCAACCACCAAGACATTTGAGAAGCTTAAGGAGTCCATGTGCACAACTCTAGTTATATCTAGCCTAGATTTTTCTAAAACCTTCATTGTAGAATGTGATGCTTCTAGGTATGGCATACAAGCAATACTCATGCAAGAGAGAAGACCCCTAGCATTTGAGAGTTTCCAACTCAAAGGTAAGAATTTGTTGAAACTCGTTTATGATAAGGAAATGATGGATATCATGCATGCAATGAAATAATGGCTTGACCTTATCTAAAGAGAGGGAACTTTAAGGTAAAAACATTAAGGTAAAAATAGATCATGATAGTCTCAAATACTTCTTGGAACAAGGGTTGTCATTTGAAGAGAAGCAAAAATGTGTCAGAAAGATGTTGGGATATGGATTTGAGATGACATACAATAAATTAAAGTAAAATGTTGTGGTTGATGCTTTGTCTAGGAGAGATGATCCCATAGAGTCACTACTATATGTCAATTCCATACTACAGACAGATTGGGTGGATAGACATGAGAAAAATAGGAGAAGGATGCAGATACATAAACTCTCATTCAAAATTCCAACAATATTCAAGTGTGTTAGAAAAATTTGCATGGAAAGGAGATATTATATGATATAAGTATAGTTTGTACCTATGGAAGAACTCAACCCTTAAGTTTAAGGTTTTATCAAAGCTCCATGTTTCTCTAGTAGGTGGGCATTTAGGCTTCTTAGAGACTTATCATAGAATCAATTAGGATTTCTTTTGGGATGGGCTCAAAGGGCATGTCCATAACTTTGTGGTAGAATGCATGGTATGCCAACAAAATAAAGGGGCGACAATTAAGACTCTAGGTATTCTACAACCCTGATCTATTCAAAGCCAAAGGTGGGAGGAGGCATCCATGTATTTCATCACTAGGTTGCCCATCTCTAAAGGAAAAATGCCATCATGGTTATTATGGATTGACTCACCAAATATGCACATTTTTGTGCTCTGTCACACCCATTTGTAGCAAGTACTATAGTAAAAATAATATTTATGGATAGCATTCTAAAGCTACATGGGACTCCACAAACCATAACATTTGATCATGATCCTATATTTACAAGCAATTTTTGGACTAACTTATTCTCATGTTTGGTCACTTAGCTTGCTCGTAGCTTGTCTTAGTATCCAAAATCAAATGGACAAATTGAGGTGGTCAGCAAGTGCTTGGAGAATGATCTCTAATGTTTTATTTTAGATAAACAAAAAGATGGTTGCAATGTTTACCACTAGTAGAATGGTGGTATAACATTTCTTTCCACACTTCATCCAAAATATCTCCATTTTTGGCACTATATGGATACCATCCACCAATGATAACTTTAAGAAACCCCCTAAAAAATAATATAAAATCCTAGTAAATCCTAATCCATCACATTATTTTTCTTAGTGAATTTATGCCTATTTTTGGGGGAAAAGGTAATTTTTTGTGGTGAATTTGTGCACATTTACCAACAATTTTATTTCTTGCTAGCGAATTATAGTTGGATTTGTAAAAATAAAATAATTTATTTGACAAATTGCCAACTGAAGTCAAAGAAATAAAATAATTTACTAGGTGAATTACTGAGTGTTTAAAAAATATTAAATAATGTTGATGACATAAATATTCTAATGAAAAAGCATAATTGTCAATTCATTTTCTATATTATCAACTTGAATTTAGGAATAATTGTTCGATTAACTACAATTGACGGTTGATGTTCTATTCTAAGAGATAAATTGTATTAATATAATTTTGGAGAAATAAGTCCCAAGATTAACCACTCGTCATCCAATTTGTTAAGTTCAAGGGTTGTGGTAGCTCGTTGATATGCACACGAATTCATGGAAACTTATAGCATTGGTGATGTGATGTAAAGCTTCCAATTGGTAGTCTGGCAGAAGGTCAGTACCATACAATAGGTGGATGGGGCTTATCTTTTTATGTCAATGGCACTTGTCATGGATTCCAAGGAATATTAATGCCTAACATCTCATGCATATGGAACAATTGTACAACCTTCAGAATAGATCTATGAGAGCATTTATTGATGGTGTGGTAGCTTAATCTATAGTGTTAATTACAAGTCATGTAGATGATCATGACTCATTGCCATTAATTTATTCATTTATTAAATTCACTATCATTATTAATCAGCATAGGTAGCTTAATGTCTACTCACAAGACAATAGGAAGATCCTAAGAAATTTGAGTGCATTATTAATGTCTTAAGAGTGTTTCAATTTAACTTTATTTTTTAAAGATTGGTGTTGGGCTCTTGTAAGTGTGTGTAGTGTGTTATTTCGAAGGCACATTGTGAACAAAATAGATGTAATTACTAATGGAACTAAAGTTCAAGTCTAGGAGAGCTAGAGACACACTTAAGAAGGGTTCAATCATAGATAGCAGGTTGTCTACTATTTTCTCATGCTTTGTGTCAACTACCTTAAGCTTCATTAAGGTAATTTTGGGTGAGGATGGTCTAGGAATAACGAAAGCACCTAAGTCAAAGGCTGCCATCTAGAAGGAGTTTATAGAGAAGTTAACTTCCACTATGATTTTGGTTAAGTAGAGACTATGAATTTACTTGAGATTTTTCTACCAAACCATTACAAGGAGTTTTCACAATCCCAATTGTAAATGGAGGAGATTCAAGTGGTAGAGTAAAGAATGGGGCTCGATAGTTCAATAATGTGATTTCCTCTCTCATGGATCAATGAGGTAGATGATGAAGAATAGTGGAAATGGAAAATGAATCAGAAGTGTTGAGGGCTTACTGTGTTCATGTGGGGAAGATTCTTACAGGTTTGTTGGTTATCCATAATAAGGGGCACCTTGAAGTGACTAGTGACTTCATTATTCCCATCCTATGTAGAAATAGTGTGCAACGTGCCAGGAAAAGAACTAAAGACTTTAGAGGGTTCCACTTTGCCTCCTTGGATCCTACTTGGGATGGGAACACAAAGGGACCTAGTGTAGTCAAAGTGGGCATGGGTGGTGAAACTGAATGTGGTGGTGTGTAAGAATCCAAAGTGGGCGGTTCATAATATTGATTTCACTCTAACAATGATTTTTGGTATGATTGAATTGATGGTTCAAGTTCAAGGCTAAGGAGTGGAGTTTGGTTGTTTGTTGATGGACTAAAAAATGTCTTTTCTAATTTTGGAATTTTTTTATATAATTTTCTAGGTAGGGGGCCTGTAGAGTTCCCCATTAAATTATCTAAACAATTCTCTCTATTTTTTAACATGGCACATGTTTTTATCATGTAAAAATAAATTACATGGAATATAAAAATACTATTTTTTCTGCATGTTTTACTTAGTGTTGTTTATGGGTTATAAACTTATGTGCAACCTTTTTGTGTTGTATTAATTTTCTTATTCATAAAGTTTTTCATCAATAAAAAAATTATATCAATTTTTTTAAAGAAAAAGTTAACTAATGATTAATGTTTTGAATATGTGTGATTTTTTATTTCTAAATATTTATGCAAGTATATAATCATTTTGCAACGTCTGATTAATGATTATCAATGGCTTAAGTTGTATTCTAGGAGGAAATTCTAACACCCACATAGTGGGATACAAGTTTTAGAATATGTTTGGTGAAGAGACAAGTGCCAATACCTCATTCACATTAAATATTTATATTTTTTAGATTTGTTTTCTAATGTAAATGACAAGGGTCATTGTACCTTGGCATTTAATCATGTTTTCATGTGTCAAATCTAGGGCTGTGTCTTATGTTGTCTACAATAAGGAACCTAATAATCAATAGTCCTTAGCTAACCATATTGATTTGAATGTCCTATTAAATCAATGCTGCTAATCATCCACTGTGAAAGGAAATTCTATTCAAAAAACTAAAGCAATACTAAAGCAAGAAATTACTGAAAGAATCTATCTAATTCACATAGCATTGGAAATATGCATTTAACTGGAAAACAAACTATTAAACAATAATTGACCTATCTTATGAAAGAAGGAAAATGATACTTCTAATGAAAGTTGTAATAAGACAATAAAGCAGGAATACTAGCCTCCTCTTTGTTGGTGGGAGTGGGCACTTGCTCCACACCTTCAAAACTCCCACCAACAGAGAGGAGGCTAGTATTACTGCTTTATTGTCTTATTGCAACTTTCATTAGAAGTATTATTTTCCTGCTTTCATAAGATAGGTCAATTATTGTTTAATAGTTTGTTTTCCACTTAAATGCATATTTCCATATTTGTGTGAATTAGATAGATTCTTTTAGCAATTTATTGCTTTCATTTTTAGAATAGAATTTCTTTTCACAGTAGATGATTAGCGACATTGATTTAATAGGACAGTCAAATCAGTATGATTTTCTAAGGACTGTTGATTATTAGGTTCCTTATTACAGACAGCCTAGGACACAACCCTGGATTTGACACATGAAAACATGATTAAATGCCAAGGTACAATGACCCTTGTCATTTTTGGCATTGTTGTTGGGGACGATGTGTTAATAAGAAAACTCTAATTAATAGTCCTTCGTAGATTCAATTGAATCTGCATGGTTAGACCCAGAGATTCAAAATGTAGATACATTAAACAAACACCCAAGCAACAAACTACAAGTGAAAGCAGTAGGGTATCACAAGATTTTGTTGAAGAGAAAAAGGAACATTTAGAACCCACCTTGGAAAATACACCACAGTTCATATTCCCACAAGTCCTAAAAATCTTTCACTCTCTAAGTATATTCAAGAACTACAGGAGAGACACCAGTCAAATCTATTAATAAGGTCCATTTTAGTAGAAACCCGCATTGAATCTTGGGAAGGAGAACCATCAAACATGGGGGAGAATCATGATGACCAAGCAGATCCTCTTTAGGAGCCTACAAGAACCTTTTTCATACCCCATTGTTCTCGCTCTTGGAGACAATGCCCCTATGAAGAACATTTCACCCTTAAACCTACCTACATTTAGGGGTCTTGTTTTTGAGGATCTAGATCAATTTCTTTTTGAGTTTAAGGTCTTATGCCAAACATATGACTATGGGTTAGACAACCAAAAACTCAAACTTTTCCCATCTACACTGAAAGATTTTGCCATGAGATAGTTCATGGGTTTATCCCCAAAATCCATTCACTCATGGGATCAAATGGAAACTAAGTTCCTAGATAAATACCAGAACTATTGTATAATTAGTGATAGAAAGGAAGAGTTGTTTAGAACTAAACAGAAAGAGGATGAACGTTTAGAAGACTACCTAGATAGATTCAACTTTGCCCTAAGGAGATATGGCAATCCTATAGCTCACAGCTTAGACAAAACTTTATTTGTAATGGGATAGGACAAAGAGTCAAAACATGCACTAGATCTAATGGGAAGAGGGAACATTAACAAAATGGACATGCCTGCACTATAGAGGAAATCTATAGAAACTACTCCAAAACTCAGGATGGAATGAGAACACCAAGGTCCTTAAAAGGGAAAGATGATTTAGGGCAATTAATGGAGGAGTTTGCAAACCTAAAAATAGATATATTAGTTCAATTGAATACCACCTTAGATGGGATTCAGGAAAAAACTAGAACAACTAAAAAGAACAAAACAATTGAACCTCTTTCGATATACTATCCCAGGTGTAGGAACAAACACCTTTTGACAGAATGCATGTTGGATAAGTTAGAGATCTACCAAATATGTGACAAAGAGCACCCTACCAATCATTGTGACTAGCTTCCAACCCTAAAGGGACTGTCTAAAAAGAATGCCATAATAGAAGAGGTGTTAAACTACGTAGAGTTGTTTAGTGTGAAAAAGTAGGTTTCCTTAAAACAAGATTAAGTCCTATTTCTCCACTAGCTAAACATTGGGAAGACAAGAACCAAGCTTGGGATCAAGCTATAGATTGCTTGTACATTCCCTAATGCTAATTAGGTCTAATCAAGTGTTGAAACTAAGGTTTTATCAAGTGTCCTTATTCACTAACCAATTAAACCCTAATTACACCTTGTAACAGAAATTGACTGAATTCATAGATGAGATAGACAAAACAAATCACAAAAATGTAGAGAATAAGGTTAAGAGGTCATGCACCCAGAAACTGAGGCCTAATTGGACTAGGGTGCCCGCTTACCAATCCTGCAACTTTCCGTCTATGAAAATCTTCCACATCAACTGTCTAGTAACCTCCAGTAGTTCCCAGATCTCAGAGAATCTCCCCAGTTAGACTAGGGCACGCGCTCATTAGTCCCGAAAGTGTTGGGATCTGGAACTCTAAAATTTAGTGACGACTGTATTCGTGATATCTATCTTTCTGTCGTTCCTTTCCACTGTATCTTGTCAAACACGATTTGCACCTACGGAAAGGAGAAAGATGTTGCGGCTATATAGGATCTTGCCTCAGTCAAGCCTCATTTTGGTGTTCCTACCTTAACAATAGCCAAAGATAAAGATTTGCAGAAGTGTGTGCAAACCTAACAAAGTGTATGCAAAAATATCAAACCTTAGATCTCTCAATCAAGGGAAGATTAATAACTTGCTTCAATTCAATGAACAAATACAACTCCACCTCAAGGAGATGAAAATAATGAAGAGTTGCATGAACAAGAAGGTGAATCAACAATGTCTGTAGAGGATCTCCAAGCTCGATGTTGGAGGCTTCAACCCTTCTCCCGATCATGCAAAAGGTGTACAAACCCTAGGAAGAGCAAGATAGTCTCAAGATCTTGATTCCTAATCTCCATCCATTGTCTCCATGATAACAAATTCAAATAACTTCAAAAAGCTTCAACAAGTCAGTGATCTTCAATGGCAATTTCAGCAGAGTTTTGGCATCAAGCTTGCATAAAGATTGTGTGTGATGAAATGATTTTCAAATCTTTTTATATCTAACCTTAGGAAACTCAAATTTTGAAATAATGTCTTGATATTGCGCGAAAATGAAAATTTGAAAAAGGAATCCTGAGATGCACGACGGGAGCTGACATCCCGCCAAGATTCAAAATCCTAAAAAATGGGGCAGGACTAGGGCACAGGTGCCCTAGTCCAGTTCCCCATTTTCTGACCATATCTGCTTCTAGGGGGTTCCAAGGACCCATAATCCAAATTCTCTTTCAGGGTTCCATCAATAGTTATCTCAGAAAATAAACATTTTACAACTAGACACAAGCTAATCAAGGTTTCAGGAAGACCAAAAATAAAGAGGTTGAGAGGTCACTAAAGGCGAGGAGCTAAACTAAGGGAAATTGTACCATTCCATACAGGAGGACAATTTTCAACATATGATTTAGCCCCCACTTTAGTGGTCATATGACACTACATGCATATGCAACTAAAGGAAAGTAAATGAGTCAATCATGAAAAGGATACCCAAAAGGATGCTATAGAGGAAGCTAAAGTGTTACCGCCGAGAAGGAAGAAGCCCCCAAGTCCATAATCCTGCAAGACCACAAAGTTAGGAACTGCAACCTGCAAAGGAACACTTGTCAGAAAATCAAAATCAAATCAACCTGCAACCACCACCAATGAATCAGTACAAAAACACTAAGGGGGTTGAGTGATGAGACAAGATGAGGAAGGAAATCAAGGGGGATATATGCCTCCCCTTGTTTCTACTTGCTTAGTCTGAAAAGGAGAAACAAGGAGATATCCACACGCGTCAATTTCGGGGGAAGCTTGATGAGAAATGCATTGTGAGGGTTGTTTGAAGAAATAATGCCCAAGCACAACACATTGGGTAGGATAAAGAGCGGAACCAGGATTCTAATGCAATAAACGGTGTGAAAATTTGGGTTTGACATCTCAAGATAAAGGCTTAAGAGTGAAATGGATTAATTTTGCACCTAGTCAAGGATATGAATTCTCATCCACTTACTTTATGTAAAGGGACTTGTTTCACTTATCATTTACTCATTCTTGTTTCTTGTCATTGTGAAAAGTAAAGGGAGAGAGAAGGAGAAGAGGAGGACAACCATGCCGAGTCGACGCCTGTATTAGCCCCCACGATTGGAGATTCTCTGAGCCTGAGTGGCAGAGAGGCATTTCGAGGCTGAGGTAGGGTCCTAATCTTGCACTTATGTCATCTTTCTATTTTTCTTTCAGTTATTTTTATCGTTTACCATGCCAAGAGGGTCCTACCGGATAGGGGTCCCTAGTAGGGGCACCCAAGTCCTCCTAGGGTGCTAGAGTCCCACGGGGGCGCCCTAGTCCCTCTGGGACACCAGTGTCCCTCTGGGGTGCCCAAGTCTTCTTGTGGCGCCTGGGTCCACAGAGGACACGCCCTTAAGGCAGAGGCACTCATTGCTATTTCAGATAGTGGTTTTTGGTTTGATGATGAAAACTGATACTATTGCTTGATTTTCGACCTGTAGGATGTCCTAGAGACATGAGAGCACACAAGCTGTCACCTTATGGAACTATTTCGAGAGCGTGCTAGTACCATGTCTAGCGCAGAGAGGGAGCACTTGTAGGTGGTGGGCTTATGGTGGGTGTTTGATATGCCCACAATTAGATTTCATTACAGTATGTTGATGGCACTGATGGAGAGGTGGAACGTTGATACATCCACATTCCACTTACCTACAGGCAAGATGACTATCACACTGGAGGATGTGTATAGGATCCTGCGACTACCTATCTAAGGAGAGATAGTGGGGGTCGTGGGACATCACACAACGGAGTATATTCGTGAGAGTCAGTTGTATTGTCTAGGTCGCATAGTCTCACAGGTAGAGCGAGGACATATTCAACTTCAGCTTCTAGAGCAAGGAAGTCGGTGACATCCCTTTGGTTCAGAGGATCATGATAGTCATTATTGCACTAGTCGTCACACTAGATGGATGAGGCACTCACCTTCATGGGGGTCTCGTTCACACCATTAGAGCGATGTAGGAGCACCAGACTGTATATGCATGGGGGCGCAATATGCTTGCGTACCTTTACCGCGACCTGGGACGAATGTCCATTACGAGATGCATAGTTTGATGATTTGCACTTTATTACAAGTTTGGGCTTTTGAGCATATTAGGTGCACATGATCGACAGGGTTTCCTATAGAGTTAGCATTCACCCATCCACGTGTTCATGCCTATCCACTAGTCAGATGTTGAAGACATGGTGATCTATTATACTGGAGAGTTGTTTTTGATAGATTGCAGCCCAACGATATTATCTGGAGACCATATCATAGCTATATCTTATGGCCTGGCCAGCGGAGACAGCTAGCGAGGATTAAAGGGATCGGCTGATGGCCGGTCATCTCAATCATGTTGTGGTTTGGTTCTACTTTGACAGGGTGGCACGATAGTTCAAACAGGTACATGATGTTCCTATGGTGCATCCAAGCTATGCACGCACCGTGCACAGTGTAGTCAAGGCAAACTATGCCCGATGGCCAACAATAGTAGATGTGGCAGTTAGTGATGATGATGGTCCTAAGGATGCAGTGTCGATATTAGATGCAAATGATGTTGGTTGTACCTAAGCATATCAGACATGGTGGCATACAGCACAGACTGCTCCTATCTTTCCTCCTGGTCACCCTACAGGCGATCCTCGACCTTGGGCTGGTCATGTAAGTGATACAGGGGTAGAGGATGATGTGAGTGACTTCACATGATACTATGATCTAGAGGAGGATGTGGTGGATGATGATGAGGAGGAGGAGGAGGAGGTTCCATCGCAGTACATCTTCAGGGTGAGACCATGACAAGACAGTAGGAGGTGGACATTGACGAGGAGACCGAGTCGAGACCACAGTCTAGGGCTCATGGTCCAGTCCCTATAGGTGTTGAGAGGCCTAGTCAAAGCGAGAGGGAGGAGACCAGTAGGCTTGTGTCCCTAGCTATAGATCAGACTACAGAGCTCATTACACCTTTGGCGATTCAAGATCTATCTTGGTGAGATGGAGATCTAGGTTAGGCTTGTTTCATTAATTTGATGTTCTTATGCTTATTGTTTATGATGCTTATGTGAGAGTTTGATATCTATCTTATTTTCTATTTTGTAGTTGGGACTGACACTTGGTGAGACTTTGTGAGTTATGTCATACCAGACATAGTACCTACAGATGTAGCTGAGCAGCGGGTGCGGGTGGGATATTCACCATGACCATCCACTGGGCATCATGCAGAGATATTTATGCCTTTCGTCAGATACAAGATGGCTATAGAGGCCATTCTAGAGCATGGGAGAGAGAGGAGTTACTTCAAAGAGTTGAGCACACTGAGGCTGAGCTTCAGGCATAGCGGGATCATGCGGTAACGGTACCTACATTAGAGAGAGCCAGTCATCGGTGAGTTCTTACTGCTTGAGGTATGCTAGGCGAGAGTTGATAGAGATAAGGCTCAGGTTGAGAGAGACTAGTACCATTAGATGTACCAAGAGGCACACGAGGAGGTGATAGGGATGAGAGGTGAGATCAGGGGGTTATGATCGTGAAGTGTCTCTAGGAGTCATTCACGATCCATAGCCACACATGGTTAGGCCTCTGTCATGCGCACACCATGAGGGCTCGAGGGTACAGGTGACCGAGGTTCAGCTATATGATGTATATATGTTATGTACTATGACATCCCATTTTGTTATAAGGGATAGTCGACTCGGATGTATATTTGAAATTGACGATGATATCTATATATATATATATATATATATATATATGATGTTCTCCTTTCTCTATCTGCAGTGGTTTTTTGATCTATCACATGTGATTTTGTAAAATGCAACTAATGATGAATGTTAAAGGTTAATATGGAAATGTAATTAATGCTAATGTGACATACTAATGAATTCTTTGCAGAACATATAGTAAAAGACACAATGATTAATATTTCACATATAACCCAAAATTCTATGCTATGTTCAGTTAATAAAAAAGTGATCTTAACAAAGAATGTATAAATAAGATACAACAATGATTAACCAAGCAAAAGATACAATGTTAAATGAATTAGGACAAAATAATAATACCTTGTCGAAATTGAAGCTAATCTATCTAATAAATTTTCTTTATAATTTAACATCAAATCTAAGCATGGAATTTCTTGAGGTGCGCTGCATTAATGGGTTCTTTAAGTGGTGTACCTTGTTTATCAGCTAGTTTATACGCTCTTGATCCAAAGGCTTCAGTAACTATGTACAGTCCTAGCCAATTGGGGCTGAACTTACCTTTTTCTCCAGGCGGTGCATTTACATTGCATTGAATTTCATAAAGTACCAAATCCCTAATGTCGAATAAACATTGTATAACATGTTCATTGTACGATCGTTGTATGGTTTTCTGATGGGCCTTGAGGTGATCAAGAGCATTTATGCATCTTTCATCAAGCATCTCAAGTTCCTGTAATCTTTTCTCATGTTTTGTATCATCACCAATAATATCTTTTAGGGAAACTCTTAATGAAGGAATTTCTAATTCTAAGGGCATTATCGTGTATGCGCCATAGACAAGATTATATGGTGTATTCTCAGTAGCTGTACGAATACTTGTTCTATAGGCCCATAATGCATAGGATAACTGAGTGTGCTAATCCTTTTGATGTTTGTTAATAGTCTTTTGTAAGATCTGTCCAATAACTTTGTTTGAAGCTTTTGCTTGGCCATTTGATTGAGGATAATAAGGCATAGAGAAGTGATGTTGATTATGATATTTTTCAAGAAATTTCTTCACATCCTTGTTCTTAAATGGTGTACCATTGTCAGAAATGAGGGAGGAAGGTATTCCAAATCAAAAATTAATGTTATCTTGTATAAACCGACAAATTACGTCAGCGGTAGTGGATCGTAAGGGGACAACTTTAACCCACTTCGTGAAGTAATCAGTGGTAGTAATGATAAATGTATGCCCTTGAGAGGAGGGTGGAGGGATTTTACCAATTAGATCCAAGCCTCAGATAAAAATGGCCAAGGTGAAACTTGGGCAAGAAGTTCCTGAGCAGGTGCTCGGATTAAGTGATTATGTTGTTGACATTGCGGGCATTTCTTGACATAAGCAAAGGAATCTTCTTCCATGTGCTGTCAATAATATCCCATTCATAACAATTTTTGTACCAAGGATTTTCCCCCAAAATGCCCTCCATAGGCACCAAAGTGAGCTTCTTCTAAAGCTATCAGGATTTCTGAATTACTTAAACATTAGGGTAAAACTCCGTTGTAGCTTTGTCTATATAACACATTCGACAAGATAATGTAATGTGCCACTATTTTGCATAGATAGATTCGTGCATTCTTAGATGTTGAATTAGGAATGGTTCCGTCACGCAAAATTGAATATATGGGAGAACCACTCATCAGTATATGTATTACCACAGAGTTTTGAATTCACAACTATAGGGTCTTCAATTGTTGATGTTTTAAGATTATGGATAATTAACTAAATTCCTCAGGAGAATCACCAGGGGATATAAGGGAAGTTGCGCTTGCCATTGCATCCGCATGTCAATTGTCTTTCCTGAGAATAGTATTTATTGAAAATGATGTGAATTGTTTTAAGAGAGATAGTGCAAACTCACAATACTGAGATAGTTTGTCGTGCTTAGTTTGATATGATCCCATTATTTGTTGTACAATTAGTTGTGAATCACCATATATAGTGATGTTTTTGATATTAGGAGCCAAAGCAGCATGAAGTTCTGCGATAGGAGCTTCTTATTCAGTAATGTTGTTCGTGCATGAGAAATTTAGGTGGTAAGACATAGGAATCGACTTATCTGTGGGGGGTATTAATATAACACCAGCACTGGAGCTAGTTCGACATCTTGATCCATCAAAATACAATTCCCATTTATCATCCCTAGTGATTGCTAAAATTTGGTCATTGGGGAATGTATCTTGATGTTGTGTAGTAAAAGGTGAAGGTGCTTCAACTAACTGGTCAGCTAACGCTTGCCCTTTACTTGCTTTCTGAGAAATAAACTTAAGATCAAATTCAGTTAACAACATAACCCATTTAGCAAGACAACCTGACAAATCCATTTTTGTGAAAAGGTGTTTCAAAGGGTCAAATTTTACCATCACATGTATTTTAGCATTTAAAAGATAATGTCTACGCTTCTGTGGTGCAAACACTAAAGCTAAGAAAAAATGTTTGACTGATATAATAAACAACACATTCTTTGCCTTCGGCATTGTGTTGTGCTAACAAGGCTGCCAAAGCATTATTAGATGCTGAGATATACAAGAGAAAGGGTTTATCTGGGGCAATAGGCTGTAAGATAGGAGGGTTAGTGAGATAAGCTTTTAAATCTTCAAAAGCTTTTTAACATTCAGAATTCCATTGAAATTTTGAATCCTTCTTCAGTAATTGAATAAAAGGGTGAGTCGTATCCATGAGTTGTGAAACAAATCGGCGGATGGCATGTATCTTCCCTTGCAAACTACGAAGTTGGGATATGTTCTTAGGTGTTGGCATATTAACAATTGTGTCAATCTTCTTCGTATCCACTTCAATACCACGATTTGAAACGATAAACCCTAGTAATTTTCCACTGTCTACACCAAAAACACACTTACGTGGGTTTAATCGCATGTTGTATTTTCTTATTCACTCAAAAATCTGTCGAAGATTCATAGCATGATCTTGGTGATGAATGGACTTCGCCAAGATGTCATTGACATAGTCTTCTAGAATATTGTGCATGTAATCATGAAATATAAGGGTCATGGCATGTTGGTAAGTAGCTCCTGCATTCTTAAGTCCAAACGGCATGAGTACCCAACAAAATGTACCCCAAGGTGTTATAAAAGTTGTTTTATATTGATCTTGAGGGTTTATCAAAATTTGATTATATCCTGAAAAACCATCCTTGAAAGAGAGTAATTCATGGCTAGCGATAGAATCAACAATCATATCAATGTTAGAAAGTGGAAAATCGTCTTTCAAAGATGCCAGATTCAAATCTTGAAAATTGGTACACATTCTTATATGACCATCAAGTTTAGCGACGGTGATGATATTTGAGATCCAAGGTGAATAGTCAATAGAGTGGATAAAGCCAGCTTGTAGAAGCTTTTCTATCTCAGCTTTGACAAGTAGTGAAACCTTAGGATTCATCTTACGAATCTTTTGTTTAAATGACTTAGCATCTGGTTTCAAGACGATGTTATGTGTTACAATTTGAGGATCAATACCAGGCATATCTGAATAGTTCCAGGCAAAGAGTTCAAAAAAATCATGTAATAACTTAGTCATTTCTTCTTTTTCTTCTGCTGTAAACAATCACCAATAGGAATAACTTTTTCAGTGTTGTCTTTCTCCATGAAAACATCAACAATATTTCCATTAAGTAGAGTATTGTGGTCTAGGAGATCGGGTGATTGTGGTAGGTCTTCAGATTCTTCATCAGACTTTAGGGTAGCGTTTATCATGGTAATAGTTTTTCCAAAATTTGCACTATTGTTCCAAAAATAAAGTAAGCCACGTTTATGATGGTAATGAGGAATGTTGTCATAAGCACCCAAGAATTCTATTATTGCTTCATCCATTGAAAAGACATCCAAAGGAATCCCTCCTGAAGGACAACTAGTGTCAATCATCTAAGGAAATATCAAGTTAAGTGTTGATATTGTATTCACATTAAGAGTAGGATGTCTACAGGCTTTAGATTCCTTGAAAGGATTATATCTAATGCCACTCGAGTAATGTTGCGAAGCGGATTCTATAGGGACTTTGATTCCTTGTTGATTAATACCACAACCATTACCTACATAATCATAGTTTTTATAAAGGATTTGAAATCCTCAACCATAAAGAGAAGCCATTTCTTTGGAAGAAGGTGGAGCTTCATAAGTTTCGTAATCTGTAGTGTAAGTAAAAGTATTATCTGAATTCGTTACCAAAGAAGCTTTATGTTTCACATTCAAATCATGAGATGATATCGATGTAATATTTGATGTTTCAGGGATAGGGTTATTAACTTTATATTCTCCCATGAAAGAAGATGTAAAATCTAATGAACCCCAATCGTCACCAAGAAATGCATTCGATTGTTTGGACTCTTGCACAACATTGTCTGAGGCAAGAGAAGTTGATGAATCAACTTTCAGATTGTTTAAAATCTTATGACAAATGACTTGTTTTTGTGATTTAATTTGTAAACAATTATCGGGTTCAGGATCAGCATGAATAGTATGCAATTTGTCTTTGAATATAAATTTTATTGAATGATGTAAAGTAAAAGGAACTGCCCCCTATTTAATATGGAAAAGAGAGGATGGATAAAGTGTTTAGGGTTGATTTTGATAGTTTGTTTTGATCCTCCTTTCACCACTAAACATTCAAGGACATTCAATCGAGTAGAAAGTCTACTGCAGATCTCCTGTCACTTGGAACATAGGAAAAGATTGGAATTGTGTGATTTTGTTATTCAATTGGGTTCAATTATGCTTAAAACCCTAATTTCACAAATTCGTGAACAAATAGACAAATTATGGAAAATGATCACACACAGAGATATCAAATGACAATCAAATGCGTCCTAGATTTTAAAGTTTAAAATATGGAAAAGTCGGGGACTAATGAGCGGGTGCCCTAGTCTAGTGTCACAGTTTTTGTCAAGATTTGGGAATCTTGTCTGCAACCTGTTCCTACTATTCGAGAGATTTTTCTGTTGTGGGATTTAGAGGACTAATGAGTAGGTGCCCGAGTCCAGGTCCCTATTTTCTTCTTTGATCTGCAATTTCGATAGTCTGTACTACTCTCCTGCAACTCCACTTCTACTTTTGCAACCTGTAACCTACAATCACATATAAATGGGTTGGGGGTTGTGGTGTTTAGAGGCTTGCCTCAATCAAGCCCCGAAGAGACATTCAAGTCTTCTGAACACCATTGTCAGATAAAGAGTGCATATCCCTACATGATAGAGGCAAAATCCAAATGATAAATGATCAAAAACACAATTGATATCACCTTGTAGTGAAGATCTCATGGGAGGAAGATGCTCTTCATGCCATGAGGAGATGGATGCCAAATCTACAAATACAAACACAAGAACAACAAAGTACTGCTCTACAACACAATGATAGCTTTGAATCACTTTCAAAAAATCACATTGCTCATCAAATTACCATCTAGTTTACAAATGGACCCTAATCATGCTTATATATGCAACTACAAACATTCTCGCTAAGAATTTCGTAATTCAAACTTACTATGTCAGCATAGGGCCTAAATAACGATCATAAACTGTCACTTTAAAATTGGTCATAACCTAAAATAGGGCAGGACTAGAGCACAAATGCCCAAGTCCTTCCCCCTATTTCAGGTAGAGTTTATCATAAATGTGCTCCCTAAGTCCCAATTGTCATGAAACTTCAGGGTTTTCTCATCAGGAGTCATCAAAATCATGCAAGATGCTCTAAATGCATTCTAAAGGACTCAGGAGCTAAACCTTAAGAGGAAAAAGCCCCCAAGGTTACTTTTTCCAACATAAAATTTAGCCCCACTTTGATGGATGTATAAATGCAAGGCCAATACATGCATTAAAGTATGGTCAACAAACGCAACAAACACACCAAGCACGAAGAAAACACACCAATCATAGAGAAGATAGTAACAGGTATGCAAAACACGGAGAAGACAGTTACAGTCACGCAAAACACAGAGAAGACAGTATTGAAGACACACAGAACACAATGAATCCAGTGAAGATAGTGATGATTTTCTTTTTCTTTTTCTCATATATGAAATGCAGGTGCAAGTACAAGGAAAGTAAACAGACCACCCATAATGCAGGAGGGACTCATCACGACCGGTCTTTAAATTGCATATGGGGCAACAAACACGCAATACAAATCAAGCATGACAAACAAATCCCAAAGTTGTGAGGCCTACCTTTTTCATTTGTGCACATTTGACTATTTACTTTACTATTGCTGATACATTTAGACTTGTGGGATTGTTGATCCCGAATTTCCAGACTATTAGACTTTATAATGTATGTGGTTTGTTATGCTTAGTATGTTTACGATGTGTTAGACCTGGATATTGCTTTACTGATGATGTTAGATATATGTTTTATATTATGATGTTATGGGAAAACTAATTGGGTGAAGTTGGATAGAAATTGGTTTTGTGATTTAATCTTGGGAATAGATGTTTGAAATGCAGAATTTAGAACCTAATTGTAATGTGACTTTCTTAATGCTTAAGTGAACTTGTGATATTTTATGCGAGTGTATGTTTTTAATTTGCTTCGGCTATTATGTATATATGTGGAATTAAGTTTGCAATTAAGTGCGCAGGTATTTCTAACAAGCCACAGAAATTGGAGATCATTCCACACACGATGTTGTCATCCCTTGTGAAGCCGATCTAGTTCCACGAGGAACCAAGATCAACTTTGTGTATGACGAAATTCTGTAATGTTGATTGCATGTTGTTAATTGGGCTAAGTCTACCCCTCTTTTAATTTGAATTCTAATTGGTGTTGTAAGAATTTTATCTTTGAATTTTATTTTTTTAAAATTTTTAAATTTTGGGACCCCTTTTCATGTGTTTTAACTTAACCCTAGGTGCTCAAAATGAGCTAAACTTGACTCTGGGTTGTACCCCTTGGGTCTAGGGACCTTTTTGACTTGGGTAACCCTTGGTAAACCTCCATTTGGTCACTTTAACTTCACTCCGAAGTTAAATGACGAAATTGGAGGCATGGGAGGGAGAGGATGAGTGGGTCCAACACTCAACCCCATCCCTTCCAATTCCCAAGGTTTGAGATATCTCCAAGACCCCCAATTGAGGAGGACTTTACTCCAAGTCTCTCTCACAATTGGTGAGAGTACCTTGGAGTTGTGTGGTCCCTCTTGGGAGGAAAGGAATGGGACACATGTGTCACCCATTCCCTCTTAAGCTCCACTTTTCTCTCCCACATGTTTGAGAGAGGACAAGTGGAGGGGTGAGGGAGACTTGGGGATGGGTGAGTGACATGTGTCATCACCCATCCCATGGGTCTTAATTGTAGTGGGGAGGAAGAGTGAGGAGGTGACAAGTGTCACCTCCCCATTCCTCAAAGCTCATATGCTGAGCTTATTTTAATCCCACTTGGAGAAGGTTATGGGTTGTTGAATTTTTGGATAATTTTATTGTTTGGAAATTACTTTGGGGGAAGAGATAGAGAGAGTTTTGTGGCTTATGTTGGAGGAGTATTTGGAGAAGCTCTACATCAACCATCTTCCATAATTGGGCTTTTAAAGGTTGGCTTCAAGGCTAAGGCCTTCCCTTTGTATTTTTGTTTGCTTGTATGATGCTATTTGTGAGATCTATTTTCTTGAGTTTTTTATTATTATTGTGGAAAAAATTTGTAGGGTGTTGTAAGAGCCTCTCCTACTTGGGAGAAGATGCTCAACAAGTGTGGGGTAGGGGAAGAGTGAACCTCCTTGGGGTCATTACCTTGCTTTTGTGGTGTTGTAAGCCTTGAGGGCAATATATAAGATTTTGAGCAATATGTGAAATGGCTTGAGAGCCAAAATGGAAACTTGTGAAAATTGTGTGTAAAAAATGTTGGCTTGAGGCCATAAGAGAAATTTGTATTGGGATAATTGTAGGAGTGGCACTCTTGAGTTGAGTGTGTCCACTCCCCTACCCCTTTGAACTCACCCTGGTTGAGTTCTTGTGTTGTGATTATCCATGGGTGTAAAATTGTGTTTGTTGTTGAATGCCTTGTTGTGAAGTGGAATGAGTTCCCAAGTGTGTGGATGACCTCCCTAGCTCGGGGGTGACCCTCTTGCGGGTCTATGGTAGGGAGGAGAGCAAGATGTGTGGTTTTCTTTCCCCTTGTTGTGATATGCAGGTTCATTGGAGCTAAGTTGTGAAGTTGGAGAAAACTCCTTGTTCTTGGAGTTGATATTTTATTTTCCTTTACTCTTGAGTGAGAGCTTGACCTATTTAGGAGTTGGCTTCATTTGTTTGTTGTCCAAGAGAACAGCATTGTTCTCTCTCTTGTTGTAAAAATGTATATTTTTATTTTGTGTGTAGTCTATTTACATTTGAAATTGAAAGTTAAAATTTGTTGATTTAATTCTTATCATTCAAAAAAAAAGTAGAAGGAAGAAAGTTTGTTTTAAAAGTTATTTCAATTGTATGTAAATTTTAAATATATCAATTAGTAAAGTTGTAATTTTTATGGTTGAAGACAACTTGAAATTTTGTAATTAGCTCTATGAGAAAGAAAATTAGTGGTTGTTATGTTTTAGGAGTATTATTTAATTGCATTGTTCCTTTATTTTAAAAATGCAAATATTACAAATAAAATGAATATATTTTAAATGAGTTCATTGTCTTGTAGTAGATTTGATTTAAAAAAAAAAATAGATATATATCTTGTTTAGTTGTTTAAAAGAAAAAAAATTGTAAGTGTTGGGAGGAAATTATTATTGAAAAAAATTAATATATATATATATATATATGTTTGAATGTTGCATCAATATGTATTTAATTGTAAACTAGAATTTAATATTCTGCCACAAAAAAAAAAATGAAGAGTGCATTATATATACAATGGTATATATATATATATATATATTTTAATATATTTAAAACCTTTGATAACCGCAGAGTAAAGAATGGTAGATCCACTGAATATAATCGTGACTGTTACATTTTTATAAAAAAATAATTTTTAAGTGTTTGGGGGGGGGGGGGGGGGGAGGGGTTCAAACCCCCCCGTCGACCTTTGTTTGTGTTGGGTGTGGGGAGGAGGCGAAGCCCCCACCCACAGTGTGTGGGATGTTGGTGGGGGCTCCGCCCCCTCCCCACACCCCGTCGCTGCTACTACCACCGCGGACCACCTCCCACCGCGGCCTCCCCTTTAACCCAGGCCTCTGCGCAGTCCGCCACACCTCCAAACCACGAACTCCACTGTCACAGCACCTCCCTTCCTCCGCCAACACCAGCTCCTCCACCTTGCGGCCCCCTCCAGACTGTCCTCTGCCGCCACCCTCTGCTACACCACTGCGGCCGCCCTCCTCAACACGCCGCCGCCGCCCGGCCTCTTCCCCACAGTCCCTCCATTTTTGGACTGTCATATATATATATATAAAACCTTAGGGTTTCAGTATTTTAACAAAAAGAATAAAATATATATTTTAAAAGAAAAACCCAATATATATATATATAAGCCATCATATGCATTTCATATGTGGCCATTAAACCTGTAAACAAAATCAAGAAAACAAAGAATGAGAGAAAGAGAAAGAAAGATAAAAGTGAAAACAAAGAGGAGAAAAATAATGAGTTCAAAAATAGCGTTAGGGCTTTTTGTCCATAAAGAAAATTATATTTTATTGTTGGAAGAAATTAGGGCAAGGTGGAAATAAAATCCATTGTTTTAAATTTAAATTCCCCTCTTGTTATTATTTTTGTTCATTGTTTAAAGTTTGAAAATTATATAGGGAATTTGAGATAATTAATTAAACGGTAAAACTTTCTTCTTTTTAAAATATTATTATTTTTATTTGTTAGTGGATGTAAATAAATTGATTTGATCATGATTAGATAGAATTATAATTTATTGATTTTTAATTTAAATTGTCGGGAGAAAAGGATTTATTTGTATCAATTAAATTTTATACAACTAAATTATTGAGAGGTAGTTATTTTAAACAATCGGGTTAAGAAATCTAACTCTACGAGAGTGATTTAAACCACACGATATTAATGAAAATTTAATATTCTTTTTAATCCTTTTGGGCCAATTTAATTAACAAAATTAAAATTAAACGTTGTTTTAAACCCGACTCGGAAACCTAGTAAACCATTTAAACGAAGTTAGTGAAACCTGTAATTCCGAGATCTAATCTACCAAGAAATTAGGAATAATGTAAATAATGCAGAGATAACTTTGATTGATAGAGAACGTGAAGGAGAACAAATTGATCAAGCTTTGTTGAAAAACAACTAAATTTATCAAAAATGTGAAGGAGAACAAATTGATCGAACTTTTTTGAAAAACATATAAAATTGTAGAAAACGTGAAGGAGAACAAATTGATCGGATTTTGTTGAAAAATGTTTAATTAACTTAATCAACTGAATTATCAATGCAACTAGTGTGACGTAAGTAATTTATTAATCCAAATCAGTAAACCTTTTGATCAAAATTAGTTTTAGTACAATAAACCCTATTCACGCCTGTGAGGCGTTATGCTGCCAGATTTTTTCAAAATTTAGGGTTTAGCTAGGTTAGTAAAGTTTAACCCTGTTTGGGATTATAATATTATTTTTGTCGTGTATTGTCATTTGATTTTGGTATTTTATCATCCTCTCATGCATTTGACTTTGGTTTAGTGATTTTGACTTACGTCAAAATCTCTTCATTCACATAGGTTAACTTAGGGTTTCGATCGTTGATCCTAACCCTATTGGTGACGTTAACTGTGTCACGAAGACCCCCTTGTTAGCCTTCATTACGATTGGTATGCATATGAGAACGCATTAACCCACATTCAACTGTATTGTTTACGCCTTAAGCATACGCCACCGAGCACGCTTACGCGTACGAGGGGGTTTCTAGGGAAGTGTTGATTTTTTTTTTGATATTTCATGTCATGACCACATGACAAATGTGGACATGACACATGTGATGCGTGTCCTGACCGCATGGGAAATGTGGGAATGACAAAAGCATAGGAGGGACTCATCACCACCGGTCTTTAAACTATGCTTGGGAACAAACATGCAATACACGCACATGGAAGACACGGAGAAAACACGATAGACAAGCGATGGAGTGTTCCTATTTCTAGGTTCATCACCATCTCAGGCACATTACATGCACACACCGATGATTGGGATTCACCACAACAATCGCCGAAGACACGCTTAAGGGTTGAGTTAGTCACAGAACCGCTCCCCGCCTCCACAGAGGACTTTTAGAAAATGATAGGATGTGCACTCTCCACGAGAAATACACCATCCCCGCCTCCACAGAGGGCTTAAGATAAAAAGGATATATGCGATATCCCACCTTCATAGAGGGCTTAAGTGATTGCAATAGATTTCAAACAAATCTTAGAGTGCAGGAGGGACTCATCGCCACCAATCTTTAAATTGTACTTGAGAACAAACACACTTGCTAGCATCTACACCAAATAGCTTATCTTATATATGCCCCCACCTTAAGGTGGTTGATATCTTGTGACGATATCAAGCACGTTAAGGTAGGAAGAAAATACACAAGGGAACACGGACTCACAAAGCCCATGCCCCTCGGAGGTGACGTGCTTTTCGATTGCCAAATGTTCCCATAAACACATTCCTGCTAGAAAAGTGTTAACGTCCATATAATCATGATAAACAACAATGCATATGATCATTCACATAAAGAGACGAGGTTATACTATGGATTCAGAGACTGAGTATAACCATGGGGCTATACCACAGAAATCTCAAAACTGAGTGTAACCAAGGTGAGATTCAAAGATAAACAAAGTGCATGGAGCAGCAATATTGTTATGGTTTGTAAGTACAATAAGACAACATTAAGATCACACAGAGTGATTCTACTAGCCAAGCTTTGGATAATATATATCAACCCCATCGTCATGTATGGACTTGGTCCATTTTTTTCTTTCTCGCTGAAGGGACACTAGGTCTGTATTAGTATAATATATTTTTCGTCATTCGCCCACTAGATAGAAACACTAGAGGAAGGGAAACAATAAATCAAGAGAGAAAAAAGGTGCCCCCAAGTCACCAACCGCAACACTATGTCCATAAGACACAACACACAACAGTGAAAATAGAGGAGAAGCAATATAGAAGAATGATGATACAAATAGAAGAAGGTCACAATAGAGGCGGTCTTCTGGTATCCTTGACCTTATAAGAGTGTCAAGGGTCATCCCAAGAGGCCTAAACAACACATAACACATCATGGGGGAAACATAACATGAAAGGGGAGGTAAAATACACGAGCCAATCATGCTAACCGCATAAGTGACCACCAAGGTTAGAGATACTTACCTGCAGGGACAACCTAACTAAGGGTTGTCATCGAGCAAATCATCATCATCTTCCCACTCCTAAATGTTAGAGGAAAGTGGGACATAAGGTACCATAGCCCAACTCTTATTCTTTTCTTCAAATTGTCCATTCTTAAGATCTTCTTTGTTTGATTAAATATTTGGTGAGATGTTTTCTTATTGAGATGCGTTTCATTGGGCATAAGCTTGTCGTCTCCTCCTTTCTCTTGCTTGTCTATTTCTTTTTGTCTTACTACTTATCTCTCATAAGATAGTGTTTTACTCTTCTGTAGGTTTTTGTGTTTTAGAGGAGGAAACAACAGGATCAAATCTTATTTGTCTAGGTGGAATGTTTTGTTGTCGACGACTACCTCCCGATCCTTGTAAGTATGGTAGGGGAGGAACCTCAGCATAGGGTCCTTTTCCTTTCAGTCTAGGAAGTTCTTCAAATGCGGGTTGTTCGTCTTGTATTGTTTCTTGTATAGAAGGACTGGCCACTTGATGTAATAGTTTTGTTTTATAGTTTCTATAGCTCAGGAAGTTAAAACCTGTCTGTGGCTCTAGTTCCAATTCATATCTTTCCCAAAAGTAATTAAGGGCAAAATGTTGTCTTGTAACCAAAGGTTTATACTTATTGCGAGGAATAGTATGCACTTGTCTATTCAAAGGAAATTTTATACATTTATGAATTGTTGAAGGGACAACTTTCATAGTCTTTAACCATGGATGTCCTAATTTTATGTGAAAAAGATCAGAAACAGGGACAACATCAAACAATTGTTCTACGGATTTCTCAAATATAGTGACCAATAAAGATATCTTCCCAAAAGTGTTTATAAAGGCTCCCTTATGTGTCTTAATCATCATATCCGAAGGGTCATAAAAGCCTTGCATCAATCCATGTGAATAGAGGAACCCTTCCATTGCCACATTAGTCATGCAATTAGGATCAATAAGGGTTCCATCCATAGGATTTCCCATTATCTTCACAATGATATAAAGAGGTCCTTCAGTGTCTCCAATTGTTCTATCATGAGGTGTAAACACAATTTCAGGTTCAGGGACCTTTGTTTTCACGTAAGGCCTAGGAGGGAACTTATTGTTATTGTTGTTGCTATTAGAAGCCATGTGTATATGTATTCAAATCACTATGAAATTATATTTTAAAATTTATTTAAAAGTTATGCAAAAGACAAGTGCAAAATTATGTATGAAAATGACCTAAAATGCTTGATTTTTTCTACTTTTTCCAATGCAAATAAGTGAAAGAAGAGGTGTTGCAAGGAAATTGATGAAGTGCAGCAAGTAATATGTCTAATATCAGTCCAATAAAGCAATAATATCCTTCACAACACGCTGTTGATGCAAACCTAGAGTGATGACAAGTCCAAACCTAGTGAAAATACACTAAAATATGCAATTTTTCACCAAATTTCAATGCAAAGACCCCTCAAAAAAGGGTGTTGTAAAGAATTTTAGGAGGTGCAGCAGGTTATAATAGTAATATCAGTCACCTAAAGCCATAAAATCCATCACAATGCACTTGTAGTGCAAATATGTCAAACCCTAGTGAAAATATAGCCAAAATATGCAATTTTCACCAATTTTTAATGCAAAGGCCTAATAGAAAGGGTGTTGTAAAGAATTTGAGAAGGGGCAGCAAATAATAACCCTGATAACAACCAATTAATGTAGAAAGATTCTTCACAACACCCCTACAATGTTTTTAAACCCTAGGCATGTAATTTTGCAAGCAAACCACTATGGTGCAACGCTACAGTTAGAAATTAGTCCTAATGAGTGTTTTAAAAGGGTGGTAAAATCTAAAACAAGATTTTGACTACAAACCCTAGCTAATGCAAAACTAGGTTATATGGGAAAATGCACAATTTCAAGCAATTTTGATCAATTTAAGCATGAAAATGCAATGCAAATGAATAGTGAATGAAGAATTTATGTATTTTAAATCAGATATGATGATAATGACATAAGTTTATTGAAATTCAATGCCAACTAATCTAAATTATTTGAAAATGCAAGCTAAAAATGCTAATTTTTTTTAAATTTTTGTTTTTTTTTGTAATTTTCGAATGCAATAAGATGAACAATGAAATGAATGAATGTAAATCTAAAGCACAACACTCAGCAAGGTACCAAAAGTCCAAAAACATGGGTTCACCAAAATGTTTAGTATGGAAAAGAGAGGATGGATAAAGTGTTTAGGGTCAATTTTGATAGTTTGTTTTGATCCTCCTTTCACCACTAAACATTCAAGGACATTCAATCAAGTAGAAAATCTATTGCAAATCTCCTATCACTTGGAACATAGGGGAAGATTGGAATTGTGTGATTTTTTTATTCAATTGGGTCCAATTATGCTTAAAACCCTAATTTCACAAATTCATGAACAAATAGACAAATTACGGAAAATGATTGCACACAGAGATATCAAATGACAATCAAATGTGTACCAAATTTTGAAGTTCAGAATATGGAAAAGTTAGGGAATAATGAGCGGGCGCCCTATTCCAGTGTCACAGTTTTTGTCGAGATTTGGGAATCTTGTCTGGAACCTGTTCTTGTTCTTCCAGAGATTTTTTTTTGTTGCGAGATCCGGAGGACTAATGAACATGCGCCCAAGTCCAGGTCCCTATTTTTTCTCCGATCTGCAATTCTAACAGTCTGCACTACTCTCCTACAACTTCACTTCTACTTTCGCAGCCTGTAACCTACAATCATAGAAAAATGGGTTGGGGGTTGTGGTGTTTAGAGGCTTGCCTCGGTCAAGCCTCGTAGAGACATTCAAGTTTTTTGAACACCATTGTCAGATAAAGAGTGCGTATCCCTACAGGATAGAGGCAAAATCCAAATGATAAATGATAAAAAAAACAACTAATATCACCTTGTAGTGACGATCTCATGGGCAGAAGATGCTCTTCATGCCATGAGGAGATGGATGCCAAATCTGCAAATACAAACACAAGAATAATGAAGTACTGCCCTACAACACAATGATAGTTTTGAATCACTTTCACAAAATCACAATGCTCATCAAATTTCCATCTAGTTTACAAATGAACCCTAATCATGCTTATGTATGCAACTACAAACATTCCCGCTAAGAATTTTGTAATTCAAACTTACCGTGTTGGCATAGGATCTAAATAATGGTCATAAATTGACACTTTGAAATTGGCCTTGACCTAAAATAGGGTAGGACTAGGGCATGGGCGCCCAGCTCCTTCCCCCTATTTCAGGTAGGATTTATCATAAATGTGCTCCCTGAGTCCTAATTGTTATGAAACTTCAGGGTTTTCTCATTCGGAGTCATCAAAATCATGCAAGATGCTCTAAATGCATTCTAAAGGACTTGGGAGCTAAATCTTAAGAGGAATAAGCCCCCAAGGTTACTTTTTCTGACATAACTATTGTAAGTATGTGCATAATCAGTGTTGTCATTGATGTCAACATATCTTTGTTGTCATTGGTGTCAACTGTATCTTATTCTATTACTTGTTTAGAAGCTTTGTATGTTGAGGATATTAAGAAAATTAGCCTCTTCGGAAGAAACAAGTGAGTTACAGTGAAGTGCAGTACAGATAGTGAGTTGTATGCTGAAGAATAGTTTGGTGAACTGCTCCGCATTTATTACTGCTTGAAGGTCATGGTCTGTGGATTGGAAGTAAGTTAGAGGTATATTTGAGGATGCTACATTTTGAGTTTGAGCTCTCCACATGGAGATCTGAGTGAGTTGTGTTCACTAGAGTGAAACTTGCTTTTTCTATAAGTTCAAATGGGACAGGGAGAAAGTATTCTGCTCCACATTCCTCCACATTAAAGTATTTTGCTCTGTGGTTCTAGATGGAAGTCTAGGATGATGATAAGTGCCTACAGTTGCAATGGTTCATGGTTTGGTGGTCCACAAGCTATCTTTCTTCCATGACAGTTGAAGACAGTGAAGTTCATGTGTTCTGGTGTGAAGATCCTTATGGGTAAAGTGGTTAAAGGTTGTGCAGTTTCTCCTGATGATTATAGTGTGCTTGTGGATGTCTCTTGATCATGTTCCTATCTTAACATTGGTCTGCATTAAGGAATTGAGATTGTGTTTGAAGATTGTTCCTAGATAATGTAGAGTGTAACCAGTCTTAGCCGACTTGGTTAACTCCAGTAATTGCAGAGATCCCTTGAAGATTATGGAAGCATGTTGAAGTGTGGAAGATCATGTTAGAGGCCCAGCTAAGGTGTGGCATGATCCACATACACTTTTACTTCATCTCCCTTGCATAATGTTGTAATAGGCCAAAACCTATTTTGTAAATGTTTGAAATGTCGACCTTGGAGATTATTCCAATGGTTGATGATTGTAATGCCAACCTTGATGATCATTCCAAGGTTGTTGAAGTGTATAAATACTTGTAGTTGAGTCATGGAAAAGTTGTCGTTGAGCGGAAATAGAAAATATTAAGAAAGGTCCAAAAGGTAGAGCAGAGAAGAGGCAGAGGAAAGAAGAGGAAGAATAGAGCAGAGGTAGAGCAGAGTAGAGGAATTATTGTACTTCAATCACAGACATAGAAAGGTGTTGATCATGGCAGTGAGCCTAGTAGTGAGCCGCCAGTAGGGTTTAACAACCCTTATTGTAATCTTGCTAGGTTTAGGGTTGAGGCAGTGAGCCTGCCAGACCTAGTTGTTCTTCATGGCAGTGAGCCAGTATGTTTAGGCCCGTGGAGTGACCAAGCCTAAACATCATTATTTCAAGATTGCAATATGTATGTTGAGAGTTAATCCTCTCCATGTTTTTTCCCCACCTGGGGTTTTCCACGTAAAATATGGTTTCTCTTTTGTTTGATGGTGTATCTATGGTTAAGTTTCTGATTTCATGCATTCATTGTTAAATCATAATAATTGTGAATAAGTTTTTAATGCTTTTAAGTTTTTGGGACAACTGATTCACCCCCCTCTCAGTTGTCCAGCGCATATCAACAATTGGTATCAGAGTGAGGGTTCCTAGGAAATGAGCTTAATAGCTTGAGGTAGATTAGGATGATGTACATCAAGGTTGCTCTTGAAGACCTAGAAAGAACTAAAGAAGAAATCAGAGATCTAAAGGAGAATGTTAAAGAAGCAGATGAATGTATCATAAAATTAAGAGAGAAAGTCAAGAAGCTTAAAGAAAAATATAAGGAGGCTACTAAACAACTAATATCAGAAAGTGAAACCTTGAATGATTTGAAAGTGGAAGTTGTTGAAAGAGCAAAAGTAGAAGAAGACCTAAATCTGTTGGTAGAAGACAAATCAAAAAAATGTACAAAGCTTGAAGAGGACATTTGGATCCTGAAGTCAAAATTGGAGAAAGCAAAAATTTTTGAAGAAAAGTTTAAGATTAGCTCTGCAAAACTTGTTGAGATGATTACTAGTCAGAAGAGTCCTAATAACAAAGAAGGCCTAGGTTTTGAGAAAGGTGAAAGTTCTAAAACAAAACAAGAAAGGAATGCTAAAATCAAGAAGAACAAAGAAAAACAAACTCCAAATTGAAGGAACAGACCTAGAAGACCACCAGTCAAGCAACCAAATGCTCAAAGGTACCCATATTTCAATGGTTATTGTAATTCATGCAATAAGTTTGGTCATAAGGCTACTCAGTGTAGGAACAAAATGAATCAAAATGTTCCATCATTCTCTAATCAGTGTTTCAATTGCAAGAAAATTGGTCATAGAGAAAATGAATATAGAAATCATGTTAGAAAAGGTTTCAACAATGGAAGGAATGATCAATCTTTCAAAGGTAAATGTTTCATGTGCAATAAAGTTGGTCATAGAGCTGATTTATGCAGAAGTGAGTCAGAATTCTATTAGGTGCTATGCATGCTATAAAATGGGACACATGGTAAATGAGTGTAGAAGTCAAGTGAGAAATGACTATGGCAAGAATAAGACAATTGAATCCTTCAGTGGCTTCTATTATTTATGCAATAAATTTGGGCATAAGGCTAACCTATGCAGGTCAAGGACGAATGGAAGGAACAATGGTCAGAAAAATACTATGTGCTTTAATTGCAACAAGCATGGACATATTGCAAGATTTTGCAGAAGTAAGAACATGAAGAAGGATAATCAAGAAGAATTGAAGAAATCAGTGGAAAAGGTTGATCCGGAAGAAGTCAAGAAGGAGATGAACAAGGTCTGGGTCAAGAAGAAGTAAATGAAGTCAGAGATGAGTCTACCCCAGATTTTGGAGTAGATACTTCCTCTGGGAAGTAAACTGGGAACTCTGGCTCAGGGGGAGCTGTATTGAAAATTCTAAATCCCCTAGCCAAATAGTCAGTGCTGAGATTCGACACAAAGATATGATGTGAAGATTTATATGGTAGATTGCTTGAAAGGAACTCTGTAGATCAAGGCATAAAAGGATTCTGGTCCAGAAGCCCAAAATGACTAAGTATGAGCAGTATATAAAGTAAGTGACAGAGATTGGATCAGTATGCCTCCACAGTTGAAGATCATTATATGTGGTTCAGGTATGTTGTTCATAAATATCTGGTGAACATATTTTCCAATGCTCAAGTTCTAACTTCCTCTGAAAGTCACATGGTGAATTGTCTAAGTCCGGATGAATAGAGTTAAGCCTGAAACAGTGTAAAGCATCTAAGTATTTTGGTCCGCTATTGAGTATTTTGATTTGCGGTTCTGAAGGTATGTTAAGAGGTCAATGATGATTGTTGGATATGAATTCTAGAGTCTCATATGGTCTGCATTGGGAGTTATGATGTGACAGATGAATTGGTCAAGTATGTACTTAAGGGACAAGCTGACAGGTCATGAATTTTGGCTAAGTATCTAACTAATAAAATCAAGTGATAGGGCTCTGGTATTCTAGTCTGCTTGGGTCTACTGTTGAAGATAATGCTTTGCAGTTCTAGCGTATGGTTATTGATTAGTGATTACATCTACATCCAAAAGTTTGTCTGATCATGATAATTGGCTTGAGAATAATGAGTAACAGAAGTTCAGGATTATTTTTAGTATAGAGCAGTTTTCTTTGGAAATGTTTTAAAAATCTACAAATGAACTTAGAGGTGAATGATTATGAATCAGATGAGCTTTCAAGGCAATGATTGAGTATGAGATATAACTGAGGATCCAATGGTTAAGGTCTGATAGAGGAGGTGAGTTCACATCAAATGAATTCAATATTTTCTGTAAAGAACAAGGGATAAAGAGACAATTGTCTGCTAGGACTCCTTAGTAGAATGAAGTTATTGAAAGGAAGCATAAGACAGTCCAAGAGGCTGCTAGATCAATGATGAAGGAAGCTAACCTACTAAATGTATACTGGAGAAAAGATATACATACTGCTATCTACATTCAAAACAAAGTTCAAGTCAAAAGTGCTACAATAAGAGTCTAATAAGATCATTGAAAGTATAAATGTTAAAGTTGATGAATGTAAGGAAAGAACTTCATAATTAAGTGGGTATGAATCAGATGATCAGGATGTTTCAGAAGTTGTGCATCATGAAGACAACTTAGATGAAGAAGAACAAACTTTGGTAAGTGCTACTAAAACTCCAAGGTATGTAAGACGTAGTCATTTTGAAGATCAAATCATAGGAGATAAGAGCAAAGGGATTTTAACCAGAAGAAAAGTTGCAGAGGAACAAGTAAATTTTTGTCTAATTTCTAAGATTAAACCTAAAAATGTGGATGAGGCTTGCAAAGATGAGAATTGGATAAAGGCTATGAAAGAGGAATTGATGCAGATAGAGAAGAATCAGACTTGGGATCTAGTTCCTAGACCAGTAGATAAGAATGTAATTGGCACAAAGTGGGTCTTCAGAAACAAGATGAATGAGAATGGTGAAGTGGTAAGAAACAAAGCAAGGTTGGTATGCAAAGGATACGCTCAAGTTGAGGGAATAGACTTTGAAGAAACTTTTGCTCCAGTGGCAAGGATTGAAGCAATAAGGATGTTTTTGGCTTTTGTAGCATACAAAAATTTCAAGGTTTACCAAATGGATGTGAAGTCTACTTTCTTAAATGGAGAGTTGGAAGAAGAAGTCTATATTGAAAAACTGGAAGGATTTCGGTCATTAGATCAGGGTGACATGGTATGCAGATTGAAGAAAGCTTTGTACGGATTAAAACAAGCTCCCAAGGCATGGTATGCATGGTTGGATAGGTGTTTGATACAGACATGGTTCAGTAAAGGTACTACAGACAACAATCTCTACTTCAAGATCAATGATGAATAAATCCTAATTGTTGCAGTCTTTGTTGATGATATTATTTTTGGAGGCAATGAAGGTATGTGCTCAGTTTTTGCTGGAGAAATGCAAAGTGAATTTGAATGTCCATGTTTGGCGAGATGAACTTGTTTTTAGGTCTGTAAATAAGTCAATTAGATAAAGGTATCTTCATTTCTCAATCTAAGTATGTGAAAGAGTTGTTAAATAAATTTAGGATGGAAGACTTTAAACCAGTCTGCACACCTATGATAACTAGTTGTAAGTTGAGTAAAGATGATAATTCACCCATGGCAGACCAGAAAAGGTACATATCTATGATTCGAGGTTTACTTTATCTGACTCAAACCAGACCTGACATAATGCATGCAGTATCTCTTGTAGCAAGATTTCAAGCAAAACCCAAGGAATCACATGTGATGGCAATCAAGAGAATTCTGAGATATTTAAAAGGTACAATGGATTATGGTTTGTGGTACCCTAAGGACAGTGACTTTACTTTCAATGCATATACTGATGCAGATTGGGACGAAGATGTGGATGACAGAAAAGTACAAGTGGAGGTGCATTCTTCTTGGGAAAAAGGTTAATATCTTGGTTGAGCAAGAAATAGGATTCAATATCCCTGTCTACTGCAGAAGCAGAATACATTGCATCAGCATGCAGTTGCACTCAAGTGTTATGGATGAAGCAGACTTTGAAGGACATTAGATTTGTGTATGAGGATCTAATTGCAATCTTTTGTGACAACACAAGTGCCATAAACATATCAAAGAATCTAGTGATGCATTCAAGGATAAAGCACATATCCATTAGGTATCATTTTCTGAAAGAAAAGGTGATAGAGAATGAAGTCAAGTTGGAGTATGTTTCTACAAAAGATTAGATTACAAACATTTTCACCAAGCCTCTGCCTAAGGATACCTCTGATTATCTCAAATAAAAGTTAGGGGTTATCACCCCTCCTGCTCTAAACTAAGATGCACAATAGTGCATCAGTCCAGAGGTGCTCAAAAATCTAGATTGATGCTTTTCAGGGCTACTTCTTAGGGGGAGTAATCAGAGAGTTCAGAAAAGAGATTGGACCAGAGTAGAAGAGTGCAAGTATGTGCCCTTTTCCATTGATGTCA
Organism: Cunninghamia lanceolata; assembly: GCA_027924645.1. Taxonomy (NCBI): domain Eukaryota; kingdom Viridiplantae; phylum Streptophyta; class Pinopsida; order Cupressales; family Cupressaceae; genus Cunninghamia; species Cunninghamia lanceolata. The sequence continues at coordinate 4,181,441 of BSBN01000080.1, read as the reverse complement.
AAGGGGGAGATAATTTATGCGAAAAACTTAGAGTACAAATGTGAAAAGAGAAAGGGGGAGAATCTTGGAGAAAGAAAGTAAGGCAAAGAAAGGGGAGTATTCTGTCTTGATGGTTGTTGCAAGATTTTCACATCATATGTTGCCATCAATGACAAAGGGGGAGATTGTTGCAAGTATGTGCCTAATCGGTGTTGTCATTGATGTCAACATATTTTTGTTGTCATTAGTGTCAATTGTATCTTATTCTATTACTTGTTTAGAAGCTTTCTATGTTGAGGATACTGAGAAAGTTAGCCTCTCCGGAAGCAACAAGTGAGTTACAGTGAAGTGTAGTACAGACAGTGAGTTGTATGCTGAAGAACAGTTCAGTGAACTGCTCCACATTTATTGCTGCTTGAAGATCGTGGTCTGCAGATTGGAAGTACATTGAGGTATATCTGAGGATGCTACATTTTGATTTTGAGCTCTTCAGAAAAGATACAATGGAATTGGACCAAGACTTAAGGAGAGAATTTTTTGGCTGCTACCCACTGTACCCTTGCAAATATCATTTCTTGTGGAGAAACCTTCTATAGAGACTTAACCACTTTTCACATGCTACATCCACATTCGTGTCCTCTTAACACTATGACTCTAGGATATGAGATAGTAACATCAATGGATCAAATTACAACATAGGTAATGATTTTGCTTGGAAAAACATTGAACATCAATACTCAGCTAACAGGAAAACATGAAGAAGCACTTCTTAATCTCCTTATCTCCCATTCAACAACTTTTGCTTGAGAATATCAGGATATGAAGGGTACTCCTCCTGAAATCTGTACCCATCACATATACATAGAAGATGTCAAACCGGTTAGACAACCCCAGAGAAGACTAAACCCTACATTAAAAGACATTGTCAAGACTAAGATAGAGAAATTGCTATAGACATGATTTATGTACCCTATTTCTGACAACCAATGGGTTTCACCCTTGGTTATAGAGCCTAAGAGGAATGGGAAATGGAGAGTATGTATTGACTACAAAGAACTAAACAAAGCCACAAAGAAGGATTATTTTCCCTTACCATTTATTGACCAAGTGCTAGACAACCTAGCAGGGAAAAAGTACTTCTCAACCTAGATGGATTTAGTGGATATAACTAGATTCAAATAGCACCAGTAGACCAGGATAAAACCACCTTTACATGTTCATGGGGAACTTTTTCATATAGAGTCTTTCCATTTGGCCTATGTAATGCCCCAACTACCTTTTAGAGGGCTATTTTAGCCATTTTTGCTGAATTAGCCAATGAGTGTATGGAGGTTTATATGGATGACTTTACTATGTATGGGGACACCTTTGAAGAGGGTCTTAAGAACTTAGATAAAATGCTACAATGTTGTGAGAAAAATCAGCTATCATTAAGCCATGAGAAATGCTTTATGATGGTAGAGGAAGGAATTGTCCTTGGACATCACATATCAGCCAAAGGAATCAAAGTAGATCAAAACAAAATAGAAGTGATAAAGCAATTACCCTCACCTACGAACCAAACTAATGTTAGAATCTTCCTAGGTCATGTAGGATACTATAGGAGATTCATAGAAAATTTTAGCAAGATAGTTGCCCCTATGTTTTCCTTGCTAACCAAGGATGCTGACTTTCAGTGGACAGAGGACTACCAATCAACATTTGAAACCATTAAAGAGAAACTCACAGTCACATCATTTTTGAGGGGACCTAATTGGAATCTTCCCTTTCACATAAAAATTGATGCTTCAAATGAATCAATGGGGGCGGTCTTAGGACAGAAAGAGGAAGGGAGAGGTATACATGCAATCTACTACATTAGTAAGAACCTTACCCCTGCTAAAGAAAACTACACAACAACTGAAAAATAATTCCTAGCAGTCATATATGTTATTAACAAATTTAGACATTATATCACATGGTATAAAATTTTTGTGCACACTGATCATGCAACCATTAAATACTTAATGAATAAACCTATAGTAGGTGCAAGGATAGTTAGATGGCTATTAAATTATTACAAGAATTTGACATTACTATCATTGACAATCAAGGAAAATTCAATTTGGCTGTTGACTTTCTATCAAGTTTGCATATAGGTGGAGAAAACCAACCAGTGGAAGATAGGTTTCCAGATGAACACCTCTTTGCTCTTTCTTCCAATACACCTTGGTTTGCTGATATACCTAATTTCTTAGCTACAGGATTGTTTCCTTCTTATTTTACTTCCAAACGGAAAAAAAGATTGGTAAAAGAAAGATTATCTTACAAGTGGTTGAATGGTCTACTGTTTAAATGTGGTCCTGACTTCATTCTATGTAGGTGTTTGAGAGCTGATGAAAATTTTGATGTATTGAGAGCATGCCATGATGAACCCTCAAGTGGACATTACTCCTTCCAAAGGAAAATCCACAAAATCCTTGGAGTTGGCTATTATTGATCATTCCTCCACAAGGATGCTAAAAAGTACATGAAGCAATGTGATCAATGCCAAACAATGGGTCAGTCAACCTTCACCCAGGAGATGTCATTTCAACCTCAAGTGGTTTTAGAACCATTTGAGCAATGGGGCCTAGATTTTGTAGGGCTAATTTCTCCACCATCTTCAGGAAAAGAATATATTTTGGTATGCACAGATTATGTAACCAAATGGGTAGAAGTTTGAGCATTACAATTTGCAAGAGAAGAAAGAGTTGCTGATTTCCTATATAACAAAATCTTCTTGAGGTTTGGAGCCCCAAGATCAATAGTCTCAAACAAAGGGCCACAATTTACTTCTCAGGTAATACAAGCCTTCACAGATCTATACTAGGTTAAGCATAAAAAATATTCACCTTACCACCCACAAGCAAATGGGCAAGTGGAGGTGACAAACAGAGAACTGGAAAACATCCTGACCAGAACAGTGGCCATGAATAAGAAAGATTGGGCCAACAAGTTAGATGAAGTATTTTGGGCCCATAACACAACATGGAAGTCAACAATGAAGTTTTCACTCTATGAACTTGTTTATGGGAAGAAACCTATACTATCCATAGAGTTTGAATTGCAAACACTAAAGATATCATTGGACATTAGATTGCCATTATCTATTGCACAACAAAATAGGATTCTTCAACTCAATGAATTAGATGAAATCAAAACAGATGCCATATAGAAAACGTAACTCATTCAGCATCAAAGGAAGCAATGGCATGATCAAAATATCAAGAATAAGACATTCCAACAAGGGGATTGGGTTCTTTTGTATGATTCCAAATTCAAGGAATTCAAAGGGAAGTTACAAACCCATTAGATGGGACCTTACCAAATCAAGAAAGTCTATGTAAATGGGACAATATTGCTAGCACCAATTGATGAAGAAGAAACCACATTCTTAGTAAATGGCCATAAAATTCATCTTTATCAAAGACTAGCTACCAAAGAAGAGTTTGCCAAGGATTTGTTCTTGATGACAGAGGTCACATCCTCTGCTACAGGTTGAAGAGATTCAAAAGGAAAAAAAAGGGTTGAAAACCAGTAAATGGTGGCCCTTCTAAAAGGAAAAAAAAATAAAAATAAAAAATAAAAAGGGGAAGATTGAAAACCGGTAAAATGGATGTCTTCCCTACCTGGGGGATTGAACCAACAAACACTGATTCCCTTCATGCAATATTCTAGTGTTGGCTCTCCGAAGCCAACGAGACACTCCTCCAGAGCCAACTAGGTGCATCTCTGAAGCAAACTAGGAGCACCTCTAGTGCTTCACCAAATTAAGGTAATTTTAACATCTGGGGCCCACCTCTCCAAACATCAAAGTGGGGACACTAAAAAGGTGATGAGGTCAGCATGACTCACACTCCACTTTCTAACCAAAATAGAAAAAAAAGGGGAAAGCCACACAAAACAATCATTAAACTAGCCACCAACGAAGCATCATGCAGACACTATCCAATGATGTCACTTGCTAGCGTGTCACTATTAAATCCACCTCCAGGAAAAACTGCCAGATCACACACTGCTGACATCATGGCGACTGATGGGGAATTCAAGGAAAGGCAAAGTCACATCAAACCTCATCGAGATGGCTTGCAACAACACAACCACATCACTTAATCATCACAAATGGTAATACAGGTAATTTACTTGCATTAGGTAATTATTACAAGTCTTTTCGTTTATATTTTGTACAAACTACCTGGACACATAACCCTACCATTATTCCTCTCTCAGCCCATGCATGTCACCATAACTACCCAAGCTGACACTTCCTCTCTAGAGTGTCAAATCCTTCCTTGTAATCATGATTTAACCCCATTTGAATTATTCTCGTAAAGATAACCCTCCTAAAACTAAGCACCTGTTACTAGTATCACCCAAACAAAAGAACTTTCACCTCCAAAGATAGTAGAGATTTCAAAACTCCAGAGATAACACATCTGCAATGTGGTAGAGTAGTTATGTAGAAACAGGGGAGCTCCAGAGTTAGGGTTGGTTTGCAAATACTAGAGAAAAAGCTCCAGAGGGGAAATTATTCAAGCATAAGACACTCAAGGAAAATAGTTAAAGGTGAGGGTTTTATAATCAATACAAGCAGAGAAGGGAGAAAATTACTGTCAGGAGCAACATGGGAGTCAAAAAGAAATCAAAGCTCGAGACACTTGAAGGACACTAGAGGGATTGCTTCAAGATCAAGCCTCAGCAGAGGTCTTGAGAAATGCAGGGTGGCTGGAGTTCTTAGAAAAATTTGAGGGGTACCATGAAGACATTGTAGATGAGTTCCTTTCTAACCTAAAGAATAACCAGACAAAGGTGTGTGGAGTTACAATTATTGTCTCAACCACCATCATTAGCCACATCTCAGACCTACCAGAACAAGGTGAGAGGTTTTACCATCTTAAAACCCTCTACTCTGATTTAATCAAGAATTTCTCAGTAGATAATGACCCTGAAGTGCAATTACACTTAAGTAAAGGTGAAGTAAAAGGAATAATTAGAACCTCACTTCCTCAACCATGGCAATCTTTGGCCATGTGGCTAATTAAATACTTCACTTTTGATGGACAATTCTCCCTAGTATTAGGACCCATTATGAAGATGTTGATTTTCTTAAGGCATGGGCATGCCCATCCAGAATACAACATTAACCATCCAAATTTTATGTACTCTGCCATAGTGGCTTCAACAGATAAATACCAACAGGGGAAGGGTCCTATGAAGCACCATGGACTCATTTAATTAATTGTCAAACACCATTTTGTGTCTAGAAGTGGAGGGGAGGCTTTATGGCAGTCATTTTTGGATGACACACATCAAGCCAAGAAGAAGAGTAGGAAAACCACTGAAGAGGAACCTTCCTCCACTCAGAAGACTAAAGAAGCATCACCCTCTACTTCATCCCAAGTTACTAGGAGAAGTAAGGGAAAGAAGACAATGGAGGAGACACCAACTTCTATTCCATAGAGAGCACATGAGAGTCCAACACCTTCTACCTCTTCTCTAGCTACTAAGAAGAGGAGAAAGGGCAAAGAGACTATAGGAGAACCCTCAATTGTAGTTGAGAAGCTAGAGGAAACAATTACAGAGCAGCCCTCAAGAATAACTCACTCAACAAAACATAAACTAACCTTGGCTGAGGAGTCCACCCCAACCGAGAAGATAAAGGGTGCTATCATTATTGAGAAAGAGGCAGTAGGGGAGTCTGCCAAAACTCCCAAGCCTAAGAAGCACAAAGAAGAAGTAGGGTAGAGAGACAACAAAAAGGCCTCCAAGAACCCCTAAGCCCAGCAAGCATAAAAGTACAGAGGAGGATTCCAAAGATTCAGATGAAATTCCCTTAATAGGAAGGAGCACAAGAAGGAAAGTAGCTAAGGGAAGTACTCTGGAGTCCATTGCCCCTCCAACTGCTCATGCTCCAAAGATTCTCGAGCTAGAAGATGCCCAAGCTCCAGAGGTAGCATAGGGTGAGACCCTAATTATCTCCTCAGATTCTGAGGGAGATATCCCAGCACCGAAGACACAGTCACAACCAGTGCGTCGAAGAAGTAAGAGGAAGAGGCAACCCACTTAGGCAGAGAAGGATGCTGCCCTCTTGGCCAAGGTTCTTATGGGATTTAGGACCTCCATGACCCCTCCCCAAGAGCAGGCTAGGCCCTCATCTGTCTCAGCCTTTGTAGCAGACCAAGGAAAGGAGCAACAAGATGAAGCTCAGCAAGAAGAGGTAGGAGAATAGGAAAAACAAGCTGATAATGAGGCAGGAGAACAAGAAAAACAAGCCAGCAGTGGAGAGTAGGGAGATATGGGGATCCCTGAGGTAGAGTTGACAGAGGGAGGAGAAATAGGGAGTTACTCACATTCCTTTGACCAAGAGGATATTGAGATTCCAAGGGAACAACAGTTAATGGAAGAAAATGAAAATCTAAAGAGACTGTTGTGGGGCAAAAACTTGGTTATCACTGACCTCAAGAAGGTCATGAAAGAAAAAGAAACATCTCAGAAGTAGCAAATTGAGGAGATGAAAAAGGAAGTAGAGGAGAAATAAGAAATCATTAAAAATAAAGAGGCTGAGATCAAGAAAAGGGATGAAGAGGCAACACATAATACTTTTGGTGTTCTTAAAGCTAGGGATAATTGCATTATCTTGATCTCAGCCATGATTGAGAAAATGCAGAGCTAGGCTTGGGAATTAATGAAAGCTAATAATAAACTAGATGACCAAGCCGAGCTACTCAAAGAATTGATAGTTGTAGTTGCCACTGCTGAGCAAGGTACACAAATAAATGACTATCTGGGGACACTTCAGATAGACATTCATAGAGCCTTGTACCATTGGGAGAAAAGATGTAGGGAGTTAGAAGGAACAACATTAATGTTGCAATTACAGAGAGCTATGACAACCGTGACATAAAAGGTGAAAATTCTATAGGAGAAAGTGGTCACTATAGCCACCCTCTCCTTTGAGATTTTGGCCTGCAAACCCCCCAGTGGCAACTATGCTATGTTTCTATAGGAGAGGATCCTTTAGAGGAAATTATCATTAGTCCTCTTTGATCTATTTGAAAATATATAGGATGGCAAAGATTTCCTTAGAGTGTACCTAAGAAGTTCAGATGAAGACAAAAATTTTCTGTGTGAGATGTATGTACATAATTTCTTTATAGAAGATCACACATTCTTTATTAATTTCTTTGTAGGAGAATTCCAATTGAGGGAAATCATGTCAATGATGAGGAACCATCAGATCTGGAGTGAGAGAATGGAAGCATACAAGAAGAAGGAGATAGGTGCAGGCCTACTAATGAGAAGGGATTGTCAGATCCTAATGCTTTTGAAATCCATTTTAGGGTGGCACTCTATTCCCCAGCAGAGAAAACAACACTCCTACCCATGTACCAATAACACCTCCAAGAGTGTGCCATTGAATTTGGATTGTTCATGCATAATTCCTCCAATCAAATCATGGGCATTTGTAGAAAAAGATGGAGCACTCTCACCCAGGAACAAAAGTTGAAGGACATAACATCTCCAGCCAACCTTAAATGGTTTATGAGGAAGGCAAGGGCAGTGTCCAAATTAATGGACAAGTATAAGTAAGATTGGATGGGGGGATGCTTTAGGTCACCCCTCATCATTGAGCCTTTACCCATATGGGCTAAGCAGATGGAGGATGAGAGATTCAAAGAGTGGATAAAATAGGTTGAAGGATTCAAGGGGAATGTAAACACCAATTTCACAACTTGGACATGCTTTGAGAAGGGGTACAACCTCACTGACCGACTATAAAACCTCAACAAGTCAAGGTTATGAGGTGCAGGAAGACCTACAAAACCTTAAGTCTGGGGGGATGATGAGTGCCAGGTAGCACTCAGCTAAACATACCTTTTTTGTTCCTTTTTCCCCATCTTTTCATTCTACCTATCTGTTACCTTTTGAGTCGCCCTTGTTTATTTATGTATCGGTAATTTTTCTTAAGCAAGAGTCGGTTTACCGTATTATATTTTTGGTCATATCTTCGCTTTGTAAATCGACTCTTAGTCCTTCAAATTTTACCCGTGTGTCATCTTTGTATAAAAGGTTTGAACCTTTGAACCCGAACCATTCTCAAAGTTCAAGGTTCAATGGTTCAATATGTCTGAAGTGTCATAAAAAGCAAGCTGTCTTACTGTTTGTCTTAAGCGTCTTTGTACTTTCGGGTTGAACTTGAACCTTCCGCGCGTACTCTATAGCGGGGTTCAAGGTTCAATGGTTCAACGGTCTTAAGGTTCAACACTCATTGTCTTCCTATGAGTCGGGTCACATAGTTTCCGTGTCTACTAATATATCATTGAACCTCCCGCTTGTCCTCTACCGCGGGGTTCAATGGTTCAAGGTTCAATAGTTCACTGTTTTACAATTGGCAACCTTTTACCGAAGCCACGTAACTTTTTGTTGGTCCACATAACCCTTGCGTCGTTGAACCTTCGTATTGAACCGCGTCTTCACAAGTTCAACGGTTCATAGGTCAAGTCCCTATTTCGGTAAATCAATCTTTTGCCTACCTACAAAGTCCAGTTGACATGCTTGAACCATCACATTGAACCATCGCGTTGAACCATGTCCTAGAGGTTCAATGGTTCAATAAGTTCGAAGATTTGGCAATTTTGGTCCCATTTGCTCCCGTAGCTTTCTAAGTCAAACTTAGCGGGAAAGTTGGAGGAAAATTTGTCAGAAACCCATCATGAAACCGAGAGCTCTAATTTAGCAGAGACTATGGATAATCATTGTACTTCGTGATGGCGCACGAACATTACTTGCTATTAATGAAGAAATCAGAGTTCACGTCTTTTCAAATATTTTTGGCACGTATTGTTCCAAGCGATGATTATTCACTCTGGTAAGCACCATTATTAACCAAGAACAAGCTAATTTTAGCAAGAAAATATACTGTGCAATGCGGAGAAGGATAGCGCTGGAAGTGTAAGGCTCTCGTTTTTCAAGTTTTCGCAGTGAATTCAAATATCCTGAAGGTGAGTCCTGTTTCCCCTGTGCTATTCCGAATTCTTATACTGGAAAGAAGAGCCTCTGGAATTTCTGTTATTTTCAAAATTCGAAGTGTTTTATTATAATCGTCCAAATATGTCTTTGAAATCTACATGTTTGGGAGACGAACATGGCCCTGGTCTCACTTACTCTCACTCAGAATTTGGGGATACTGCATTAGTTCAATATGATTTAGAGGAATTCATAGGAAGAACTAGAAACCCTGTCCAAACCCCCACAATGAAGAAAATTGTGGACAGTGGTTTAGTTGAAGCCACAGCCTTTCCTCAAGCTATATTCTGCCCAGAGTTGGTTCAAGAGTGTATAAACAGATACGATCCCCAACACAGGTGCGTCAGAAAAGCAGACGGGGATGTATTATTCCATGTTAACAGACAAACCCTCATGTTTGTGATGAAGATACCGCCTAAGGAGGCGTATTCCAGTCTTGACATTACTTCCTCCAATGGGTATTTCTCAGAAAAGAGACCAACTTACAGAAGTGTAATAGCAAGGAACTGGCTGCTAAAATTTCAAAAAGGCGGTTCAAGGCTGCCCAGACCCCTTACTAGAGATCATTTAATACAGGAAGTAAGGGATATTGTGGTGTTGTTGCACAGACTGAGAGGCAATCAGCATGCCTATTACTGGGAAGACTGGATGTACTTTTTCATACAAGTCATCCTTCAGGGTGAACAATATTTGGATTGGGCTGAGATAGTAGCTGATTGTCTACATCAGAGTTTAAATAACCGTCTGGGTAACAGGGATTTCTTTATGTCTTCATATCTGTTCTACTGTTTAGCATCCACAAGAGATTGGTTTGACCTGCCTCATCAGCCTTTAGATGAGAGCAGTAAGATTTACGAATATTATTCACAGTTGCAAAGAAGAAATTGTTATGAAAATTATAAAAGGATTAATGATGTCTTCACTAGAAAAATGACCTATGAACTGGCAGGCAATCCAGGTAAGAGAATGACCAGTGAAGCAATGCAACTGATCAGTATCTACGGTAGCTTTTTCATCCAATTTTCTGAATTCACTTATATCAGAGTTGGAGGGTTTGATGGTGAACCCCTGAAGTTGCCTAGATATGTATTCGATCGTTTTGTATTGATGGAGGTATGTCGGCAATTGGCACATGTTGATAACAAATTTCCATCAAAAAGTGGTTGTGGTATTGCTTTTCCTATTGAACTTGGGCATTATTCATGCCATTCAAAATCTGATGCCTTAAATCTGGAGGTGAACCTCAAAAGGTTCAATTTTTAATTTTTCACTGCCAGGGTTCAATTCGACAGTAAATGTTTTGTTAAAGATAACCTAGATTCCGGAACAGGGCACTCACATCTTCCTAAGCTGGAGGATTACTCGGAGGACTACCCAGATGAATTCGAAGTTAGGAGGAGGTTATGGTGTAGATTTTCTTTGGGGCAAATAATTACCCTTAATTTAAACATGGACGTTTCTGGAATTTTTGTTGATGATGAACAAGTGGTTGATCCACAATTTGAGAAAATAGAACACTTACCCATCCCAGAGGTGGACTGGAGCAAGAAAGAGGAGGACAGAATTGAAATTAAAACCCTTCCTGTGATAAGGAGGACTGAAAAATGGTTGAAAGAAAAAAGACAGGAAGGGCTTCAGAGTAAAATTGTCCAACAATTCTCTTCAGTGGCTGCATCATCGCTTCCCATGGTCTCTTCTAATCAACCCCTTGCTATCTGTGGTGCAGGTGCATCCAAGCCATCGACTGAGAAAAGCCCTGTCTCCAAGAGATCCAGAAGGGTCCTCACGGATATTCTGCCATCCCGTGTTACCAGATTGAGGACAAAAGGGAAAAGAAAGAAGCAGACTTCTGAGATAATAATTGTTGACTTAAATTCAGAGGAAGAAGCAGAAGAGCCTATGGGGGACAAAGAGACAAGCCTAAACAGAACAGAGATAGCTGACACTGGTTCACAGTCAGAGGCCTTTCTAGAGACCCCTGATGTGTTAATGATTTCAAATGAACCCTCTGATGGAGAGAAGCCTAGGAAGACAGTCTCGGCTCCTGCACCGAAGTGGCTAAAGAGCTCTATATCTGACAAAAAGAAGGTGATTCCTTTTGTTCTCCCTCTGGAGGACATGGTAAGTAAATGTCTGGGGAAGACCCCCAAGTCCAAGAGACTCAAAACAATGTCCAGAATAAATGTTGACCCAAACACTGGTAACTGGAGTGCAGAAATAGCCAAGCCAGTGACCGAGGAAGAGGTTCAAGATCCTACAGTACATGATTTCATTGTGGAGAGGATAGATCTCGGTACTGCCTCCAGAGCTGCAGATGTGCACCATCTTGAAGCTTCCACTAAGAGAATGGTCAATCGAACAATGAAAGATGAGAAGGACAAAAGAGAGTTGAAACAAGCTCTGCGTGCAATGGCAGAGTATATTGAGGCCATTAACAATCCTAACCCACAGCTGATCTCACAAGTCCCCTTGTCTTTCGACCCGAAGTCACCTGTCAATCAAAAAATGTTAGATCAAGTTCATAGAAGCAAAATGGTCTCAAAAACTTTGACAGTTGGTTAGACAGCATCGAGCAAAAAGGAACTGAATATATTTATGAACTCAAAGGCATATATGATCTGACTACCACTACCATTGAAGATCTTAAAACACAGGTTGCTGTCTGGGCTAAGGATGAAGGTAAGTGGACAAGTGTGATAAATCAAATAGAGGAAGTCCAGAAATATGGACTGGAAAAGTTTTTGGCAGAAAAGAACTTGACTGGTGTAGACGAGGATTTGTTGTATGTGAATAAGAAGAATATCGAATGGAGGAACTCCATATCCTGACAAGGACGCTTTGAACTCTCAAAGCTAATTAAAGAAATAATGGAATTTACTCAATCACTACAACATGATTTGCAATGTATCGATGTAAAATACTTAAAGGATGATGGAAAGCCTGTGGAGGATGTTGAAGCAGTAGTCCAATCCTTCAGAGACAAAATCCACTTTATTAAAGAAAATGATAATATTCTGATTGAGGATTTCTCCAGGGTTTCTAAAGTTGAGTCTCTGCTCTATCTCTGCATCGATGCACTCCCTGAACACAAGGAAAAATTTGGGAGAATGCGAAGGGAAAAGGAGGTCTGGAAATTAAGGATGAAACATATAGGTATACCAAACTTCCCTAAAATTCAGGAGTTCGTGGCTGCCTTTCAGGAGTGGAAAGCCCAACATACTTCCCAGGCTATCAACAACAAATCAGGAGATGCTGATTCATCGCCCCAGTCATAACCTCGTTGGCTCCTTCTTTTTCTGTTCCTCAATTTATGTTATTTCCAGCAACTTTGATCTTTTATAATCAGTTGTTAAAAACTAAATCTCGTACGGGTCAGAGTTATGCTAACTCTGGGTTTAATTTGCTCAAGGACATGGTTAAGATAATCATATATATATATGTTTTTTTAGAGTTTTTAGGGAGAGAAGTTAGAGAAAGAAAGGAGGAAGTGAATTTCAGAAAGACTGTGCTTAACTTTTACATTATGTGATGATTGTTTGAGTAAATTTTCATCTGTGAATGAGAAGAAGAACAATTGCTGCTTGTTTGGATTTGTGCGTCTGAATGTGTGGAATCTGATTTTCTGTGTGAAATCTCCTTTCACTTGGTAATTGCTCTTTATTTGGACAATTTATCATATGTGTTCAGTTCTTTATTGGTTTAGCAAGTTCGTATGAATGTATTCACGTATTCGAAGGTACCAAAGTAAAAATCTGTATATTCTATCCTGTTGCTGTATAAATTTATCATGTTCATGACATGGCTATGTATGAATGTTAGTCTGCCTTAAGCGTTTTCTGGTTAAAAATGCATTTGATTAATTGAATAGGTTAAATTCATTGAAAATCATAAAGGGAGCTGTACCTAAATTCAGAGGGGAACTAATACAAAGGGTTCACCCATTTGTTGTTTAACTCATTTGTTCTTTTAAAGAGGGGTATAGAGTTAGAATAGATTATTTTCAGAATAAAGACAAATCTGTTAACCAACACTATCCTAGTAATTGCACTATAGGAACTGGAAAGTCCTGTTTTAATTATACTAATAAGAGATGAATTACTAAAGATTATTGTTTTGATGAAAAGACTTATGTTGCAGTGAAATTAATGAAATTGTGCAGAAAAATCTCTTTTTAGGTTTCATACGTGTTGTTACATAGGTAGAAAGTAGTTTTTAAAGAACTCTGGAGGTAGTCCTAATTATCTTTGGAGCTGGACATAAAGGACATTGCATTGGACTCCAACATTTTCTAGTTGTTGGAGGATCTCCAAAGAAGAAGGAGCAGTAGAGCCAAGAAGATAGTGATCTTCAGAGCCATGCCTTAGTAGATTCATGGATGCTTCTTTGGTGCTGCAAGCAACAACACGAAGTCTCCAGAGCAACTCCAAGGACAACAACACAAAGTCACCAGACTCTGTGATGTTGCCAACAGCTCAGGAGATACATCCATGAATCTACTGAGGCATAGCTCCTAAGATCACTATCTTCTTTGCTCTATTGCTCCTTCTTCGGAGATCCTCCAATAATTGAAAAACATTGGAGTCCAATGCAGTGTCCTTTATGTCTGGTCCCGGAGATAATTAGGACTACCTCTGAAGTTCTTCAAAAACTGCTTCTTGCCTATGTAACAATACTTGTGAAACCCAAAAAGAGATTTTTCTGCACAATTTTATTAATTTCACTGCAACATAAGTCTTTTCATCAAAACAATAATCTTCAGTAATTCATCTTTAATTTGTATAATTAAAATAGGACTTTCTAGTTCCTATAGTGTAATTACTAGGACAAGTAGAATGAAAAGATGGGAAAAAGGAAGAAAAAAGATATGTTTAGCTGAGTGCTACCTGGCACTCATTAGTAAACATGGCTTTTCTAAATACATAGTAACACTTAAATGTCATTCATTTAACAACTACTTAAAATAAGTAGAAAAATAAGTCACATTAAACAACCAAACAAATTTAAAATAATGCAATTATATAATATTTTGCATTGTCTGATGAACAATGAGATCAATGGATAAAGTTGATTTTATAGGGGAATTTTGGACACTCCCAAATTTTGGATAAAAGTTCTAGAATACACCTATTAAAGAGACACATGCCAATTGTTGATAATAGCATTTATTGATTGTCGTATAAAATGACTTGCTATACTTTTATATAAATGTATATATGATAGTGACAATTTAATTATTACTAAATTGCAAATATTTATTGTAGGGGAATATAATATATTAATTTAAGTTATAATATATATTTATTAACTCCCCTTACAATGACAAACAAGATGAACCATAAAAGAACTATTGAAAGACAAAAAAAAATGCAACCTGCCTCCTAGAGGTAGACTAAGTCTACTCATGAAGGACTAATAGAGGGATGTTTGTATGAATTTTGGAGGATCATCAATGACAAGATCCACTTTCTAGCAAGAGCAAAATGTTTCAAAGATTGAAATAAATTGTACATGGCTTGCATATCCTTATTCCCAACATTTGTAATCATGGGGGTTAGATCTCTCTCCCAAGTTGAGATGAGGAGTGGCAACTGTTGAAAGTAAGGAATACTGAGGGGGGGGGGTGAATTAGTATTTCACAAAACCACTTCTTAACTTGTTTATTGATCCAATTTCCAAATTTAATAACATGAAAGCATAACAAGCATAAGAACATCAACCATAAAGACATAACACATAGACACCAAGATTTTTACGTGGAAAACCCAAAAAAGGGAAAAACCACTATGAGTGTTAGTTCACAATATATTATGATAGCACAATACCAAATTACAAGAAGGCTCACTGCCCAAAGAAGTGCTCACTGTAGGTGGACTCACTATCCAAGTGGACTCATTGTCCACTGAAGAAGAAGAAGGAAAGAGAAATGGCTCGTTGCCAGATATGAACTACTACAAGTGCATCTACAACATGCTGGAATACAGTTCCTTTGAAGGATCAATATACAGACTAAAAGGTCTTCATTTAATCTGCTTTGCTACTCTACTCTTCTACATATACTCTATTTTATGTCCTTATTTTTCTTTTCTGCTCTGTACTCTGCTTATACTCCTTCACACTCCAAATTCGCACACCACATCACCACAGACCTTTCTTTTCAACATCGCAATCCATTGAGTATTTATATCCACAACAAGATTCATTTCATAATCAGGTCAGCAAGCCAGACATGAAATGTGTATGCAATGTATTCTACTTCGTCGGCTTGATCATGTGTAAAAAGAACAATGTGGACCTAAACAAACATGAAATAATCTTTATATAGGTCGGCACCAATCACTCAACCACTTAGATTGATAGTTTGGACAATATATCTTTTCCACATAAAGATCTAACATGCCTGTCGACTTGTCTGTTAAGAACATGCTTGACCTAATCATTTGTCACACCAAAATTCTTACTATGGACTAAATGAGACTTAAAGAATCACATCAACCATTCCTCATACCTCACAGATCATATCTTACCAACCACAGATCATGATGTCTTCATGTGGTGAATTGTGAAACTTAGAACTAACTCTTTTGCCTTGGTGAAGTACCAGCAAACCAACTACCAAAACTTGGAGTTTTGTAGACAATCTTCCAGATCACTTCAGACTCTATAACTCCTCAACTACATGCTTCTGACGCCTATCCATACTACCTCAAAACTGCATACTAATACAATCATTTGTGGAGAAATGTAGACTAGAATACCCATGCACTCTGCACTATTCCTGACTTAATTGTGTTCACTCAGACTTAAACCAATCATAACTTGACTTCTGGAAGTCATTAGGACTTGCAATCTTGAATATAGCACCTTCAAACAATTCTGAATAACATACTTGAACTGCATACCTTGACCATCAACTGCAGATGAATACCACTTGAGTCTCTACTACTAACTCTATGATGTTAGTACTTAGCCATTCTACCTTAGTCTTTTGTGTTCAGACCAGAACCTTGTATGCAGACTGTCCCAAGTTGAGTTCCCAATCATCCTTAGCTCCATCATGCTCTGCTTTCCTTGTTGCCATCAATGACAACATTACCCAATCAGTAGTGTCTCTTGACTATGTTGCCAACAACGTGTGGACATATGCAAAGATGAAGTTTTTTATTTTTTACCTTTTTAGAGTGTTCAAATCAAATGGCCTCTAAGCCACTAGTAGTAGTTGGTCCGCATGTCATAAGTAATCTCAATAGATATTTTATGTATTTGTAACACTATTAATGTGCTTAGAATCTCAATAGATACTCTATGTATTTATAGTACTATTAAGTTTAGAAACTTGCCTTTATTTATAGTAGCAAATTTAGTTGATTTGTTTTATGTGTAATTTAAAGCCAACCATTATTCTTCATTTTTCTCAATTTTACTTTTGAACTTCATCTTTCTTTTGTTTATTTGTTTTAAATTTAGATTTTTTTTAAAGTATTATTTTTGGAGCATTACAAATTTACAATTATAAAGCATCTAAATTTTTAATAATATTTATTTTTCATTTAATTAAAAATATTATCTTTAGATTTTTATTTTTTAATGTATACATGGTAAATTACTTATTATATTATACTTGCATTAAATCTTTATGTTTTTTAACAAATTCTAATGTAAATGTGTTTTTTCTAAATACACATAGATAGCATTCATTTATCAAGTGCTTAAAATAAGTAGAAAAATAATTACAAGTCACATTATATGGCCTAATAAATTTTAAAATAATGCAATTATATAAATATTTTGCATCGTCTAATGCATTTTGAGTTAAAGTTTTAGAATATGCTTATTGAAGAGACACATGTGAAATGCTGACGATAAATAAATATGCAAGAGTTTGATTTGGAGCATTACACCCACATTTCAAGATGAAAGTTTCAAAATATGCCTATTGAAGAGACACATGTCAAATGTTGATGATAAAGAATAGGCAAGAGTTTGAGTTGGAGCATTACAAATTTACAATTACATAGAGCATCTAATTATTTTTGTGTACATATTAAAAAATGAAACATATAGAACAAGCTAATGCAATATTAACCTATTCTACTCGTGATCAAATGCAACCTCATGATTGAGCTAAAGGAATGCATACAAAAATATGAAGCTAAACTATAAACGACACGTGTGCAAACCTTGCTTTTTGGATATGCTCATTGATGTTGTATGTATGTCGATTGCTCCTCAAAATGACAACATAACCTTGCATTACATGGAGACTTGAAAATGGCTTGGTTGGTGTTGAATTTATAGAGTTTTGGATGAGGGATTGGATGGATAGGATTGATTTGTGTAAGGCCACCTGACTTTTATGACTCGTCTAAAGAGCTAGATTCATCTTTTCATATTGGAAGGTATGGGTACATTTACGGTGAGATCTTTTGATGGGTGAGTTTAGATTTTCTTTAATATAGAATTTCAATGATTATAATTCATTTAAGATATTTGATTTTATTTCCAGGAACATACTTGTCATGTGATGTCATCTATCACCTTGGAGAGACCCTTCGCTAGAACATTCGGCATCATTTTATTACATAGTTTGTTATGCATTCCATTCATTAACACCCACCTTATTGAATGCATTTAAGTAAGTAGATTAGTTATTAATATGGAATCCAATCAATAATTAGATTATGATCCTCTCTAATCTATTATGAATTGATAATACTCTTGTAAATTATTATTTTCACATTAACTGTATGCAATATTGTCTTTATTTGTTGATTAGAGAAAACTCTTTTTATGAAGCTATGAATCTTCTTGATACCTTTTCTAACTTTAGACTTGCTCACATTAAACAGGAAGGCAACAAGGCTATGGATTGGCTAGCCAATTTAAGTTTGCATGCAAATCTCCAATCTTTGTTCCTATCGAAGTTTTGTGAGAAAGGACTCACCAAAGATAAAGATGTTTTTTTATATGATCAGCGATGTTTTAGAAAATTAATATTGTGGGATGGACAACCGATACTTTGTGTCTTTTGGTAGGATATGAAGATATAATTTTTCTCATCATCTAGGTTGCTTTTGTTCCTTTTATCCTTTTTCCTTATCATATGTGGCTGGAATCCCAGTTCGTTTTGGAAAGTAAAGCCGACCTTTCTAACAATGGAGCAATAATTTCGGTTTGGAAGTCTCATGAAAGGATTACTTTCGATTAAGGAAAGTGGGGTAACAATGCGAAGAAGGGTGAAATTTTTTACTTTACTCAGGGGGATGAAGAATTTGCAGTTCTCAAGGTTCCCAGCTCGAGTTTGTTTGATCTGATTGCATGTGGGAAGAGAGTGTCAGCGACATATTTGTGGCATTTCAGTTTCGCACATCTTTTATCATACAAAGATTATTTATGAAATCTATTCATTCCTTGTGAGAAATTTAATTTTGTGCACCTTCTACAATCATTATATTCAGTCATTCCGTAGGGTATTTTATCAAACAATTCATGCCTTCTAGTCAAGAGTATATCCGATTCACAGGAGTATTGTTACCAGGTGTATAGTTGAGATGTCCTCCAATCTGGTATTAAATCGATATATTGTGCATACCTTGATGTGCAATGGAGCACTCATTACAGACCGAGCCGCTTCTTTTCATCTCCTTATACCAGTATTGCATTCGAATAAATATCAACACTGCACATTTTCCACGCTTCAATTACAATTGAAAAATGCCATTGCCATCCGCTACTTGTCTTAATCTCACAGCATTTTGTTGGAGGCAACACTTCACTTTCTTTAAGGCGTACAGTCCACGAGCCTTGCGTTTGTTTTCACGTTTTGCATGCTCTTTTACTTCATTATGTTTACTCATATTCAAAAAGATATCGCATTCCCTTGAGACCTTTTTATATTTAACAAATATGTCTTCTTCATTCTTATAGAATCTTTCTAATATCAAATCTTACGTGACCTGGTGCGACACGCCCTCCAGCGCCACATGAATGCTTTTACCTAGAACAATGAACCGGTGGGGGACCTCATCCCCTAGCAAGAACACTTCAAACCCGCAAGCTCGTTGGCCCAGTGGGGGTTTGAACTCTAGTGGCCGCCATAACCACGGAACCATGCTCTCATCGGCCTTATATATCAAATCTTATTTAAAAGAATAATTCTTAAAAAAAAAAAGTAAAAAGAAAAAAAGAAAATAAATAACATAAATGATAAGATTTGATATTAGAAAGATTATATATATAGAGTTTATAAAGGAGAATCTAAATATTATTTTGTTTATGCATATATGAAATTATCTTATTTATTTAAAAGAAAATAAAGAAATTATTTTGTTTTAAATAAAATTTCTCTTATAAAAAAAGAAGATTCTATTTGTTTTCTTAAAAAGAATAGGAATTGTATTTATAAAATTATCTTGTAAATATATTGAAGAATTTATTATATTAAATAGAAAGATTATGAGGTTATATATTTAATTATGATTTTATTGAGCTTGTGTAAAAAGAATTTACCTCATTTATCTGATTATGATTTTTTTTACCTTGTGAGATTACTTGGCAGATAGAGATCTTTGATAAATTGTTCAACCTTATGTTGTTAATGTGTGAATGCTTGTTGAGTGATATCTTTATGCATAAAAAGTAGATGGAGAAAAAAATAGGACTTGGTAGACATGTTATTCCTTTTTGGAAGCAGTGTTAACTTGAGTTAAATAGTTTATCTATGATTATGTTTAAATCTAGCTTGACCTAGATAATGGAGTATTTAACTATTTTGTACTATCCTTCCTAGCAAAGTTATATTCAATGTTTTATTCTTTTATTATTCTCTTGAGCATCAATATTATTTGATAGTGAGATGGAATAAGTATGTGATTGGTAAGATAGATTTTCTTCATATGATGTAGTTCTTTTGGGTTGCAGTCTCGTTATTGTGTTTGTCCATGCTTTCTTTATGACAAAATACTTAGTACCTATCATAATGTGGAGCGTGGTATAATGTATTCATTCTTGAGAACCGAGGGGTTGTCTATAGTACTTTTGTTATGTGGTGACCTTTTCAAACATTTATTTAATGTTGTATCCTCCTTGACTTAGAAGGGGAAGCCTTATTTCTAGCATGAACTTGGATTAAGAATTATTTACTATCCCTTTTAGAACTAATGTATTTAATTCAATCTTGTAGTTACAAGTTCAAGTTCCTGAACTTGCTACGCATACGTAGGCAAGGCCATCACAGATGAGCCCCCGAGGCAACCCTTAGGACCTATAGTCTTTTCAATCTGTGCAATGATATCTATTATGTTTATTAGTGACTTGGTGAGCCTAACACTTATATTAAGTTGTGCAGACTCATGTTAGATACCTGTGTAGGCTACTGAGATAGTATTAAATGAACATTGTAAGGTTTGTAAGGTGAATGGAAAGCTTATTGTGATAATTGGTTAATCACTTCATATGGTATGACTTTATATTGGGTACCTATGTTTCTAATCTAGAGATATAGGATGTAGATGTAAGGTTCCTCGGATGTAAACAATCTTATGCGTGATATTGTACATCTTGCCATCTTATTGGGGAATTTTGTATTCTCTACTCCTTCTAGAAGGAACAATTGTAAAATGGATTTATGTATCATGTGAAATAACTAGTGAATGGTGTTTTTCATAGTTTTGCTTAGATGTGCAAGAAATGTTTAAGCATTGAATTTACTTTTATGTAGGATTACACAAAAATATTATTAGATGTAAGAATTTGTTCCTTTTACGTAAGATGATGTATGTCTTTTAAAAAAAAAATTGCACTTTGATTTTACTAATGTTGTTATTGAGTTAAGTAGTTGACAGTGATAAGCAAGATTCTCAGATAGGTCAAAACAACTTGGGCATGACAATTTGAATGATTAATGGTTGACGATTCTTGAGAGGATTGAATTAATGAGAGGCCACTAAGTGGCATGATAGGATTGGAGGATAAAGATGGTCCTTGGATCAATGAGAGATCAAGGGTGGAGAATGGTCTTGGATAAAGGGGATGGTGAGGATTGAAAAGGGACAAAAGGACCCTTTTTAGAGGGATGTGCAAGGTACTTATCCATACATTTGCAAGAGACCCATGTGGTCTTGTACAAAAGCCCATGCCTTTGCATACTTTGGAGGATGTTATGAGTTTGAATGGATTTAAGCATGGTTGGGAATGTACAAGCATGTGATTAAGTTGATTAAGTGGTTTTAATCAACTTAATAAAAAATACACAAAATAGGGAATTAAATAAATATAAATATTTATTTAAGTTTTGGATAGGGATACATATATTAGTGTTGGGAATTAATGTGTTTCAACCTTTGCAAGTTCCTAACATTGGTATTTAATTATTTATTTATAATTTGCCTATATTGTATTTATTTATGCACATCCTATTTTATCATTTAGTGCGAGGTGGCGTGGTGAGTTGTCATCCCACTTGGAAGGTGACTTGGATGGACATGTCAACATGAGGAAATGTAGGCATCCTATTTGAGGTGGCATTAATTTTCCATGTGTCAGCATCTTGTTCAGTGTGTAAGAGGTTATGACATATGAAGGAATCTATGACATGTAAGAGCTAGAAATAGAGATTCTTATGACAGGTATGACATGTGTCATGAATCATCTTTACATGTTTGAATTAGGCATATTTAGGCACCCAAGTTTGAATATGACAAGTTGTAAGAGAATCGTTTATTAATAGCCAGTTATGACAGATTCTCTTACAATTGTAAGTGTTGTCATATATGACAAATTTTATGATAGTGTAAGAGCATTTGTCATACCTATTTGGGCAAATTTGGGGTACCCAAGTTTGGAGGGTTGTAAGTGTAAGGGAATATTGCATAAGTATCATTTACTTCAAAAGAGGTGTTGGAATGTGCTTCATGTGAATTTGGACGCCCACCTCTTGTATCTTCCTCTAGAAGCTTCCTTCGTGCTGCTTGATATTGTCTATAAATAAGGTACTTGTTGGAGTAGTTTGTATGGTTCATTTACAGGTACTGTTATGTTGTCAGACTCTGGAAGTTTTTTGTAACCTTCATTGTTTATGGATTAATACATTAGGATGTACTTTGGAGTGTGGGGTTTTTCACCCAAAAGGGTTTTCCCCACGTATATCTTGTTTTGTGAGCATTTTTATTTGCATTTGATGTTTTATATCTTTCATGTATTGTATTTTCTTCATTATTGTAACTATTAAATGATAAAAATTTGTAAAACTCTCCTCATTAAATCAGTGTAGGAAGCATATTTTGCATACCTTTCTTCCTTTCAGTTGGTATCAGAGCATGATCAACTTTGGTTTTAGTTGTTGGGTAGAGGGTTTTTTGAATTGATCTTCATTTGAGTGGGAGCTTTTGCAGAGGATTTTTAAATATTTGTTGTAGAAAAGAGAAGGTAAGCACATATAGGAGGATAGAGATGGAAAAGTTTAATGGAGTCAACTTTGAGTTGTAGAAACTCAAGATGGAAGACATGTTGGTTGATAGAGACCTATGGAATGCTATATCTAGAAATATACCATTGGGCATGAAACAAGAAGACTGGGATCCGATGGATCAAAAGGCTAAGGGTCTTATGAGACTCTATTTTGCTGAATTCGTGGTATTGAATGTACATGAAGAGTCTACAGTCGTAGATCTGTGGAAGAAACTTGGTCAGATTTATCAAGCTAAATCCCTGGTAAATAAGTTGTTCCTAAGGAAGAAGTGTTACTCTGTGAGGATGGAAGATGGAGGATTTGTCGCAGATCATTTGAATAGTTTTAACATGCTTATTGCCCAATTGAGCTCCATTGGTGTGAAAATGGAGGAGGAGGATCGATGTATGACTTTGTTGTGTTCTTTTCTAAATTTATGGGACCACCTTGTTATAGCCATTGGGAGTACCACTACCACCTTCAATATGGATGAAGTGGTTGCATCATTATTGCTTGAAGAGATGTGGAGAAAATCTTCTGAAACAACTAAGGAGGCTCTTGCATTCCATGGTCAATCAAAAGACAAAAGGAAAAAGAAGGACAAGAAGCAAGAGAAATCAAGATCTAAATTCTGTGGGAGATCTAAGTCTCCTGGAAAGTCCAAGGCATTGTGTTAGAACTACAACAAACATGGGCATTTCCATAAGGAGTGTAAGGAGGAAAAGAAAAAGAACTATGATTTAGATTCTGACAAATCCTCTCAGGATGATGGAGAAGCATTTGTCACTGCCTTGGCAACACATGCATTAAAAGATGTGTAGCTTATTAAATTTGGTGCATCTTTTCACATGACCTCTCATCGAGATTAGTTTACAAAGTATGAAAAGTATGATGGTGGGAAGGTGTATCTGGGTGATGACTATCATTTGAAAATTATCAAGGTTGTGGAAGAGTCTTGATTCAATTCATTGAAGAGTGAAGGGGATCAATGGTGTTCTGTATATCTCTGGTTTGGCACAAAACTTGTTATCTATAAGTAAATTGAATGATGTGCATGTGTAGGTTATTTTCTCGAATGAAGGATGCAAGATGACTAGAGGAGCTATGGAGCTAGCTAAGGGTGTTTGGATTAACACTATGTTCAAGCTTGATGCATGCATGGTTTAGTACAATAGTTCTTTAGTTTCAAAGAAGAGAATTTCAGAGTCTTCTTCCTCACCATTGGAATCAACAATGAAGAGGACTATTCATCTACTTTTGATGGTCGTGCTTTCTAGGTACCTAAGGGTGCTCATTCTATGGAGATGAAACTTCCAGCTGAGAAGACAATGTTATGGCACCAAAGACTTGGTCACATTGGTGAGAAGGGTATTAGAGCCCTGAAG
Source organism: Cunninghamia lanceolata (assembly GCA_027924645.1). Lineage (NCBI taxonomy): Eukaryota > Viridiplantae > Streptophyta > Pinopsida > Cupressales > Cupressaceae > Cunninghamia > Cunninghamia lanceolata. The sequence goes on along the minus strand of BSBN01000080.1, from coordinate 4,157,585 downwards.
AATAAAATCTTGTTGAGGGTATGAATGATTGTAATCTTGAGTTCAATTTTTTAAAACATCACATTTATGGAAAACAAAATCATGTTCAATTTTATTCCATTTCTCATAAATCTTCTAGTGTGTTAGACTTGATACATTCTGATGTTTTTGGTCCTGTGAATGTTCCTTCAATTTCAAAATCTATTTACTTTGTATCCTTCAGAGATGACTACAGTAGAAGGACATGGGTTTATTTCCTTAGAAGCAAATCTGAAGTCTTTAGTTGGTTCAAAGAGTTTAAGGCTCTAGTAGAGAATTAGATGGATAAAAAGATTAAGTGTTTAAGGACTGACAATGGCGGTGAGATTTGTTCAGTAGATTTCAACAAGTTCTGTAAAGAACATGGGATTGAGAGGCACAAGACAACTTTGTATACCCCTTAGTAGAATGGATTTATAGAGAGGATGAACATGACATTGATGGAGAGGGCTAGAAGTATGCTTAGTGGAGCTAGCCTTGAACAAAAATTTTGGCCTGAAGTTGTTGCTATCACTTGCTACCTAGTTAAAAAGTCTCCTACTTCAACTCTTGTTTAGAAGACACCTATGGAGGTTTGGTCAGGTAAAAATACCTCATTGAGACATCTTTGAGTATTTGGTTGTGAGGCATATGCACATGTGCCTAGGGAGAAGAGGTCTAATTTGGAGAACAAGGTAGTGAAGTGTATCTTCATCAGTTATGGTGTCGGTGTGAAAGGGTACAAGCTTTGGGATCTAGTGGCCAAAAGGGTTCTGTACAATAGAAGTATGATCTTCAGAGAACTTAATCATTCTTTTATTGTTCAATAGCTAGAAAAGGAAAAGAAGAAAGAGGATGTGGTTCAACTTCCTTTGACCCCTAAGAAAGTTGAACTAGAAACACCTGTTGGACTTGATGATGAGAGATCCAGTAGCTCTGAAAGTTTAGAAGAAGAAGAAGAACCTCAACCTCAACTTTTGAGGAGGTCCACTTAGATAAGGTGGCAACCTGATAGGTTTGGGTTTTCATTACATGATTCTAGTTGTATTTTTGCTTTCATTTCTAACACTAATGAGTCTAGGTTAGTAAGGGGGGCTATGGGTATGGGTGATGTAGATTCCTGGAAAGAGGCCACGGAAGAAGATAAGGTTGTTGTGAAGAAAAATAATACTTGGGATTTGGTGCCCTTGGTTGAAGGACATAAACCCATTGGATGCAAATGGGTGTTCAAGAAGAAATTTGGTTCAGATGGTAGTGTTGAGAAGTATAAGGCAAGGTTGGTCATGAAGGGGTATTTCTAGGTTGAGGGAATAGATTATGGTCATATTTTCTCTCCCATTGCAAAGCTAACATCTATCAGATTCTTATTTTCACTTCCTATTGCATATGATTTAGAAGTTGAGCAAATCGATGTGAAGACAACTTTCCTTCATGGTGACTTGGAAAAAGATATTTACATGTCACAACTAGAGCATTACATTGAAAAAGGTACAGAGAAATTGGTTTGCAAGTTGAAAAAGTCTTTGTATGGTTTGAAACAATCTCCTAGGATGCGGTACTAGAAGTTTGATGCCTTTGTGTTGAGTTTGGGATTTCTGAGATCAAAATTAGATCATTATGTTTTCTTTAAGATGGATAATGATCACATTCTCATTATTGCATTATATGTTGATGATATGTTGTTCATTGGGAATGGTAAAAATTTGATTTCTGATTTGAAGTCTCAGCTTTCAGTACAGTTTTAAATGAAAGATTTAGGTGTAGCTAGGTACATTCTAGCAATAGAAATCAGAAGAGACAGAGTAAATAGAAAAATTTGGTTAGTCCAGAGTAAATATGTAAATATAGTGTTGGAGAGATTCAACATGGCAGCTTGTAGACCATTGTGTGTTCATGTTATGATGGGGACTAAGTTATCTATTGCAGACTGTCCAAAATATCCTACCAAGATGGAAGATATGATGAGAGTACCTTATACTAGTGTTGTTGGCAGTTTGATGTATGCCATGGTCCATACAAGACCAGACATTGCCCAAGCAGTCGGAGTCCTTAGTCAATTTATGGCTAACCCTAGATAGGTACATTGGGATGTGGTAAATAGAGTATTTAGATATTTGTGGGGTACTTCTGAGTATTCCTTATGTTATCATGGTTATCCTACATGATCTTTGCATTTAGTTTATATTTGTGGATTGTGGATTCAGATTGGGTAAGTGATATTGACAACAGAAGATCCACCAGTGCTTATGTGTTCATGATGTTTGGTGGTGCTATTCGTTGGATGAGTAAGTAGCAAGTTGTAGTCTCTTTGTCCACTATATAAGTAGAGTACATGGAAGCAACTCATGCTTGTAAGGAAGCCATTTCGCTTAACAAATTGTGTTCTAATGTTGGGTTTGATGTAGGGAAGATTACTATTTGTTGTGATAGTTAGAGTGCCATATGTTTGGTGAAGAATCCTACTTTCCACGCAAGGACAAAGCTTATTGATGTCTAGTACCATTTTGTTCATGACATGTGATAGGGTGTCATTGAACCTTGTACTTTAAATTAATTTACTAGTTTGTCAACTAGGGCAGTGTCCAAGGCTATTTGCAAAAGGAGACTAGGTATCTCAATACAACAATGTTTGGCCTTTTAAAAGGAAAAGATAAATAATTTCTAAACTAAAATGCATTTAAAAATTAATCTAAGATAGCTTTTGAAGATTAAACTAGTAAACAAGATAAATCTGAGTATGAAAGCATGAACAATTTTAAACTAGAAATCATGTGAAAACTATCTATGAAAGCATGTAAACTCTAACTATGATAATGAACAATAAACTAGAAGCTTAATTTCCTAACACAAATTCACATAACTTTTAGAACTTCAGAACCTTTCACATAACTTTTAAAAGTTTAGAACATTTCATAAACATGAAATGAAAATACAGAGTTGACTCCAAAACCACAGCACTACAGAACCTATAGGCTAACACATTATACTCAATACATCTTAAAGATAGAAAATTCAATACTAACAAAACTTACTACTAATACATACATCACATAAAGAACAAATACTTATCTATATGAATCCTTCGAGTGACCAACTCTTTGGAATATGTAGTTAAAACTTGTAAAGCTTCAAAACATTATTCAAAACTTCAACAATTTCATCACACATTATTCAGAAGTTTTGCCGAACTATTTGAAAATCAAAACAATTTATTATCTTTTTTAGCCTGTCCTTTCAATCATGCAACATTGCTATATATTTTCTACTCAAAAATTACGCCTAAGATCTAGGGGCCAACAATTTTAAACATTTGTCGCCTATGAAGTCTTAACTAAAAACATTAAATTCTTGAGAAGTCTTCTTTGATCAAACAACTAAAAAGGAAGTAAAGGCTCCAAGTGGGAGCCCTTTAATAGAGATGCCATTTCTAAAATAGAATAATTGAGCATATTTCATGCGAGGAATAATAAATAAAACTGGGACTTCTGTTGGCGTTGCTTAGGACTCTTTCTGGAGTCTCTAACATCTAGAGTTAGATTTCTAGAGCACTCTTTGCTCCATAAAGTCTTCTTCTCCTTGCTATGAGCTCTGTTTAACAAAAATGGTTCCTTTACAACCACACTTCATTAGTTTCAAAGTTTAATTTAGTCAAAATGGAAAATGAAGTATTTATACATCATTTTTAAGTAATAAACAACAATTTATCATATAAACTAAATAATAATGGAAAAGTAGGCTTAGTCAGATTATAGAAAAAAGATCATTTGGGATGAGAATGATGAAGGTACTTTTTACCTCACCAACATGGTAGAGGATGGGAAGGTAAATTTGGAGAAAGTTGATACTTTGACGAATGTTGCAGATTCCTTGACTAAACATGTGAGCACAAAGAAGTTTAGATGGTGTTCAGAGTCTATGGGCCTCTCGACCCCTGGCAGCTAAAATCCTATTATTCTATCAGCTCTTGAAAGGTGTTCGACGAGTGGGAGAATGTTGGGAATTAAGGTGTCTCAACCTTTTCAAATTCCTAACATTGGTATTTAATTATTTATTTATAATTTGCCTATATTGTATTTATTTATGCACATCCTATTTTGTCATTTAGTGTGAGGTGGCATGGTGAGTTGTCATCCCACTTGAAAGGTGACTTGGATGGACATGTCAACATGGGGAAATGTAGGCGTCCCATTTGAGGTGGCATTAATTTTCCATGTGTTGACATCTTGTTCAGTGTGTAAGAGGTTATGAAATATGACAAAATCTATGACATGTAAGAGCCGTAAATAGAGATTCTTATGATAGGTATGACATGTGTCATTAAACATCTTTGCATGTTTGAATAAGGCATATTTAGGCACCCAAGTTTGACTATGACAATTTGTAAGAGAATCATTTATTAATAGTTAGTTATGACGAATTCTCTTACAGTTGTAAGTGTTGTCATATATGATAGATTTTATGACGGTGTAAGAGCATCTGTCATATCTATTTTGGGCAAATTTGGGGCGCCCAAGTTTGGAGGGTTGTAAGAGGCATAAGGGAATATTGTACAAGTGTCATTTACTACAAAAGAGGTGTTGGAATGTGTCCCATGTGGATTTGGACGCCTACCTCTTGTATCTTCCTCTAGAAGCTTCCTTCACACTTGATATTGTCTATAAATAAGGTGCTTGTTAGAGTAGTTTGTATGGTTCATTTGTAAGTACTGTTATGCTACTGAAATTATTCCTGAATATCAACAATGGTGAACTCATGTAAGAGCTTGGCTCTGGAAGTGTATTGTAACCTTCATTGTTTACAGATAATTACATTGGGTTATTTTTTGGAGTATGAGGTTTTTCACTTGAAAGGGTTTTCCCCATGTATATCTTGTGTTGTGAGCATTTGCATTTACATGTGATGTTTTATATCTTTCCTGTATTGTGTTTTCTTCATTACTATAATTGTTAAAAGATAAAAAATTGTACAACTCTCCTCATTAGATTGGTGTAGGAAGCGTATTTTATGTACCTTGCTTCCTTTCAATTATATAATTGAATATTTATCTAATGTTGGACTATAGAAAAGGATTTATTAATTGAATAAATGATTAAATTTATTCAATTAATGATAGGAGATGGTACAAATAAATAGTGCATGAATAGTGATTTAACAATAAAATATTATTTTATCACTATTGGAAGGGGGATTGGATAATTAACTATCTAAACAGGTGTTTATTTAGTTCATTATGGAAGAAAGTGGTTTAGTGATGTCTTGATTAGGGTTGGATGATGATAAGATGATGAGTGGATGATTTTAGGTGTCTAAATTTTGCCCCTCTTTGAGATGGTGTTGTGAAACAACATCATTTCAAAGAATGATAAAACATAATGCTTGGTTGGATTAGAAGAAGATGGTAGGATTAGGGATTATGATGCCCCAGCCACTCGAAGTGAGAGCAATGAGGAGGAATGATGGTAGGGATGATGCCCCCTCGTGAGGGAAGGCAAACCGTTTGAAGAACACATGTGTGCTCTTGAAAGGTAAATATAGCTGGATTAGAATGATGAGAGTGGAATTTAAATAAAAGGGGATTTGGAAGATAGAAGAGATGGATGCACGGAATTGGAGGAAAGCGGTGATGGGGGATAAATGATTAGATATAAGGATAGGGATGGATGGATGGAGAAGGATGGATGGGAGGGTGCAAATTGATAGATGGAGTTATTGATTATGTTGCAATGTTTTTAGAAATCTTATTTGATATGGCACAAGATGTTATGCACAGGGTATGAGGAACCAAGGTCACAATGTGTCCCCTTCGTAAAAGGATGCCCCAACACATCACAAGGCATTGGATGACCTTGGTGAGCATTGTGATGAGACAACTGATAAGGTCACAAGCAACCCTATGCCATATAGCACCGTGATATGGAATACCATGATACCTATGTGGAAGGTAGGTTATGGGGACTGATAGATGCAAGATAAAATAATAATGCACACACACAAGCAATCATGCATGTACAAAATGATACAAAGACATAAATTATGTTGCCCCTGGTTAAGCTAAAAAGCCAAAGATTGATCGATTGATGACGTTGGATTGTGTTGTTAATGATAAGAACAACACAAGGATTGGGAACAATATATCTCGATGATGATGATGGATGTTTAATCAAAGGCTTAGAACAAGGCTAGGAACAAGACCAATGGATGTGATTTGGATGATTTTGCGTAGATTGCTATCTTGAGATGCACATTGATTAAGATCTTCTTTTGATGTTTGGGAGATTTGGATTAGTTGTGAGATTTGGATCGTTGGGGGGATTGCATTGGATTGCATTCGGGTAACCTTTAGCTAGATACCAATGACAAGGGAAAGCTAAGCCTTTGGGACAAGGGATTGTGGGATGATTGGGATGGAGGGATTAAGTGATTAGGCAATAGAGGGATAGGTTGATAGATGGGGGAAGTCAATAGTGGATGAAATGAAAGGATGGGTGTCAGATATATGATAGATAGAGGATTAAGGATAGGTGGATGGAGGAGGTGTGGATGTGATCTCCAAGGACTACATCATATAGGAACAAGAGGCCCCACTCTAGATATGTGTCTCTTATGATGAGGCGTTAGGATACATGGGGGAATGGACGTTTGTAGGATATGCTTGGAAATGGATATATGCCAAGAGGTGTCCAAAGCGTGTTTTAGATATTTTACCCCTGTCCTTATAAAGATTGAAAGTGGGAAGGGAATATGAGATGACAATAGGATATATAGGGAGATGTAGGGGATGGGATGGATGGGAGATGATAGGATAAGGATGTGTAGACCATGGATGAGAGAGATAGGATAGGCGAGACTTGATCCCAAGTGTAGGGTGCAAATGGATGGGGATTACACATGATGCCCACAAGGGGTTTTCATCATGGTACTTGCCCAAGGTGCCACAAGGAGTGGTTTTCACTGTTGGATGATTTTACTCTTTACTTTTCTTTGCTTTTTGATATTTTATTTTTTAAAATTTTTGACAATTTTATAATTTTTGGATTTTTTGATATTTTGATTGGATGTAATGGATGGATTTGGGATTGGAATTGAGTGTTTATTTCCATGAGGAGGTAATAATAGCCCATGCTAAATAGCTACTACATATGCACCATGTCGATTGTTATTGCACACATGGATGTTGGTAGATGGAGTTGATGGGATAGATGGAGGATTAAGGGATTATGTGAGAGCATGGATAATAGGGATGAGATGGGGGAGATATAGTGGATGGTGGGGATAGGATTGTAGGATATATGCATGGGGAATGTTGTGGGGTTTGTTGGGTCCTAAAATAATTGTAACCCAAAACCCTAAAACATTTCACAATCACCTAGGCCAGGGGTGTCATCATGGTGATTGAAAGAGGTTTATCAATAGGTCAAGGGTGATTTTGGCCAACTTACAAGAGTAGGTAGACTCCTCTACATTTTGAGCTCAACTTAAACTCTGGAGGGATATTCCAAGGGGTATACCTTAACAGGTATTGAATTCAAAACCAGATGAACAACTAAAAATAAATGAACAACCAAACCCAAATCGCTTTCCTAGCCCCAAATTTGTCATTGAGCCAAGAACAATTGGTTGTCACAAAAACCCCTATATAGCTAATGAAAGAAATCCTATAGAATAAGGATGTTTACAGAATTACTATTGTGTCTAAAGATAGATATACTGTTTTGTTTTTTGAAAGCTTGGGTGATCACGGGCTTCTAAGACTGGTGCCTATCTGTTGGGTTACAGAGTCTCAAGTTCACCAAAAGAACACAACTATAGGGAAATGTATGGTTGCCTATTTGAAGAGTCAAATGCATGAAGATCAATATCAAATCACTAAGAATACTTAATAATCCAACACCACAGAACATTCTTCCTTATGTAATAATGAAATGATTATATACAGATCCTGGAAGTGAATTAAGCACTGCCACTTTCATTCAAATAAGAGTTTACATTCATACCACTAAATGTGGTAAGAGAAAACTATAACTACGATTCAAGTTTCCTAAGAAGAACACCTACAAGGGTTGAGAAAAATAACGATTCAATAAAAAGATTGCAAGATATTTGACATACATTTCACAACTATTTCCTAAAGAACAAAAACTACAAAATGATCTTTTCTTTTCTACCTCTGAATCTTTGAACCTACTAAGAGAAAATGCCCCAATGACCAACCATAATGCCTCTAAAACATATGCATATATAGCAATTTATCTCACTACACAATTCAAAGCATTACACTCTGTCATCGAGTACACACGTGCTGCATTAAATCTGGCCCATGACCCTGTCAGAAAATCTCTGCCAAAGGAATGTATATATACATCTATTTTGCTAGTCATAAATGCAGAAATATCCTAATTTGATATGTGACATTTAATACAGTAATATCTAACGATGAAGTAGCAAAGAAATATCTATTGTATTGAAGATTAGCAGTTGACTCATTCACCTGCATAATTAAATACACAACAGGTACCTGGAACATTGATGAGGGAAGGTTGAATCCACTCCCTAACACCTGCAACATCAATTTAATCTACTTTGTCCTTCATGAGTACCTGTGCATTGAAGAATTTTACTGTGCCAACCACCTGCATAACTTGTAATCATGACACAATTTTAGGAAATCACCTCTTCAAAGCTTTTACAACACTTTAAAAGTTTTGTTCAATTTCACTTACAGCCCCCCTTGAATTTTCTGTATTTGAAGAATTTAAATTTTTGATCTTCATCCTTCATTTCTATTGAGATATTTGGATTCAAGGTTAATCTCCCTCTTTGCATTGGGCATCTTCTTTTTCTCTGTGTCGGCAAACTGGTCAGCAAACTAGTCAGCAAACTGCCAAGTTCATGAACTCATCCTGCTTTTGACAAATGCCTTTAGCCTAATTTTTCCTCCTTATCTCCTTTATCGGCAATTTTATCTTTCTATGAACCATGGAGAAGTCCTTCTTTTCCTTTTAATTTATTTCTTTTTACTATTGGTGAAATCCTTTGGAGGCACACTTTCCTTTTCTTCTATCTTACCTTTGTTTTACCTTTGTCGGGGAAAAGAGCTGTCGACAAACCTTTTATCGGTGAAACCAAGAGTTTGAAAACTCATGGTTTCCTCAACTGAGACATTACTTCCCCTTTATCTTTCCCATAGAAACTTTTCCTCTTCACCACAACTCTATCACCTTTCCTTCAGTTGGCAAAACTTCGTGGCGGGGAACTTGGTTGTCGGCAAACTAAGTGGTTTGTGAACCAAGCCTTTTGCAGATAAAGACTTTCCCAGGCTTCACCTTCCCTTCTTCTTTTAAGCCTTAGAAAATTTTACCTCTCATGGCCACTTTTCACTTCTTTCAAACCCTATCTCTTCTGCCACTTGGTCGCCTTATCAACGAATTAACAAAAACAAAAACTCATGAACTTGGTCAACGAAGTTGATAGTTCAAGAAATAGACAATTCACTGACAAAGGCCAAAATTTGAATAAATGTTTCGAAGAAGACATTAAGATTTCTCTCAAGCTTCTCTTTTCTGCCTCCTTGTCACTAAATCGACAAATCAACAAAAAACACGAACCCGCGAACCTAGTCAGCTAGTTCAGCAGTTCACGATTTTTGCCGATTCACCGACAAAGTTCTTAAATGAACAAATTTTTATAAGGGAAGAAAATATATAGACTTGGGGAATTTTACTTAGAATTTTTGAAAGAAAAAACCTTGTAAACTATCTCAGATTGGATCTAAATAGGGGGTTTTGACTGCAAAGGCAAAAGTGGGAATTTTGGTGGATTTTTGGGGCAAAATAATGCATTTTTGGGAGCTATTTTTTTAGGTCCCAATAGTGGATCTGATTGGGGATGTGTGGCAAAAATGGCATAGCAAGAATCCAAAACATCTCTGAGCAGACCAAAAGGGCCAAGAACACACAAAGGGAAAAAACACAGAACGTATTTACAACAAAAGCTTATATACAAGATGAAATACAGTCATAAGCATGAGAGCACAAAAGACAGTTGACTATATTCAAAATTTAGAGGAAGCATGACCTACAAAAAATAATGCTTTAGATGTTGACCGTGAACAGGCAGCTCCATGAGTTCTCCTTCTAAAGTCATCAAACAATAGACATTGAGCTCTAGTTTCTTAGCCACTTCATATGGCCCAAGCCATAATGGATTGAATTTTCCATGTTTTCCTTTATCTTTAGACTTTAAATCCCAAAGAAGTACCAAGTCACCAACCTAGAAATCTCTTGACACAGTACTTTTATCAAATAAAAGCTTTATTTTCTGCTTATGATTCAATATTTTATCATGTGCAACTCTTCTTCGTTCTTCCAACTCAATCAGCCGCAAGATCCTCTGGGACATTGCATCATACTGATCTCCTTCTACACCATGTAGCAATTGGTAAACTAGCAATTCCATGTTGATGGGTATGTTTACCTCTGCTCCATACACTAGCTCAAATGGGCTTCTACCAATGGATCTTTTGAAAGTTATTCTATCAGCCCACAAAGCATACTTCAAACTATTGTTGAACACCTAGAATACTGAGAGGGGGGGTGAATTAGTATTCCTTTAAACCATTCAAACATTAAACATCCAATCCTTTTATCATAATTACTTGTAGTAAATAAAATGAAACATGAAAACATGTAACAATCACACATAACACATGAACACCGAGATTTTTACATGAAAACCCAAAATGGGAAAAACCATAGTGAGGATTAGCGCACAATATATTATTATATAGTAACCAGTTAAGGTTGATACAACTGGTGGACTCACTATCCAAGAATGCTCACTGTAGGTGGCTCACTACCAAAGGACTCGCTGTATTGAAAGAAAGAGATAGAAGAAGAGTTGTGGCTCACTGCCAAAATTGAACTGTTACAATTGCATCTAACTTATGCATGAAATATAGTTCCAATGAAACTCAAATTACATAATCAAAACTGTTCATACAGATCTAAAATATCACACTACTCTGCTCTATATTTGATCAATTCGCTTTCACAATCACTTGTCGCATCACTCAGATCATCTATTCTATACATACATCAAAACATTGAAAACAATCTTTCATATATATCTGCTTCTTTCACAACATCAATTAGGTAGGACTAATTGGATGTAATGTGCAAAACATGCCATATAGAACTTGTCGGCCCCAAACCTTCACACACACGCTTTGTACCAAGATTCAAACTTTGAAAACAAGTTGAGATAGGTGGGCATGGACCTAAAATATCTCCCACTTAACTCCACAAAGCATATTTACCCTCTGCATAACTTCACACTTAATAGGTCAGCTCCGCTGAAGACCTAATACAAAAACCCTTTAACTGTAGATCCATAAACTGGCCCAAATAACTCCAACACAACATAAAAACTAGAATTCACACTGTATTCACATCTATTAGCATCCCCTTAAAATCACAAAGTCAAAAACCAATCTGTAGATGACTGCAAAATCTCTTACACACCTGCTTTGAATTGGGAATGATTGTCTTCTATCAAGCAAAACTTCTGTTACTCATTACTTTCAAATGATACATCGAAAACATACAAAATTCTAGATTTAGAAGCTTCTGACAACCAACAACAACATACTAGAACCGCAGAGCAAAATATTCAACAGTGGACAAATGCAAACCAAAATATCGGATGCTTTGTAACTCAGAAATACAAAGTTTATACTTAGCCAAATTTCACATGTGTTCGTACCGTATCAAACTTTGGATCAAACCTTCTTGCAAATTAATGTTCTATAAAGGATCAAACTATCTTGCAAAGTAGAGAACCAAACTAATTTGCATCAACCAAAATACAATGTTGACATTAATGACAACACTGTAATGCATAACTGTATGTACCTTGTGCTCATACTCATGTTGCCAGTAGTTCTATCAATGATAGAACAAATTCCCAAAGACATTCTTCTAACAATCTCCCCTTTGTCATTGATGGCAACATGCCAAACTATCTCCAAACACTCTCTCCCTTTGACATCAAGGGCAAAGGGTGTACATAGTAGTCTTTATTTATACTGAATCTCCCCCTGTCAAGTATACTCATATACAAAGAACTTGAAGGTTTGAACTAACTCCCCCTGAGAAGTATATGTACATACTAAAAAATTGACTTGACTCCACCTAAATCCTGTACTAGAGGTAGAACCAAAAAGGAGTTGTATCGGAAACTACTCTAAACAATCTGCATATATGAAAGAAATCTGAAATTAAAAACTATAAATGCATAAAGAGAGAGAAAGATTTATCACCCCAATGAAGAAGGTGCCTGCAACTTCTACACCTGAGTTTTCCATTCCTATTTTCCTTCATCCAAAACTTTCTTAACTTCTTCAACTATTCTGCATTGTGTTTCAATCTCCATAAGGGACTCTTCCCCTTCTCTTGGAGTGATGGGTATTAGATTTACCTGTGATACTTTGTCGGCACTCAATAGAGATTTTGAAATAATCAAGAATTTGGGATTCACCAAATCCCTTATTTCTCCAAACTCTAAAATAATGTTTTCCTTTTAGGTCTACAGTTGAAAATATTTCTTATGAAGGTCTTCAATGGAATTCCTTGTGCTTCCATCAAGATTTAGTGCCGGATCATAGGCACCAGAGGCATTATTGATCTAGGACTCAATGGAGTCCATCTCTTTTTCTGATGCTTTGAGTGGCTCAGGGCCACTTTAAGCCAAATTGAAAAAGGGCCTTAGCCTCACCTACACTGTTGTGGACATTTTTCTATTTTTCTTGAAACTTCTTATGTGCAATGGCACATTTCTTAGTAAGCTCCTTCATTCTCTTTTCATTTAATTTCTTTTCATCCTCATCTTCAATTTGTTCCTTGAGTCCAGAGGCATACTCTTTAAAAGAATCAATTAAATATTTCAAATTCTCTATGCCTGAAAGAGATGTATCAATGTCTGCACCAGGTATGGCATCTTGCAATGCCTTCACAACTTTATCAATCAATTCACCACTCTTTTGATAAGTCTCAATGACTTCTTTATGGGCATATGCATGAAACACATCTACCAACTACAACTTCTGGAGTGGAGAGATCTTATCCAGATCTATGCTTCCCTGTTGTATTGGCAAATGAAGTACTTGTGAAGAAACAACAGGCTAGAAGTCAAGATGAATACTTAATAGGTTCTTCAGGGAGTCTTCGGAGGTATCGGAGGAATCACCATAGGTCTTTGCTAATTCCACAACTTGATCCTTTTAATCCTTCTCTTTAACTTCACTGGATTCCTTAGTATTTTCTTCTTTTGTCTCATAATCTCTAGAAAAACCTTTGTCTTTATCTTTCTCTTCTTCATTATTATCTTCTTAATTCTCTTTGTCCTCATCCTCGTCCTTTTCTTCATCTTTCCTTGCATCATCTACCTTTGAAGTTTTCACTATGTTGTTCAGAGGAGAAATGGATGCATCTTCCTTAGTTGCTTGCTCATTTATGACTTTGTCAACATTATCCACAGGAATAGAGGACTTAATTACTAGAGGAGTAGATGATGTAATTTCCTTATCATCATCATTATCGGTGGCAATTTCTTCTTCAATGTTCTCCTCAACCTCTTTGTAGGTCTGAGCAATATCTTCCAATACCAGAGCAATATTGTCCTGAATTTGTACATTGTCCGTAACACGCTCATGTTGAGCATCAATGTTTTGGACCTCTTCTTCAGTTGCAACATCCAAAACACTGCTCTTTGAAAACATTCCATATTTCTGAACTATGTCAGAAATCTTCTCTACAATTTCCTTTTTCAACTTCTCAAAATCATTTATATCTCTGCTCATCAGAGTTGTTACTCTCTATTTTACTCTGAACTGGGTTGAGTAAAGTTGAGCTAATGTAGCTCTGTTCTCATCAGATAATGAAGTGCCAACCTTTTGTAGAGCATACTCTTTTATTTTTCCTTCTTCTAAGATGGCTTCCTAACTCCTCTTCAACAAAATATCCCATAGCTCTAGAGGAATTTGATCCTCTATATTCTTCATATCTACTTCCAAAACTATTATATACTTCACTATAGCTTCTACTATGGTGGGCTTATCCACCTCATTAGCCTCATTATACAAAGAAGATGTCTCTCCTAAAGCATCATGTTGTACAATACTATTAAACAATGAATCTAGCTTCATGGGAGTACCAAGTCTTACCGGTTCTACTTTACTTTGTTCTTTGTCTTCACTCAGAGACCTTTCTTTGATTACCTCTGTCTTCTTCTTCTTGGGTGACATTTTCTTGGTGGCCTCTTTCTTCTTGTCTCACATATGCGCAACAAATTTCTTCTTTTCTTCCTCTATGTCTTCTTCACTTTCAGATTCTATAATATGAGTCTTTCTTCTCTTGGCACTTGCTTCACTTTGTGAAGCATCTTTTGTCCTATTTCAGACCAGTTTAGGTTCTACCTCTTCTTCTTCTTCCACACTTGTACTAAAATCCTTCTTCCTAACTGCCTTTGTTTTAACTCTTTTCTTGGTAGGGGTTGTAGGAGCATCTTCAATGGATGTTTTATTCTTTTTAGCTTTAGAAACTTGAGCTTCCAGAGGAGTTTTCTCCTTTACCAAAGCAAATTTTCTCTTCTCACCAGCTATGGGCACAATCACAAAGGACCTTTCGAGGGTAGGAGGGGCGATAGAAGTTCTAACAAATCTTCTTGAGCACCCTGAGCTCTCTATAGCACTGGATTCTCCCTTGGGTTGTGCTCTGGCTCTTTGCATCTACTCTTTAGAGATTCCCATTCTCTCTGCATAGTCATCTACCATCCTTTCAACCTTCTTCTTTATTTCAAGCTTCTTATGCTCCGGATGTACTTCTGTAGATTTCTCTTAAAGAGTACCAAATCTTGCTTTTGTGGCATCCTTGGGGCTCTTCAACAATTCCTCAGCTAAACCATCTATTTCTTGCTCATAAATCTCATATCCCATAACAGGGATCCACATAGTCCTTGGCTCAACTACTTCCAACATACATTCATCAGTAGAAACAAATAAATGTGATATCATTTTGATACTTTTCAACCATTTTCCTTGGTATTCTTTCCCTTTCCTACATCTTCTTTTTAAATACTGCAAAGAATGCAGTAAAGGCATCATCCTGGGCTTTAGAGTCACCAATACTTCTTATGAAATTTGCAATTTGATGTGCCAAAGGCCTTCCTTGTATCCATCTCACATTCTTGGTTCTAGAAAGCTCTTGCAAAAAGTAGAAAAGTATGCAATTGGCAAGAGTTCCAAACTTAAATGGATACTTCTCTTTTGTTTGTTTCAAATTTTCCAAAAATTATTGTCTCAGTAATTCACAAAGGTCATAATTAGTACCTTTCTCTACCATCTCATAAGCCATATTGATTGTGGTGGTAGACATTGAATTTTCCCTATTGCTAAAGTAGATCTTATAGCCTATCACCATAGCAACATATCTTACTGTTGGGTTCTGGATAAGATTGACCGTGAGGGCTCTTTTGTCATAGGTTGCACTTGTGAATTCCATTACTACCTCATTCTTGATTGACTTGAGAATTGGAACAAGTCCGATAGATCACAAACCAATAACTTCCCTTATCACTTCCTTTGTTATCATCCCTGGCAGGTCTAGGCATACAAATTTGTCATGAAATCTACGTATTGCTATTCTAACCCACTTGTCATCAAAATAGAAATTGGGGAACCACTGCCAAACATTGGGTTTCTTTGTCACAAGGTTTTGATACTCAGGTTTAAGGGTAAAATCATCTCCTGTAAGTTCCTTTACCCATATATCCCCAAGCTTCCTATGGTTAAACTCTTCCATTTTTCTGTGAATGTACATCCTTATGTCTTCAGTTGGCAAAAACCCATATGGAATAGATGAGAAGGCTCCCAACGGGTCATCCTCAATACGTTTTGTAGGATATTTCTTAAATTTAGGTTGAAGTTTCTCTGTTACCTCAATAACCCTTGGAGTTGCCATTGAAAATGCTAACAAACACTTCAAAAACAAAGATCTCTGAGAAACTAGGTCAAACTGGAGACCGAGAAATACCTTTTCTTCACTTTTGCCAAACTAGGGTTTGGATGCAATGAACTCTGAATCACCTTGATCTCTTCTTCTGCTCAACTCAGCTCTTGATATGCTCTTCAAATGCTTTTGTGAATGAATTTGCTAAGTAAAGCCTCTTTTAAAACCCTTTTGGATCTGACCTAAATCGCATTAAATACTTCAAACAATAAAGCTATCAAACCTTTCTCTGTATACACAGTCACTTTCAAATGCTCTGCAAACTTCCGCATTAAGAGATTTTCTACTAGAATTTTCTCCAATAGTTTGAGAATATTATCCTACACCATATATCCTAATGCTGAAGCATCAAAACCTTTTCTTTGGTGGGGGTTGAAAGATTTCCATTAAAGCTCCCCATGAGCAAAAGCTCATAACTTAGTTTTTGGGGGAAACTTCTGCACTAGATGTAACTTCATATATATCCTTAACCTCTGTTACATCCTTCTTTATCCAAATCATATTCATTTACTGCTTTGTCTCTACCAGATCAACCTTTTGTATTGGTTCATTCTTCTCTACCGGATTATCCTTCTTCATGTTTCTGCTTCTGCAAAACTTAGAAATGTGTCCAGGTCTATTGCAATTGTAGCATACAACATTCTTTGGACTAGTATTCCTTTTCATTCATTTTGGATCTACATTGATTAACTTTATTCCCAAATCCATTGCATGTATAACAGTAACCTTTAAAAGATTGAGCCATTCTACCATTTTTATAGCCATTCATCATCTAACTTCTGCATTCACTAGCTCTATGATCAAATCTCTTGCATGTAAAACATTGACCATAGAAAGATGGAGCATTCTGATTCATTCTTCTTCTACATTCTATTGCCTTGTGTCCAAATTTATTGCAAGAATGACAAAAACCATTGAAAGATGGGTACCTTTGTGCATTTGGTTGTCTGACTAGTGGTCTTCTAGCATTATTTCTTTGATTTCGAAGCTGTTTGCCATTGTTCTTCTTATCTTAAGCATTTGATGTCTGACCTGATTTTGAACTTTCACCCTTTTCAAATCCTAGACCCTCTTTATCATTAGGACCTTTCTAATTTGCAAACATTTCATCAAGCTTTGTAGTGCTCATCTTGAATTTTTCTTCATGACTCCTTGCTTTCTCCAGATTAGACTTCAGATTCACAACCTCTTGTTCAAGCCTTATACATTCTTCAGATTTTCTTTTCACAACTACATTAGGACATTCCTCAATTCTTTTCTTTTCTTCAACTTGTACTTTTAGATTGGTAATGGTTTCATTTTCTTGCCCCAATTGTTGATTGGCCTCCCTATGCTTTTCTCCGAACTTCTTGATTTGCTCTTTCAATTTATTGATGTATTCATTTACTTCCTTAACATTTTCTTTCAGATCTCTATTTTCATTTTCAATTCTTTCAAGATCTTCAAGGGCAGCATTGAGTTCTCCTATCTTAGTAGGCATGAGTTTTCCACAGTCCATGACAATTAAATAGAATGAGAGTGCTTCTGGATATAACTGTGTATGTTTTTGAAATTCAATATTTTAGATCATGCTCAATGATCCATCATCAGGAAGAGGAGAGTGCTGATGGATCATTGAGCATGCTCCAAAATGTTGAATCAAAAACATACACAGTTGTACCCTGAAGCACTCTCATTTTATTTGATTCTCCTATCTTGTCAAGCATACCATCTTCTTCAGTGAGATTAACAACAAGAATCTCTTCCAGAGGAATAGGTAATATTCTAGCAGCCATGTGTTCAATCTCCAAGGTCTTCCTTGAAGGTTAGGATTCTTCCAAAGGACTTGGCTCTGATACCAATTGTTGAACACTTGGAGTACTGAGAGGGGGGATGAATCAGTATTCCTTTAAACCATTCAAACATTGAACATCCAATCCTTTTATCATAATTACTTGCAGTAAATAAAATGAAACATGAAAACATGGAACAATCACACAACACATGAACTCCAGGATTTTTACGTGGAAAACCCAAAACGCGAAAAACCACAATGAGGATTAGCTCAAAATATATTATTATTAAGTAACCAATTAAGGTTGATACAATTGGTGGACTCACTGTTTAAGAATGCTCACTACAGGTGGCTCACTACCAAAGGACTCACTATCCTGAAAGAAAGAGATAGAAGAAGAGTTGTGGCTCACTACTAAAATTGAACTGTTACAATTGCATCTAACTTATGCATGAAATACAGTTCCAATGAAACTTAAATTACATAATCAAAAATTCATACTGATCTGAAATATCACATTGCTCTACTTTATATTTGCTCAATTTGCTTTCACAATCACTTGTCACATCACTCAGATCATCTATTCTATACATACATCAAAAAACCAAAAATAATCCTTCATATATATTCACTTCTTTCACAACATCAATTAGGTTGGCCTAATTGGATGTAACGTGCAAAACATGCCATATAGAACTTATCGGCCCCAAACCTTCACACACACACTTCACGCCAAGATTCAAAATTTGAAAACAAGGTGAGGTAGGTGGGCATGGACCTAAATAGCTCCCACTTAACTCCGTAAAGCATATTTACCTCTGCATAACTTCACACTTAGTAGGTCGAATCTGCTCAAGACCTAATACAAAAACTATTTAATTGTAGATCCATAAACTGACCCAAATAACTCCAATCAACATAAAAATTAAAATTCACACTCTATTCACATCTATTAGCATCCCCTTAAAACTACAAAGTTAAAAACCAATCCGTGAAGGAATGTGGACTCTCCTACACACTTGTTCTAAACTGGGAATGAGTGTCTTCTATCAAGCTGAACTTCTGTTACAAATTACTTTCAAACCATACATTGAAAACATACAAAATTATGGATTTAGAAGCTTCTGACAACCAATAACAACATACTAGAACCATAGAACAAAATATTCAACAACAGACAAATACGGACCAAAATAACGAATGCTCTGTAACTCAGAAGTATAGAGTTTATAATTAGCCAAATTTCACAACATGTGTTCTTACCAGATCAAACTTTGGATCAAACCTTCTTGCAAATTAGTGTTCTATAAAAGATTAAACCATCTTGCAAAGTAGAGAACCAAACTAAAATACAATGTTGACATTAACGACAACATTGTAATGCATAACTGTATGTACCTTGTGCTCATGCTCATCTTGCTAGTAGCAACATCAATGACAAAACAACTTCCCAAAGACATTCTTCCAACAACTATCATCCCATCTCTTCTTATTCTGATCCAATGCTCTTTGTATGATCTTTATTAGGCTTTTATTACTTGATTCATCCTGTCCATTACTTTAGGAGTGATAAGGGGATGAATGCACAAGGCTTATGCCAAACTTAGAACACATGTTCAACATATATTGAGACCTAAAACATGTTGCATTTTCTGCCAAAATCCTAGCTAGCACTCCAAATCTAGTGATTATATTGTTGATTATGAAATCAATAACCACCTTGGAAGTTGCATTACGATTGGGGATTGCCTCCACCCACTTGGTGAATTAGTCAGTAGCCACAAGGATCCACTTAAATCCATTTCTAGACTTCTCTTGCATCTCTCCAATAAAGTCAATTCCCCATTGCTGGAAAGGTGCCTCAACTACAAGGGGCAAAAGGGGAATTGCTCCAACAAACTTCAACTTACTAGAAAATCATTGGCAAGTATCACACTTTCTTATCTTCTATGCTACATCCTTGAATAAAGTAGGCCACCAATACCTAGTTCTAAGGATCTTTTGGGTTGTGGTTTTAGCTTTGAAGTGTCCCCCACAAACACCATGGTGACATTCATTCATCACTGCTTCAACTTGCTCTTGATCCAGACACTTGAGCAACACACCTTTGTGGCTTCTCCACATTAACTCATTTTAAAATAGGACCTACCTCTCAGATTTCATCTTGAGGGTCCTTTTCTGACATTCATCCATACAGGGCAAACAACTCATATTTTAAAGGTAAAATATCACATCTTTGTACCATGCATTATCAACCAATCTGCAATGAAGAGCAATATCTACCTTTGTTTCATTCATTTCTGTTGCTTTAAGATTGGAATTAGCCATTATCTTAGCTAAGCCTTGGCCTCTAACCAACTTTGTGACTTGTCTATCCATGTCATATTCTTGGATCCTGTTGATCCATCCACATCTTTTACCTGAAGTTTCTTGTTGCATGAATATGTCTTTTATTGTTGTGTGTGGCACATATGCTATGATCTTGGCAGATGTGAATAGGATATGAAATTATTTGTGGCCTTAACCAATGCATAGGCATGCTTCCCCATTATGGAATAATTCAATTTAGCAGCTTGCAAGGACTTGCTAAAGAATCCTATTGGCTGCTCAAATCCATCACCATTCTTTTGCAACAATACAACAGTAACATTATAATATGAAGCAAAAGAAAAGAGATGGAAACACTTGGAATAATTTGGGCTTACCAGCACTGGTGCATTCTTGGGAGCTTCCTTTATGTCAATAAAAGTTTTAGCTGGTTCATTTTCCCAAGTGATAGACTGCTCCTTCTTGAGCATCTTCAAAATTACCTTAGTCTTCTCAGTAAAGTTAGGGACAAACTTTCTTACAAAGCTGATTTGTCCAAAGAAAGACTGGACACCTTTGACTATTTTAGGCTAAGGGACAAGGTCAATGGCCTTAGCTCTTTGAGGATCTATTCTCACCCCATCCCTTGACACAATATGTCCCAACAACTTTCCTTCTTCTACTCCAAATTGACATTTCTTGGGATTCAAAGAAATCCCATGCTCCAAACATCTATCAAAAATCAATTGCAAATACTTGCAATGATGTTTCCTATCTTTGGAGAAGGTAGTAAGATCATCTTGCTATACAACCATGATCTCATTAATGTTGCTTGCAAAAGCCACATCCATTGCTCTTTGAAATGTTGATCCTACATTCTTCAACCCAAATGGCATTCTCAAATAAACATATGTTCCCCAAGGAGTGGTGAATGTTGTCTTGTATTATTCTGACTCCTTAACCAACACTTGATTGTAGCCTGAGAATCCATCCATCATAGACATCAGTTCTGAACCAACAACCCTCTACAAAAGATGATCCATACTTGGAAGAGGATAATTGTTGTTAAGGGATTTGATGTTCAAGTTTATGAAATCTACACACATTCTAATCTCCACATTCTTTTTCCTCACCGGGACAAGATTAGATACCCAATTAGAATGTCTGATTGGTTTTATAATATGGGACCTCTTTCATTTTCAACAATTCTTTATGCATCTTGGGAGCTATGGTGGGATTTATAGGCATTTGTTTCTACATAAAGGGTTTTGTATTAGGTTGAAGGGGAATGGTATCTTGAAATAAATCCTCCCTATAAGCCTTCAACTCATCATAGGACCATGCAAAACATTTTCTAAATTTTATTAATAAAGAAATCAACATTTTCTTTTCATGTGGCTTCAACTTCTTGCCTATGTAAACCATTTTAGGTGCCTCCTCAGTCCCAAGGTTAACACATTCAAATTTTTTTACTCCATTGGTTTTTCTTTGCTTTTCTAGTAGTTTACATTGTCAAACAATCATTCCAGTGCCACTAGTCCCTTTGGAATGGTATTTTTTCCAGTTGCATGACCTCATTGCCAAATAGAGTTTCCTTGCCATCAATAACTTCTATAATTGGCTGCCAATCAATTAATTGATTTTCAAACTCATCCATGCAATTTAGGAAACTATAAATTTGATTGCTGTCATTGAAAACCTGCCAGTTGTAAATGTTATCAGAAATTGTTGGTCTAGTGAGGACTTCAATAGCATAATGAGAAAAGGGATAAGAATTTGGTTGTGGGTCAAACTTTGAAACAACAATAGCCAAAGCATCCACCCTTTCATTTTTATTCCTCTCAATCCATTCAATGCCAATGACATCAAACAATTCCAATGTGTCCCAAATGGCATTCCTGTATGCTCTCAATTTGTTATCCTTAGCAACAAATACACTTTTAATTTGATGCACAACTAATTTTGAATCACCATGTACCTTCAAGAATTTGATTCCATGCTTGTGAGCAACATTTAAACCTAACAACAATGCCTCAAACTTAGCTATGTTGTTAGTGCATTGAAAATCAAGTCGAAATGACATACCAAAATACTCTCCATCTGGTGCTATTAGAACAATGCCATCACTTGAGCCATCTCTTGAATATGCACCATCAAAATACATTGTCTAAAAATCATTAGCATTGCAAATAGAAGTAGCTGGAGTGGAAGGTAAAATATCACATCTATGATCATCTTTGCTACAATATCCCATGAAATGGTCAACATCAGCGTCAAAGAAATTGGCATGCTTTATACCTATCCTCAATGTTTTCATCTTCTTATACCATTTTCTCTCTATACTGGAATAGTGGCATATGAAAGATCCATCTGGATAATTCCACCCATAGAGGCTGCCCACTTTCATGATAACAACATACCCCACTTGTGAGGGCAATCTACAACGATAATATCCATCAATAATGATTTGTCTGGGTAGGCAACAAGTTTGACCTCAAGATCTTTAACCAAACCTATCACATTAACTTCCCTAGAATCCATGGAAAATCATTTACTAGAAGACTTGGACACTTTCAGTCGCAATTCATTCATTATCTCCAAGGGCATAACATTGCTAGAAGCACTAGAATCAAGCATGCAATTGTGTAATAGCCAACCATTTATAATCATGGTTGTGTAAAAAGGGTCTACTCCCATCCTTCTATTAACAACAGTTGATCCTAGATAAACCTCTATAGTTTCATCATGGCCTTTACCCTCATCATCATTACTAGGAATAACAATAGGTTGTTTTTGTGCATCTACAATAGTGACTAGTGACACCACCCTATCTCTATGTTTAGGGATTCTAAGAAGTTCCCCTATAGGCACTGAAATTCTAACTTCTCTAAAGATTTGAGCCATGTTAATGGGGCTATAATTTGGAAAAGGAGTATGACATGAGATAGTGATATCAGTTGCACAAGGAATGTAAGGTATTACTTGATTTGAAGAAATATCCATACCTTTTTCCTTCATCTTCTCCTTGCCCTTTTCTGGTTCTTTTTTTATATGAGATTGGTCATGCCTATCACCACCTTTTGGGACATTGACCTTCAAAATGGATGCGGTAGCTGGTTGCACCACTTGCACTAGATTTTTCTACACATACTTCTTCTTTGATATTGGTGGTTGTGTAAAAAGTTTCTTCTTTTCTGACACATTCTTCTTGGGAGCACTACCATATATCTTATCCATGCTTGCCTTACATTTGTCTTCTCTCCATTCAATCCATGTTGTCTTGATTCTACAATAGTTTTGTATAGGTACTGACCTATTCCTTAGCTGATAACCTCCTTGGACTTGCAAAATGGTTGCATTAGTCAAGGCTTTCATATATTCTTTTGAAGGTTTGGATTGCTAGTATTTCTTCTACATAAGATCCCTCAAATGCTCGAAATCATGAGATGGCATTTGATATTTCTTTGGGCCTTCATCATAATCATATTAAAAAATATGATCATCCTCTTCATAATTGTCATAATCAACACCCTGACCCATCGTATCATTCTCATCTGCATCAAACTGACTAATTTCCTCCTCATAGTACTCAACAACACCTTCATTTAGAAATTTGTCATCTATGCTCAAAGAATGAGCCACTGCACAATTTGCTGGATCATGAGAAAGGAAGCATGCCTGGCACCATAAAGGCTCATCTTGAAAATTGACTTGATCCTTTCTCAATGGATCAGGATTGTCCCTTTCAGGCTGTTTGAAACTTACATGCCTGGGGGCAGCTTGTTTGTCATTTTGCTATGGTCTCTTAGACCAATCAATATTATAAGGCCTATTATGTAGTCTCTGACCTTCATTGAAATCTGTTGTAGCACCCTGAGGTGGCAACCCTTTATCATTTCTAGCAACCTTGTAAGATAAATCTTTCATAACCCCCATAAGCTTATCCAATTTGTCTTCAATAGTGAGGGGTTTATTGAAAGCTGCTTTGTTTGGCTGGGATAATTTTACATCAAACCTTTTTATGTGTTTTCCTTAATCTCTCATATTACTTTATATGTTTATGGCTGTAGCATATGCCTACCTTAATGTTTGTTGACTCTTGTCACTCAAACAATAACCAATCTTTGAGTCAAATGCACCACAATACAAAACCAAACACATAGATTCATCATATGAGGAGGTGCCTTTCTCATTGTCATGATGAAATGATTGTTAAAATCAGCTACTGTCTCATTTAGAGCCTTTTTGAAGGCTGCGAGTTCATGGATGGCAAACTTGGGGTTAATCCTATCCCCATATTGCAATTTGAATACCCTCATGAACTCCTCCCAAGAGTTAATATTATTATCAGGGAGAGCTTTATACCACTCTTTAGTACTCTCTTCCAATGAGTGTACAAATAATTTCATCATAACATCTTCATTCTCAATTTCATATTCATTAGTAACATTAATAAAATGCCTATGATGTTCCTCACCTGTGACAACATTGTTGCCTTGAAACCTAGGAATCTTCCCCCTAATCTCATTTGGAATTGGATTAGGAAAGTTAGGTATGCCAAAGAAATCAAGTTGTTTATACCTTTTAGCTCCCAGTGGTTGTCTCTATGGAGGAAATCTCTGTGCTTGTCTTCATTGTGCAAGCCTAACATTCTAAACGTTGCCATGCTGCTAATTAGCTTGATTTTGTGGTGGTTGATTATTAATATTTTGAACATGGGCCTAATTTACACCTTGTTGTCCCATTTGTTGATGCTGACTTTGCTATTGCCATTGGCTCTGATTGTTCTATAGGTTATATTGCTGATTATAGCCCTGTTACTATGCATTTTGGTTTTGCTGGGCTGACTGGAGAAGTTGTGCTTGTTGTTGATCAAGTAAGGCCTGCACCTCTCTTTGTCTATTTTTGAGGTGATCAAGCAAGTTGAGCTCATCCTAGATTCTTCTTTCTCTTTCTTCACCACCAGGCTACTACTGCTAACCTCCCTCATTAGGAATGTTATCATGTTGCCCTCTACGTGATCCCGTGGGAGAAGTGGGATACCTAACATTTTGATATGTCTCTTCATTGTTAGTAGGCATTCCAAATGTTCTCAAATGTGGACCACAAGATCTATCTCTACTTCCTCTACCAATAAAATTTTCATTTCTTCTAACATCATACTCATTCCTATTCATCCTTCTATTTGTTCTGAGTATGTTATCTACAGAGTCCTCAGAAGTATAATTATATTGGCTTTTGAGATCAAAAAATACATGGTCTTGGGTATTCAATGGAGGCACCACATTGGGGTTTCTTGTCCTCCATCTAATCCTTATATTTCTTGTATTGCTAGAGGATTCATCATGCTCAGGATGATCCTAGTTCCTTCCTCTATTCATTTCAAATCTCTTTTCAAACCACAATAAATTTTTGGGTTATAAAAATAGAGTCGTCACTTCCCTTGCTGGGAAGAAAAATTTGAACAAACACTACACTTTAGTATCTCAACAACCAAAATTAAAGATTTATTGTTACCAAGGGATTCAAATATCTCAACCTTTCAATTTTTCCTCGGCAACGACGCTAATTTGTTGACGTAAGTTGATAGGCTACCAACTTCAACACATAAAAAACTACACCCGACAATGGCCACAAGCTACTTCAATAACTATGTTGCAAAGGTCTTCAAATCTAAACCAAAGTATTACGTCCTCAACAAAAACACCAATCTGTTGGGTCCCAAAATAATTGCAACCCAAAACCCTAAAGCATTTCACAATCACCTAGGCCAGGGGTGTCATTAGGGTGATTGAAAGAGGTTTATCAAAAGGTCAAGGGTGATTTTGGCCAACTTACAGGAGTGGGTAGACTCCTCTACACTTTGAGCTCTACTTAAAATCTCAAGGGATATTCCAAAGGGTATACCTTAATAGGTATTGACTTCAAAACAAGATGAACAACTAGAAATAAATGAACCAAACCTAAATCGCTTTCCTAGCCCCAAATTTTTCACTGATCCAAGAACAACTAGTTGTCACAAAAACCCATATATACTTGATGAAAACAATCCTACAGAATGAGGATGATTATGGTATTACTACTGTGTCTAAAGATAGATATACTATTTTGTTTTTTGAAAGCTTGGGTGATCATGAGCTTCTTAGATCGATACCTATCCTTTGGGTTGCAGAGTCTCAAGTTCACCAAAAGAACACAACTATAGGGAAATGTATGGTTGCCTATTTGAAGAGTCAAATGCATGAAGATCAATATCAAATCACTAAGAATACTTAATAATCCAACACCACATAACATTCTTGTTAGATGCACAGGACAACTGAGAGGGGGGGTGAATTAGTTATACATTAAAACATTAAACCCTCATACTATTCCAACCCTTATTATCCTTCAAACTCTTATTTTGCATTAGCAAAATGTAAACATATGAAATATCAATGCAGACATATCCAAACATATAAGAACACTAGATTTACGTGGAAAACCCAAGAAGGGAAAAACCATGGTGAGGATTAGCTCACATATATATATGGATAGCAACATGGAATACAAGTAGGCTCACTGCCCAGAAAAAAGAGAAAGGCTCACTGCCAAAAGGACTCACTGTTCAGAGGAAAGAAGAATAGAAGAAGACTATTGCAAAGAGATTCACTATCTCAAGGCAATAGGAGAAATCCACCACTACAACTTTATGCCATCTACAACCTTCGGCTCACTACCTTGAGTAACTTCAAGTAGGCTAAAATGTAGACACCTTTTGCTTACTGCATCCAGAAGTCATAAGCATTTAAGCTTGCACTCAAATCACCACACTTGATCACATTCACATCTTCCCACACGACACTCCTATTCAAACTTCACCTTGCATTTATACCATCCTCGACCTAAAACAATCTCAATTAGGTCGGCCTTAATGAAATGTGTGCACCTCAAACATGCAACACCAAAATAGGTCGGCACCAAACACTTCCACGATGGAAAGAAGTGAAGGTGGACCATGTCAAGGGTTAACTAGGACCCAAATCTGTATCACCATGCTACTCATCACATCCACAATCCACGAGGTACCTTCGCAAATAGCGTTAGCATGCTAGGTCGACCAAATATGAACTTACACTACAACCATACATACCTTTCCAGGTCTAAAAACAACATGCAGACCACAAAGAACCACTCCACATCATCCACACAACCTTACAGATTATTCTTGCATCAACATAATATCCAACAACACTGCCACAACTGCATACAACTGAAGAACACATCCATCTGGTGTAACCAGTCAAACTGCCACAGACAACAATTCATGAATCCAACCTTGCAGAGCATATGAACACAAACCACTCCAAGGGAAGATAGATACAGATAATATTAGCATGTTCCCAAATCCACAAGATGATAAACCTCAACACAGGGAAATGTGGAGCAATCTCATTTCTCCTAAACAACCTTCTTCATAGGCAAACACTCTGTCAGAACACATCTTCCATTGCCGCATGATCCAAAACCTAAAACTATGGATATAACACCTTTGAACACCTATGGCCATCATATCCAAACCACACAAGCATATATTCAACCATGAAGAAATGCGGAGCACAACACTGAACATACCTTTGTCATATTGCACACCTTTTTATTCAAATTTTCTCAAAAGCACTTGGAAACCAAGTGAATCATCCGCATCAACAATCTTCTCAGAATCCTCAAATACTTCTCATCATGACTACACTAAAGGATTTATATCAATGAAAACATTAATGACAATGCCTGCTTCCAACAATTCCAATGCTAGGGGTTTGCATCAATGACAACACCAACAAGCTTCCAACAATCTCCCCCTTTGTCATTGATGGCAACACCAACTCTTTGAAAACCTTCAATAATAAAAGAAACCAACAATAAATTTGCAACTAGTAGCAATCCCCCTGATTGGGGCATCTCTTACTCTTCACACTCTTTACCTCTGCTTCACAGACTTCTTCTCCCCCTACCTGATGAGTTCTTCATTCTCTTATAAACACACTTTCTCACCCTCTGTTTTCTAGACCAACATTCCTGCACTATGGTTTTTCAACCACTCTAACTTTATCCCCATTTGACATCAATGGAAAAGGGCAATAGACTTAGCCAACTCTCTTTCCTGTATACTTCACACTTCCTCTTTGACAACACTTCAAAGGGCAACACTTGCAATACTAGAAAGCACCTGCTCTCTCTCCACTGTTCTCAATTTTCTGCATTCTCCCCTTTAGGGGAATAAAATATGCTTCATCTAACTATACCAACCAACATAACCACTACCTACTCCCCTTGAGAGGTAGCTTTCATTATCATTCCAAGACTAAGAATGTATCTTGAGATGCTTCCCAGAAAGATGCACACACTTATGCATCTAATTAAAAGAAGGAGGGACAATAACCCCTAACTTATGCCAGAGATGCTCAAAAGTATATTTAGGAAGAGTTTTTGTAAAGATATCTACAATTTGATCCTTAGTAGGCACATACTCCAATTTCACCTCATTCTCAGCAACCTTCTCTCTTAGAATGTGATACTGGATTAAAATATGCTTTGTTCTTGAATGCATTACTAGATTCTTTGAAATGTTGATAACACTTGTATTATCACACAAAATATGAATAGGTTCATCATATGATACTTTGATATCCTTCAATGTCTGCTTCATCCACAACACCTGTGTACAACAAGATGCTATTGCAATGTGCTCTACCTTTGTAGTAGATAATGACACCGAATCTTGCTTCTTACTCAACCATGAGACCAATCTTCTTCAAGAAAGAAAGCACCACCACTTGTACTTCTTCTATCATTTGTACATCCTACCCAATCTACATCTGTATAAGCACTCGAGGAGAAATTAGTATCCTTAGGATACCATTAGCCATAATTTGGAGTGCATTTCAAGTATCTAAATATCCTTTTTACTATTGTAACATGTGATTCTCTAGGATCTTCTTGAAATCGAGCTACAAGACAAACTGCATGCATGATATTTGGTCTAGTAGCAGTTAGGTATAGAAATTCACCAATCATTGATCTATACTTGCTCTGATCTGTCTTGGGAGAATCATCATTCTTGCTCAATTTACATCTAGTAACCATAGAAGTACATATTGGTTTTGAATCCTCCATCCTAAACTTCTTCAACATTTCCTTAATATACTTTGACTATGAAATGAAAATACCATTTTCTGGATGACTGATTTGTAACCAAAGGAAGAAATTCATTACCCCACACATCGACATTTCAAACTCCTTATGCATCTCCTCTACAAATCTTTTGCACATACCTTCATTTCCTCCAAAGATTATATCATCAACATATACCACCATAATTAGGATTTGATCTTCTTCAACCTTGAAATACAAATTTCTATCTGCAGTACCCTTTTTGAATCCTTGCTACAACAGGTATCTATCCAATCTTTCATACCAAGATCTAGGAGCCTGTTTGAGTCCATACAATGCCTTCTTCAATTTGCAAACCATAGTTGGATCATCTGATAACTGAAAGCCTTCCGGTTATTCAATGTATACCTCTTCTTCCAATTCTCCATTCAAGAATGTAGATTTCACATCCATCTAATAAACTTTGAAGTCCTTATGAGCTACAAAGGCCAATAACATTCTAATGGCCTCCATTCATGCCACCAGAGCATATGTTTCCTCAAAATCTATTCCTTCCACTTGTGAGTAGCCTTTACACACAAGCCTAGCCTTATTTTATGTCCACTTCTCCATTCTCATTCAGTTTGTTTTGGAACACCCATTTAGTTCCTATCACATTTTTGTCTGCTGGTCTTGGGACAATTTCCCAAGTTTGATTTTTCTTAATCTGCATCAATTCTTCTTCCATGGCTTTAATCCAATGTTCATCTTTGAATTCTTCAGTCACTGTTTTGGGCTCTATTCTAGACAATAGGCACAAATTTACTTGTTCATCTGCCATATCAATTTTTCTTCTTGTTAATACACCTCTGTTCTTATCTCCAATGATTTGATCCTTAGAATGATTCTTTTGCACATACTTAGGAGTCCTTTCTGGAGCATTTTCTTCATCAACTTGTATCTCCTTTTCCTTTTCTTCTTTGCAAGGGAACTCATCAGATTCATATTCTTCTATCAGTACTAAGCTTTGATGTGATTCTTCATCCACTTCGACATTTGTACTTTCAACTAATTTCTTTAGCCTCTTGTTGTAGCACCTGTAAGCCTTGCTCTTTATAGAATATCCAAGGAAGATTCTGTATCAAACTTTCCAAAGTTTTCTTCATCTCTCCTAATATAACACTTACTTCCAAACACTCTAAAATATTTAATGGTAGGAGTTATTCCATACCTTAGTTCATAAGGAGTCTTTGAACTTTTAACCCTTTCTTGCACTCTATTTTGTATGTAGACTGCAGTGTGAATGGCTTCTCTCCAATAGATATCTGGTAGATTTTCTTCTTTCAACATTGTCCTTGCTGCTTCCTAAACTGTTATGTTCTTCCTTTCCACAACTCCATTCTACTGAGGAGTCCTAGGAGCTGACAAATATCTTTTTATTCCATGCTCTTCACAAAAAAAGTTAAACTCATTGGAGGTGAACTTACCACCTCTATCAGACTTCAAGCACTTGATTTTCATATCTATTTCATTCTCGACGATGGACTTAAATGCTTTAAACTTATCTAGAGCTTCTGATTTTTCTTTGAGAAAGGTAACCCAAGTAATTCTAGAATAATCATCAATTAACAACATGAAATACCTATCACCTTGAAAGATTCCTATTCTTGTAGGTCCACATAGATCTGTATGTACCAACTCCAAGGGTCTTGTGGTAGAATATTCTTTGATTTTGAAATTCTTTCTTGTTTGCTTCCCAATCTGACATTCCATGCAAATTGCATTGATAGGCTTTGTAATTCTCGGTAGATCTCTCACAGCTTGAGTAGAGCTAATCCTCACTAGGCTATCAAAATTGATGTGACACATTATTCTATGCCATAGCCAAATTTCATTAATTTGAGTTATAAAGTACATACCATTAGCACCTTTGAGCTGACATACATTTCCTTTTGTCCTTGTTCCTATAGCAACTAGAGTTCCAAAACTTTCTTTTCTGATCTGACAACCATCATCCTGAAACATAAGGTTATATCCTCTGCTACACATTTGTCCTATACTTAGAATATTATGCCATAGACCCTTGACATAGAGAAAATCATATGTATTGTGCTTGCCATCAAAACTAATTGAACCTTTTCCACATATCTTAGCATATATGTATTGTGCATCATCTCCAAACTTAACAAAACCTCCATCAAACTTCTCAAGCTTGACAAACTTATTCTTATCACCTATCATATGATTTGTACATCCACTATCAATTATCCAGTATTTTTCCTCTTCTCTTGCATGAAAAGTAGTTACCAAAGCTCCTTTGATATTGTGCCCTATTTTCGTAGCAATTTCCTTCATACATCTTTCAGAGTCAGTAGAATTAGTTCCAACATTCAAAGCCATGAACAAGCATTCATCACTCTCATCATCATCATCTAGATAATCAAACTCATCATCAGATATGCTCGCATCTTCTTTAACATAATAATTCCTCTTGATTGATTTTCCTTTGTTATCCTTGTATTTGTCAATTAAAAATTTGACCGGACATTTTGAAGCATAATGACCTATCTTTCCACAGTTAAAACATTTGAAGGGTAACTTACCTCTATATTTTCTAGTGCCATTTTTCAATCTACATACAAAATTTGCTTCCACTTCATCAAAATCATTTGAATCTTACTCATCATTCTTTCCTATCTTGCTAACCTTAAAAGCAGTCTCTTTTCTTGAATCATCTTGACCAAATTCTCTTAACTCAAAAGTAGTTAAAGTACCAAATAATTGATCCCTAGTATATTGATCCAAATTTTGAGATTCTTCAATAGCAGAAACTTTAGCAGTATAAGATTTTGGAAGAGTTCTTAGTACCTTTTTTACCACTTCACTTTCCTCCAGCTTTCCACCAAGAACATTTATGAAATTGACAACTTCATCCAATCTCTGCATGTAGCTTGCAATATTCTCATCCTTTGACCTCTTTAGGGTTTCAAACTTGGTCTTCAAATTCTACTTCTTTGCTTGCTTGACCTTGGCATATCCTTCATAGATACTTTCCAACTTCTTCCAGATCTCATTAGTAGTTTGTAGCTCATTACCTTCACTAATTATGAATCAGAAAGACTATTCAGAATTGCACTCCTTGCCTTGCCATCGTTCTCATAGTCTTTAATCTCATCATCATCCTTTGGACCACCAGTAGGTATAGTATATTCTTTTTAAACTAACTTCCATACACCATACCCCAATGAGACAAGAAAGCTTTCCATCCCTATCTTCCAAAAAACATAATTTGTTCCATCAAATAGGGGAATCTCAATACCTTTTCCTGTGCACCATCTGGATCTATCCCAAGTGGTTAAGATTATTCAAGGAACCTTGCTCTAATACCAATTGATAGATGCATAAGATTGTTAGTTTTAGGATAGACAACTGAGAGGGGGGGTGAATCAGTTGTCACCAAAACTTTCTTTTCTGTAAACACTTAAATCCTTCTTATATTTCTATAGCATAATAATGATTTAATCACAGAAGCACAATGCAATATCTCAAGAGCAAAAACACATTAACACATATGACAGCAAGATTTTAACATGGAAAACTTGATTAAGGGAAAAACCACAGGTTGACTAACCCAAGATTGTATTATCTGTTAAAAGAATAAGAAGAACAAAATGGCACTTGCCAATTAGGGCTCACTGTCTGAGCACACTGCTCACAAGAGGCCCACTGCCTACAGGAGACACACTGTCTACAGAACAATAATGTAAATATTACATACTTGAACTAGAGATTAGCATCTTCACCATGCTTGAGACAGTTCCATTTAAGCTCAACACTTCTGCTCTGCTTTTCACTCTTCTCCTCTCTACCACTCTCTCATCTTAACCAAGGATGCTTTGAAATGACTTCAAAAATCTTATTTATACAAGACATCAACTTTGGGATAATCATCAAAGTCGGCACAACATACGTTATTTTGTTATAGAGCAGTTACAAAAAAACAACTTGATTTGTTACAAAGACTTCATGCATATCACCGCACTATCGACCACACATATCTGGGACTTCAATCTTCTTTGAGGAACATGCCATGCTTCATAGAACATCTTCAAGATCATCTGCAAGATGTGTAAAACATCTAGTTGGTCATGATTAGGAAGAACACCATCACCCGAGAGTAAATCTTCAATTACGAGCTTAATCTTCAATGTGGACTGCCAACATGAATTGGACACAATCTAGAGACCCCCACAAGCTTTCCTGAATCACCAAGAACATCCACACCACTTCTACTTACTGAAATCATTCACATCTTCATCTAGAACCTCAAGAACACAATCTATCATCACTGTCACATTAGAATAAATGCTTGTGGACCTCCATACCACAAACCAATTGAGTTGTCAATTCACATTGGCTTCCTAAACATTCCACCAAATCTGCAGAACAAGATATTGCATTTCCAGATCTCACCGGACCTATTTGTGTCACTCTGTCACCTCTGAACAGCTGCCAGAACCAGTTTTACTCATATGGCCATAACTTCTCCAAATCTTCATGCGGACCTCTCAAATCTTGACTGGATCATCTTTAGACACATATCTACAAACCCTTTGATATGCATTCTCTGATCTTCATCTAGTTGAGATCTTCACTTCATAGAGCTTCACTTTCTTCACTATTCTTCTCTGTTTCTGATAGGACTAATTTTCTCAATATCCTCAGCACACAGCTCATCCCATCCTTGACATCAATGCGACGTATGTTGACATCAATGACAACACCGGTTAGGCCCATACTTGTAACAATCTTCCCCTTTGTCATTGATGGTAACATATGATGTGAAAAACTGTTTTAACCATCAAGACAAGAACTTGTCCTCACTAACTGACATAGCTCCCCCTATCAACAACAATCATTCATATGTCTTCTCTTTCTTTACTGCTCCCCCTTTGATCAGCAACCACTTTTGTTTTTCACATGTCTTCTCTTCCCCTTTGACATCAATGACAAAGGGCACATACTTGCATCAATCAGAATCATACAGATTGCTCCCCATGAGTAGAAGCTTCCTATTATCAATCTGGACCACAAGATATGACTGAGATCCACCGGACTGATGCACATCAGTGCACCTTAATTCAGAACCGGAGGGGTAATAACCCCTAACTTCTCCCTGAGATACTCAAAAGAGTCCTTAGGTAGAGGTTTAGTAAAAATGTCTGCAATCTACTCCTT
Source organism: Cunninghamia lanceolata (assembly GCA_027924645.1). Classification (NCBI taxonomy): domain Eukaryota; kingdom Viridiplantae; phylum Streptophyta; class Pinopsida; order Cupressales; family Cupressaceae; genus Cunninghamia; species Cunninghamia lanceolata. Next base: position 4,123,076 of record BSBN01000080.1, on the reverse strand, counting down.
TAAGAGCACAAACTCCAATCTAACTTCATTCTTGTTCACTTGCTCTCTCAAAAAGTGAAACTTGATGGATATATGTTTTGTCTTTGAATGCAACACTGGATTTTTTGATATATTTATTGCACTTGAGTTATCACAGAAGATTGTGATAGGTTCCTCATACTCCACTCTGATGTCTCTTAGCATTTGCTTCATCCACAATACTTGAGTGCAAATACCTGCTGCTGTAATATATTCTGCTTCTGTAGTGGACAGAGATATTGCCTCTTGTTTCTTGCTTAGGCAAGAAACCAATCTTTTCCCCAAAAAGAATGCACCACCGCTGGTACTCTTCCAGTCATCCACATCTCCTACCTAATCCGCATCTATATATGCATGAAGAGAGAAATCATGATCCCTAGGATACCATAAACCATACTCAACTATTCCCTTTAGATATCTGAGAATTCTCTTGATTGCCATGACATGAGATTCTCTAGGATCAGCTTGGAATCTGGCAACAAGACCAACAACATTCATAATGTCAGGTCTAGTTTGAGTAAGATACAATAGTCCTCCAATCATTGACCTGTACTTTTTCTGATCAACCTTAGGAGATTCATCATCTTTGCTTAGTTTACATCCAGTTGCCATGGGAGTATTCATTGGTTTTGAATCTTCCATCCCAAATTTCTTCAACAATTCTTTCACATATTTGGTCTATGATATGAAGATTCCTTTTTTTGTTTGAGTGATTTGTAGACCCAAGAAGAAATTCATTTCCCTAAACATAGACATCTCAAATTCACTTTTCATTTGATTTGCAAAAGTCTTGCACATACTATCTCTTCCTCAAAAAATGATATCATCAACAAATACTTCAAAAATCAAGATATTTTCATGATCAATCTTGAAGTACAAGTTACTGTCAGTAGTACCTTTGTTGAAACCAATCTTCAAAAGATGTTTATCCAATCTTTCATACCAGGCCCTTGGGGCTTGTTTGAGTCCACACAGTGCTTTCTTCAACTTGGAGACCATATCACCATGATCAGACAATTGAAATCCATCCAGTTGCTCAATGTATACTTCTTCCAAGTCACCATTCAGGAAGGCAGATTTGACATCCATCTGATATACTTTGAAATCCTTGAAGGCAGCAAAAGAAAGAAATAAGCTGACTGCTTCAATTCTTGCCACTGGAGAAAAAGTTTCTTCAAAGTCAACTCCTACTTGAGAATAACCCTTATAGACCAACATAGCTTTATTTTTGACTACTTCACCATCTTCATTCAGTTTATTCCGGAAGACCCACTTAGTCCCAATCACATTTTTGTTTCTAGGTCTGGGAACAAGAACCCAAGTGTGATTTTTCTTAATCTGCATCAACTCTTCCTCCATTGCTTTGTCCCAACTTTCATCATTGCATACTTTACTTACTGTTTTTGGTTCAATCTTTGAAATCAGACAATACTTCTTTGAATCTTGAGCAATCTTTCTTCATGTTTGAACACCTTTGCTTCTATCACCTATGATCTGGTCTTCAGAATGATCCAGTCTTACATACCTGGGAGTTTTGGGTATTTCTTGTACTTCTATTTCTTGGACGGGTTCATTCAAACTTATCTCTTTTTCTTGTATTTCAGGATTCTCTGGATCAGTCTGAATCTGAACTACAGAAGGGGCTAGATCTTCTTGGACCAGAACATGATTCTGATCATCTTCTTCATACTAGTAAAACCTTGAGGGATTTTCAATGCCTTCATCAACCTTCACATTTGTACTTTCTACAATCTTTCTTAATCTCTTGTTATAACACCGGTATGCTTTGCTTTGAGTAGAGTAACCCAAGAATATTCCTTCATCACTTCTAGCATCAAATTTGCCAAGGTCTTCATCTCTTTTAATGTAACATTTACTACCAAAGACTTTGAAATACTTCACAGTAGGAGTGATGCCAAACTAGAGTTCATAAGGGGTCTTACCAGTATTACTTCTAATTTGTACTCAATTAAGAGTATAGACAGTAGTGCTTACAACTTCTCTCTAGTAGATTTGAGGGACACTTGTTTCCATCATCATGGTTCTAGATGCTTCCTGGATGGTCTAGTTCTTTCTTTCCACTAATCCATTCTGCTGTGGAGTCCTTGGAGCAGATAACTATCTCTTTATCCCATGTTTCTCACAGAATTCTATGAACTCTCCGGATGTGAATTCACCACCTCTATCAGACCTAAGACATTTTATGTTTAACCCAGTTTCATTTTCTACCATAGCCTTGAATATTTTGAACTTCTCAAGAGCTTCAGATTTCTCTTTTAGGAAAGTCACCCACATCATTCGGGAGTGGTCATCAATCAGTAACATGAAATATCTATCACCTTGCAGACTCCTAATTCTTGCAGGTCCACATAGATCAGTGTGTACTAAGTCTAACAATCTGGTAGAAGATTGTTCCTTACTTTTAAATGAGACTCTGCTCTGCTTACCCAACTGACATTCTTTGCACAAACTGTTAGTAGGTTTCACCAGTCTTCGAAGATCTCTTATAGCCTGAGTGTTGTTATCTTGATGATATTATCAAAATTTACATGACACATTCTCCTATGCCACAACCGACTCTGATCAATTTGAACAAATAAACAACTTTTACCAGTACCAACCAAGTGGAAGATGTTACCTTTTGTTTGAGTATCAGATGCAATTTCTATTCCAGAACTTTCAAAGATCTTACATTTTCCATTTTTGAATCGGAGATCATAGCTTTTGTCCACCAACTTCCCAACATTAAGAAGATTATGCTTTAGACCTTCAACATACAGTACATCACTAGTTTTGTTCTTTCCATCAAAAGAAATAGTTCCTTTGCCTCTAATTCTGCCAGCATAATTATCACCAAATTTTACAACTCCTCCTTCATATCTTTCTAGATCTATGAACTTATTTTTATCACCAGTCATATGGTGGGAGCATCCACTATCAATGACCCATTCATCCTTTTCTTCAACTTGAGTAGCCAAAGCTCTTTCTATCAGTTTATGATTGACAGATTCAATGGGCATTGGATCTTCTTCCTTGATGGCAATAAACACCCAGTCACTTCCAGATTTGTTTCCTATCTCTGATTCATCATCTGTTACTCCTTCATCATCATCATCTTCATGAACATAGTAACATTTCTTTTGGAATCTTGATCTATTTGGATTTGTCCTTGAAAATCTTTCTGCACACCTTGAGGCAAAGTGACCAATCTTGTTGTAGTTGAAACATTTGAAGGGCAATTTTCCTTCATACTTACCAGATCCTCTTGGAAGTCTTTTTGCAACAAGGGCTTCAAGTTGAGTAGATTCTGCCTCATCTTATTCCAGATCTTTTCTTGCTTTTTCATACCATGATAATTTCTTTGAGGAATTTTCTCTTGGATCATACCTTTGTTTGCCTTTTATAGAGGCACTAGCTTTGAATGTAGATTCAGTCTTAGGAGGTGCATCTCCAAACTCAGCCAATTCAAATGCAGCTAATTTCTGAACCAATTGATCCCTTGTGATATTTGATAAAGATCTGAATTCCTCAATAGCAACAACCTTGTGTTTGTAAGCAGGAGGTAAGGATATGAGAACTTTAGTGACAAACTCATCTTCATCCAAGGTTCCACCAGCACACCTAATGCCACAAACAAGCTCATTTACTTTTGGAATAAATGTAGTGATATTCACATCTTCATTCATCTTCAGGTTTTTAAATTTTCCTTTCAGACTCTGTAGCTTGGCACATTCAACATATTTGTCTCCTTCATGCAGAAGTTCCAGCTTTGACCAAATCTCATATGTAGTTTTTAAATCCATAACATTTGTCAGCTCTGAATCAGATAAGGCACTTAGTAAGGCTTCTTTAGCTTGAAGATTATCTTTAGCATCTCTAATTTCATCTACAGTTGTCAGACCATTCTTTGGAGGAACATACTTCTTTGTAGTCATGGTCCAATATTGCATTCCCATACATTGCAAGTGACATTCCATGTGGCTTTTCCAAAGAGTGTAATTAGTTCCATCAAACCTTAGACTATCCTTCTTGTAGGAAGACATCCTAGATCTCCTCAAGTGATTAAGCTCTTTTAGAGGAACTTAGCTCTGATACCAATTGTTGGTTTTAGGACAAACAACTAAGAGGGGGTGTGAATCAGTTGTCACCAAAACTTTCTTTTCTATAAACACTTAAATCCTTCTTATATTTCTACAGCATAATAATGATTTAATCATAGAAGCACAATGCAATATCTCAAGAGAAAAAACACATTAACACATATGACACCAAGATTTTAATGTGGAAAACCCAGTTAAGGGAAAAACCACGAGGTGACTAACCCAAGATTGTATTCTCTGTTAAAAGAATAAGAAGAAAAAAATGGCACTTGCCAATTAGGGCTCACCACCCAAGCACACTGCTCACAAGAGGCCCACTACCTATAGGAGACACACTATCTGGTGGTGCCTGTATGAACATTCAGGTTTCAAGCATTTAAATATGCAGGCACCTTCCCCAAAAAGTCCAAAAAACCTAACACTTTCGGCCTCTACAGTTGAAAAAATGCCAAAATCAGTTAAGGTGCAAGTGTCTTTGTATATACAAGGGTGTTTGTATATACATGCTGGTCAAATGTGCAATTGGCGGGTCAAAAATTTCTATCAGCCTTTGAAAAAATGAGTTATATGCATTTTTAGATGCATATTGGGCTTAGGAAGGTGCATATACAAAGTGGGAATCTTTCGCAGATTCTCGGGGATATTCGCTGCTTGTATATCGGCTCTGCTTGTGTATCGGGCTTGTATATGTGAACATACATTGGCTACATACAAGGGTCTTTGTATCTCCAAGATACAAGCAAAATATACAAAGGCCCGTGACATGCAAAGTGAATAGTGCAGCAGAGGTTCATTCAGTGGGGCCCACGGGTATATGCAAGTGGAGTTGTAGATGTTCAACATACAAGGGGAATATGCATATCGAATATTCCAGTAAGATTCCCTATTTGTATGTTAGTGAGGTTTGTTTGCCTTTGTATTTTTGACATACAAACAAAATATACATTCGCGAGATGCAAGCCGAATTCCAGGATGTTTCAAATTTGCCTTATGATGTGGCGAGATCTGCAGTTTGCATGTATGTTGGGTTTGTATATGCAACATACAACCCGATATTCAAAGAGGTGACATACAACCTGGACACGATGGAGGAATGAAATGCAGTGAATGAAATTTGAGATCCGACTTGTATACAAGGTGCTTGTATATGCTTTTGCATGTACAAAGCGATAAGTGCAAAATGGACATGCAAGCCGGACCCGATTAGAATTCCAATTTGCTCTATAACAGTTTGGGGTCCGCCTTGTATGATGAACAGTTGTATATGCATTTGAGCATGCATATACAAGGGCGAAAAAGGCAAAATCGAAGGGAGAAAAGCCAGCGATAGAAAGATGAGGTGCCTACGTGGCGCAATTTCACTAGCTGATGACTTTTTAACATTTTTTGGGTGCCGTTGATCACAGCGATGGGAGGATGATTGACGGTCTTGTTTTGGACCTGCAGCGAAGGATTTTTTTCTTGAGCATGTGCGGCCATTTTTGAGCGGGAAACTTTCAGAGGTACACCATTGTTGCATTTCAGAGAGGCTGTGGGTAGCTGAGGCATTAATGGCAATTTGCAGAGGATGATCGATGGAGTTGACGGGTCAACCACCTGATTGATGAAGAAAATCCTTGAGCGGCGGTGTAGATCCTGAACATACTTGCTCCCTCCTCTTTGTCTCTTTGTGGCATTAACTGTTTTGAGCGCCATTTCTCATGCATTGTATTTGGCAGATTTTTTATTTGCCTTGTAATTATTTTTGCTGAGTGCACAGTCTTGGTATAAAAGCCAAACTGTGTTACTCATTGTGTGTGGAAGACTTGGGCAATTTTGGGGAAAAAATAATGAAATACATAACATTTCCTGGCTGTTGTATCTCTATGGAGTTTATGAGTTGCACCTTGAATGTACATTGCATACATTTTCAGTTTTAGTGTTGTTTTATATGAAAAATGCTTATGGCATGTGTCTAGCTATCCCTCTCCACTTGTTGCATGCATTTCTTCTTCTGAATTTGGTTGCTAAGGGTTCCTCAAATTCTAGAATACAGATTTATGTATTGCATGCTTGATCTTTAGATCTTCATTCAAGGAGTGGATTAAATTGTTTTAGGTGAAGTATGGAGAAGGTTGTATGTCAACTGGGATATCTGTAAGTCGAGGCAGTTAAATACCCATTCTTGGGTGATGTTTGTTGCAAGTATGAGGTTAACCAGTGTTGTCATTGATGTCAACATACTCATATTGCATTGATAAGAAGGATTGGATGAGCTGTGTGTTGAGGTTATTGAGGAAATTAGTCTCCATCAGGAACAGTGAAGAACAATGATGAGAAGAAGGAAAAAGTACTCAATAGGTTGAGGATAAGAGGATGTGGTTTAAAGGGTTTGTAGATATGAGTCTTGAGATGTTCCAATTAAGATTTCAGAGGTCCACATTAAGATCTGAAGAAGTTATGGCTGCTTGTGTAGAACCAGTTCCGGCAGGTGTTCAGTGGAGACAGAGTGTCAGAGATTGGTCCGGTGAGATCTGGAATTACATTATCTCATTCTGCGGATTGGAAGGAGTGTTGAAGAAGTTAGTGTGAAGTGACAACTAGATTTGTGAATGATTTAGAGGTCCAGAAGAACCTTTTTCATTATGACAGTGATGACAGACTGTGTTCTTGAAGTTCCGGATGAAGAAAAGAAGAATTCAAGTAAGCTGATAAAGTGTGGATATTCTTGATGACTCAGGAAAGCTTTTGGTGATCTTTGGATCGTGTTCTATTCTTATTGGTGGTCCACATTGAAGTTAGAGTTTGCATTTGAAGAATAACCACGGATTTTGGTGTTCTTCTTAAGACTGGCCAACCGGATGTATTACACGTCTTGAGAATGATCTTGTAGGTGTTTGCCGACTTAGATGATTGCTCCTAAGTCGATGCCTTGTATAAATAAGGGTTTGTAAATTCATTTTGAAGTGTGTCTCATGGGGATGAGTGTGATATAGCGAAGGGAAGTGCGAAAGGCAGAGCAAGAGTTTTTGGGCTTAAATGGAACTGATCCAGGCATGGTAAAGATGTCATTCTCCAGTTCAAGTTTGTAATACTTGTTACTTTGTAGATAGTGTGTCTCTTGTAGGTAGTGTGCCTCTTGTGAGCAGTGTGCTCGGGCAGTGATCCCTAATTGGCATGTGCCATCCATTTTTCTTATTCTTCTAACAGAGAATAATCCTTGGGTTAATCACCCCGTGGTTTTTCCCTTGACCAGGTTTTCCACGTCAAAATCTTGGTGTCTAATGTGTTGATGTTTATCTGCTCTGGTGTTTATGCTTTATGCTTTCATGAATGGTTAATTGATATGCTATTAAATAACAAAGAAGAATCAAGTGTCTGAAGTAAAAGAAAATTTTTGTACAACTGATTCACCCCCCCTCTCAGTTGTGTGCCCTAGATCTAACAGTTTGTAAGGCAAGCATCAATCTAACCCCTTGAAACTTGAATCCAAAATGCAATCCGTTCTTGTGTATACATCGAGTTGACTCCTTGCCCTGGGATAGGCATCGGTCTATTCTTGTGAAGTAGTTATGATCCAAAACCCTTGTCGTACATCCAAACCATCAAATTCAAACCATTCCATTATTCCAACCTGTTAGTTGTAGGAGTAGGATTAGGAACCCCCTGCATACTCTCATCCTTAACCAGACAAATATGTCCAAGAATGTTTCTAACCTTGTGATTTGTCATACAAATCTTGGTCCACACATGAGAGTATTCTACCTGTTCTAAAAAGCTAAATCTTTCTGTCATTGGGTGAGTCAAAGTGTCAAATCTTTAGCTAATAGGGATCCCCCCTTGGTGTGGCAGAACCAGAAGTGAAGGGGAGGAAGCTCACACAACCTCCTGTATTCGTTGGCCGAATCTGCCTGTGCATTGGAACTGGCAAACCCATATGCTGATTTGGAGATAAATACCAATAGATGGCGACTCTGCTGGGGAAGAAGGAGTCAAGTGATTTGAGGGCTGGAAAATTTAGTTCCCAATGAAGTTGTTGCAGCAAGATCCAAAGAAAAACCATATGGTGCTCTGTTGGTGTGGTGAATCTAGAATTACAAATGTGCCTTGTTGATTTTATGTCCTCTCTATGAGAGGTGGCGACTCTGTTGATTGAACCTATCAAAGCTGCAACATATTTCCAGGTATTCTATCTTTTCAAAATGATGAGTTTAGAACAACAATCCTGGTTGTGTTCTCAAAGAAGACCATTTGTTATTGAGAGATATAAAGCCCTAAATTTTAAAGGAATATGTGGTTACCCAAATGTTATTCCAAATAAAATTAGAAAATGTTTGCCAAAATATAATGGATCAGATTCTGAATCGACAAATAAGCATCTACAAAAATTTTATAATTTAATAGAAGATTATGAGGTAGAGGATGAAGAGTTTTAATGAGACTCTTTGTTTAGTCATTAGAAGATGATGCTAGGGTTTGGTTTTTAGACCTGCCTGTGTGTTCACTTTCTTCATGGGTAGAGTTAGAAATTGCATTCCTAGAATAGTTTGGTGAAAGGTTTGATGTGGCCTCATTGATCATACATTTTATGAATATCCAAAGGGGAGATGAGGAATTGGTTCCAGCCTTTAATCTAAGGTTTATTAAGTTGCTTAAGCAAATCCCTGAATATATGAGACCCAATAATGCATTGTGCTTAGCAATTTATTTGGTTGCATTTGATGAAGAAATGAGCTATCTATTGAGAGATAAAGAACCAATCACACTTCACCAGGCTTTCCAATTTGCTATGGATATTGAAAACAATGAAAAATATGGAATGCCAGTAGGTTTCATAGCTGCAAGCCTTCAAAATAGTTATCAAGATGAATGTATTTCTGCTATTCCAGTGTGTTTATTGAATGATGATTTTGTAGACAGAAATATATTTCAAAATAGTGTGTGCAGCCATGATGTGATGCATGAAGAAAATGTTGTAAAAAATGTAGGCACATCCTATAATGATGAAAATAAAGACTGTTGTCAGCCTCTAGAAGAGAAGCCTGCAGACACAAAATGTCCTTCAACTAATCAAATGAAAGATATACATGAGGTTGTGTCTTGCAGCAGTATGCATATCTCAGTTATGCTTGATTATTTATGTGAAATGGATATGCAGAGCTTCACTCTGAATATAGAAGATGCTGCTTCAAGGGATGACAATGAATATGTTAGTGACTGTCAGCATTTAGATGCATATGTGAGGCTTTCAGATGATGAAATATATATGGATGCTGAATATGAATGTTTCCTTGAAGATTCTGATCACCTTCATAGTGCAGAGGTTGAGAAATTTGTTTTTGATTATCAGTGCATTGGTGAAGAAGAAGAATAGGGTCACTATTCAGAGGTGGATGGACAAGTTACAGATGTGTGTGCTCACACAGTTGGGGATAGTGCTGGTTGCAGGGGTGACTATGAAGCTTTCTGTGTAGGGACGCATTTCGAATTACTTCTGCCTTCTTTTGAGACATTCCAGGTGGACATTAATGATAAGATTGCCTAGCATAATGATGATGAATATATGTATACTTATAAAGATAAATATGATTATGAGATGTTTCTTGTGCCTGAATATTGCATGTTTGATACAGAGGAGCTCTTATTTTTTGAAGAAGGGCAAAATTATGATGCGGATTCATTTACTTCATGTGAGTCTGTTATTTTTCCAAGCAACATTAGTGACTCATATGATCATGATAGTCTACTTCTGAGAATGGTAGATGCTTATGAATTTTGTTGTAGACTTGTTGAAAGAGAGCAGAGTAGCAGCACAAATAATTGCAATACTGGGTGCTGCAGACAGTTAAATGTTTCCAGGTTTCATTTGAAGAAATCAAAAGAAAACAGAGTATTTGACAAAAGAAAATTCTGGTTTTTCCTTTTTGGTGGCCCTGGGCCACCAAGTAAAATTTAATAAGTGTGATTTGTGATGCAGGTTGGTGCAATGCTTCGACTCTGTTGCCTAATGGACAAGGCCCAATCTGCGAAACCAGAGGTTCTATGATTCTCGCCATGCTTGCAAGAGGCATGCGTCCCCAGATAGAGCCGCTGGTGGTGCCTGCATGAACATTTAGGCTTCAAGCATTTAAATATGCAGGCACCTTCCCCAAAAAGTCCAAAAAACCTAACACTTTCGGCCTCTACAGTTGAAAAAATGCCAAAATCAGTTAAGGTGCAAGTGTCTTTGTATATACAAGGGTGTTTGTATATACATGCTGGTCAAATGTGCAATTGGCGGGTCAGAAATATCTATCGACCTTTGAAAAAATAAGTTATATGCATTTTTAGATGCATATTGGGCTTAGTATGGTGCATATACAAAGTGGGATTCTTTCGCAGATTCTCGGGGATATTCGCTACTTGTATATCGGCTCTGCTTGTGTATCGGGCTTGTATCTGTGAACATACATTGGCTACATGCAGGGGTCTTTGTATCTCCAAGATACAAGCAAAATATACAAAGGCCCACGACATGCAAAGTGAATAGTGCAGCGGAGGTTCATTCGGTGGGGCCCATGGGTATATGCAAGTGGAGTTGTAGATGTTCAACATACAAGGGGAATATGCATATCGAATATTCCAGTAAGATTCCCTGTTTGTATGTTAGGGAGGTTTGTATGTTTGCCTTTGTATTTTCAACATACAAACAAAATATACATTCGCGAGATGCAAGCCGGATTCCAGGATGTTTCAAATTTGCTTTTGATGTGGCGAGATCCGCAGTTTGCATGTATGTTGGGTTTGTATATGCAACATACAACCCGATATTCAAAGAGGTGACATACAACCCAGACACGATGGAGGAATGAAATGCAGTGAATGAAATTTTAGATCCAACTTGTATACAAGGTGCTTGTATATGCTTTTGCATGTACAAAGCGATAAGTACAAAATGAACATGCAAGCCGGACCCGATTAGAATTCCAATTTGCTCTATAACTGTTTGGGGTCCGCCTTGTATGATGAACAGTTGTATATGCATTTGAGCATGCATATACAAGGGCGAAAAAGGCAAAATTGAAGGGGGAAAAGCCAGCGATAGAAACATGAGGTGCCTACGTGGCACAATTTCATTGGTCGATGACTTTTCAACATTTTTTGGGTGCCGTTGATCACAGTGACGGGAGGATGATCGATGGTCTTGTTTTGAACTTGTAGCGAAGGATTTTTTTCTTGAGCATGTCTGACCATTTTTGAGCGGGAAACTTTTAGAGGTACGCCGTTGCTGCATTTCAGAGAGGCTGCGGGTAGCTGAGGCATTGATGGCAGTTTGTAGAGGATGATCGATGGAGTTGACGGGTCAACCACCTGATTGATGAAGAAAATCCTTGAGTGGCGGTGTAGATCCCAAACATACTTGCTCCCTCCTCTTTGTCTCTCTGTGGCATTAACTGTTTTGAGCGCCATTTCTCATGCATTATATCTGGCAGATTTTTGATTTGCCTTGTAATTATTTTTGTTGAGTGCACAGTCTTGGTATAAAAGCCAAACTGTGTTACTCATTGTGTGTGGAAGACTTGGGCAATTTTTGGGGAAAAATAATGAAATACAGAACATTTCTGGGCTATTGTATCTCTGTGGAGTTTATGAGTTGTACCTTGAATGTACATTGCATACATTTTCAGTTTCAATGTTGTTTTATATGAAAAATGTTTATGGCATGTGTCTAGCTATCCCTCTCCACTTGTTGCATGCATTTCTTCTTTTGAATTTGGTTGCTAAGGGTTCCTCAAATTCTAGAATATAGATTTATGTATTGCATGCTTGATCTTTAGACCTTCATTCAAGGAGTGGATTAAATTGTTTTAGGTGAAGTATGGAGAAGGTTGTATGTCAACTGGGATATCTGTAAGTAGAGGCAATTAAATACCCATTCTTGGGTGATGTTTGTAAGGCAAGCATCAATCTAACCCCTTGAAACTTGAATCTAGAATGCAATCCATTCTTGTGTATATGTCTAGTTGGCTCCTTGCCCTAGGATAGGCATCGATCTGTTCTTGTGAAGTAGTTATGATCCAAAACCCCTGTCTTACATCCAAACCATCAAATTCAAACCATTCCATTATTCCAACCTGTTAGTTGTAGGAGTAGGATTAGGAACCCCCTGCATACTCTCATCCTTAACCAGATAAATATGTCCAAGAATGTTGCTAACCTTGTGATTTGTCATACAAATCTTGGTCCACACATGAGAGTATTCTTCCTGTTCTGAAAAGCTAAATCTTTCTATCATTGGGTGAGTCAAAGTGTCAAATCTTTAGCTAATGGGGATCCCCCCTTGGTGCGACATAACCAGAAGTGAAGGGGAGGTAGCTCATGCAACCTCCTGTATTCGTTGGCTGAATCTGCCTGTGCATTGGAACTGGCAAACCCATATGCTGATTCAGAGATAAATACCAACACTATCTACAGAATAATAATGTAAATATTACATACTTGAACTAGAGATTAGCATCTTCACCATGCTTGAGATAGTTCCATTTAAGCTCAACACTTTTGCTCTGCTTTTCACTCTTCTCCTCTCTACCACTCTCTCATCTTAACCAAGGATGCTTTGAAATGACTTCACAGATCTTATTTATACAAGACATCGACTTTGGGATAATCATCAAAGTCAGCACAACATACTTTATTTTATTTTAGAGCAGTTACAAAAATATAACTTGATTTGTTACAAAGACTTCATACGTATCACCACACAGTCAGCCACACATATCTGGGACTTTAATCTTCTTTGAGGAACATGCCATGCTTCATAAAACATCTTCAAGATCATCCACAAGATGTGTAAAACATCCGGTCGGCCATGATTAGGAAGAACACCATCATCTGAGAGTAAATCTTCAATTACGAGCTCAATCTTCAATGCAGACTGCCAACACGAATTGGACATAATCTAGAGACCCCCACAAGCTTTCCTGAATCACCAAGAACATCCACACCACTTCTGCTTACTGAAATCATTCACATCTTCATCCAAAACCTTAAGAACACAGTCTGTCATCACTATCACATTAGAACAAATGCTTTTGGACCTCTAGACCATGAACCAATTGAGTTGTCAATTCACATTGGCTTCCTAAAAATTCCACTAAATCCGTAGAACAAGATATTGCATTTCTTGATCTCATCGGACCTATTTGTGTCACTCTGTCACCTCTGAACAACTGCCAGAACCAATTTTACTCATATGGCCATAACTTCTCCAAATCTTCATGCGGACCTCTCAAATCTTGACTGGATCATCTTTAGACACATATATACAAACCCTTTGATACGTATTCTCTGATCTTCATCTAGCTAGGATCTTCACTTCATAGACTGTCTTCACTATTCTTCTCTATTTCTGATAGGACTAATTTTCTCAATATCCTCAGCACACAACTCATCCAATCCTTGACATCAATGCAATAGGAGTATGTTGACATCAATGACAACACCGGTTAGGCCCATACTTGCAACAAGGACAACTGTGAGGAAGGGGGTGAATCAATTGTACATTAAAACACTAAATCCTTAATACTATTCCAACCCTTATTAGCCTTCAAACTCTTATTTTACTCTAGCAGAATGTAAACATATGAAACATCAATGCAAACATATCCAAACACATAAGAACACTAGGTTTACATGGAAAACCCAAGAAGGAAAAAACCACGGTGAGGATTAGCTCACATATATATGAATAGCAACACCGAATACAAGTAGGCTCACTACAAAGGGCTCATTGCCCAGAAAAAGGAGAAAGGCTCACTGCCAAAAGGACTCACTATCTAGATGAAAGAAGAATAGAAGAAGATTGTTGCAAAGAGATTCACTATCTCAAGGCAATAGGAGAAATCCACCATTGCAACTTTATGCCAGCAGCAACCTTCAGCTCACTACGTTTGGAGTAACTTCAAGTAGGCTGAAATGTAGACACCTTATGCTCACTGCATCTGGAAGTCATAAGCATTTAATCTCACAATCAAATCACCACACTTGATTAGATTCACATCTTTCTGCACCACACTCCTTCTATTCAAATTTCACCTTGCATTTATACCATCCATGACCTAAAACAATCTCAATTAGGTCGGCCTTAATGAAACATGTGCACCTCAAATGTGCAACACCAAAATAGTTTGGTGCCAAAGACTTCTGTGGTGGTAAGAAGTGAAGGTGAACCATGCCAAGGGTTAACTAGGACCCAAATCTATATCACCATGCTACTCATCACATCCACAATCCACGAGGTACCTTTGCAAATAGCGTCAGCATGCCAGGTTAGCCAACTATGAACTAACACTACAAGTGATCCCATACATGACTTTCTAGGTCTAAAAACAACATGTGGACCACAAAGAACCACTCCACAACATCCACACAATCTTCTAGAATATTCTTGCATCAACATCATATCCAACAACACTACCACAACTGCATACAACTGAAGAACACATCCATCCGGTGTAACTAGTCAAACTTCCACAGACAACAATTCATGAATCCAACCTTGCGAAGCATATAAACATGAACCACTCCAAGGGAAGATAGATACAAACAATATTAGCATGTTCCCAAATCTGCAATACAATAAACCTCAACGTGGAGAAATGTGGAGCAATCTCATTTCTCCTAGACAACCTTCTTCATAGGTAGACACTTTGTCAGAACAAATCTTCCACTACCACATGATCTAGAACCTGAATCTATGGATATAACACCTTTAAACACCTATGACCATCATATCCAAACTGCACAAGCATATCTTCAACCATGAATAAATGCGGAGCACAACACTGAACATACCACTGTCACACTGCACACATTTTTATTCAAATTTTCTCAAAAGCACTTAGAAACCAAGTGAAATGATCTGCATCAACAATTTTCTCAATATCCTCAAACACTTCTCATCATGACTACATTAAAGCATTGATATCAATGATAACAATAATGACAACGCCAGCTTCCAACAATTCCAATGCTAGGGGTTGACATCAATGACAACACCAACAAGTTTCCAATAGTTCTTCCTTATGTAATACTGAAATGATCATTTATAGAGCCTAGAAATGAATTAAGAACTGTCACATTCATTCAAATCAGAATTTACATTCATACCACTAAACATGACTAATTATAACTGTGATTAATGTTTCCTATGAAGAACAACTACATTGGTGGAGAAAAATGATGATTCAATACAAATATTGTAAGATATTTGACATACATTTCACAACTATTTCCTAAAGAACAAAAATTACAAAATGATATTTTCTTTTCTTCCTCTAAATCTTTGAACTTGCTAAGAGAAAATGCCCCGATGAACAACCCATAATGCCTCTAAAACATATGCATATATAGCAATTTAGTTCATTGTGCAATTCAAAGTGTTGCACTCTATCATCGAGTACACCCGTGGTGCATTAAATTTGGCGCATGGCCCTATCAGAAAATCTCTTCAAAAGGAATGCCTATATACATCTATTTTTCTAGTCACAAATGTGGAAATATCTTGATTTGATCCACAACATTTAATACAGTAATATTTGATGATGAAGTAGCTGAGAAATATTTGTAGCATAAAAGACTAGCAGCAAACTCATTCACCTGCATATTTAAATATTCAATAGGTACCTGGAACATTGATGAGGGAAGCTTGATTCCACTCCCTGACACCTACAACATCAATTTCATCTACTTTGTCCTTCATGAGTACCTGTGCATTGAAGAATTTTACTGTGCCAACCACTTGCATAACCTGTAATCATGGTGCAATTTCAATAAATCACCTCTTCAAAGCTTTTACAACACTTTAAAAGTGTTGTTCAATTTCACTTACAGGCCCCCTTGAATTTGTCATATTTGAAGAATTTAAAATTCTCCTATTTTGGTATTCATCCTTCATTTCTATCAAGTTATTTAGATTCAGGGTTAATCTCCCTCTTTGCATCAGACATCTTTTTTTCTTTGTTAGCAAACTAGTCAACAAACTGCCAAGTTCATAAACTCATCCTACTTTTGACAAATGCCTTAGCCTAATTTTTCCTCCTTATCTCCTTTATCGGTGATTTTATCTTTCCATGAACCATGGAGAAGTCCTTCTTTTCCTTTTACTTTATTTATTTTTGCTATCGACAAAATCCTTTAGAGGTGAAATTTCCTTTTCTTCGATCTTACCTTTGTTTTACGCTTGTTGGGGGAAAGAGCTGTCAACAAACATTTTATCGATGAAACCAAGAGTTCATGAACTCATGGTTTCCCTGACTGAGACATTACTTCCCCTTTATCTTTCACTTAGAAACTTTTCCTCTTTGTTGCAACTCTATCACCTTTCCTTCAGTCGCTGAATCTTCATGGCAGGGAATTTGGTTGTCAGTGAACCAAGTGGTTTGCAAACCAAGCCTTTTGCTGATAAAGACTTGCCTGAGCTTCACCTTCCCTTCTTTTAAGCCTTAAGAAAATTTTACCTCTCGTGGTTGCTTTTCACTTCTTTCAAACCCTATCTCTTTCGCCACTTGGTCGCCTTATCAGCGAATCAATGAAAACAAAAACTCATGAACTTGGTCAGTGAAGTCAGTAGTTCAAGAACTAGCCAATTCACCGACAAAGGCCAAAACTTGAACAAATTTTCTGAAGAAGACATCAATCTTTCTCTCAAACTTCTCTTTTCTGCCTCTTTGTTGGTAAACCAACAAATCGGCAAAAACACGAACCTGCTAACTTGGTCGGCTAGTTCGGCAGTTTGTGATTTTGCCAATTCACCGACCAAGTTCTTAAATGAATAGATTTTTCTAAGGGAAGAAAACATATAGACTTGGGGAATTTTACTTAGACTTTTTGAAAGAAAAACCCCTGTAAGCTATCTCAGATCGGATCTAAATAGGGGGTTTTTAATGCAAAGGAAAAACTGGGAATTTTGGTGGATTTTTGTAGCAAGATAATGTATTTTTGGGAGCTAATTGTTTAGGTCCCAATAGTGGCTCTAGTTGGGGATGTGTGGCAAGATTGGCACAACGAGAATCCAAAACATGTCTGGACAAACCAAAAGTACCAAAAACACACAAAGGGAAAAAACATAGAACATATTTAAAACAAAGGCTTATATACAAGACAAAATATAATCATAAGCAAGAGAGCACAAAAGATAGTTGACTATATTCAAAATTCAGAGGAAGCATTACCTACGAGAAATAATGCTTCAAATGCTGACTATGAATGGGCAGCTCCATGAGTTCTTCTTTTAGAGTCATTTAATGATAGACGTTGAGCTCTAGTTTCTCAGCCACTTCATATGGCCCAAGCCATAGTGGATTGAATTTGCCATCTTTCCCTTGATCTTCAAACTTTGCATCCCAAAGAAGTACCAAGTCACCAATGTGGAAATCTCTTGACATGTACTCTTGTCAAATAAAAGCTTCATTTTTTACTTATGATTCAACATTTTATCATGTCTAACTCTTCTATGTTCTTCCAACTTAGTTAGCTACAAGATCCTTTGGGACATTGCATCATACTGATCTCCATCTACATCATGCAACAACTGGTAAACTAACAATTCCATGTTGATGGGCATCTTTACCTCTGCTCCATACAATAGCTCAAATGGGCTTCTACCAATGGATATTTTGAAAGTTATTCTATCAACCCACAAAGCATAGTTCAAACTATCATCCCATCTCTTCTTATTATGATCCAATGTTCTTTTTATGATCTTCATCAGGCTTTTATTACTAGATTCAGACTATCCATTACTTTGGGGGTGATAAGGGGATGAATGTACAAGGTTTATTCCAAACTTAAAACACATGTTCAACATTTCCTGAGACTTGAAACACATTGCATTGTCCTCCAAAATCCTAGTTGGCACTCCAAATCTGGTGATTATATTGCCGACTATGAAATCAATAAGCACCTTGGAAGTTGTATTGTGAATGGGGATTGCCTCTACCCACTTGGTGAAGTAGTAAGTAGCCACAAGGATCCACTTATATCCATTGCTGGAATTCTCTTGCATCTCTCTAATAAAGTCAATTCCACATTGTTGGAAAGGTGCCTCAACTACAAGGGGCAAAAGGGGAAGTGCTCCAGCAAACTTCAACTTACCAGAAAATCTTTGGCAAGAATCACACTCTCTTATCTTCTATGCTACATCCTTGAATAAAGTAGGCCATCAATACCTAGTTCTAGGGATCTTGTTGGCTATGGTTTTAGCTTTGAAGTGTCCATCACAAACACCATGGCGACACTCATTCATCACCGCTTCAGCTTGCTCTTGATACAAACACTTGAGCAACACACCTTCATGGCTTCTCCACATTAACTCATTTTGAAATAGGACATACCTCTGAGATTTTAGCTTGAGGGTCCTTTTCTAACTTTCATCCATATAGGGCAAACAACTCATGTTTTCAAGGTAAAATATCACATCTTTGTACCATGTGTTATCCACCAATCTATAATGAGGAGTAACATCTACCTCTGTCTCATTCACTTCCGTTGTTTCAAGATTGGAATTAGCCATTAGCTTAGCTAAGCCTTGGCCTCTAACCAACTTTGTGACCTGTATATCCATGTCATATTCTTGGATCCTGTTGATCCATCTACATCTTTTCCCTGAAGCTTCATGAATATGTCTTTTACTTCTGTGTCTAGCACATATGCTATGATCTTGGCAACTGTGAATAGGATATGAAATTCTTTGTGGCCTTAACCAATACATAGGCATGCTTCTCCATAATGAAATAATTCAATTAAGAAACCTATAAGGACTTGCTAAAGAATCCTAGTGGCTACTCAAATCCATCATCATTCTTTTGCAACAATACATCAGCAACAGTATAATATGAAGCAAAAGAAAAGACTTGGAAAGGCTTAAAATAATCTGGGCTTACCAACACTGGTGCATTCTTGAGAGCCTCCTTTATGTCAATAAAAGCTTTAGCTAGTTCTATTTACCAAGCAATAGACTGCCCCTTCTTGAGCATCTTGGAAATTGCCTTACTCTTCTTAGCAAAGAAAGGGACAAACCGTCTTACAAAGTTGATTTGTCCAAAGAAGGGTTGGGCACCTTTGACTCTTTTAGGTTGAGGGACAAGGTCAATGGCCTTAACTCTTTCAAGATCTATTATCACCCCATCCCTTGACACAATATGTCCCAATAACTTTCCTTCTTCTACTCCAAATTGACATTTCTTGGGATTTAAAGAAATCCCATACTCCAAACATCTATCAAAAATTAGTTGCAAATGTTTGCAATGATCTTTCCTATCTTTGGAGAAGGTAGTAAGATCATCTTGATATACAACCATGATCTCATTAATAAGGCTTGCAAAATCCACATCCATTGCTCTTTGAAACCTTGATCCTGCATTATTCAACCCAAATGGCATTCTCAAATAAACATATGTTCCCCAAGGAGTGGTGAATGTTGTCTTGTACTATTCTGACTCCTTAACCAACACGTGATTGTAGCCTGAGAATCCATCCATCATAGACATCAATTCTGAACCAACAACCCTCTACAAAAGATGATCCATACTTGGAAGAGGATAATTATCCTTAAGGGATTTTATGTTTAGGTTTCTAAAATCTACACACAATCTAATCTCCCAATTCTTTTTCCTTACTAGGACAAGATTAGACAGCTAATCAGAATGTCTGATTGGTTTTATAATACCTCCCTCTTTCATTTTCAATAATTCTTTCTGCATCTTGGGAGCTATGGTGGGATTTATAGGCCTTTTTTTGTGCCTAAAGGGTTTTTTATTAGGCTGAAGGGGAATGGTATGTTGAAATTAATCCTCCCTATAAGCCTTCAACTCATCATAGGACCATGCAAAACATTTTCTGAATTTTATTACTAAAGCAATCAACATTTGCTTTTCATGTGGCTTCAACTTCCTGCCTATGTAAACCATTTTAAGTGTCTCCTTAGTACCAAGGTTAACACCTTCAACATTTTCTTCCTCCACTGGTTTTCCTTTGCTTGTCCAATGGTCTGCATTATCAAACATTTGTTCCAAAGCTACTAGTCCCTTTGGAATGGTATTTGTTTTTAGTTGCATGACCTCATTGACAAATAGAGTTTCCTTGCCATCAACAAATTCTACCATTGGCTACCAATCAATCAATTGATTGTCAAACTCATCCATGCAATTTAGGAAACTGTAAATTTGATTGCTCTCATCAGAAACCTGCTAGTTGTAAATGCTATCAGGAATTGTTAGTTTGGTGAGGACTTCAACAACATAATGAGAAAAGGGATAGGAATCTGGTTGTGGGTCAACTTTGAACCAACAACAGATAAAGCATCTTCCCTTTCATTTTTATTCCTCTTAATACATTCAATACCAATGGCATCAAACAATTCCAGTGCGTCCCAAATTACATTCCTGTATGCTCTTAATTTGTTGTCCTTAGAAGCAAAGGCACTTCTAATTTGCTGCACAACTAATTTTGAATCACCATGTACCTTCAAGCATTTGATTCCATGCTTGTGATAAATATTTAAACCTAACAACAATGCCTCATACTTATTTATGTTGCTAGTGCATTGACAATCAAGTCTAGAGGACATACCAAATTGCTCTCCATCTGGTGTTATCAGAACAATGCAAGCACCTGAGCCATATCTTGAATATGTAGCATCAAAATACATTGTTCACAAATCATTAGCACCAAAAATATAAGTAGCATGAGTGGAAGGTAAAACATCATGGCTATGATCATCTTTGCTGCAATATCCCATGAAATGGTCAACATCAATGTCAAAGAAATTTGCGTGATCTTCCTTGCTTTATACCTGTCCTCAATGTTTTCATCTTCTACCTTTTTTCTCCCTATACAACTTCACTTCCATGCCCTAGACTATTATAGTGGCATATGAAAAATCCATCTAGATACTTCCACCCATAGAGGCTGTCCACTTTCTTGATAACATACCCCACTTGGCAGGGTAGTCTACAACAATAATATCCATCAAGAATGATTTGTCTGGGTAGGCAGTAAGTTTGACCTCAAGATCTTTAACCAAACCTATCACATTAACTTCCCTAGAATCCATGGAAAATCATTTGCCAAAAGACCTGGATACTTTCAGTCACAATTCATTCATTATCTCCAAGGGCATAACGTTGCTAGAAGCACTGGAATCAAGCATGCAATTGCGTAATAGCCAACCATTTATAATTAGGGTTGTGTAAAAAGGGTCTACTTCCATCTTGCTATTAACACCAGTTGATCCTAGATACACCTCTATAGTTTCATCATGGCCTTTACCCTTATCATCATTAGTAGGATTAACAACATGTTTTTGTGCATCTACAACAATGACTAATGACACCACCCTTTCTCTATGTTTAGGGATTCTAAGAAGTTCCCCTATAGGCACTAAAATTCTAACTTGGCTAAAGATTTGAGCCATGTCAATGGCGCTATAATTTGGCAAAGGAGCATCACATGAGATGCTGATATCGGTTGCACAAGGAATGTAAGGTATTACTTGATTTGAGGAAATATCCATACCTTTTTCCTTCATCTTCTCCTTTCCCTTTTCTGGTTATTTTTGTATCTAAGATTGGTCATGCCTCTCACCACCTTTTGGGTCATGGACCTTCAGAATGTATGCAACAGCTGGTTGTGCCGCTTGCGCTAGATTTTTCTGCACATACTTCTTTCCTACTGGTGGTTGTGCAAAATGTTTCTTCTTTTCTAACACATTCTTCTTGGGAGCACTACCATCTTTCTTATCCATGCTAGCCTTACATTTGTCCTTCTCTCCATTCAATCTATGTTGTCTTGATTCTACAACAGGAGAGTTTTGTATAGACATTGACCTAATCCTTAGTTGATAACCTCCTTGGACCTGCAAAATGGCTGCATCAGTCAAGACTTTCATATCTTCTTTTGAAGGTTTAGATTGCTAATACTTCTTTTGCATAAGATCCCTCAAATTCCCAAAATCATGAGATGGTAGTTGATATTTCTTTGGGCCTTCATCATAATCATATTGGAAAATATGATCATCCTCTTCATAGCTATCATAATCAACACCATGACCCATTTGCTCATACTCATCTGCATCAAACTGATTAATTTCCTCCTCACAGTACTCATCAACACCTTCTTCATTCAGAAATGCTTCATCTCTACTCAAAGAATGAGCCACTACATAATTTTTTGGATCATGAGGAAGGAAGCATGCTTGGCACCATAAAGACTCATCTTGAAAATTGACTTGATCTTTTCTCAATGGATCAGGATTGTCTCTTTTAGGCTATTTGAAACTTCCATGCCTGGGGGCAACTTGTTTGTCATTCTGTTGTGGTCTCTTAGACCAATCAATATTATAAGGCCTCGTTGAACACCCAGAATACTGAGAGGAGGGGGTGAATCAGTATTCTATTAATCCTTTTAACTTATTAAATCATTAATCCATTTGCCACATTTGATAACAACAAAGCAAATTAAACACAAAGGAAGAAACCACAAAGCATCACACATAAACACCAATATTTTTAAGTGGAAAACCCAAAACTGGGAAAACCATGGTGAATGTTAGATCACAATAATTATGTAATAGCAATGCTGAATTACAAGGAGGCTCACTGCCTTAGGGCTCACTTCCCAAAGAAATACTCATTGCAAGAGGCTCACTGCCAAAATAGGCTCACTACCTAGAGAAAGAGAGAAAGAGGAAGAAGGTTGGTTCACTTCCAAGTTGAACTACTTTGATTGCATCTGCGCATGCATGGTTACAACTCCAATGAAGCACATAAATACTATCTCAAAACTCTTCATCTCTGACTGCTCTGTTTCACTACCCTGCCCTTACATGAAAATAAGATCTCTCTTCTTTTGCAATTGTCACCCTTACAATATCATACTTCACATCTCATACACCCAGGCATTCATATTCACACATCTCATCTCTCAAACACCGAATTTGATCTCATATATATCTGCAACACTTTGAATCTTCACATTAGGTCGGCATACTTAGATGAAGCATATAGTTAATAAAATTGTAACTTATCGGCCAAATCGAGTCACCAAAATACATAGCGGACCCAAATAACATTTGAAACACCTTCTCATATGTTAGTTCCAAATATAAAACCACTTAGGATGAAGTTCTAATCAATAGAACTTACCACATACAAATCAAACTATCATGTCGGCCTCAAACACATACTGCCACTGGTTCAGTTCATCTGCCAGACTACAACTTTCACTACAGACCACAAGACACTTTCAAAATCATATCAAAGACTTATCACACATCCCCAAGCTTACCTTTAGAACTACAAGGCATGATATCATCTTGCGGTGAAATGCGGACCATTAGAACTCAAACCTTGTCACAATCAAACACTGTCAAGCCATGTAGCGATACTCAACAACTCATAACTATCTTTCTGGTGGACTTCAGACTCTGCAACTCTGGATTTAGACACTTTATACAAGTGTTTACAACACCACAAAACTACATAACAAAATATGCAACACCGGAGGAATGCGGATCAAACGAAATGAGTGTTCTCCTTTATTTAGTACTATATTATGCTCTACTGGATTTAAGCTTTTTGAAGATATACTTTCAGAACTGATCAAAGTCTAAAACTCTGGGTATAAGATCATCTAAGAGTTGGGAACATCATACCAAAACTATATGACTAGGTTTGCAATTGTAGACCAATGCCAATCAAAACATTGTCTCTCTATCACTGTCTTTGTATACTGCCAACACTTAGCCAAAATGACTAAGTCTTCTTCACCAGACCAAAATCTCTATTCCAACTTTGTTCCTTTTCTTGTTGCCATCAATGACAACACCTTCAAACATCATGCACAATCATACTTAATCATACCGGCAATTTCTCTATCAATGATGTTTTCCAAGTTGCCAACAATCTCCCCCTTTGGCATTGATGGCAACACGATGTGAAAAACTGTTGCATTGCTCCCCCTTTCTCTCTTCACACTGCCCCCCCTTACTTCAACCATATTTTTTGTTATTTTTTTAAATTTTTCACATGCTTTATTCTCCCCCTTTGACATCAATGGCAAAGGCGTATGATACAGAAACATGTACAAGTTACCAAAACTATTTTTCTACTATAAGTGAAATCAAAATATCATAATGTTTTGCAGGGAGAATATCAGAATAGAGTTTCTTCAATTGTGCCACATCTTGATCCCATCTAACTTTAGCATCACTCAAAACTAAAATGTGTCCATTAGCTTGAGACACTAACTCTTCTGCCTTCTTCACAGTAGCAGGGGCCTCAGTGATTTACCTAGTCTGATCAACAACTGCTACAAGTCTGGCCATGTATGCAATCTTGAAGCTCACTATCTCCTGGAGCTAACTTATTCTATGTTTTATGACCTCTTTCTACATCTACAACTTATGTATGGTAGAATAGATGGTCTCAACTTCTACCCTTTGATGGCCAACAACATACTTCACTGAATCATAACTTTTGTTCCAACTTTGTTCCTTTCTTCTTTCCATCAATGACAACACCTTCAAACATCATGCACAACCATACTTCATCATAATAGTAGTGTCTCTATCAATGATGTTTGCCAAGTTGCCAATAGGCCTATTATATAGTCTCTGCCCTTCACTGAAATGTGTTGCAGCACCATGAGGTGGCAAGCCTTTATCATTTCTAGCAACGTTGCAAGATAAATCTTTCATAACCCCCAAAGCTTATCCAATTTGTCTTCAATAGTGAGGGGTTTATTGAAAGCTACTTTGTCTGGCTGGGACAATTTTACATCAGACCTTTTGATGTGCTTTCCCGAAGCTCTCATATTGCTTTCTATGTTTATGGTTGTAGCATATGCCTCCTTAATGTTTGTGGACTCTTGTCCCTCAAACAATAACAAATCTTTGAGTCAAATGCTCCATAATACAAAACCAAACACATAGATTCATTAGGTCTCATATGAGGAGGTACCTTTCTCATTGTCATGATGAAGCAACTTTTAAAATCATCTACTATCTCATTTATGGCCTTTTTGATGGCTGCAAGTTCATGGATGACAAACTTGGGGTTAGTCGTATCCTCATATTGCAATCTGAATACCCTCATGAACTCCTCCCAAGAGTTAATATTCTTATCAGGGAGAGCTTTATACCATTCTTTAGCACTCTCTTCCAATGAGTGTACAAATAATTTCATCATAACATCTTCATTCTCAATTTCATATTTATTAGTAACATTAATAAAATGCCTAAGATGTTCCTCACCTGTGACAATATTGTTGTCTTGAAACCTAGGAATTGTCCCCCTAATCTCATTTGGAATTGGATTAGGAAAGTTAGGTATGCCAAAGAAATCAAGTTGTTTATACCTTTTAGCTTCTAGCAGCTACCTCTATGGAGGAAATCTCTATGCTTGTCTTTGCTATGTAGGCCTAACATCCTAAACGTTGCAATGCTATTGATTAGCTTGATTCTATGGTGGCTGATTGTTAATATTTTGAACATGGGCCTGATTTACACCCTATTGTCCCATTTATTAATGCTGACATGGTTGTTGCTATTGTCTCTAATTGTTCTATAGGTTATATTGCTGATTATATACCTACTATGATATTTTATTTCAGGGTTTAACTGCGTAGTTTTTGAGTCAAACACATGACCCATATTTCATGAGTAGTGGTTCACATGAACCCATCTCTCATGTTCATGAATGGTCCACTTAGCACTCATTGCATCTAGGTGATGCTCACAGGGGTGAAGCATCGGGACTTCCCAGGAGGTCACCCATCCCAGTACTACTCTAACTCAAGCATGCTTAACCATGGAGTTTCCCCCAAGATCAAGTCCACTTAGCTTGCTACCTGACTGAGCAAGATGTGCTTGTTGTCGATCAAGTAAGGCCTGCACCTCTCTTTGTGTATTTCTGAGGTGATCAAGCAAGTTGAGCTCATCTTGGATTCTTCTTTCTCTTTCTTCATCACCAGGCTACTACTGCTGACCTCCCTCATTAGGAATGTTATCATGTTGCCCTCTAAGTGATCCTGTGGGAGAAGTAGGATACCTAACATTGTAATATGTCTTTTCATTGTCAATAGGCATTCCAAATGATCTCAAATGTGAACCATGAGATCTATCTCTACTTCCTTTGCCAATAACATTTTCATTTCTTCTAACATCATACTCATTCCTATTCATCCTTTTGTTTGTTTTGAGTATGTTATCTGTAGAGTCCTCAGAAGTATAGTTATATTGGCTCTTGAGATCAACAAATACATGGTCTTGGGTATTCAATGGAGGCACCACATTGGGGTTTCTTGTCCTCCACCTACTCCTTGTATTTCCTATACTGCTATAGGATCCATCATGCCCAGGATGATCCTGGTTCCTTCCTCTATTCATTGCAAATTTCTTTTCAAACTATAATAAATTTCTAGGTTATAAAAACAAAGTCACCACTTACCCTGTTGGGAAGAAAAATTTGAACAAAAACTCTACTTTAGTATCTCAGCAACCAAAATTAAAGATTTAATGCTACTAAGGGCTTCAAATCTCTTAACATTTTAATTCTTCCCCGACAACTGTGCCAATGTGTTGGTGTAATTTGACAGGCTGTCAACTTCAACACACAACAAACTACACTTGACAACGACCACAATCTACTTCAATGACTGTGTTGCAATGGTCTTCAAATCTAAACCAAAGTATTGCATCCTCAACAATGGCAACAATTTGTTGGGTCCCAAAATATCTGCAACCCAAAACCCTAAAACATTTCACAGTCACCTAGGCTAGGGGTGTCATTAGGGTGATTGAAAGAGGTTTATCAATAGGTCAAGGGTGATTTTGGCCAACTTACATGAGTGGGTAGACTCCTCTACACTTTGAACTCAACTTAAACTCTAGAGGAATATTCTAAGGGGTATACCTTAGTAGGTATTGACTTTAAAACAAGATGAACAACTAAAAATAGATGAACAACTAAACCTAAATCACTTTCTTGAACCCAAATTTGTCACTAAGCCAAGAACAACTGGTTGTCACAAAAACCCGTACAAAGTTGATGAGAGAAATCCTACAGAATGAGGATGCTTATGGAATTACTACTATGTCTAAAGATAGATCTATACTATTTTATTTTTTGAAAGCTTGGGTGATCACGATCTTCACAAATTGGTGCCTATCTATTGGGCTGCAGAGTCTCAGGTTCACCAAAAGAATAGAACTATAGGGAAATGTATGGTTGCCTATTTGAAGAGTCAAATGCATGAAGATCAATATCAAATCACTGAGAATACTTAATAATCCAACACCACATAATGTTCTTCCTTATGTAATACTGAAATGATCATTTATAGAGCCTGGAAATGAATTAAGAACTATCACATTCATTCAAATTAGAGTTTACATTCATACCACTAAATGTGGCAAGAGAAAACTATAATTGCGATTAAAGTTTCCTAAGAAAACCTATAGCAGTGGAGAAAAATAATGATTCAATACAAATATTGCAAGATATTTAACATACATTTCACAGATGTTTCCTGAAGAATAAAAACTACAAAATGATCTTTCTTTTCTGCCTCTGAATCTCTAAACCTGCTAAGAGAAAATGCCCTAATGACCAACTTGTAATTCCTCTAAAACATATGCTTATATAGCAATTTAGCTCACTGCACAATTCAAAGTGCTACACTATGTCATCGAGTACACCTGTGCTGCATTAAATTTGGCCCATGGCCCTGTCATAGAATCTTTGCCCAAGGAATGTTTGTATACATCTATTTTGCCAGTCATAAATGCATAAATATCTTGATTTAATTTGCAACATTTAATATAGTAATATCTGACGATGAAGTAGCTGAGAAATATTTGCTGCATTGAAGACTAGATGCTGACTCATTCACCTACATAATTAAATATACAACAGGTACTTGGAACATTGATGAGGGAAGGTTGAATCCACTCCCTGACACCTGCAACATCAATTTCATCTACTTTGTCCTTCATGGGTACCTATGTATTGAAGAATTTTACTGTGCCAGCCACTTGCATAAGCTATAATAATGGCACAGTTTCAAGAATCCGCCTCTTCAAAGCTTTTACAATACTTTAAAAGTGTTGTTCAATTTCACTTACAGCCCCCTTGAATTTTCCATATTTGAAGAATTTAAAATTTTAATATTTTGATCTTCATCCTACAATTCTATTAGGTTATTTGGATTCAAGATTAATCTCCCTCTTTGCATTGGGCATCTTCTTTTTCTCTTTTTCGGCAAATTGGTCAAGAAACTGCCAAGTTCATGAACTCATCCTGCTTCTGACAAATGCCTTGAGCCTAATTTTTCCTCCGTATCTATTTATCATTGATTTTATCTTTCCATGAACAATGGAGAAGTCCTTTTTTTCCTTTTATTTTATTTCTTTTTGCTATCGGTGAAATCCTCTAGAGGTGAACTTTCCTTTTCTTCTATCTTACCTTTGTTTTACCTTTGTTAGGGGAAAGAGCCGTCAAAAAAACTTTTATCAATGAAACCAAGAGTTCGCGAACCCATGGTTTCCCTAACTGAGACAATACTTCCCCTTTATCTTTCCCTTAGAAACTTTTCCTCTTCATTGGAACTCTATCACCTTTCCTTCAATCATCAAATCTTCATGGTAGGGAACTTGGTTGTTAGTGAACCAAGCAGTTCACGAACCAAGCCTTTTGCTGATAAAGACTTACCCGGACTTCACCTTCCTTTCTTCTTTTATGCCTTAGAGAATTTTACCTCCTGCGATCACTTTTCACTTCTTTCAAACCCTATCTCTTTCGCCGCTTGGTCACCCTATCGGCAAATAAGTGAAGATAGAAACTCATGAACTTGGTTGGCGAAGTTGATAGTTTGTAAACTAGCTAATTCACCGACATGCCAAAACTTGAACAAATTTTTTGAAAAAGACATCAAGATTTCTCTCAAATTTCTCTTTTCTACCTCTTTGTCGGTAAATTGGCAAATTGACAAAAACACGAACTCGCGAACATTGTTAGCTATTTCAGTAGTTCACGATTTTGCCGATTCACCGACAAAGTTCTTAAATGAATAGATTTTTCTAGGGAAGAAAACATATAGACTTGGGGAATTTTACTTAGAATTTTTGAGAGAAAAACCTTTGTAAACTATCTTAGATTAGATCTAAATAGGGGGTTTTGATTGCAAAGGCAAAAGTGGGAATTTTGGTGGATTTTTGGGTCAAAATAATGCATTTTTGGGAGCTAATTTGTTAGGTCCCAATAGGGTCAAGGGGAACCGGGACCAATGTTTGCACACACCATGATGGATATTGAAGCTTACATTTTTGATGGGGAGTGGGAAGTAATGGTGATGTAGGATTCATGAGGATAGAATTTTTTTTTATTATGGGATCGAGATGGGTGATGATGGGATTGCCAATTTGGGTATTTGGGGACCTAAATGGACTTAGGATTTTTAGATTAGGTATGGGATGAGAGAAAGGGATTTTGGGATTTGGGGATGGAGTGGGATTTGGATAATCCATTTGGATTTACTTGTTCTCTTTGCTTGGGAACTCATTGATTTTATTTTCACTTTTTGAGGTGTGGGCTTTTGCGGCCTTTTAGATCAATTTTTCTTCGATTTTATGTATCGATGCCCTATGCCATGATAATATTTAGGATTTGGTGGATTTTTTCTTTACATGTGGAGGCATCCAAAGTATTATTTTGGAATCACATGGTTTTTGTGATAGCTTCATTGTTAAACGATGTGTGCACTTGTTGGTCATGATTAGGGATTTTGGGGGATATGAGATTTATGGATAGGGGTGTTGAGGATGGGGGATGAGGGGATTTAAGGATGAAGGGATGAGGAGATTTAAGGATGGGGGTATTAGGGGTTGGGAGGATGGGAGGAAGAGTGGATTTAGGGATGGGAGTATGTTTTGGCTTATGGATGGAATCAGATGGAGGAGGGATAGTGGCGTGCCTTTTGGATTTGTATGATGAGGGAGGTGGAATAGTGACAAATGGAGCCACCTATGTTGGTATTGGAAGAAGTTTCCTAGGGAGGCGTGAAGGTGGTACCAATATTTTAGATTTTTTCCTTGAGATATATAACCAAGGCCATGGGTTTGCGAGTTGGGTTTAACATGGATGGGCTCCAAAATGCCTTATTCATGAAGGCCAAAGCCTTTGCCTTGATAATTCATGTTTTGGAGCATGTGATGGGTGATGGGATGTTTATTTTTTCAAGAACAAGACATGAGTCCATTATGAGATGGGGGATGATGGGTGGTGGATATAATTTGTTCCTCACCTACGAGATAACCACCACAGATGGTGGTGTTGGGATCAAGAGGATAGGATGATGAATTTGGGATGGAGTCGATAATAGGTGGTAAAGGGTTGATCAAAAATGGTAAAGGATCGATAGGAGAATGTGGGGGATCAATAGGAGATGGTGTGGGATCAAGAAATATGAGTGGGGATGCTTGGATATTGATTGGGATGGGGGTTGGATGTTTCCACATGCTTTGGACTAGGCTCCTAAAATAGCTAGATTTGTGTGGATGACATGGTGGGGAGAAGTGTTTAACTTCATTTGGCACTTGAATAGACTCCTCAGATTGGGTAGATGGAGAAATGGGAGATGTTTGGGATAGGATTTTGGATAGGAAGGAGGAAGGGGAAGGTGTGGTTTTGATGGGTGTTATATGGGTGATGGCATCTTCAATGACACATTTGGATGGATTTAGATTTGTGGGGCGACATGACTCCACAAGTTTGGTTTTATGATTTTGCTCTAATTCCTTAGCTAGGAGTCCTTGGAGAAAACTTAATAATAAGGATTTAGATGTAGTGGGAGATTTGGATGGTGGATTGGATGGTTGGGTTGGTGGTTAATGATATGATATATTTTTATAGGTGAGATAAGGGGATGAAGGATGTGGATAAGAGGTGCAAGTGACGAGGACCTCATACGAGAATGAATGTTGGGATATGGATAGTGGATAGAATGGATTTCCCTTGTCAAGGGTAGCATAAGGATGACCATAAGGTATGGAATTAGGTACATGAGTGTAGCTTGTGCTAGCAAATGCATGGTCATAAGGTGCTTACATATGCATGGATAGGTGACATATGTTTATGGAAAGCTTTCTTTGAATGATTTCATCAAGATTTTGGATTTCATCTTGGTCAACAAGACTATCATCATCATTGGAATTGTAGAATGGATTCATGATTGGACTTGGATTTGGGATGATGTGATGTAGGATGACTTGATGATCTAGATTTTCTAAGGTTTGGGACTTAGATTTACTTTGATATAAAAATGAACTTAGAATTGTATTTTGGATTAGAGGGGGTTGATTTATGGAGATTGATTGATTTTGGATTGATAAAAGTTAATGATATATGACACTTGATACTTGGATTTGATTTGGTTTGATTTGATTGATCAAGGTCAACAATGTATGACACTTGATGATGATTGGATTTGGATTGATTAGGGTTGATTTTGATTAGGCCTAAGGCCCTTTGATGGTTGGATTGGATAGGATTTTATTAGGCCAAGGGCCCTTTAATGGTTGATTTGAGGGATGGGATAATTTGAGATATTTTGACAAAGGTGCCCCAATATCTTACAAACACACTTGAGTTTTATAGAGGCGTTTGTTTACATAAGTGTTTGTTTGTTTAGAGACAAAGGTGCTTGTTTGTGAAAATAAGACCTCGAGATTAATTTTAGGGCTTGGATTTAATGGGGATTAAGTCTAGGACCATTGGATGATGATTTGTAGGAAAATGATTAGGTTTTGGATGAAATTAATGAGGTTGAAAGAGGTTAAGTCCTTAACCAATTTTTTATTTTCAAAGGAGGATTTTTTATTAAGGATTGGGATGGGATGTGATTAAGATGGATGGATTAGGGATTAGGGATTGATAAATGAAATTAGGATAATGGATTAAGGCTTGGATTGGGATTTGGTTGAAATGATTAGATAATAGATGGAGTTGGCAGATGAAAAGATTGATTAGAGATTGGATTAGATTAGGATTTGGATGAAATGTGATTAGATGGGTAAAGGGGATTGGATTGAGATGATAATGATGAATTGGATTATGATGTGGATTAAGGATGATGATGGATGATGTTTGAATAGGATATG
Organism: Cunninghamia lanceolata; assembly: GCA_027924645.1. NCBI lineage: Eukaryota > Viridiplantae > Streptophyta > Pinopsida > Cupressales > Cupressaceae > Cunninghamia > Cunninghamia lanceolata. The sequence continues at coordinate 4,090,787 of BSBN01000080.1, read as the reverse complement.
GATGAATGTTGAAAGTGGAGTAAGATAATGGATTAGAATATGGATTAGGGATGATAATGGTGAATGATGATTAATTAAGGATTAGATTAGGAAGTGATTAGAATGATGATTAATCTCAATTATGGGATTGATTAGGATAATGATGGTGATTGAGGAGATGATTAAGTGGATAATGGATGGTATTAGGAGTAGGACCTTGCTTTGCTTTGGAAAGTTTACTTGGATTAGGGTTCTAAATGATGGATTATAATTAAATTATAATAGATTGGGATGATGCGGATAAGGTGATTAGTATGATTAGGAGGAAGCTGGATTGGTATGATTAAGATAAGGTGGATGATTAGGATAGATGGGATTTGGATTTGGATTAGGATGAGGTGGATAATTTAAATTTGAATGAGGATGGATGATTAGAAGGTGATTTATGTAGGAGTATCTGGGTCCATGAGCAATCCTCATTAACCAAAAAGATTTCTTTGCTTTCTTGCTTGTTTGTTTTCCTTCTTATTTTGCTATAGGAGTTGATGATCAAATTTCTAGAGAATTTCCTATATATTTTTTGCCAAATGTTGACTTGATCTTGAAGAATATCCAAATGGGTGCTCACATTTAAATTTTGGTGAAGATCTAAGCGAAATTGGACAAGTTATGCAAAAGTGGGACTTTCAATGTCAACAAGATATGTGGGACTTTCCCTGCCATTAGGATATATGCAGATGATCCTTGAAATCCTGTAAAAATACAAGTGATGACATTATATTGTTAAAAATCCAAATGGGTGTCTAAAATTCCAAGTTGTGCAAGATTCTGAGCAAAATTGAGCAAGTTATGCTTAGGCAGAACTTTGGTCTGCAATAGGATATGTGACACTTTTGTTTGCAATAAGATATATCTAGTAGACCTCAAAATCCCCCAATATCTAGTAGACCCCAAAATCCCCGCAATGTGCAGTAGACCCCAAAATCCCTGCAATATCCACTAGACCCCAAAATTCCCGCAATATCCAGTAGGGTCACATTTTCCCGCAAAGTCTAGTAGGGACACTTTTTCCCATAATGTCCAATAGAGTCACTTTTTCTTGCAATGTCCAATAGGGTCACTTTTTCTTGCAATGTCTAGCAGTGTCACTTTTCCCGCAATGTCCAATAGGGTCACTTTTTCTTGCTTTTTCACTTAAAAGCACCCAAAAAGCAATAAAAATAGTTTTTGACTGCTTGTACGACCGATCCAAGAGCCATTTAATGATTGAAAAGTGTCCTATTCATGTGATGACTGTGGTGGCCACCTCGAATGCCTATAAATAGGGAAATTTCACAGTAAAAGAGAGACTTCTCCATAGTGAGTTTTTGGCTTCTGCTGGAAGATTATTCTAGGTTTTCATAGGAAAGCTAGGTTAGTCTGATTTAACTACTAGAATGATTTTAAGGCTTAGGACAAGGCATGTATTAAGACCATTGCACTCCTTCTATAATGTTTTCTATTGCATATGAATAAAGAGTTATTTGTTTCATTATTGTGTGTTGTTCATTTTGCTGCCTGGTTTAGTAGCTTGTCAAAGCCCCTGGACCTCAAGCTGCATCATTGATTAGGGATGGCTTGATGCTTGACCATAGTAAATTTGTAAACGATGAATTTCACACACAACATGCACAATTTTGTAAAAGATTTTGATTTTGGATTAAGGGAGTGCATGGGGTTTGACAATGAAAACACACCAAACACAATAACACCCTAGATTATTCAAGTGGGATTATCAATCCTTGTGGGCCCACAATATACTATTTATCAAGTGATGGATAGATAGGGAACACAAGGTTATGTACCACCTATGCACCCCTTACCTTAGAGGCTAAAGCCTTTCAAAAAGTGAGTTGTATCTCCTCACTATGAAAGTACAACTTGAGTAACTTCTTAGGCCTAACTGGTATCTAATCCATCACAAGTAAGTGTTACACATATGTGTCCCATGGTTGTCATTGATGTCAACACTATCACAATGTTATCATTGATGTCAACACTATTATGGATGTGTAATAAGTGTTCATGGGTGGATGCCATGCTCCTAAAGAAAGAAGACACATTAAGATGGAAGTAGAAGCACTGAAATGGTCAGAATGATCCTTTCTACTAAGGTCTGGCCTCTGGAAGTTGGTGACAGTTTATGCCTCAAGATGATTATCCTTGAAGATTATCTGGGAGACTTGATGATTGCCTGAGAGATTACTCCACTCTTTCATTCCATTGAAATTGAGTCTCTGTGGTTTGGAACATAGCTTCATATGATATCATATTAAGTATGTTCCAAGTTTCATGATGTGTGAACTACCAGAAGTATGTTTTGCAAAAGATAGAGTAAAAACCATGTTGGTTCTATGAAGAAAATCACTACATGGAGGTAGGATGATCTGCATTCTTCTGTATTTGAATATATGGTTGTGCAGTTCTGAAGGTATGTTAATATTGCAGTGAATATGGTAATTCCAAAGATTCAAATCATTTACTCTTTCGCTGTTAAAGATGTGCATGACAGAGTACTGACATGTGTTCTAGTAGAATAATCCAGTGTTGAAGGTTTGATGGAATGCTTCGCATTCCTCTGCAAATGAATGATTTCCCTTGTAGTTTTGAGGGCATGTTTCTAGATGAGAATTATATGTTTCCTTTCAGTTTCAAGGTTCATGGTGGTCTGCAGCTTAGTTGTTCAAATGACAACATGATGTAGTGTGTTCCGGGTGGCAGAGTGTTCTTAGAGTTAATGATTGAAGCTACGTGGCATAATTCTTTGATGTGTGGTCTCATAGGAATGCTTGGTGGTGTTTTATGAGTCACGTGAACTCATTTGGAAAAGTTTCACAAAGATCTTTCTTGTTTCTAGTACTGCACAAGGTTTACAAGTTGATATGGTTGTTATACTTCAAGTCTTCATGTGTTTTCCTTAAAGCTATCCTATTTCCAAATGAGCAGAGTGTGTGGATGTAATTCCTTGAGGTTTGAATCTGTGAAGGATGTTTTGGACCTGGTTAAACAATTTTTGGTGTCCACAAGGCTTGGATCTTCTACTAGTGTAACATGTGATTTCAATTAAGACCTATCTTCTACATGTTTCATATTGTGTGTTGTCCGGGCAACTTGTAAATGTATTATTCATGTTGTATTCGGCCGACAAGCAATGTAATCAATGTAATATCATGTATAAATATTAAATGAAATTGAGTGAGGTGAGGTATGATTACAAGATGATTGAAAAGGTTTGCAAGCAGATAAAAGAAGAATAAATGTATTATTGATGTGCGACTGTAGGAGAAAGAGCAGATGTTGTTGAAGCTATCCGGATTCATCTTGAAGACATATTTGTGATAGTGATCAAGTATAGAGTATGCCTAACTGATAAAATCTTTAGAAGAAAGTGTGAAGAGGTAGAAGTGCAATCATCAAAGGTGTGAGCTTCAATGTTAGTTTTCAGACAGTAAGAAAAGATTGTTATACTGTAATCTTTTGTAAGTCTCATTTTAGGGAGTAGATGCTTCCTTGGGAGTGACCCTAAAACAAAGTCATCAAGGAGTAGAAGCTTCCTTGGGAGTGACCCTAAATCAAAGTTACTTAGGGAGTAGTAGCTTCCTTGGGTTATAGCCCCTAAAACAAAGTTATTATTTGAGCTTCATATATTGTGAGTTAATCCTGAACGTGGTTTTTCCCTTCTAGGTTTTCCCATATATATTTGGTGTTATGTGTTGATGAGCATTGTGTTAATCTTTCATGCTCAAGTTAATACTATAATGCTTAAGGTTTAATCTACTATGAATAAGTTGAAATTGTTGAAAGTGAATTTTTTTAGAATACTGATTCACTCCCCTCTCAGTATTCTTGTTTGTCTAACAATTGGTATCAGGGCCAAGTTCCTCTGAGGGAAGATTAACCGTTTGAGGAAGGTCTAAGATGGCACAAGGAGGATCTAGTAAGATACCTAGGTTTGATGGAACAAATTATGCTTTTTGGAAGATAAGGATGGAAGCCTACATCAATTCTATAGAGTGTGGAGTTTAGGATTTTGTCAAGAAAGATTACACTGTTCCTGCTACTATTCCTACTAATGCAGATGAAATCAAGAAGTATGAGAACAATGCCAAAGAAAAGTTTGCCATCATGAGTGGATTATCTAATTCAAAACTTTCAAAGGTGATGAGTTGTAGTTTTACTTAAGAGGTTTGGGAGAAACTTGAAACCATTTATGAAGGAGATAAGAAAGTAAAGCAAGCTAAGATGCAAATCCTCAAAAGTAAAATTGAAACCCTAAAGATGATAGAGGATGAAAACATTGCTAGATTTATGCTCCGAGTGAATGAAGTGGTCAATGGCATCAAAGGTCTTGGTGGTGAAATAAAAGACGATGAAATTGTGAAGAAGGTTCTGAGATCTCTTCCCAAATCTTACAGTAATAAGGTATTTGATATTGAGGAGACTATAGACTTAGAAAAATACTCTTTCGATCAAATGTTTGGGACCCTTACTACTTTTTAAATGAGAGAATTTGACAGTGATGTTCCAAAGAAAGAAGCTACCTTCAAAGCTAGTAAAAGGATAAAGGATGAATTTGTTAATGAAGATGAAAGTCCTGATGATGCTAAAGCAAATTTTGTAAGAACACTAAAGAAAGGATCTAGAAAATATAAAGGTAAGTTACCCTTCAAATGTTTTAATTGTGGAAAGGTAGGTCACTTTGCTTCTAAATGTCCTCTTAAAGAAGCTAGGAAAAGTAATAGAAATAGTAAATTCAAAAGGAGTCTATTTTCCTTAGAAGATAGTTGTTCTTTAGAAGATGTGGATCATGATGATTCAAATGATGAAACACTTTTCTTGGACATGAGTGTTGGTGACAAAAAGAATGAGGTTGGAAAATGTGAAAAAATTGATACCTTGCAAATAGTGCAAAATAATGAAAAATCAATATTTGTATGGACTGCTTTCCATGCAAAAGAAGATACCAAAGCTTGGGTTATTGACACTGGTTGTTCAAATCATATGACTGGTGACAAAGAGAAGTTTATCAGCCTTAAGAAGTGGGATGGTGGAGCTGTTAAGTTTGGAGGTGATGAGTTAACTCAAATTTGTGGAAAATGTGTCATAACTGTTGACGGAAAGAACAGGACTAAGGATGTTCTCTATGTCAAAGGGTTATAGTACAATCTTCTTAGTGTCAGTCAGATGTGCAAGAAAGGTTACAATCTTACTTTTCATGCTAATGGTCATGAAATTAGGAAGACATGATCTAGAAAGCTAGTTGCAGAAGGTATCAAGACATGTGGTGATATTTATCACTTGAAAGAGGCAAATGGAAGAACATGTCTGTTGACTCAATCCAGTGAGTGTTGTCTATGGCACAAAAGAATGGGACAAAACAACTTTGATAACAAGGTAAGAATAAGCTCTATTCATGCAGTGAGAGATATGCCTAAGATAATCAAGCCTACAAACACTGTATGCAAGGAATGTCAAATGGGAAACTAGACAAAGATAAGTTTTAAAAGCAAGGAGTACTCTTCTCCAAATGCATTGGAGCTGATTCACATAGACCTATGTGGACCTACAAGAGTAAAGAGTTAACAAGGTGAAAGGTATTTTATGCTACTCATTGATGATTATTCTAGAATGAATTGGGTTATTTTCTTAAGAGAAAAATATGATACCCTTGATAAGTTTGAAGTTTTGAAAGCTTTGGTTGAAAATGAAATGGATACTAAGATGAAATGTTTAAGGTTAGATAGAGGAGGTAAGTTTACTTCAAATGAATTTAAAAAGTTTTGTGAAGATATGGTATTACCTAGGAGGCACTTGTCTGCTCCTAGAACCCCTCAACAAAATGGGGTAGTGGAAAGGGAGAATAAGACTGTGCAAGAAATGTCTAGGGAAATGTTGAAAGATGCAGATCTACCTGATATATAATGGAAGGAAGCAATTCACATTGCTGTCTATCTAACTAACAGAGTATAGTTAAGGGTCAACAACACTAAGACCCCCTATGAGTTGTGTTATGGAAGACCTCCCACTGTCAGATACTTCAGGATCTTTAGCAGCAAATTCTACATCAGAAGAGATGAAGAAGACCTAGGAAAGTTTGATTCAAGATGTGATGAAGGAATCTTTCTTGGTTACTCAACCATAAGCAAGGCTTATAGATGCTATAACAAAAGTTTGGGAAAGATGATTGAAAGCACAAATGTCAAAGTAGATGAAGACTTGTATTAGTTCTCATTGGATTCAAAAGACATCAGATCTGATATCTTTCCTTGCATTTAAGATGAAGAAGTAGAAGAAGTGAAAGAGGAAAAGGAACATGAACCTGAATAGTTGCCCAAGACCCCAACAAAGTATGTTTAGAAGAATGACTCAGTAGAATAGATCATTGGAGACAAAAATGAAGGTGTACAAACAAGGAGAAGGTTTGCCAAGACACATGAGCAAGTAAACTTGTGTTTGTTATCAAAAGTGGAACCTAAGACCTTTGCTGAAGCTAGCAAAGATGATGGATGGATAAAAGCAATGGAAGAAGAACTGGATCAAATTGAAAAGAATCAGACACAGGAATTGGTTCCTAGACCAGTTAATAAGAATGTTATAGGAACAAAGTGGGTGTTCCAAAACAAGCTGAATGAAGAAGGTGAAGTTGTAAGGAACAAATCAAGATTAGTATGCAAAGGATACACTCAAGTAAAAGACATTTATTTTGAGGAGACTTTTACTCTAGTAGCTAGGATGAAGGCAATCAGAATATTCTTTGCCCTTGCTTCTCACAAGAACTTCAAAGTGTATCGGATGGATGTCAAGTCAACATTTCTCAATGGTGACCTAGAAGAAGAAGTATACATTGAACAACTAGGTGGTTTTCAAATATCAGAAGATCCAGACATGGTATGTAGACTCAAAAAGGATTTATATGGTCTCAAGCAAGCACCTAGGGCTTGGTATGCAAGATTAGACAAATACTTAGTTTAGTAGGGCTTCAAGAAAGAGGAGATACAAAAAGAATTTGAGATGTCCATGATTGGTGAGATGTCTTTCTTCCTTGGACTTCAAATTTCCCAGCTAGATGGTGGTATCTTTATTTATCAAGCTAAGTATGTCAAAGAATTACTGAAGAAGTTTGGTATGGAGGATTCAAAACTAGTGAACACTCCCATGGTCACTGGATGTCACTTGAGCAAAGATGACGAGTCTTCAGAGGTGGATTAGACTGCTTATAGGTCTATGATTGGAGCACTGTTGTACTTAATTGCTTCTAGACTTGAAATTATGCATGAAGTATGTGTGGTTGCCATATATCAAGCCATTCCTAAGAAAACACATTAGAAGGAAGTAAAAAGGATATTCAGATATTTGAAAGGAACTTTTGACTATGGCCTATGGTATCCAAAAGGTAATGAATTTACTTTGAGTGCATACACTGATGCTAGCTGGGCTGGTTGTGTTGATGATAGAAGAAGTACAAGTGGTGGTGCTTTCTTTCTAGGGAGCAGATTGGTTTCATGGAAGAGAAAGAAGCAAGATTCAGTGTCCTTATCTACTGCAGAAGCAAAGTATATTGCAGTAGCCTCCTATTGTACATAAGTGTAATGAATGAAGAAAACTCTAAAGGATATCAAGGTCTTGTATGATGTGCCCATTCCTATTTTGTGTGATAATACAAGTGCTATAAATATTTCCAAGAATCCAATGAAGCATTTTAGAACCAAGCACATAGAAATCAGGTATCACCTTTTGAGAGAGAAGGTTGTAGATAAGGAAGTGAAGTTGGAATATGCCCCAACAAAGGATCAAGTTATAGATATATTTACAAAGCTCTTGCAAAGGACATCTTTGAGGATCTTTGACAGAAGTTAGGGGTAATTTCCCCTCCGTCTTCTTGCTAAAGATGCATAGTGATGCATTTATCTAGGGGGAGTTAATGTTATTTCTTTTTTTCCTGGACTAATGATGGCTACCTCTTAGGGAGAGCAGGTAGTGGTTACTAATGATACATGGAGATTGTTTGTTGTAAGAAAAAGTTATAACGAAAAGAAAAATGTGTAGATATATGGTTGTTGATGAAGCTGATTGTAGTTGACCTTTGTCCTTAATGTCAAAGGGGGAGAAATCTGCAAGCATGTGTTGCCATAAATGCCAAAGGGGGATATTGTTACACATATGAGTCCTATGGTTGTCATTGATGTCAACACTATCACAAGGTTATCATTGATGTCAACACTATTATGGATGTGTAATAAGTGTTCATGGTTGGATGTCATGCTCCTGAAGAAAGAAGACACATTAAGATGGAAGTAGAAGTAGTGAGATGGTCAGAATGATCCTTTCTACTAAGGTCTGGCCTCTGAAAGTTGGTGACAATTTCTACCTCAAGATGATTACCCTTGAAGACTGTCTGGGAGACTTGAAGATTGCCTGGGAGATTGCTCCATACTTTCATTCCATTGATATTGAGCCTCTGTGGTTTGGAACATAGCTTCATACAATATCATATTATGTATGTTCCAAGTTTCATGATGTGTGAACTACCAGAAATATGTTTTGCAAAAGATAGAGTGAAAATAGTGTTGGTTCTGTGAAGACAATCACTACATGGAGGTAGGATTCTCCACATTCTTCTGCATTTGAATTTATATGGCTATGTGGTTCTAAAGGTATGTTATTATTGTAGTGAAGATGGTAATTCCATAGATTCAAATCATTTACTCTTCTGTTGTGAAAGATGTACATGACAGAGTACCAACATTTTTTCCAGTAGAATAAGCCAGTGTTGAAGGTTTGATTGAATACTCTGCATTCCTCCACAAATGAATGATTGCCCTTGTAGTTTTTAGGACATGTTTCTAGATGAGAATTATATGTTTCCTTTCAGTTTCAAGGTTCGTGGTGGTCCATAACTTAGTTTTTCAAATGACAACATGATGTAGTGTGTTCTGGATGGCACATTGTTCTCAGAGTTAATGATTGAAGCTGTGCAACATAATTCTTTGATGTGCGGTGACAAAGGAATGCTTGGGGGTGTTTTATGAGTCATGTGAACTCATACAGAAAGTTTCACGAAGATCTTTCTTGTTTCTAGTACCACACAAGGTTTACAAGTTGATATGACCGTTATGCTTCAAGTCTTCATGTGTTTTCCTTAAAGCTGTCCTATTTCCAAATGAGCAGAGTGTGTGGATGTAATTTCTTGAGGTTTGAAGCTATGAAGGATGTTTTGGACCTGGTTAAGCAATTGTTGGTGTTCACAAGGCTTGGATCTTCTACTGGTGTAATGTGTGATTTCAATTAGGACCTATCTTCTACACGTTTCATATTGTGTGTTGTTTGGACGACTTGTAAATGTATTATTCATGTTGTATCTAGCTGACAAATAATGTAATCAATGTAATATCATGTATAAATAGTAAATCAAAGTGAGTGAGGTGAGGTATGATTGTAAGATGATTGAAAAGGTTCACAAGCAAATAAAAATAGAATAAATGCATTATTGATGTGTAACTATAGGAGAAAGAGCAAATGTTGTTGATGTCTAGATTCATCTTGAAGACATATTTGTGATAGTGATCAAGTATAGAGTATGTCTAACTAATCAAATCTTCAGAAGAAAGTGTGAGGAGGTAGAAGTTTAATCATCAAAAGTGTGAGCTTCAATGTCATTTTTTAGACAATAAGAAAAGACTGTTATACTGTAATGTTTTGTAAGTGTATTATCATTTTAGGGAGTAGATGCTTCCTTGGGAGTGACCCTAAAACAAAGTCATTAGGGAGTAGAAGATTCCTTGGGAGTGACCCTAAATAAAATTTACTTAGGGAGGAGCAGCTTCCTTTGGTCATAGCCCCTAAAACAAAGTTATTATTTGAGCTTCATATATTGTGAGTTAATCCTCACCGTGGTTTTTCCCTTCTAGGGTTTTCCATGTATATTTGGTGTTTTGTGTTGATGTGCATTGTTTTAATCTTTCATGCTCAAGTTAATACTGTAATGCTTAAGGTTTAATCTGCTCTGGATAAGTTGAAATTGTTGAAAGTGAAATTTGGTAGAATACTGATTCACACCCCTCTCAATATTCTTGTGTGTCTAATTGTAAAGATGGCTAAAAAGTCTTAAGCTAGGATTAACATGGCTTCTAAGAGCATCCTTGATACACTCAAGGTGCATTAGGCCAATGTCCATGTTATGAGGGATATTTCTAAGGCATGGTATGAGAGGGTAACCCACTCTCCTCCTTCACTTTGTAAGGTATAAAGTTATTTAAAGATTAGCCAAAATGGCAAATGTCCCCCAATGGGAGAATCTTTCGATTCTCTCCCAAATTTGTATACCTTCTTGGAACAAAAATACTTGGGCAGGCTTGCTAGAGGAAACAATCCTAGGTGTTTTTGATCCATAAGCTCACCTTTCAACACAAAGGGAGAGCATACACACATTAGGTTCTTGGGATTAAAAATGATAAAACGATTATATCAAGTCAGTTTTTAATCTCGAAGTTCTCCAAATGGCACGAGGAGAGAGCATACACTTGTGACTTGATCTCAAACAAAGCACACAAAGTTTATTAACCCTTTAGAAATGAAATGTGCCTAAAATTAGTGAAGAATTATAATTCCTTTAAAAACAATGCTATAAAACACATGTTAGTAGTTGATTTTCTCATCTTGGACCAATGATAGCTGCACAAAATGGTGTTAAAAAATTAGGCGCATGCATCAAATGAACAAATTCAGAGGTTAGAAGATTTTAGTACCAAGATAAATGGATGAATTTTTCACTAGTTAAAAAGGAACTTATCCACATACAAAGACACTCAAGCATGACACAGAGGCGCTCAAGTATGAAAATAGGCCAAAAACATGTGAGTTTTGATGAAAAATGATGCAAATAGAGGGGTAGAACCAGATTTTTGAATTTTTTTACATAGTATCCCTCCATAAAAGTCACATCCTATAAAAAAAATAGAATGTTAGATGATAGGAAAGTGATAAAAATGTGATTTAAAGCCCCCAGATACAAAGGCACTCATCCATCATACGAAAATACTTCATTTTTATAAAATTGCTATCTGTGAATAAGGCTAAAAAACATGATTTTGGGCTACAAAAATGATATTTAGGGGTCAAAATAAAGGAGTTAGATGATGTTAAACATGTTAGGCTAACAAAATCCTACAAAGCTTACTTGTTAAACCCCAAAAATGATGATTTTCAAGCCCAAAAAGAAAGATTGAAAAATCTTGATGTCAGTTGCCTAGGTTCACATAGAAATGCCCTAGTATGATACATAAATGCTCAAGCATGAACAAAGATGCTAAAAAAAGTCATGGAGGTGCTCATCTACAATGAAAATGCACGTTCAGGACCTACAACCTAGAAATAAGCTTAAAACACCAAAAGATGATTAGATTAGGACCAAAAGGTCTCATCGGGCATGCCAAAATGTGTACATAAGGAAATCAGACATAAAGAACAAGCTATTGCAATATTAACCTATTCTAATAATTAACTAATGCAACCTCATGATAGAGATAAAAGAATGCATGCATACAAAATGAAGCTAACTAATTAACCCTAAATGCAAACCTTAATTGTCGGATGTGCTCCTTGATGTTGGATGTCTATTGATTGCTCCTCAAAATGACATCATAACCTTGAATTACATAGAGAATTGAAAATGTCTTGGTTGATGTTGAATTTATATATTTTTGGATGAGGGATTAGATGAATATTATTGATTTGAATGATCAATGATTGAAGATTGTTAAGAGGATTGGATTGATGAGAGGCCACCAAGTGTCATGATAGGATTGGAGAATAAATATGGTCCTTGGATCAAGGAGAGATCAAGGGTGGAGGATGGTCTTGGATAAAGTGATGGTGAGGATTGAAAAGAAACAAAGGACTCTTTTTAGAGATATGTGCAAGGTACTTGCCCATCCCTTTGTAAGAGACCCATGTGGTCTTGTACAAAAGCCCATGCCTTTGTACACTTTAGAGGATGTGAGGGGTTTGAATGGATTTAAGCATGGTTAGGAATGTGCAAGCATGTGATTAAGTTAATTAAGTGGTTTTAATCAACTTAATCAAAAGTGCACAAAATAGGGAATTAAATAAATAGAAATATTTATTTAATTTTTTGATGGGGATAGGGATATTAGATAAATGAATATTTATCTAATGTTAGACTATAGAAAATGATTGATTAATTGAATAAATGATTAGATTTATTCAATTAATGCAAGGAGATGGTACATATGAATAGTTCATGAATTTATTTAATAATAAAATAGCATTTAATCACTCTTAGAAGGGGGATTAAATAATTAACTATCTAAACAGGTGTTTATTTAGTTAATTATGGAAGAAAGCAATTTAGTGATGTCCTAATTGGGATTGGGCGATGATAAGACAATGAGTGGATGATTTTAGGTGTCCACATTTTTATGATATTTATTTTTCATTTAATTAGTAATTTTATTTTTTGAATTTTTTAAAACTCTATACATGCCAAAGTACTTGCAATGATAAGAAGTATATTTGCATTAAATATTTATTTTTTAAAAGAAATTAATGTAAATGTGCATTTTCTAAATACACATATTTGTCATTCATTTAGCAATTGCTTATAATAAGAAAAAAATAACTATAAGTCACATTATATATTAATTGTACGTATTACAGGTAATAAAGTCATGGAACCACTACCTCCAAAAAAGTGAACATTTTTTTGTTATTAAAATATAGGTAATATGTGCACTATCGTACATTTGTAAAAGAAGTTTGGGACTTTGCTTTCAATTATGTTTACAAATTTGCTAATTATTATTTCTCAATAATCTATTTTGTTTTCTTAATCATTGACAAGGTTTACTTTCTACAATTAACATAGTATAATAAAAAATTAACCTATTTACTTTTTGGAGATTTATTTAAACATATATTCTAGCATAATATCAATAAAGATGTAGCCAAAGAAACATGTTTCATAAGTGCAACAAAGTTTAATTTTTGATAGCACCAAGGCTAATAAAGAAAGATTAGGCAGATTGGTTCAATTTTAGAATCAAACACAATACAAATAGTACTTCACACTTTAATCCTAATAATTTGTATTTAATTTTATTCACTACTAAAGTTAACTATCCATCCATATGACCATCCATTTTTATATAAATCCAACAATGCCAACTTTTGATAGATGGAAGCAACTCTAAATATAATTTTATTTGTAATTCTTGAGTCTTGCAAAAAGAAAACATGTGGCATAGTTTACACTAGTGCCAACATTTGCAAAAATAGTTTATTATTATTATTTAAGTTGAACTATTTTTTATTAAATGTAAATTTAAAACCATTTACAACATTTGAAACAAAAATATTAACACATGAACTTTAAAGTTAAGAAAATATACCTTATTCAATTTTTGATTAAGGGTAAAAGAGGGGATTTTTAAAGGGCCCCAGCCCTTTTATAGAAAAAAACCAAAAGGAAGCAAAAATGATTTTGCAATAACAAAGCTACAATAACACTACAACATAATAACAATAAGAGTTACATCAAAACAACATATAACAACACCGAAGAAAACCAAAACACAAAGAAAGAAGATAAAAGATCAAATATTAGAGCCTATTCAAAGTGATGGAGGCCTCACATTCCTCCTGAAGAGCTTGGAGATGAGAACTAATATATTCTGCACTCACAATGATTATAGATTTTAACCACCCCTGATGTGAGTAGAAGGATCCATTGAAGACTACCCTTGATAGTTCTTGACCCCTTTGTTGAGAGATTTTATATTGTTTAAGGAGTTAGTGATTGTGGCCTTACTAAAGTTGATGATCTATATATTTCCTTTGATCTCTACAATGTCAGTCTCCAACTTCCCAAGTCTTTATTTTCTTATTACCATCTATTCCTTCATTTTGAGAAGCCCCTCTTATTGTTCCACTCTTCCAAAAGGGTGCTTTGGATCTTGTTTCTATTTAGTTTGACAAAGAACCATTTTAAGATTTTATGGCGATTATCTAGTTCATTGTGAAGATCATTTATCTTGTCGGCAAGAGTGTCTATAGTATACGTAAAATCATTTAGAGTCTAAGACAACCAATGGGTTGCATTGGTCCAGTTAGAACACCTTAGGCATAAACCTTCCACCTTAGGAATTCTATTTCAACATTTATTTCCTCTTGTTCATAAATCTTCCTCTTCCCTTTACCTTCACTATGAGCAACGTCCACTAGAGCCCCAACATTAATAGTTTCCACCTGAGGGTTACCCTAGTCTTCTTTGAGCTCTAAACAACAATATCATCCTCACCATACTCAAAATAAACCTCACCATCCTTGAGGTAATAAGAAATAGGGGAGATTTCAGAGGAAAGGGACACATGTTCAGGGGAAGGTGAAAATGGTGTGGTAAAAGGGAACAAAGCTTTCCTTTTGTGGGCTCTGGGGAGTGGGAAACTAATGTTAGTTATCAAAAAGGGAATTTCATTTCATATTTATGGCATGTTTAAAAATTAAAAGGATTAGGGATTAATGCAGGGGAGAGCTTCCTTGGTTCTCTTTTCTTCAAGAACCAAGTACTCTAAAGAAGAGAGGAGGAAAAAAGGAAAGCTTACCTTCTTTTTATTTTGAAAATTACTCAAAAGGGATAATTGGTAGGTGTAGATTGCATTGAACCTTCCTTCTAGAGTGATGTATCACATTATTTGGAGGACAAACTCATTTCACAACCATGGAAGGGAGAGCCTAGCATACCCAGTTCGAGCTCTATTAACTAATTCACCCTCATTTAGGAAACTCTTCACCGCTTCCTCACTATTGCACCTATCCTTGTACATTTTTCTCCCTTCAATAGATAAGCTAGTGATTATGGCTATAAGCTCCTCAAATATGTGAATCTTGACACCTTGTAGGATAATAACTTTGGAATTCTAGTTTTTAACAAATTCCTTTAACAAAGTGCTATCAAAACCATTCAAATTCTCCATATAAGGAGTAAAGCCACCTTTTTAAAGAATTCTCCATATTTTATTATTTTTCTTCACTGATTCATAGGACAAGGGTTCGATAATGTTACAGTCTCCCATTTTTGCACTCTTCTATTTTGTATTACCCAAATATAGCTACACATCAGTTATGTGAGTTCTATAGTAGACTTGCAAAACTCTCCACCAAATGCAAGTGAAGTAACAACAAACTTCCTAGGTCTGGAAAGGAAGTCTCTCAAAATATTACCAGTTTTCACCATGTCAAAGTATAATGAATCCCATCATTAATGGAAGAGCAAGGGATGCCCTTGAGTCACAAGGGATCAACATTGTCAAGTTGTGCGATTGCCACCACCTCATATGGAAAATTCATTTTGAGCCCATTTATGTAACCCTTCAATCATAACTCCTTTGTTTGCAAAAAAATAGATAAACTATTGCTTTCTCTATATATGCATCGAATCTCCACCCAAGTAAGACTAGATACGAGGGAGAATCATTAATGAGGTGATCTATAACCAACTAGGGATAGAGACCTTGACAATTAGGTTCAATAAAAAAACTATTTTTTCCTTTTTTAAAATTTTCTTCTCTATCTAAACTCTTCCAATAAACCTATTAAAATGAATCCTAATTTTTTGAATAATTCTCCAAACCTTGTTTAGAATATAAGGAGGAGGAGTAGCACATTAATTATAACTATTGGAATACAATGGATCACTGGGGGGTGAATCAGTGATCTGATAAAACTAATTCATTCATCACGTAATTAACATCAACATATCAAAAACATAGAGAGAAACAAAATCATAGACCATAACACAAATGTTTAAAGTGGAAAACCCTATCCAGGGAAAAACCACTATCCAACCTCACCAAATTTTTTATTAGGTCTCACTGACCAAAATATCACTGAGTACAAAAATGTCTCATTGACAAGGATCTAACTAATCATAGGATCTCACTGATCACATCAACTCCAATCTCAATACAAGAAGATAAACACAGAGTACTACTCTATTTACAATGATACCAATGGTTATAGATGAATTCTATAACTCATTTGTTCAAGCACCTCTATGTGTAGATATTCAAAATAGTACTACAATCTTCTTTGACTCTTCAAGACCATTATATGTCCAATACAATCAAATGAAATCTCTAAGAATAACTCAAATATAAAGAGGACAAACAATCAGCTTACCAATCTGCCTATGAAGACATCAAGAACTCAAATACAATATCTGCAACCATTCATGCTTTGCTCCCCTCTGTGATTGATGTTTGCAATCATCCATATACTGTCTTCCATTAATGTCTTATCATCGTTTTTCCCAAGAACATTATTCCTCTGTATATGTTGTCCCCATCTAACATCTTTGTACTATCATAGCTCTTTGTTAAATCATAAAGAAACTTGCTAGGTCAATTGCTTGTGAAAACGACAAAACACTCTGTAATACCTCTTTCCTTCAATCTCTTCTATTTGCATCTATCATCTTCTCTCTCATCACCTGCAAAAAAAGATTCACACTTTCATTTTCATGTGCCCTTTTCAATTGACATTGCATTTCTTCTATCATTCATACTATGTATATTTTCATCTGCATAATGCACTCATACTTTGCATATCTTCCTCTTCATAATTCACAGCCAAAACATTTTTCACCATCTGCCAATTTTAATTTACACTGATACTCATTCTCTACATGAAATCCTGTTTACAAAAGAGTCCCCTTATTCAATAATGTCCACTCATTACTAAAACCTTTATTCAGTGCACATAATCTACTTTATTAGATTCCAATTTGTGCCT
The DNA here is from genome assembly GCA_027924645.1 of Cunninghamia lanceolata. Lineage (NCBI taxonomy): Eukaryota > Viridiplantae > Streptophyta > Pinopsida > Cupressales > Cupressaceae > Cunninghamia > Cunninghamia lanceolata. Next base: position 4,073,963 of record BSBN01000080.1, on the reverse strand, counting down.
TCATTTGCATAGATTCCTTTTTAATCAACATCACATCCACTCTACATTCCCTGAGATATCTTCATAAAAACACACTTTTTATTAGCTGCCCACTAACTTCCATATTGAATTCTTAGTATCTCCACTTCATACACTTCATTTTAGTTACGGTGGCATCTATATTAGGAGAGAGTTGGCTCTACACCTATTTGCATGTCAAGGATACAAAATCAAATAAGCTTTTGTTATTTTTATCCCTGGAAAGGCTCTATGCAGCTGTCACTTAGGAGGAGCCCGTCAAATTTAATCTTGAGATGGAGCCGTTATTATTTGAAAAACTTTAAATATACACCTTTGATCATGAGTTTCATGCCTTCAAGCTCTTAAATCACAGCCACCGATTGAATTTGGCGCTTGAGAAATATTAGGTGACTAGAGGATCTAGTCTTACTAGGTAGAAGGACCGATAAAACTATGATCTTGACCCCTTAGGATTGTGACTTAAGTTATAAGGTAACCTATTATAACAAGTGAATTACTAAATATAACAAAAAGTGCATTTAAACTTGATGGGCTATGAAGGGTTTAGGTAATGAAGACTTAGGGTTTCTTTAGGTCATTTAGACTAGGGTTTTGGAAGAATAACAAACCCTAAATACATCACTCCTCAAATGTAAACCCTAAAAACATTGACTGTAGTTAATTTGTGACAAAGAATAGGAAACACAGAGACTTTTGAGACCTTTAGGCTTCTTCGAATTGATAGGATTTTAGTACAAAGACTCCAACCATGAAAGAACCCTAATTCAATTCAAAGACCACTAGAAACCATATGAAGATACTATATCCAATCATCATGAAGATCACACAGACTGTTATGTACATCATCCTCAAGCAAGCTTTATCAACACTATACGTTCATCACCTACATGATACAAGATCTCTACATGATACAAACTGTCATGAACAACCATCATCATCCAACTTTTGACATAGATGAATGAAGGAACTCATGAACATGAACCATCAAGTCAATTCAACATCAACAAGGATGAAACACCATATTAAGCATGAACACTATGCAATGAATGGTAGAATCTTCTTGACTGAAACTTCTTGGAATGAATAGACACAAACATCAATCACTTTGATCTCAAATCACTTTGATTATCAAAACCCATCAACCTTTGGTCTCCAAACACAAATTACAAATCCATCACCTGAAGCATGAACATGAAGCATCTTGAAGCATGAACCAATAGAGCAACTTTTGACATCAATGACAAATCAAACCAACAATAACTATTTGGAATGTTATATCAAAACTTTGTGTCAATAAATTTTATTATTTATATGTTTACTTTATTGGTTAGTGGCTAAAGATTATTAACAAATTTAGAAACTTCACTTAGATAGCTTAATTTTCTTCACTCGAACACTCTCCAATTAGTTTCCATTGTTATATGAATAATGATCGATGACTACAGTTCAATTCTAAAATCATCTAGGAGTTGTTAGATTGGTTTAGAACAATGGTTGAGATTTGTTTGAATAACTACCCATTTTATGTCATCTACATGTAAGTTAACCTTTTAATATTTTAATATTTTATTAGTGGTGCCAATTAGGGAAATTAAATAAAGTTTTAGGCTATCATTAATTTGAACTAAAACTTTATTATTATTATAGGTTGTAGTACATATACTTGACACTTGTCTTGGAAAAAAGCAAGAAAAAATGCAAAAACAAACAAACAAGAAAACACTAAAACTTAGGTTGTAGTACTGTAGATTTGTAATTTTATTGCTAAGTGCTATAATGACCATTAGAAGTGAGATTGCATTGAAATATCACTTTTGGGCTATGGCAGACTAATTATATTCATTTTTAAAGTGAAATCCTACATTCCTTTCTATTAGTAAAAGCCTTATATTTCAAAAATCTTAAGGTTAAGTTCAAATTTGATGAAATCATGTCCATGGATAAGGGTTCAAAGGGAGTCACAAATAAAGTAGACAAAAATAAAATCCATACGTCATACATTGAACTTCTTAAAATGCCTAGTTTTATTGATGGATACTTGATATTTATAATCTCATAATTACTGACAAGAGCCCATGAGAGCTTAGATATGTCTCTTAGAATAAGGAACAAAATACTAATATTGATAATCATAAAAGTGTATCAATGCATGATGGGTGGTTGAATTGGGACACATGATGTTTCTTGAGGTTTTCCCTTGCCCAAAATTTGTCATGGTCTATGCCTACAATTATGATGAAAATAACAAAAAATTGTTAACAAAGACACCCAAGAAGAAATCTTGTCCATTACCAAGCAAAATGTTGGCACCAAGTTGGATTTTGTAGTACTTGTAGAATTAGGAACTCTTCCCATTAACCTAGAAGCAATTGCTAATGATTATGAGACAACCAGTAAAAGTTCTAAAGAACATTTTTACAAAAAGAAACATTTGATAGTAGGGTACCCAAAGATAACCATTTTAATCAAATTATAATTTTTAAATCATAGGTTAAGGATACCATTTCTATGCTAATATTTTTCCTTGGGTTGGATAGTGATAATCAAGTGGATAGAACCCTCCTTGAAATAGCATACAACACCCATTATGGTCAATAACCTATTAATTACATATTTGTTTGACACGTTGTAGAATCCATGCATAAACAATTTTTATTAATTAAAAGAGTCTCCAACACTAATAAATTTAGGTTCTGTTGTTCTCAAAATTAGTTGCACTCATTTTGTAGACAACCCCTACGAAACTTGTCCGTTTCGTAGTCTACTCTCTAAGTTTGCAAATTGAGGTAAGTTCTCTTGGCCTCGTCTGAAGTCATTTGACACCGTAGAATAGTTTGTGACATTCCCCTAAGTTGATTCCTCGAGATTCATGAAAATCGATTAGGTTGCAAGTTTGTCAAAATATCAATTTTGATCATTTTAAGGTGTTAGTAAATTTTAAGTCTTCATGTGCATAAGCGGTCAAAACTACCACTCTTGCATATCTTTGTTGTTTTAATGTGCAAAGATGGCCAAAATTGCCTCTTCTACATGTTTGTCTTGTTTCTTTATTGACATGCATAAGCAACAAAAATTGCTGCCCATGCATGTCCCTTGTCATAGTTTAACGTGTAATGGTGGTCATTATTGCCGCTCTTGCATATGGTTTGATGACATGTAACATCGGTCCTTCCCATCGATCAAGCATATCTTTGCGAATCGTTGAACTACGGTGACATTAATGTCACTTGTGTTGGCATTAATGTTTCTATTTTTAACCTTTTAAAACATTTTTATTCATTTTGTTTAGTTTGTTTCCATTTTCAAAACCTCAAACAACTGGTGATACCTCATTGAGATCATTTCTCTCACGCAAATAGTGGATTTTGGATTTCTTGCGGATTTTGGTTCTCAAGCTCACGTTTAGGGTTTCATGTTTAAGGTAGGTCCTTGTTTCTCTTTCTTGTTTTATTTTTCTTTTAGGGTTTTTGTTGTATATAATCGAATGAATGTTTAAAGTTCTTTGCAAAGAATGTTGTTGCATTTAGAATCTTGTGTGAGTCGTTCTTAGCAAAACCCTCATTTTTGTTAATTTAGGTTTTTCTTTACTCAGGCAAATTTCACCATTTTTTAATAAATCTTGAGTTTGTTAGTGTTAAAGCCCGTGTCTTAGGTTTTTAAACTTGTTTGTTTTTCCTATTTAGTCAGTGGTTTCTACTAACTGTTCTTCAGACTTTCAACCTGGATGTCATGGCGGTCATTTCTGCCACCTTCACATTCTTTACCCAATTGATTGATATGTATTATCGGCACAAATCATTGATACTACATCTACCTTGTCTTTCTACCTAACATGCAGGGGCGGTTAAAACCGCTGCCTCTACATGGAAATGAAACCTCAATACACATGCTTAAGTAGTTAAATTCATTGCTATTACATATGTATTGATTTTCGACATAAGAGATGCTTAAGCGATCATTTTGACCGACTTTGCATTTTAACACTTGATCTTTCCTCAACATGCATGGGCGGGTTTTTTCACCGCTTGTGCATGCACACTAAAACCTTGCATTCTTCCCTCATGTAAGGGCGGTCATTTTGGCCGCCCCTACACCAAATTACAATTTCTCCTCCATATGCAATGGCGACCAAAATGGCTGACCGTACATGATGAATGTCCTGCCCTACATGCAAGAGCAGCCAAAATCACCGCCCATGCATGTCACCCTAAAAATTTTCCTAACATGGAAATTTTTCCTTTCATAACCTATTGGCCCACTTTTGCCTATTTCCTCGACTTGTGTGCTCTCAAGCCCTTCAATATGCATTCCCGTGTTCATGATCGTCAATTCGCAGTAACCCCAATTTACCTATTTTTCCCCTAACTGCGAGATCATGGCTTTTTGTAGTTCCAACAAACATTTGTGGTAGACACCGTTTCTAGTTTTCTTCACAAAGCTGATGTCAGAGTCATCCCCATCGAAGGCTAAAATTATGAAGTATAAGTACCAAGGGGTTTTCCCCGTGACTTCATTGTAGTCCAATGTGGACGAGATCAGAGATACAAATATTGGTCATGTGGACATGGCCGAGTTTGTGAATAGAACAAAGCAGTCAAATCCTCCCTGATACATGCAGAAGATTATCGACAACAACATTCACTTGGTTGCCTCTTTTCCCGTCGCTACCCACAATCTTGAGTTTGTTCTTCAGGTAGCTAATCATTATAATAGGGATACTAGGACTGTGTCAGATTCCCAAGGGAATGTGATCACGAGATTGGATGTAGAGTTTCTTGATAAAATCTTTATATGTCCTCCTATTGAAAATATTGGAGAAATAGATTTTGTTCAAGGGCAAAAGGATTATGATGAAGATATTGAAGCTACAAGGAAATATATAAATAGTAAGTGGTTGAAGACTCCTCGGAGCAATTTGACCAGATGGATGAAAGACCTCCCGAGAAGTGACTTTGTTGACGAGGTAAGTGATTTGATTACACTATTGAGCTGGATCAGAGGCCTTCCTTCTTCATCCAAGTTTCAGGAATGGATGTACATATATATTAAGGTGATTCTTAGGGGTACATAGAAAATATTTTGGGGAGAATAGATTAGCAATGCTCTACATGATCAGCTGGTGAAAGTTAACACAACTTTCAAGTTTTACATGACTTCATATCTGGTGTATACTGCTGCAAGTATGAGGAGTTTTCCTAGTCTAACTCAGGATGGTGATAGGAGATTGGTTCCAGTCTATGAGTATTATCCACAGATTACTCTAAAGGGATCAATCCATCATTTTGTAGAGTTAATGATGCCTTCTTCTCAGTATTCATGTGTTTGTGGAATAATGAACTTGTGCAGAAGAGAGTATCAGATGAGGCTTGGGAAGTTATAAATTCTTTTGGCTGTTTGTTTTTACAATTTCCAACTTTCACTTATCTCAGAGTGGGATATTATCTTGGTTATCTGTATATACTTCCATGGTATCCCAGTGATAGAATTATTTTGATGGAACTGTGTAGACAGTTGATTGTTGTGCACAAGAAGCAGATGGAGTTGAAAAAGTCAGGAATTAAGTTTCCTATAGAAATGGGGAGGTACTTTGTTCAATCAGCTACCAAGGCCAAAGTAGTTGAATCAGAGATGCAACTGGTCACTATGAAGACTTTCAAGAAAAGAGATCATTTTAATTTCATAAGGGTCTAAGACAAGATCAAGAGAAAGTCAAATTTTCATATGCCAATGGTTGAAGATGTTTGGGCCGATCTCAGAATAAAGAATGAGATTAGAAAGCTAGATTATTGCAGACTCCATTTGAGTCAGATTGAAGAATTTGGCCTTGTAGATATTCCGGAGGGAATGGAAGATGATGGGGATGTTTTGGATCCCAAATACAATGTTGAGAACATCAAGGCCTCGCCTCTTCTAGAGGTCAAATGGTCCATTAAAGAGGAAACTTCAATCAGGAAAAGGTTTTAGCCAATTCTGGCTAATACAAATGTGTGGTTAGAAAGCAAAGGAATTAGTCTAAAAGAATTCCTTAATGGATTAGAGACTAAGATTCAAGAGCAAACATGGAAAAAAGTGGAAAACCGAACAAAGAACAAAAGTGGCACTCCTTCTTCTAAAGTACATAAACCAAAAGTCAAGTTTGTATCTAAAGGAGGTAAGAAGAAGGAGTTTGCAGGAACTTCTATTGTCACAGAATTAGGTGCCGAGGATACAAATGTTGATAAAATGGAGATTGAAGACTTTGAGATTAGACAACAAGATGTTGAGGAACCTGATGATGCTAAGAAAGTAGAAATACCTGAGAAGTCAGATGAGGAAAATGAAAAGGAACAAGAAAAGGAGGAGAATGTAGAACAGAAACAACTTGGTGATTCACAACTTTCCCCACATAAGGATCTCCCACCCAAATCATAAGTTTCTACACCCCTACTTCATGTTCTTGTTTCTGGTAGTTTTCCTGTAGTATCTAGTGTTCCTATTTCACCCATTTTTGTTGTTTCTTTTGATAATACTCCTCCTTCTATAAGAACAAGTTTTGGGACTGTGTTTGATTCTTCTGGATCCATTCCTAGTCTATCTTCCCCATCATTTGATATTGGTGAACAAGCTGTTTTGGAGCATTTTCTAGATAGTTCAGAGAAAGTTGTTGACACCAGTGCAGTTTTTACCCACACTAGTCCTATTGTTACTATAACAGGTGTGAGCATGGATCCATCAAAATAGGTAGTTGATTCTTCTCTAAATGTTGGTGCTTCTACACTTCCTCCATGGTTGTCTACATAAACTCCTAAGAGAAAGAAGCAAGCAATTTCACTTGATGAAATTGATATAGAGAAGTTACTTTCTACTAAGCCACCAGATGATGCCACGACAGATACTTTTGATATGAATGATTATATTATCTCCAGAGTTGAGTTAGGTAAGATAACTCATGAAGGTATCAAGGAAGATTTCCAAGCTTCTGCAAGTTCATTGCTTGAGAAATATGATGAGGTCAAGAAAGAAAAAGAGCAATACAAAGCAAAGGTAGTACAACTTGCTGCTGTTCTTCAGAAAATAGTAAAATCATCTGAGATCATGGAACCTATGGCAGTGACTATTGATGACCCTCTTATTCAAAAGGTTGAGAAGGTTTAGGCCAGGGGAAGAGTTGTTGGTGACATTGTGGAGTAGTTATTGGCACAAGGAAGAGTTTTATTGAAGACCATAGTGGAAAGAAAAGGAAAGATGGACAAGGCAAAAGCTGAGCTTGATGACATTATTGATTTACTTTCTCAAGAATTTCAAGATCAAGAAGAAAGCTTAGAGGAGTGGATTGAGATGAAGAAAATCAAAATAAAGAATCTGATAGCCATTGGTATCATTTCAAACTGAGAGTCTTACCTTAAGACTAAGAAATATCTTGTCCATCACATCAATGTAATAAAAGGTTTACTTGATGACTTGTGCCGAGTACGTGAAAACAGTGAAGACAATGATGTCTCACTTTTACACAGGTTGGAGGAACTTCCATGTACTCTGACAGGTGAAGGCCACAAGTTTCTCTCAGCAGAGGAAATGATTGACACTTTTGAAAAGATGGTTCAACAGAAGTTTGAAAATGAAGCACCTACGGTGATTTCAATGGATAGCCTTTATGATCATGATTCAAATTTTGAGAATCTAAAGTATAATCTTGAGAAGCATGATAAAGTGATAAAGGCAGTAAAAGATGTAGTTCTCAGGGTCTGTACCATTTCTAACAATACAATGAAACCTGATGTATGTGAAATGACAACAATACAATCTATGTACAAAGAATTTTTGAAGAAGAGTGATGGTGGCAGCTGAAGTTCCTTTTCAAATGCCTTAGTTTATTTTCAGTCTTTTAGATGTAATTAGAATTTTGTTATGGACATATTCACGTGTATTTTCTCAAAATGAAATTACATGTGAGACAAAAGAAGTCATAAGTCAAATAGGACTCTTTTGTTGATTAAGTCAAAGTAGTTAGGATTTTCCTAAATTTTCTCAAGGCCTCTCCCTATAAATAAAGAGGGCCTCTATTGTAATCTTTATCTTTTATCTATTGCAAAGAAACTCTACCGAATTGGAAAACATTTCAATACTTTGAGCTTTTTATGTTTATCAAGTTTTCAAGTGAATTTCAATATAAGGAAGCAATTTGAGTATCAAACTTTGAGTTGAATCATATTGTTTTATGATATCAATGTTCTTATGTCATTGGTGTTATATTGTATTGAATCATTGCTAGAATTGTGGTGTTTATTGAAATTTGAGAGAAGTGTTCTTGTTTTCGATTAAATTGACTTTGTGCTATTTTCTCATTGCGGGAGTTTGTGTTTATTTGTGGGAACGGAATTGTTTAGAGACTTTGTGCTGTAAATTGTTGTTTTCAAGTTAGTTATATCATATTGGGTGAAAGTGGAGACTTTGGGCTTCATTTGAATTCAATCAAGTTTGTTCATGAGAAATAAGCCAAACGATAGAAGACTTTGTGTTTCTATGGTTTGTCTCGGTTAAAGAATTAAATATCATTTATTTTGAAGTGGTCATTTTGTAAGAGAGAAACATCTATTCTGAAAAAAGAGAATAGGATGCAATGGAAACACCCTAGGAATAGTTTTAGTTTATTTAAGTATTAAAAGTTGTTTGTTAGAAAGAGCTCATTGTCTAGAGGGAACCTCCCCTTGCTGAGAGGAGAGACTTAGTCTCATCATAGCTGTGGCGATATAACTATTTTGTCGTTAGTTAGCTAAATGACAAAATATTATCCCAACAGTTTTTTGGCAACTCTACTGGGGAAGAACACACAACTTGGAGCCTCACACTTTGGGTTGAAGCATTTCATCCTCTTCCATTGTTTTAAGTTTTTTCCAAATCTTTGTTGAGTACATTACATTCTGGCAGACTCACGGTATACAAGAAGCAAGAGAGATCAAGGAGTTATTGATCCTACATTTGAATTGATGCAGCAAAATAAATTTGGTATTTTGCCTCCACAACCTTGACCTCAGTGAACAAGGAGTTTTCCTCCTACTAATGCCAAGTCTCCAATACCAAGTGAAGATTCCAACTCTGATACTAATAGATTTTTATCTTTTTGAATTTCACAAAGGTTTGTCATCCCACCTTTCAATCAGCGCACAATGGCAGCTCAAGGCCCGTGGGGTAATACTTTTGGTCCTTTGAACTTAACGCCACCTTTGCATGAACTACCTCGTAGTTCAAGGAAGAATTTCCCTAAATACTATGGTGATGGGAAAGTCCATCCGAATGAACAAATTGTAGCTTTTTGTATAGCTTGTGGTGTGCTTGGGGTGGAACATGAAGATGTAGTGATGAGACATTTTTTAGAAACACTACAAGGTGCTGTTGTAGATTGGTTTTACTACCTTCAAGTTCAAACCATAACTAGTTGGAATACTCTCAAAACCAAGTTTGATGCCAGGTTCAAGCCTGTGGAAGATGCACATGCCTTGTTAGCTCAACTAACACAGATGAAGAAAGAGCCACATGAACCCATGCGAGATTTCATTGCCAAGTTCAATAAATTGACAAATAGGATTCCTATAGCCGCTCAACCAATGACAGAGAATCTTAAATGTTTCTTCATCAATACTCAACTTCCTGAGGTGAGCTTTCTATTAAGACGGGCTGGTCCTGCAGATCTTTCCACAACTCAAAGTTTGGCTACAGAGGTTGAAGATGATCTTATCCTTGCGGGTAAGATAAGAAGAGATTCAAATAGAAATAGAGGTCAGTCCTCTACTAATAATTCTTCCACAAGCACCATAGATCCTATGGTGCAAAAGTTAGCAAATGAGTTGCTAGCTTTGAAAAAGCAAATGTCAAGGAGGATGTTCCCTAACAATTCATATCAAGGCAATGCTACTAGAAATCAAGGGTAACAAAATCGTCTTCCACCAACATAGGGGAAACTTGCCATTGAAGCAGCACCAGTCAACTCAGTAGTTGGCTACTATGAAGCAGAACATGACAATTCTTTCCAACCTGAGTTGGATTAGGAGAATGATGCTAATCTTTTTACAGAAGGAGAAGAAGAATTAGCTGGCGACTCTACCATTGGTTTTCTGAATTACCAAGATGGAGCTGAAAGAGAAGAAAAAGTATATGATGGAGCATATGCTATTTTTACTAGGTCCCAAAATCAATCAAATCAACAAGCTGATAAAGGAAAGACAAGAGAGGAGCCTCAACCTGTGATCTCAATTGCCAAGTGAGGAACTCTATTGCCTTTTCAATCAAAGGACCTGGTTGTCAATAAACAAGTAAGTTCATCTAACAATCCCGTTTCTTCTACTTTTGTTCCATAGACTAGTACTACCTTGAATAAACCCTAGAATGATGGATTTCCTTCCTCTGTATCTAGTTCATTTCAGCTATTTGACATAATAGATCATGCTAGGAAAACCAAAATCCAGAGGTCTGAGGTAGAGTATCTAGAAGCTAATCCTAAATAGTTTGATAGGTTATCTAAGTATGTTAAAAACAAGATTGTCCCTATAGGGCAGGATCCTCCTTAAATTTCCCATGACTCATCAAAGAACAAATCCACCCAAAATAATCTTGTCACTACTCCCCTTGTTGCCCGAGGGAAAATAGAACCTTTCTATGTTTCTCTATTGGTCAATGACCATAAGTTAAGCAATTGTATAATAGACTATGGGGCTTCTGATAATGTCATGCCTGCCAAAGTGGCAGATGCCCTTGGTCTTACTTTGACCAAGACCTTTGGGAGATGTTTCTCAATGGAAAATAAGCAAGTGCCATTGTTAGGCCAAATCAAAGATGCCTAATTTGCATTTGCAGCCTTTCCAGACAAGAGGATCAAGATGACCGTCCTAGTGGCTGATGTTCCAGCTTCTTATGACATTTTGCTTGGGGGTAATTTTTGTAAAGATGTGGGTGGAGAACTAAACATGGATCTATCTGAAGCAAGGATACCTGTTAAAGGTATTATGCAAAAGTTACTTCCTAAGAAGGAGGCAAAATATATTGTTACCCAAACTGAAAATCCAAAAGCCCAAATTTTGTTTGAGTCTTCAGGAATGAGTAATTATTTCTTGTCTACTGAAGATACTTCTAGTTCATCAGATGAGAGTTTAGATATTTTAGATGGAGAATCAGAAGATCATTCAGATGAAAGTTTAGATGAGAGCATAGTAATGTTGGATTCTTCTCTTTCTGATGAAGAAGAATCTATTGGTTGTAGAAACATCAAAGTGAGAAATTCAAATGATGTTTGGGTTTTAGAATTTGATGGCAGTTGTTCTTCCACTGGATCTAGAGCTAGAGTTGTTTTGATATCTCCACAAGGTGATATTTTTTATTTCTCCTATAAGCTGCAGTTTGACAATACCAATAACACTATTGAATACAAGTCATTATTGCTTGGAATGGAGGCTGCTCGTGCTAAAGGTGTTAAAAATCTTCACGCACAAGGTGATGTTGAGCTTGTTATTTGTCAAGTGAGAAATCTTTATCAGACCAAGAATGAAAGGCTAAGATATTACCACAATTGTATCTGGGATTGCATTGAAGGTTTTGATGCTTTTGACATCTCTGCAGTACTGAGAGAGTTTAATGATTGTGCTAATTCATTATCTGTCTCTGCCACCCTTATGGTCCCCTATAAGGACTTCAAAGGCAACAAGTACACAATTGAGTTGGTTTTTTGACCCAGCATGCCAGATAATGCTAACCATTGGTAGGTCTTCAATGGTGATAATCGGATCATTGCTTTCTTAGAGAAGACATATAACTTTGATGAACTCTATTTTGAAGGTAATGATTCTCTGCCACGAGAATATGTTTCTGAAATAGATTCACAAACTAGTGAGGAGTTTCTTTATTTAAAAGGGAATAAGATTCTAAAAGGTCTAGTTTCTTTAAAAAAGTTATTTGATAAGCATGACAGATATATCAAAAAGTAGCAACAACTTGATTCAAGTTCATCCATGAAATTTGAACAAGTAAATTTGAGTTCTGAAGTAGATCCCAAAATGGTTAACATTGGGAAGTGTTGCACTGCTGATGAGAAATTCAAATTCACTACACTTCTTCACCATTACATTGATGTTCTAGCGTATTCATATGATGATCTGAAGTCTTTCAGACCCAAGGAGATCCAGCATGAGATTCCTCTCAAGGTTGGATCATTGGCTCACAAGAAAAAGCAGAGACAGTATAACCCCAAGATATCAGGTACTATTCTATCTGAAATCCAAAAAATGTTGAATGCAAGGATAATTTTTCCTATCCATCATTCTACTTGGATTGCAAATATTGTTCTTGTGAGAAAGAAGAATAGAGAAATCTGTATTTGTGTTGACTTCAGAAATCTCAACCAGTCTTCTTTAAAAGATAACTACCCTTTGCCTATTATGGACCAAGTGTTACAAACTGTAATTGGTTTGGAGATCCTATCTATGTTAGATAGTTTTTCAGGCTATAATCTAGTAGAAGTCAGTGAAGCAGATCAATACAAGATTGCTTTCACAACACCTTGGGGTACATTTGCATATCGCAGGATGCTGTTTAGTTTGATTAATGCTGGTGCTACTTTCCATAGAGCAATGGACCTTGCTTTTAGAGATGAGATGGGGAAATTCATTATGGTGTATCTTGATGACTTGACCATTTTCTCTAAACAACGTCAAGATCATGCCTACCATTTGCGACAGGTGCTGGAACGGTGCTGCCAAAATGGTATTTCTCTTAATCCTAAGAAATCAATTTTTGGGGTTACAAAGGGTAAGCTTCTTGGTCATATTGTGTCTAGATAAGGTACTTAAATTGCATCAGAAAGAGTCAAGTCTATCCAGAGTCTTACTTTGCCTGCTAGTAAGACTGTAGTTCATTCTTTCTTCGGAAAGGTGAATTTTTTGCGAAGGTTCATCCTAGAATTCATAGAGAAAACTTGTCATACTGTCAATATGATGAAAGGTAAGGCCACTTTCCATTAGAGTACTGAAGGTAAAGCAGCCTTTGAGGACATCAAGAGGGCCATAGCCCATGCTCTGGTTCTGGTTTGTCCTAATTACAAAGGACTTCATAATGTACAGTTATGCTTCTGAGCATACACTTTTTGCCATTCTTGTTCAACAAAATGAAGAAGGTGTGGAATCTCCTATTTCATTTATGAGTTGCCCTCTAAAGTCTCATGAATTGAAATACTCAAATATGGAGAAATATGCTTTATGCCGTGGTTAAGGCAGCAAAGCATTTTTGGTTTTATATTCTGAATTCGCATACTATTGTTTTGGTGCCCAATACAATAGTGAAATCCATCCTGACACAACAAGAGTTTGGAACCAAAAGAGGCAATTGGATTGCCAAGATTCAAGAGTTTGATCTTGATATCAAACCTACCAAGCTTATGCATGAAAAAAGTTTGTGTCCGCTGATTGCCGACAATGTACCAAAAGAAATAGGAGACGAAGAGGAAGAGGTTGAGGATATGCCAACTGTTCTCTTTGTTACTACTACAGATGAGTGGTTTTCCATTATTGCCCATTTTCTCACCTATGGTGAGTGTCCTTCTCATTTATCTTATAAAGAGAAGCAAACTATCAAGTTAAAGGTTGCGAATTATGTCTTGTGGGATAATGGTTTGTATAAAGGAAGCCTTGATGGAGTTTTTGTCCGTTGTGTGGATAAAGCACAACAAAGCAGACTTCTAGAGTCCTTTCACAATTTGGCATGTGGAGGAAATTTTTCTGTGCCTATGACAACTCATAAAATTTGCGAGCTAGGTACTATTGGTCCACATTATTTCAAGATGTGTACAACTAGGTACGTAGATGTGAACTCTGTCAGCAATTTGTTGGAAAACCTAAGTTGGTTGCACTACCTCTGAAGCCAGTTGTGATTGAAGAACCTTTTCAGCAATGGGGTATTGACTTCATTGGTGCTGTGAACCCATCATCAAGTGTGGGACATGATTTTGTTCTCACCGTAACAGATTACTTCACCAAGTGGGTGGAGGCAATTCCAGTCAAACATGCTACTTCTGAGGTAGTATGTAATTTTCTTAAGGAAAAAATTATTTCCCAGTTTGGAGTTCCAAACAAAATTGTAGCAGATAATGCTACCTATTTTTCTTCAAACAAGATCACTAGTTTTTGCTATGAACATGGGATCATTCTTTCTCATTCATCAGACTATTATCTGAAAGGGAATGGTCAGGCAGAATCTAGTAACAAAAATCTAGTTACCATTATCAGGAAACTGGTGGACGATAATTAGAGGACTTGGCATAAAGGTTTATTTGATGCTTTATGGGCAGACATGATTACCCCCAAGAGAGCAATAGGTATGTCACCATTTCAGCTTCTATATGGTCTGAATGCAGAGATACCTATTACCTTGGAATTGTTGGCATTGAAGTTGGCGAAGGTAGTGGAAGATAGGACTTTTGAAAGTTCTATTGACAAAAGAATAATGTACCTCACTGAACTTGAAGAGTAGCGGGTTATGGTAGTAGACCATATTGCTGAACATCAAAGTCAGGTAAAGAAGCTCTTTGACAAGAAGGTGAAGGCTCGAGAATTTCAAATTGGAGATCAAGTCTTGTTATGGGACAAGAGGAGAGAACCAAAAGGAATGCATGGGAAGTTTGACTCCCTATGGAGAGGCCCATTCGTCATTCATCAATTTTGTGGTGAAAATAGCTTCTTGTTGGAGTATCTTGATGGAACACCATTCTTGCTGCCTCATAGTGGACAACATCTGAAGCACTTCAATCCTTGAAGTATCAGATAAGTTCATTTATACATTTGTATAAGTTTTTGTGTTTTTATTTTTCACTTTTGATTAATATTTTTGTCTTTTTATTTTTGGTAGCTTGACTCTATGGCCCAATGGCATGGATGAAGGCACATAGAGACTGAATTCTTCTCCCTTTGATCGTTTCAAAGAACAATCGAAGGAAGTTCCCCAGTTAGAGCCAGCTGTTGTTCTCAAAATTAGCTGCACTCATTTTGTAGACAACCCCTACGAAACTTATCCTTTTTGTAGTCTACTCTCTAAGTTTGCAAATCAAGGTAAGTTCTCTTAGCCTCGTGTGAAGTCATTTGACATTGTAGAATAGATTGTGACATTCCCCTAAGTTGATTCCTTGAGATTCATGAAAATCAATTACGTTGCAAGTTTGTCAAAATATCAATTTTGATCATTTTAAGGTGTTAGTAAATTTTTAAGTCTTCGTGTGCATAAGCGGTCAAAACTACCGCTCTTGCATATCTTTGTCATTTTAACATGCAAAGTCGACCAAAATTGCCACTTCTACATGTTTGTCTTGTTTCTTTATTGACATGCATGAGCGGGGAAAATCACCGCCCATGCATGTCCCTTATCATAGTTTAACGTGTAATGGCGGTCGTTATTGCTGCTCTTGCATATGGTTCGACGACATCTAATGTCGGTCCTTCCCACCGATCAAGCATATCTTTGCAAATCATTGAACTACGGTGACATTAATGTCACTCGTGTTGGCATTAATGTTTTCATTTTTAACCTTTTAAAATGTTCTTATTCATTTTATTTAGTTTGTTTTCCATTTTCAAAACCTCAAACAACTGACGATACCTCCTTGAGATCATTTCTCTCACGCAAATCATGGATTTTGGATTTCTTGTGGATTTTGGTTCTCAAGCTCGCATTTAGGTTTTCCTGTTTAAGGTAGGTCCTTGTTTCTCTTTCTTGTTTTATTTTTCTTTTAGGGTTTTTGTTGTATATAATCAAATGAATGTTTAAAGTTCTTTGTAAAGAATGTTGTTGCATTTAGAATCTTGTGTGAGTTGTTCTTAGCAAAACCCTCATTTTCGTTAATTTAGGTTTTTGTTTACTTAGGCAAATTTTGCATTTTTAAAAAAATCCTAAGTTTGTTAGTGTTAAAGCCCCTGTCTTAGGTTTTTAAACTTGTTTGTTTTTCCTATTTAGTCGGTGGTTTCTACCGACTATTCTTTAGACTTTCAACCTGGATGTCGTGGCGGTCATTTCCATTGCCTTCACATTCTTTACCCAATTGATTGATATGTATTATCGACACAAATCACTGATACTACATCTACCTTGTCTTTCTACCTAACATGCAGGGGTGGTTAAAACCGCCACCTCTACATGGAAATGAAACCTCAATACACATGCTTAAGTGGTTAAATTTGCCGCTATTACATATGTATTGATTTTTTGACATAAGAGATGATTAAACGATCATTTTGACTGACTTCACATTTTAACACTTGATCTTTCCTCAAAGTGCATGGGCAGGTTTTTTCACTACCTGTGCATGTGCACTAAAACCTTGCATTCTTCCCTCATGTAAGGGCGGTCATTTTAGCTGCCCCTACACCAAATTGCAATTTCTCCTCCATATGCAATGGTAGCCAAAATGACTGACCATACATGATGAATGTCCTACCCTACATGCAAGAGCAGCCAAAATCACCGCCCATGCATGTCACCCTAAATTTTTTTCCTAACACTGGGAAATTTTTCCTTTCATAACATATTGGCCTGCTTTCGCCTGTTTCCTCAACTTGCACACTCTCAAGCCCTTCAATGCGCATTCTCATGTTCATGATCGTCAATTTGTAGTAACCCCAATTTGCCCATTTTCCCCTAACTGCGAGATCATGGCCTTTTGTAATTCCAACAAACATCTGTGGTAGACGTCGTTTCTAGTTTTCTTCACAAAGCTGATGTCAGAGCCGTCCCCATCGAAGGCTAAAATTATGAAGTATAAGTACCAAGGGGTTTTCCCCATGACTTCATTGTAGTCCAATGTGGATGAGATCAGAGATACAGAGATTAGTCATGTGGACATGGCTGAGTTTGTGAATAGAACAAAGCAGTCAAATCCTCCCCGATACATGCAGAAGATTATTGACAACAACATTCAATTGGTTGTCTCTTTTCCTGTCATTGCCCACAATCTTGAGTTTGTTCTTCAGGTAGCTAATCATTATAACAGGGATACTAGGACTATGTCAGATTCCCAAGGGATGGTGATCATGAGATTAGATGCGGAGTTTCTTGATAAAATCTTTGTGTCCTCCTATTGAAAATATTGGAGAAATAGATTTTGCTCAAGGGCAAAAGGATTATGATGAAGATATTGAAGCTACAAGGAAATATATAAACAGTAAGTGGTTGAAGACTCCTTGGAGCAATTTGACCAGATGGCCAAAAGACATCCCAAGAAGTGACTTTGTTGAGGAGGTAAGTGATTTGATTACACTGTTGAGTCGGATCAGAGGCCTTCCTTCTTCATCCATGTTTCAGGAATGGATGTACACATATATTAAGGTGATTCTCGGGGGTACATAGAAAATATTTTGGGGAGAACAGATTAGCAATGCTCTACATGATCAGCTGGTGAAAGTTAACACAACTTTCAAGTTTTAAATGACTTCATATCTAGTGTATGCTGCTACAAGTATGAGGAGTTTTCCTGTTCTTACTCAAGTTGGTGATAGGAGATTGGTTCCAGTCTATGAGTATTATCCACAGATTACTCTAAAAGGATCAATCCATCATTTTTGTAGAGTTAATGATGCATTCTTCTCAGTATTCATGTGTTTGTGGAATAATGAACTTGTGCAGAAGAGAGTATCAGATGAGGCTTGGGAAGTTGTAAATTCTTTTAGTTGTTTGTTTTTAAAATTTCCAACTTTCACTTATCTCAGAGTGGGATATTATCTTGGTTATCCGTATATAATTCCACGGTATCCCAGTGATAGAATTATTTTGATGGAACTGTGTAGATAGTTGATTGTTGTGCACAATAAGCAGATGGAGCTGAAAAAGTCAGGAATTAAGTTTCCTATAAAAATGGGGAAGTACTCTGTTCCATCAGCTACCAAGGCCAAAGCAGTTGAATCAAAGATGCAATTGGTTGAAAGGAAGCTAGGTGTGCGGAAAACGCTTCCTACACTAATCTATTGAGGAGAGGGCTATGCAAATTCAACTTTATCCTAACTATTACAGCAATGTTAAAGCATTAACATGAGATATAGCAGCAAAACACAAAAGCCAGAAAGAAGACAGAAGAAGAGAGACAAAGATTTATAGTGGGGAAAACCCTTATCGGGTGAAAAACCCCACACTCAGAAACCTGCACAATGTATTAACAAATCTGAAAGAATGTTTACAACACACTTACAATGCAAGCTTCAATGGTCTTCAAGACTCATGTCTGGAGTCAATCCGGCAGCATAATAGTACCTGTAAACCTGTGATACAAACTTCATCTCCAAGCACCTGTTTAAATAGAACATACAAGGCAATTTTTGGACCTTTCTTGGAATTGGCGTCCAATATGGCATCTTGGACCAAAACCCATGCCTAGGGACACTTGGTCAATATTGTAGAATGTGTCTGACACTTGTCCACAGCTCCCATCCCAAAGAGGTCACCTATTTCCAAAATGGGCTATGACAGATGCTCTTACGACACTTACGACTGTCATAGAATCGGTCATAGCAGTTACAACTTACAACTGTAAAAGAATCTGTCATACACATGCTATAAATAGCATATTCTCTTACAACACATCATATTCCACCTTGGGGCACCCAAATATGCCTCATTTAGAGATTCTACATGACACATGTCATTACCTATCTTACAACCTTCTATTCTCGACTCTTACATTTCATAGATTCGTCATAGGAATCCGTCATATCCATTTCGGTCAAACATTCCTTACACAACATAGAAGATGCCGACACATGGCATAATATTCCTACCACTAAGTGGGATGCCTATCTCCTCATGTGAGGACAAAATAACAAGTTTTCATATCCATGTAGGATTGACACATCATCGTGCCACATCCCATAATATGACAAAGTGGAATTTCTAATTATTTACAACATAGGCAATTGAATAATAAATACAAACATTACAAATGTAGAGAATTACCAAGGTTGAGACACCTTAATTCCCAACATTCTCCCACTTGTCGAACACCTTGTAAGAGCCAATAAAAAAATAGGATTTAACTGCTATAGGCCGAGAGGCCCATAGACTCTGAACACCATCTGAACTTCTCTGTGCCCACTGGCTTCATCAATACATCTGCAACATTCTTCAAAGTATCTACCTTTTCCAAATTTACCTTTCCATCCTCAACCATGTCCCTCACAAAGTGAAACTAAACATCAATGTGCTTGGTTCTAGCATGGAAAGTTTTATTCTTTGCAAGGCAAATTGCACTCTAACTGTCACAACTGATTGTGATCTGACCTGCATCAACACCAATATCGGAACACAATCTCTTAAGCCAAATGGCTTCCTTACAAGCATGAGTTGCTGCCATATACTTAGCTTCTATCATGGAGAAAGCAACAATAGGTTGTCGCTTACTCATCCAACTAATAGCACCACCAAACAATGTAAAAACATAAGCACTGGTGGATCTCCTGCTGTCAATGTCACCTGCCCAATCTGAATCCACAAATCCATGAATATCAATAGAATGTAGAGGTCCTAAAACATTACCATGATAGAAAATGGAATACTCAGAAGTACCCATCAGATATCTGAATACTGGCTTAACTGCATCCCAATGAACCCGTCTAGGATTAGCCATAAATTGACTAAGGACTCTCACTACTTGGGCAATGTCTGGTCTTGTGTAGATCATAGCATACATCAAACTGCCAACAACACTAGCATAAGGTACTCTACTCATGTCCTCCACCTCACTAGGAGATTTTGGACAATCCTCAATAGACAACTTTTTCCCCAAGGAAACCGGAACACACAATGGTCTACAATCTCCCATGCTGAATCTGTCCAACACGGTCTTAACATACTTACTCTAACTTAACCAAAGTTTTCTGTTGGTTCTATCTCTTCTGATTTCCATTCCTAGAATGTACGTAGCTGCCCCTAAATATTTCATTTCAAACTGCGCTGACAATTAAGATTTAAAATCAGAAATCATATTCTTACCCTTCCCAATGAGTAACATATCATCAACATATAGTGCAACAATGAGAATATGATCACCATCAAACTTATAATAAACACAGTGATCCGATTTTGACCTCACAAATCCAATTGACAACACAAAGGCATCAAACTTTAAGTACCGTCTCCTAGGGGATTGCTTCAAACCATACAAAGACTTCTTAAGTTTGCAAACCAAATTTTCTTTACCTTTTACCATGTAATGCTCTGGCTGTGACATGTAGATTTCCTCCTCCAAGTCACCATGAAGAAAAGTTGTCTTCACATCCATCTGTTCTACCTCCAAGTCATAAGCTGCTGTGAGTGACAACAGGAATCGAATGGATGCCAGTTTTGCAATGGGAGAGAAGATATCACCATAATCTATACCCTCCACTTGTGAATACCCCTTTGCAACCAATTTGGGCTTATACTTCTCAATACTACCATCTGCACCAATCTTCTTCTTGAACACCCATTTGCATCCAACGGGTTTCTGTCTAGGAGGCAAAGGCACCAAGTCTCAAGTTTGAGTCTTTTCCAAAGAAGCCATTTCTTCCTCCATGGCCTCCTTCCAAGAACTTGCATCCTTCATATCCAAGGCCTCTGATATAGTTCTAGGTTCATCATTGTTAGTGAGCAAAGCATAAGCACAACTAGAATCAAGCAATGTAAAACCAAACCTTTCAGGTTGCTTTCTTATCCATGTAGACCTCCTCAAGAGCTGAGGTTGAGGTTTAACTTCTTCCTCTGAGCTTTCAGAGCTGCTAGAGCTCTCCTCATGATCAGGTCCAACATTGTCTTTTTGTTCAGTCTTCTCAGGGGTGAGAGGAAATTGAACAACATCCCCTTTCTTTTCTTTTTCTTCTGGCTACAAAATAGTGGAAGAAGGTGTAAGCTCTTTGAAGATGACACTTCTGCTATACAACACTTTTTCAGCCACGGGGTCCCAAAGCTTGTATCCTTTCACACCAACACCATAGCCATTGAAGATACACTTAACAGCTTTGTTCTCCAACTTTGACTGCTTCTCCCTAGGCACATGTGCATATGCCTCACAACCAAAAACATGAAGATGCCTTACTGAAGGCTTTCTACCAGACCACACCTCCATGGGTGTCTTTCCAACAAGAGCTGATGTAGGAGATCTGTTTACCAGATAGCAAGCAGTGGCAATAGCTTTAGCCCAAAACTTTTGTTCTAGACCAGCTCCACTAAGCATACTCCTAGCCTTCTCCATCAATGTCCTGGTCATCCTCTCTGCAACTCTTTTTTGCTGCGGTGTGTATGGAGTTGTCTTATGTCTTTGAATCCCAAGTTCCTTGCAATACTTATCGAATTCTATAGAATAGAACTCACCACTATTGTCAGTTCTCAAACATTTAATCTTTTTACCAGTCTAATTTTCAGTAAAGGCTTTAAACTCCTTAAACTTGCTATAGACTTCAGATTTGCTTCTGAGAAAATAAATCCATGTCCTTCTACTGTAATCATCTATAAAAGATACAAAGTATACATATTTTGATAATGAAGGAACATTAATAGGACCAAACACATCAGAATGAATGAGGTCCGACACACTAGAAGACTTATGAGAACTCGAGTAAAACTGAACACGGTTTTGTTTTCCATAAATACAATGTTCGCAAAAGTTGAACTCAAGATTACAATCATCTAACCCCTCAATGAGGTTCTTATTTTTCAGGGTACGCAGACCCTTCTCACCAATGTGACCAAATCTCTTATGCCATAACATTGTCTTTTCTACAGGAAGTTTAACTTCCAATGCACGATTACAACCATCAAGGCTAGAAACAACAGATTTCTTCACTGCTCATTCAGATGGTGGGGATGAAGTGACTGCTGCCCTCTTCCTTGAGTTAGAAGAATTATTGCATTGTGAAATGCATTCCTCCAGTTGAAACAGAGTACCTCTCTGAGTACCCTTAGCAAGCACCATAGATCCTCTAGTCATCTTGCAACCTTCTTTCGAAAAGATAACCTGGACACCTGCATCATTCAAACTACTTACAGAAAGTAGGTTCCGTGCTAAGCCTGGGATGTGCATAACCCCAGAGATCCCCTTCACTCGACCATCAGGGAATTAGATAGAGACTCTTCCACGACCAACGATCTTTAGATGAGAGTCGTCACCTAGATACACCTTTGCACCATCAAACTCCTCATACTTAGTGAACCAGTCTCGATGCGAGGTCATGTGGAATGATGCACCAGAGTAGATTAGCCACACATCATCAGATGCATGGGTTGCCAGGGCTACGATGAAAGCATCACCGTCATCTTGTGATTTGTCAGAATCTGAATCAGGAGCTTTCTTCTTTTTCTTCTTCTCCTCTTTGCATTCCTTTAAAAAATGGCCAGTCTTGCCACAGTTCCAACATAGAGCCTTGGACTTTCTAGGAGATTTGGATCTCCCACAGGATTTAGATCTACCCTTCTCATCTTTCTTGTCCTTCTTCTTCCCTTTCTCCTTGGGTCTTCCATGAACTGCAAGGGCTTCTTTAGCTGCCTCAGAAGACTTTCTCTGCATCTCTTCAGACAATAGTGAAGAAACCACTTCTTCCATTTTGAATGTGGATGTGGTGCTTCTGATTGCCATGACAAGATGATCCCATGAGCTCGACAAAGAACAAAGCAGGGTCATACACCGATCCTCCTCCTCCATCTTTACACCAATAGATGTCAATTGTGCAACCAGCATGTTAAAGGCATTCATATGCTCAGCCACGGATCCTCCGTCCTTCATTCAAAGAGAATACAACTTCTTTCTCAGAAAAAGTTTATTGACTAGGGATTTGGCTTGATACACATCCCCCAACTTCTTCCAAAGGAGTTTTGCAGTAGCCTCCTCACGGACATTTAACAACACAAAATCGGCAAGACTAAGTCTTATGAGACCCTTAGCCTTCCGATCCTTGAGATCCCACTCATCTTGAGTCATTGTAGCTGGTTTAGTTCCATTCACACTTTCCCAAAGGTCTCGGTCAACTAACATGTCTTCCATCTTGAGCTTCCACAGCTCAAAATTACTGTCGTTGAACTTCTCTACTTCAAACCTTCCTGATGTGCTTGACATCTCCTTGCTGCAATAAGATATAGAATGCTCTACACAGACTCCCACTCAACCTAATATTAGCTCAAAAAACCCCTACCCAACAACTAGGACCAAAGGTGATCAAGCTCTAATACCAACTGAAAGGAAGCTAGGTGTACGAAAAACACTTCCTACACTAATCTATTGAGGAGAGGGCTATGAAAATTCAACTTTATCTTAACTATTACAGCAATGTTAAAGCATTAACATGAGATATAGCAGAAAAACACAAAATCCAGAAAGAAGACAGAAGAAGAGAGACAAAGATTTACGGTGGGGAAAACCCTTATCGGGTGAAAAACCCCACACTCAGAAACCTACACAATGTATTAACAAATCTGAAAGAATGTTTACAACACACTTGCAATGCAAGCTTCAATGGTCTTTGACACTCGTGTCTGGAGTCAATCCAGTAGCATAACAATACCTATAAACCTATGATACAAACTCCATCTCCAAGCACCTGTTTAAATATAACATACAAGGCAATTTTTGGACCTTTCTTGGAATGGGCGTCCAATATGGCATCTTGGACGAAAACCCATGCCTAGGGACACTTGGTCAACATTGTAGAATGTGTCTGGCACTTGTCCACAGCTCCCATCCCAAAGAGGTTGCCTATTTCCAAAATGGGCTATGACAGATGCTCTTACGACACTTACGACCGTCATAGAATCTGTCATAGCAGCTACAACTTACAGTTGTAAGAGAATCTGTCATACACATGCTATAAATAGCACATTCTCTTGCAACACATCATATTCCACCTTGGGGCACCCAAATATGCCTCATTCAAAGATGCTACATGACACATGTCATTACCTGTCTTACAACCTTCTATTCTCGACTCTTACATGTCATAGATTCGTCATAGGAATCCGTCATAACTATTTCGGTCAAACATTCCTTACACAACATAGAAGATGCTGACACATGGTAGAATATTCCTACCACTAAGTGGGACGCCTATCTCCTCATGTGAGGACAAAATAACAAGTTGTCATATTCCATGTAGGATTGACACATCACTGTGCCACATCCCACAATATGACAAAGTGGAATTTCCAATTATTTACAACATAAGCAATTGAATAATAAATACAAATATTACAAATGCAGAGAATTACCAAGGTTGAGACACCTTAATTCCCAACACTGGTCACTAAGAAAAGAGATCGTTTTGATTTCAAAAGGGTCCAAGAAAGATCAAGAGAAAGTCAAATTTTCATATGCCAATGGTTGAAGATGTTTGGGCCAATCTCAGAACACAGAATGAGATTAGAAAGCTAGATTATTGCAGACTCCATTTGAGTCAGATTGAAGAATTGGGCCTTGCAGATATTTTGGAGGGAATGGAAGATGATGGGGATGTTTTGGATCCCAAATACAATGTTGAGAACATCGAGGCCTCGCCTCTTCCAGAGGTCAAATGGTCCATTAAAGAGGAAACTTCAATCAGGAAAAGGTTTTAGTCAATTCTGGCTAATACAAATGTGTGGTTAGAAAGCAAAGGAATTAGTCTGAAAGAATTCCTTATTGGATCAAAGACTAAGATTTAGGAGCAAACACAGAAAAAAGTGGAAAACTAAACAAAGAACAAAAGTGACACTCCTTCTAAAGGACATAAACCAAAAAATCAAGTTTGTATCTAAAGGAGGCAAGAAGAAGGAGGTTGCAGGAACTTCTACTGTCACAGAATTAGGTACCGAGGATACAAATGTTGATAAAATGGAGATTGAAGATTTTGAGATTGGACAACAAGATGTTGATGAACTCGATGATGCTGAGAAAGCAGAAATGCCTGAGAAATCAGATGAGGAAAACAAAAAGGAACAAGAAAAGGAGGGGAATGTAGAACAAGAACAAATTGGTGATTCACAACTTTCCCCATAGAAGGATCTCCCACAGAAATCACAAGTTTCTATACCCCTACTTTATGTTCCTGTTTCTAGTAGTTTTCATGTAGTTTCTAGTGTTCCTATTTCACCTATTTTTGTTGTTTCTTCTGATAAATCTCCTCCTTCTGTAAGAACAAGTTTTGAGACTCTGTTTGATTCTTCTAGATCCATTCCCAGTCTAGCTTCCCCATCATTTGATATTGGTGAACAAGCTATTTTGGAGCATTTTCTAGATGGTTCAGAGAAAGTTGTTGACACCAGTGTAGTTTTTACCCACACTAGTCCTATTGTTACTATAACAAGTGTGAGCATGGATCCATCAAAATAGGTATTTGATTCTTCTCTAAATGTTGGTGCTTCTACACTTCCTCTATGGTTGTCTGCATACACTCCTAAGAGAAAGAAGAAAGCAATTTCACCTGATGAAATTGATATAGAGAAGTTATTTTCTGCTAAGCCAAAGGCTCAGAAAAAGAAACCTAAAACTGTTTCTAGTCTTATTAATGAAAAAGGAATCAGATATGAAGAAATAGCTAAGCCACCAGATGATGCCATGAAAAATACTTTTGATATGAATGATTATATTGTCTCCAGAGTTGAGTTAGGTAAGATAACTCATGAAGGTATCAAGGAAGATTTCCAAGCTTCTGCAAGTTCATTGCTTGAGAAATATGATGAGGTCAAGAAAGAAAAAGAGCAGTACAAAGCAAAGCCAGAACAACTTGCTGTTGTTCTTCAGAAAATAGTAAAATCATCTGAGATCGTGGAACATATGGCAGTGACTGTTGATGACCCTCTTATTCAAAAGGTTGGGAAGGTTCAGGCCAGAGGGAGAGTTGTTGGTGACATTGTGGAGCAGTTATTGGCACAAGGAAGAGTTTTATTGAAGACCACAGTGGAAAGAAAAGGAAAGATAGACAAGGCAAAAGCTGAGCTTGATGACGTTGTTGATTTACTTTCTCAAGAACTGCAAGATCAAGAAGAAATCTTAGAGGAGTGGATTGAGATGAAGAAAATCAAAATAAAGAATTTGATAGCCATTGGTATCATTTCAAACCAAGAGTCTTACCTTAAGACTAAGGAATCTCTTGTCCATCGCATCAATGTAATAAAAGGTTTACTTGATGACTTGTGCTGAGTACGTGAAAACAATGAAGACAGTGATGTCTCACTTCTACACAGGTTGGAGGAACTACCGTGTACTCTGACAGGTGAAGGCCACAAGTTTGTCTTAGTAGAGGAAATGATTGACGCTTTTGAAAAGATGGTTCAACAGAAGTTTGAAGATGAAGCACCTACGGTGGTTTCAATGGATAGCCTTTATGATCATCATTCAACTTTTGAGAATCTAAAGGATAATCTTGAGAAACATGAGAAAGTGATAAAGGTATTAAAAGATGCAGTTCTCAGGGCCTGTACCATTTCTGACAATACAGTGAAACCTGATGTATGTGAAATGGTAGCAATACATGCTATGTACAAAGAATTTTTGACGAAGAGTGATGGTGGCAGCTAAAGTTCCTTTTCAAATGCCTTAGTTTATTTTTAGTCTTTTAGATGTAATTAGAATTTTGTTATGGACATATTCACGTGTATTTCCTCAAAATGAAATTACATGTGAGACAAAAGAAGTCATAAGTCAAATAGGACTCTTTTGTTGAATAAGTCAAAGTAGTTAGGATTTTCCTAAATTTTTTCAATGCCTCTCCCTATAAATAAAGAGGGCCTCTATTGTAATCTTTATCTTTTATCTATTACAAAGAAAGTCTACTGAATTGGAAAACATTTCAGGACTTTGAGCTTTTTATGTTAATTAATTTTTTAAGTGAATTTCAATATAAGGAAGCAATTTGAGTATCAAACTTTGAGTTGAATCATATTGTTTTATGATATCAATGTTCTTATGTCATTAGTGTTATATTGTATTGAATCATTGTTGGAATTGTGGAGTTTATTGAAATTTGAGAGAAGTGTTCTTGTTTTCGATTAAATAGACTTTGTGCTATTTTCTCATTGCGGGAGTTTGTGTTTATTTGTGGGACGGAATTGTTTAGAGACTTTGTGCTGTAAACTGTTGTGTTCAAGTTAGTTATATCATATTGGGTGAAAGTGGAGGCTTTGGGCTTCATTTGAATTCAATTAAGTTTTTTCGTGAGAAATAAGCCAAATGATAGAAGACTTTGTGTTTCTATGGTTTGTCTCGATTAAAGAATTAAATATCATTTATTTTGAAGTGGTCATTTTGTAAGAGAGAAACATCTATTCTAAAAAAAGAGAATAGGATGCAATGGAAACATGCTAAGAATAGTTTTAGTTTATTTAAGTATTAAAAGTTGTTTGTTACAAAGAGCTCATTATCTAGAGGGAACCTCCCCTCGCTGAGAGGAGAGACTCAGTCTCATCATAGCTATGGCGATATAACCATTTTGCCATTAGTTAGCTAAATGACAAAATATTCACCCAATAGGTTCACAACCTACTTTTACTATTTATTAGACTATGATAGTTATATGGAGGGTTGTCAGACAATAAGGTTTAGATTCAACCCTATTTTGAAGTTCAGATGAAAATATTGGCACTAATAATTGATTGGACGCATAAGATAAGGATGCATGCTAAGAGAAGGAACTACAATGATTATGTGGACTACTTTTTTGCTCTAATTTATAAATTAATTACAAACACTCCAATGCCTAGATTGCCTATGACTTATAGAGATTCTATTCAATTGGGATTATAAATAAAATTGGTTGACTAGTACTTCATGGAATAATATACTATATTGTATGGATTAGAAGTAAAACCCCACAAACTTCCAATACATGTGACAAAGGGGGTTTTAGCCTTAGAATATATATGGTATATGGAAAATACAAATCAATTGTATTTTGTTAGTCAATAAAAGATGAGCTTATTTCCTTCGTTGCCTTTTTCACATGCAAGGTTCACATTTGAATGAAAAACATTCAATATGGACATGAAATTTTAGAGATTTTAAATTTTGATGTTAACTCTCACTGGCAATATAACCCACATGAGGTGATTAAAGTAAAGGTAGTGTCCAATAAGAACTTTTCTAGTAAAATTCAACATGAAAGTAAACCCCTGCTAGAAAGATTGACAAACAAGAACTCTTGGGATGAGGTCTAAAAATTAATTAGACATTGCAATTGAGAAAGGAAATATTTTTCAATAGCAATCCAGAGAAATTATGAGCCTGCAATTATATCCAAATTCAAAGGTAGAGATGACAATAAGGAGATACAATAATTTTTATACAAAATCTACTACTAAGTCTTCTTACTCAAACATACTAGAAGCTCTAAAAATAACTTGTGTGGAAGATGGTTGGACACAATAAAAAATAACTACCTTTTGGTCTATGAGAAAAGATCTAGGTGATCCAAGAGCTAGTTTAGAGGGAGGATATCCTAGAAGATATCAATTGTTCAACAAATTATGGAATAACAAGCATTCAAATGAGATAATAGATAATGATAAATATGATGACAAGGATCAAGACAAATGATTGGATCTCTTATGGAATGCTAGTGGAGATTACTCATACAAATCTATTATGACTAAAACCACAAAACAAATGTATAGTAAAAGGGTGACTATAGCCATAAAAATGGGTTATGAAGGTGGTGGTTTAGGTTGAACAAAACAAGGCATTTGACAAGAAAAAGAGGTCAAACTTAGAAAACCTCTAGATGTGTGAGGAATTAGAGCTTTAGCTGATGACTAGGGCCCATGAAATACAAGTAATGGTAGTATAATTCAATTTTTTCTAGCTTCAAATCCTTAAATACAATCACAACTATAAGGGTCTTTAAATCATCGAAGATTTAAGTGGTACATGAGCTGGTAGATAATATGGTTACTGGTGGTGGTTGTATAGCTAGTAATAGTAGTGGTTATCAAATGCCACAACAATAAAATATTCAAAATAGGTCAATACATAAAGGTACTATAAACCAACAAGGCCATGAGAAGAGGTAAAATACTATGACAAACATAGATGCAAGTAATCTTATGCATTGCATTTCCACCTCAAAGGAATTAATTTTAGTAGGCACCCCTCATGTTTGTGACTAGGACAAGAATGACTTATCCTCAACATCAAATAAAGGATCCCAACACTTAAGTACTCTTCCATTCAAGCATTGGATTGTGCCAATAGCCATAGGTTTTTCTAAGTACCTAGGGATATGATATTATAATGTATAGAGGTGGATCGAGATGCCGACAAGTGACACACATCCCTTAAGTTAGTTATATTGGGTCATGAATTATATCAGGTAATTAAGAGGCATACATGGGTTTAGTGGTTTATCCCTTAATTATGTTATTAGGAGAGGGGCTATATAACAAAGGTGAATGCCATTGTAAGGATATGTGAAGAGTATGACATGTATTTGGGATCTCTTGGAGATATAGTATGGAGTGGTTTCTTCTATAAGGAGTATTGTGTGACGTTACCCTACCTCAAGGGTTTATTCTATTTCTACATATATTTGATATTAGGGTATCTTAGCCCATGAGCATCTTTTGTGTTGTGTGATATCTATCTTCTACATTGTCTTATTTCCATTATTATATGTCTGACCTTATTAGGATTTGATTATGAAGTTGAGCTTTCCTATAAATCACAGAGATAGAAAGAAAATGAAACAAATGCTAGAAATTACTATAACTTCAAAGCCTACAACAACCATGGTATTGCCTACCCATGACCCAAATACAAACACCATGGAGTATAAATATTATAGTGAAATAACTTGCATAAGAGAAGAATATAATTGGAAGTATGTTATGGATGCCACCCAAGCCATCTTAACTACGTATATAAGACTAAATAAATGATCATAAACTTAATTAAGGGTTGTGCTACCTACAAAATGAATACACATATCCCCATGCACACTATAGGTTAAGGGAATAACATTCCCCCCTTCACATACGTGTTGTCCTTTGCACAAAATCTTCATCTTCCCATGTGGCATCTCAATAGGAAAATACTTCCACTGAAAGAGGTACTATGTGATTGTCCTAGTCCCCAACTTCTTTGTGTATGTCTAGAGAATTACATCTAGATCTAAGATGGTTCTTCCCTCTTCATCCAGCTTTGGTAAATCTATTTGTGTAGGGATATATTGACCAATCACCATTTTTAAACACAAGACATGAAAAATTTGAGAAATCTTCATTGTTAGAGCTAACTCAAGCTTGTAAGCTATGTTGCCAATCTTCTACAAAATCTAATATGGACCATAATATTTCAATGACAACTTATTATTATTTTTTTGTTGCTTTAGGGAAATTTGTTTATACGGTTGCAATCTCAATAAAATCCAATCACCCACTGCAAAAATCCTTTCACTTTAGTGTTGGTCATCTTGTTGTTTCATTTGATTTTGTTTCATGAATAAATTCTCTTTTAGACCAAAAAGTACATGTTGATGATTCGTGTGATCTTCCACAACCTAAAATCTTGGTGTAACCTTCAATAATGATGTGATAGATGGGGGATGGTATCCATATAATGCCATAAATGGGGATATTTTTGAAGCACCATGGAAGAAAGTGTTATACCACCATTCTTCTAATGGTAGCCAAGCCATCCATTGAGGCTTCTTGTCTAAAGTGAAACAATGTAGATACTTCTCCAAGCTCTTGTTGGTGACCTTATTTTTCCCATCTTATGAAGAGATATGAGATAATTGAGTACCGAAACAAGAGAATAAATCTATCCAAAATTTACTAGTAAATATAAGATCATGATCATTAACAATAACCCTTAGGGTACCATGTAACTTTTATATATTCTCCATAAATGCTTTTGTCATTGTACTTGCAAAAAAAGAATGGGATAACACACAAAAATGGGCATATTTGGAAAGTTGATCCACCAATTCTATGATGACATTATTACCTTTATACCTTGGAAGGCTTGTGATGAAATCCATTGATAACTCTTCCCACTAACCAAAGGTTGCAAAAAACTAGCTTTTCTTAATTGTCTCACCTTTATTTTTTGACATACCAAATATTCTACCATATATTTTTGAACATCACCTTTAAGCCCTTCCCAAAATAAATCTTGTTTGATTCATTGACACGTCTTCAAAAATCTTGAGTGACCCTCAATTGGAGAACCATGGAGCTCTTGTAGAATCTTGTGTTTGAGGATGGAATTCTTGCATAGGTACAATCTCTCTTTATACCATAAGAAGTCTCCCTTCCAACAAAACTTATCTAAACTTCTTAAATTGTTCTACAAATATTTAATGATATTCCTTGTAGTAACATCATTCTACCACTCTAATTTTGCTTCTTCAACCCAATCTACTTATAATATTGAAATAGCACACAATAATGCTTCATCTTTTTCATCCTTTCTAGATAGTGCATCAACCACTACATTCTCCTTCCCTTTATCATAGATGATCTCAAAGTCATATCCCAACTTCTTAGAGACCCATTTTTGTTTCTCTTTAGAGGGTAATCGCTACTCCAAAAAATATTTTAGGTTATCATGATCTATCTTTACTTTGAAGTGTCTACCCATCAGATATGGCCTCCACTATTTGATTGCATGAAGAATAACTAACATTTCTTTCTCATAAATAGTTTTGAGTTGATTCTTACCCTTCAATTAATGACTTTTAAAAGCAATGGGTCTACCTTCCTACATGAGAGCTTCTACTATACCATTTAATGTCCTTTTGTTGTGGTTAGTCTTCCATAAAGGTGGATGTTCTAACTTTCTATCATAACATATGGGATATAAAACCTTTTCAACAAATAATTTTTTTTAAAAAATCATAAATAAA
Source organism: Cunninghamia lanceolata (assembly GCA_027924645.1). Lineage (NCBI taxonomy): Eukaryota > Viridiplantae > Streptophyta > Pinopsida > Cupressales > Cupressaceae > Cunninghamia > Cunninghamia lanceolata. Next base: position 4,042,113 of record BSBN01000080.1, on the reverse strand, counting down.
CTTGTAATTTATTTACATTTAAGGATTTATATAATATTAACTCTGTTTCCAAAGCATAAATGCACTAGTATTATAGTATTAAGTTCATCAAATCTTTTTAAACAAATGAATAGTATGTTGAAAACAACACATACAAGAATATGCACATCTAAAATATTGATGATTAATAAAATATTTATAATGTATGTAAAGACTACAATCCAAAGATATTCACACTCTTGGTGACTTGTGGCATAGTTAGATGTTGCTTGGAGTCGGTGTAGTAAAAAAGCCCAGTCATTGGAATCTTGGATAGTAGCAACTATATGTAGTGGTAGGATATAGGTCATCTATACCAAATGCTATATGCATAAAAAATTAGTTCCTCTTTATTGGTAATTGCTACATAATTGACTTTAAATTATTTTCAAAATGCCCTATTCATAATAAAAACACTACTTCAAAACTTGGTTCAAATGAAAAATTTATTTAATTGATGAGGTAGTGGAGGAGATTTTCTTTGAGGCTAGTGGTAGCCCCTATTTATCTTTCCATTTTATGAATAATATTTTCTATATCTCCATCTAGATGGTTTTCTTGCCAACCTAAGATAAGAGTACAAATGATAGAAGGGTACCACTTGAGGCCAATCCAGAAGATATTTTTTCCTTCATGTTTGTTATATTATCTTACCCTTGTAATAGATAGCTAAAAATTTAGATAACCTAAACAATTTTTTATTTCCAATCTTGGTGTGAGCTCATTCCATTTATCCTTACAATGAACTCTACTGTTATGGGTATAGATTATACAACACTTTCGTTACTAAATAATTTTATCCTCTTATCATAATCTCTATATCTCTCTCCATGCTATTTTACCTCTCTTCTCAAACCATATTTCTATTTGTCCTTGGAAAAAAGAGAAAAAATCTTTAAACTAAACATCCCTTATGCACGAATTGGGGTTCCATGCTTTAGAATCACTTAAAATAAAATTATACAAATACAACTTATATAACACATTCTTTGTATTTCAACTTCATTTCCTAAATACAATTTATAGAATACTACAGGTGTATCTAGGTTTTTTTTATGATCCTCCATTCATCCTTTGCACCTATAACTCATAATTTTTTTCATGAATCGATAATGCATTCACTTGTGGAGGTGACCTATACTATAACATTTTGGTGGCAAGCATTGAAATAGTTTAAACCCCATCCTTTAAAACCTAGTTTTCTTGGTTCAAATTTTCATGATCCTATTTTTCCTTTCTTAATTGATGTAATGTGTCCTTCTTGGTATATATATTTATCCAATCATATTTTAATTTCTCTAATTTCCTCTCATGTTTTACAAAAGTCATTTCTTTAGCCTTTGCATGCAATATATTATCTTCTAATTCTATAAATTTTTTAAAGTTCCCTTAGATCCTCTTCTTATTTCCTAACCAACTAATGGGATTGTTCTAACTCCATCACACCTATAGTATAATTCTCATTTCCCAAGAAACTAATGGGCTTGTTCTAACTCTTTCTACATGGACATCCTCTTCAATTTCTTCAGTGATAAGATCCACAAGTTCTCCTTGTTCTATCATAAATACCTTACTATAAATATCTCTAATTTAGGTTCTCCTACCACAGAATCCTATACCGTAGGAACTTGTACTTTAGGGTTCACCATCATATAATCTTGTGCTGGACATTGGTTGGGAACCATCTTCCTTTTCTTTGTCTAGTATTTGAATATGCTCCTCTAGAACCCTTTTCAAAATACTTGGGTGGTCTCCACTTGACCAAGATAAAATATTTGTCCTACCTCTTCTTTCAAATGTAGGCTTTCAAATTGAAATCACCCTATCAAATGTAAATGTTTGAACCTATATCTAGTCGTATAGAGACTTAAAAAAATCTCCTTTTTTTTTTCAAGATTGTTTCTTAATTTTGACATAAAAATGTTAAGGCACTGAAAACTCTTTCATCTTCCACTGAGCCTAGAATCATTATTTGGCACAGATCCACAAATTTAAAATATTTTGAAATAGAATATTGTAGAATTTTGCTCAAATTTAAGGTTTTCTATAACTCAGTTATTGAATCATCTTTGAAAGAATGATCAATAACTTATGTTGTTCAATAATTGTTTTTGTGAATCAAGCAGATTGTTGTATTAGATTTGTGTTATCAATAATTCCTTCGATCTGTACTCCATTTATTTCTACTATTCTACCAAAATAATCATCCAAATACCTCACCTTGTTCTAAAATTTATGTGGCAAATTAATAGAAGTCATGTTGTTGGAGTTCCAATATTACATTCAAATAGGGTCAATAATGTCTCTATGTTAGTGAATAATGCCAATATATTTATCTAATTTGAGCAGTTTTCAAAGAACACTCCCATCAATGATTGGTAGTCTTAGAATAATCTATTTGGTAGTTCATGTAATAGTATCTAGTTGGTGTGAATATACTTAAGTAGATTTTTACCTAGAGTAAGTCCTTCAGTAAATCTTTGATCCTCTAAATTTTTTTGGACCTCTATAGAAATATGTGTACATTTCACACATAACATCTTCAACTTTTGAAATAAATGGAAACCGACTCAAGATTTTAAAATCTAAATTCATTTTATGGGCCATGTAATGAATTTTGGTCATGTAAGGTGAACATGATGTCTACAAATTAAGAATAAGCCTATTTTTGTGACCTTGCATGATTGATGCCCCATATACACCAACATAGACCAACTTCCTTGTGATTGTCAAATCATCTAGGCCTCTAATATCCATCAAACTCTTTTTGAGGATTTATATAAGGTTAGCAGAGGTGGAATTTTCTTTTATTTTATGAACTATAAGTAGATGAGGCTAGTGGATATGATTTTCTATTAGTGCCTAGGTACATGGAAGAAAGGAGTTGCCACTCTTTAGCCATGCCCATATTCAATGCATCTATTTCATCAAGAGGGCCCTCATCATCAAAAGTGGAGGAAGCATCTATGTGTTTGTGGTCCACATGCATTGTAAGTCCCCTTTATTAATTCCCATTTATCCATAATTTCCTCTATGGATGAGCTAATGCCATCTGCAATGATACATAATATTTTTTACAAAAGGAAACAAAAGTTTCAAATTATCTTGCAAGAATGTTTATGAAGCAGGTTTTCACCCATAGGATCGTGGGGACCAAGTACTTCATCCACCAATTACTTGTGCTAGAAGCCACAACTTATAGTTCTTTGTAGCCTCATTTAATGTCAATGATTCCAATAATGTTAGGAAGACCATGTATGTAACAATAAATGTTGAAGTGACAACACGATCTTCATCACAAGGATTGACACAACATAAATGTTTCTTGTTCAAATTCAATGACACAAACGACCTACTAGACTATAAGGGGGAGTTCTAACAACAAGTGACAACACTCCTAGGCACTAATGTGATAATCTACCAAAGTATTTGCTAGGAACTTGTAAAATACAAATGTAGTAGGTCTATTAGAATAAACACCATCTGAGATAAATTGGACTATACCCATATATAATATCTTTAGGTTGCTAAGGTTTTAGAAGAGGCACTAGATGGGGTCATATACTTCTAGTAAGGATTTCTCAGTCCAACCTTACTATCCGAGGCCATTCCCTTGAAGACATCATTAGTATCTATACTAGCCTTTTTATAGTGATTGGTGAGGACACACAATTTTCTTATGTTTGTGCTTACAACCTAGACTATAGAATTATTCTCCATGGACCCTCTTCTCTTAGCCTTGAGGGTGGTTAATTTTAACACCAAAGATAATAGACAACAATCAGTGCACAATCCCTTAAAAAAATTTTAGAAGGGAAGATATTTTCTCATTTTATTGAAATTTTGGTACATTTAATTTTTATATCTTTCATCAATACCTCAAAACACAAATATCTATGCTAATTGATTTAGATACATAAAGATGTGGTTTTCTGATAGTGTACTTCCGTTATTGCAATGTTTAAACTTAAAAAATTCAAAATAAGAAAATAATTTAAATTATGCTACAATATTGTAAACAAAAGACTCTCTAAAATGGCATCAAATGAGATAAGCTTAAGTAGTAGAAGTGATGAGATTTTTATAATAGATCCCTTAGTTCAAATTCTAGAAAATATGGCTAAGTGTTGCAAATGGGTAAAATACCACATCCACATAATTAGGTGTAGAATGCCCATTGGAAAGAACAAATTAAGATTTATTAGCCTAGGCCGTTCTCCTAAGGAGGTTGTCCAAATCTATAATGGTATTTTCATAGAGATGAGTGAGGATACTAGCTTTTTTTATGCATGTATGATGTACCTGAAGATGAGAAAAGTTCAAGAACATAAAAACATATAAAAAACAAAGAAAAACACAATGTTATACCTTAATTCTTGAATCCTCCTCACTTCTTGATAAGGTGCAAGGAGAAGCATCCTATTCTCCTTAGCTTTACCCAACTAGAACTCACAATGTGAAGTGCTCTTCAAAGTCAACACAAACTAGCATGACCTAGCTAAGATGGATGAAAATTGGGAGAGATCTTGGCATAATAATTTTTCTCTAAACTTGGATATGAAAATGGCTTGTGGAGGCTTGTAATTATAGGCAAATTGGAGGGGATTTTGATCCAATGATGGAGATTGAAAGTTGATATCAACGGATGAGATTGGATGTGAGATAAGAGTTGAGATTTGATCATAAAATTTGGAGGGTGGAGAATAAAAATGAATTTAAAATTCATTTTAGGGAGGACTTTGCATTTAATGTGATTTTGATGTGTGAGGAAATAAGAAATTAATTTCCTTGGGAGGAGGTGGAATTAAAAATTTTATTTTATATGGGAATGTGAAGGTCATGTGACACATGCACATTTTTGGGACCTTACATTTGTAATCTATTTTTATGGAAGATGTTTTAACATAAAATGGAAAGAATGAGTTGGAGGGGTTATATGTCTTTTGAAAATTTTTATTTGTGGGTGTGGGAGGTGTTAAGTGGGATTTGACCAAGTTAATCAGGGTGATTAACTTAATTAATATGGCTGGAGAAAATTAGTGAATGGGCTAATCAGGGTTAATGATTAATTAAATAATGATTTATTTAATTAATCCAGGTCTAGGGGTCATGTAGGCTTGGGTAGCTAATTAAATATTGACTATTTAATCAACTAGGCTAGGTGTAGGCTAATTAGTAGGATAAATTAATTAGATAAGCATGATTTACCTAATTAATTGGGTTTAGGAAAGTGGACAAATAAATATTTTGCATATGTATTTAATTAATTGGGATAGTGTTAGTAAGGTGTAATGTTGAATTATTTTAATTAATTTAGTTTCACGGGTTAATTGATGAAGGATGAATGGATGGTTCAGGGGTTGGATAGGATAATTAATTAAATAAAAATTTAATTAAGTAATTAGACAAAAAATTAGTGATATGGATGATGTCGAAGATTGATTGAAGGGTTGAGACATTTTTAGGTGTCTACATTTGCTCCTCTTTGACGTGGCGTCGTCACCTAGTAGGGAAATGGCATCAATTCAAAGAATTTGCCCTAGCTACCAGGAAGGAATAAAATGGATGAGGAATGCCCCCTCAAGAGGTCAGGTGAAAAAAATTAAATTTTTTCGAGTGAATTCTCAAAAGGAGGAAACAGTGGTGAAAAATGGGTGTAGGATGGAAAATTAGGTGTGTAGGAAGAAAAAAGGAGAAAGGATGAAATCTATGGCCTGGGGAGAGAAAAAGGTGATTGAGAGGATGACATAGTAGCTATATATAGTAAATGTGAGCCCAAAGTGCCACATTTGCATACACTAAGCTTATTGGACGAGAGAAGAGGAGAAAGACACATGGCACATCCCACATTTTCACGATACCAACATGGATTCGAGAGGGTACGTGATTATGACAAATCACAATTGGCAGACCCACAGGTATGTTGGTCAACCCTAGCTTTGTGATTTTTGAGTTTAGGGTAGTTTACAGGCTTGGAAAATGGGTAGCTAGGTAGAATGGCACTATCATGCACCTGCGTAGTGCCATAATTAGGTGGTTTAATGCCATGGGTAGAAGGGGGGTTTTGGATGGTTTAACACCATCTGTCCAAGTTTTAGCACCATCATATCAATTAGCACCATAGGTAAAAAGGGCATTTTTAGATGGTTTAGTGCCATCCAGGCATAGATTACTGCTAAGCTCTAGTTTAGCGCCAAGGATTTAGGGGTTTGGTAATTTAGCACCATATCTTAGCGTTTTAACTCCATTATGTCATTTAGTGCCATAAGGGTGAGTTTTAGCTCTAAACTCTAGATTAGTGTGAGGGGTTTTGGGTAAAATTAGGTTAAATGGCTGTTTAGCACCATGTGGTCATGTTTCAGTGCTAAATTTTGGATTAGCATCAAATGGTCAAGAATTAGCACCATATTCTAAATTAGCGCTATGTGGTAGTATTAGTGCCATTTTCTAAATTTGCACCATAAGTCTTAGGATTAGCGCCATGTTCTGGATTAGCACCATAGTACTATTTTGGGGAAAAAGGTTGATTTTTTGATGATTTGTTTGAGTGCAGATTCTAGGTGGTATCTTGCAGTCACGAGAGCATTGGGTTATAGTAGTGGTGTTGTTGAGAGGACAGTTTGATCAGGTTGTCTTGGCTTGATTGGGGAGGATAGGGCTCCAAACCATTTTTGAGATGCCCTAGATATGGGCTCATAGAGCTATGATGACATCCCTAGTGGAGAGGTGGAGTGAGACATGCTCTTTTTTGGTTCCTACGGGTGAGATCACCATCATCCTAGAGGATGTGTGGAGGATCCTTAGGATCCCCATTTGAGGAGTGAGGGTGACATATGATGTAACCTTGAGAGTAGCGGCCCTGGATAGAACATTTGCACCTATTCATCCAATATATACTAATGACTGTTAACAGATGCAGTATACATAGACTCTGATGGCTGGGGTAGATCATTTCAGTTTATATGTGTGTGCACTAATTAGGGGTATCCTAATTCCAGATTAGCGATCACATGACTTTTTGATCTGTTGGGGTAGGGTGATCGAGGCTATGATCACCCAAGAGACGGTGTTTATGTGGGGCCATGCTTGTTGGCCCAACTATATCATGAGATGCATTTGGTGGTATAACACTTAGACATGAGTTTGGGGGCTAGGGTTACACTATTCCATGTATGGGCATGTGAGCATATTGCAATTACAAGGCCTGAGTCAACTTATCACAGGGCTGTGTTTGAGGCATATGTGTTTTTGTACAGGCCTCCTCTCACTCATACACACACAGGGAAGTTGTGTTATTGGAAACGACAGTTTGATGACTTGGATATAGTTATTTGGAGGACGTACCTTGGTGTAGAGGTATGGTTTGGGGATGATGTTCATATGCCCTTTACATTTCAATCATGATATCTGATAGGGTGAGGGGATCACACCACTGATAGATACCTTCCGTTGTAGGTGATGTGACAGTTCAGGCTGGTTCAGGACCTGCCCTAGGTGACAGCTATTTTTTCTAGGACTCCCCAGGATACACTAGCATGGCCTACTCAGATCTAGACAGATGTGAATTTGTTGGATTGGGCATCACTAAAACCAATATAGTGGGAATAGGATAGTCAGATTGTGGATGCTGGGATGACTCAAACATATGATGTATGGTGGCAGTAAGCGAGGCCAGTTTGCCTGACTGATCTAGCAACAGAGCTGGACCTATTAGTGGTAAAGGAGGAGGAGGAGGGAGAGGAGGGTAATGAGGTGAGATTTGAGTATGTCGTGGAGGAGGTGTTGATTGAGGATGATGATGGCATCATGGTTTTGGCTCCAACAGTTGTAGGATAGGTAGTAGAGAGTGGACAGGTACCGCAACAATAGGTACCATAGCAGTAGGTACAGGGACAAGGACATGCACAACCACAGTAGGCACCACCATAATAAGCTCCACCATAGTAGGCACCACCATAGTAGGCACCACCAAAGTAGGAACCACCATAGTAGGTACCAGTGCAGGTGGGCACTTCAGGTGCAGGGACATCCGGTGCAAGGCCATTAGGGCCAGGGCTTAATCCTACTATGCATGTCAGTCACAGGCGGTCTTGGTCTTGAGGGGATAGATAGGAGGAGATGGATAATTTACGAGCATAGGTGGCTAGCCTAGAGGATTAGGTGGCTAGGCAACAACATGACTTGGCGTAGGTGACTGTAGAGTGAGACAATGCTCTAGGGTAGCTGCAGAGACTACAAGGGGTATAGGCCCTATTGGATGGACTTAGTAGTGGTGATGGGGATCCTCAGATCCAAATCTTGTAGGCCCAAATAGGGCATCCCCAGGGGAAAATGCAAGCACAACTGGCTTAGGTTACTGGTGAGTGAGATGTAGAGATTGTGTTGAGGTAGGGAGCAGAGGTGAGGCTATAGAGAGTCGAGGGTAGGGTGTAGTAGGCTGAGGTTCAGATAGCCCAGATGTAGCAAGAGATCACATGTATGCAGGGTGTCATAGCTGGCACTAACATGGCTCAGATGTGGTCTGACTACTCTTCCTCTTAGTAGCAAATACAATAGTTGCAACAACTTTTGGATCAGTGAGCTAGAGCTAAGTATTATTATGGAGCTTATTGCATTGCAATTCATGAGGGGAAGAGAGTCCCTAGCTATAGGTAGAGGAGAAGATTAGGGATTTCAGGTTCACAGAGGTTGAGATGATCTCAATAGTTTGTACAGCAGTCGATGCCTTCACACCTGCCACCCTCACAGCAGCCATCTCAGTAGCAATAACCTATGAGACCACCACCACCCAGATCATAAAGATCTCCTCAGGGTTCTCCTATAGACTCTGCTAGGGGATCCTCCATGCATGGTTCTTGAGTTTATATGCCTTTGGACTTGTTACATCATAAAATGTCCCCTTAGGACTTTTACCTCTTAGGGTTTAGCTCTCAATTCCCTTAGAAGTAATCATGCATGTTCATTTTAACTCTTGATGCAAAATGGCCTGAAACCCATGTCAAATGGGACTTGAGGGACATCTGTGGGCTTAACCCTACCCTAAAATAGGACTTAGGGGCTTGGGCACTCATGCCCTAATCCCATCCTATTTTAGGCAGGTCCTAAATTTAAATGTCCATTATGTGACCGTTAAAAGGTTCTGTTGTCGACATCTTAAGTTTGAATTATGAAATTTGTAGTAGGAATGCATATATAAGCATGTTTAGGGTTTAATTTGTAAACTAGAAGATGATTATGAGCTTTTGGTGAACTTATGATTTTAGAGAATTCAAAGTATTCATTGTTACAGAGTAGACTTGTCTTGTTATTGTGTTTGTTATGCAGATTTGGCTTCATCTTCTCATGCATTGAAGGATTTTCATCTATTTGTGAGCTACACCTCCGAGGTGATATCTATTCATGTTTTCAATCATTTATCATTTGGTTTTTTCCTCTATCCTGTAGGGATACACTCTTTATCAAACAATGGTGTTGGAAGACTTGAATGCCATTCCAGGGCTTGACTGAGGCAAGCTCCTAAACACCACAACCCCCAACCCCCTTCTTTGTGATTACAGGTAATAAGTGTTATGTTATGTGGAAGTGGAGTTGTAAGAGGCTGTGACAGAGTTTGGAGATCTTGTATCTGACGGAAAAAGCACTACCAAGACTTGGGCACCCACTCTTAAGCCCTCCGGATCCCCGAAGTAGAAAACCTCTGTGACAGTAGTGATTAGTTACATACAAGTTCCAGAAGTCCATGAAAAAGTTGGCACCTTGGGCTTGGGCACCTACTCTTTAGCCCTCGACTGTTCTACATCCAGAATCCTAAAATCTGGTATGTATCTAATTGTCATTTGATATCTCTATGTGCAAGCATTTTTCAGGATTCGTCTGTTTATTTATGATTTTACATAATTAGGGTTTTAAGCATAATCAGGTTTTAATTAATCAATTAATCAGCAATTTCCAAGTTTCCTCTTCCTTCCAAGTGACACTAAATCTATAGCAGATCCTTCTTGCAAAAGTTGTGGCTTGACTCAGTTTATGTCCTTGAATGTTGTAGTGAAAGGAGGATCTAACCCACACATTCACTGAAATTGAAAGTACCTCTTTTCCTACTAAACATTTTGGTGAACCCATGTTTTATTTGAATTTTACACCTTGATAAGTATTGTACTTCAGATTTTCATTCATTATTTTCATATTACATTTGAAAATTTACAAAAAAATTGAAAAATTTGAAAAAATTGGCATTTTAGGCTTGCATTTTAACATAGTTTGAATTAATTTTCATTGCATTTCATTTAATTTTTGATTTTTGCATTAGATATGATATAAATTATAGAAATTCATCATATTACAATCTTTTGCATTGCATTTTTTATATTAAAATTGCTAGGGTTTGCTTGAAAATTTGAATTTTTCTTATAACCTAGTGATTTCAAAAACTAGGGTTTGTAGCTAAAATCTTGTTTTAGATTTTACTACTCATATTAGGCACTCATTCAAATCTGATTTTGTATGTAGTGTTGCATTCTTGTGTGTTTTTTCATTCATATTTCAAAAATTTGCATTTACACTTAGTCAATTTCAACAAAACTAGTATTTTTCATTCATCACCCTTAAAAATTGCACTTGCATTGAGCATTGTAGGACTTTAAAATCATTTTCAAATCTGAGATGAGTTGTTTTACATCATAAATATGATTATAATTTATTTACATATCATTTTTCAGATATTCATACCTTAATTTCACAACTAGGGTTTAAAAATCTTGCATTTTCACTAGATTTTGACTTATCATCCATATAGAATTGCATTATAGGTATGTTGTGAAGGATATTGCTGCATTATTGGACTGTTATAAATCTTATTATTTGCTTCCCCTCATCAATTTCCTTACAACACCTTATCTTTTAGTGATTTGCATTGAAAAATTGTGGAAAAAGTGAACATTTTTGGTGCATAAACAAGCATAATTTGTGTTGTTTCATTACATCCAATATAAATACATAAAATCATAAATTGGACCCTGTTGTGTTATACACTTTTCCTCCTATCCATTGTGTTTGTTGTGAACTTGGTGTGTCCTTTTCCCTCAAACAAGTGCTTAGGAGTGAAATAGTCAGACATCTAGGGTGTATTAAGTATCTTATAACTTTGCATGTCTTGTCTTATTAGACCTTATTGGACATTGATGTTACAAGACATTTCATTATGGAATCTTCATCTCATTTATCTTTGGTATCTTTGCATTCATATATCAAAAACTTTTAGAAGTTCTACAAATTCCTTAATATGAATCCTCATGTTCTCACTTATATACAAGCTATGTATCATAAGGATATATTTAAATGCTCTTCATTTGAAATCCTTGACTATGTATCTGACTTTGAGAACTTCATATCTCTCATGAATACATACCCTTTGGTAGTAGAAGATTTAACAAAACACATTGAGAATGATAAGTGTGAAAGTTCTCTTAATGCTTTGGAATTAATAGCTAAAACATATGATGATGATAATGATTCCATAAGATATCCTACTTCTCCTATAGTTGAATGTCCAAGAACCTTAGAGGAGAAGACTATGGATAGCTCTATTAACTATACAACACCTAACCTTCCTAACAACACCTTACCTTTCTTTCATTCCAATGCTTTCCTTGGCCAAGATGAAGCAATAGTGGATGAGAAAAGGTCTCTCACATTAAATCCTTTAGGGATAGATGTTGGGTATAATCGAGAGGGAAACAATGTTAATTAAATCTTCACTAATAGACTTATTCCACCCACTAAGGGGTTACTAGATAAGTGTAGAAATATTCCTAAGATGGTTGTGCAAGGGGTACCTAATACACCTTCTTGTTTAAAACCAGTGATTACAGTTCAAGGAGATCAAAAACCACCTAGATCCCCCGATCACATCTTAAACTATGCAAGACAAATCACTCAAAGAAATCAAGGTGTTCAAATTGTGTCACAACAACTAGAACAAAATGTGATTGCTCACACATATAATACCCATAATAACAAGCAAAGTAAGCAAGCACCTCATGTACCCGTCTCTCTTCCATGTTCTCAACCTATGCTCCCTCTACCACCTCGTCTTACTCATAAAAGTGGTCAAGAATATGATCTTGTCAAGTAGCTTCATGCTACTCTAGCTAAGATTTCTCTTTGGGATTTAATACAAACATTTCCTACGTACCATGGAATGCGCCAAGAAGCTCTACAAAAGGTGATTGCACCACCTTCTATTAATCCAAATGATGTAGCAGCCTTGTTAGATTGTATGCATGTGAAAAAAATAGATATTCTCTTTCAACCACATGAATTACCCTCATCTAAAGTTCAAAACCAATATGATCCTTTGATAATATTTGTCCAAATACATAAAAAGTTGATAAAATGAGTTATGATTGACAATGGATTGGCTCTTAATGTTTGTGGCATTGAATTGTTACACAGAAGCAAAATTGACACTTCTTTAATTAAACCGGATGAGATTAGCATTCATGGCTTTGATAATCATGGTAGACAATCTATAGGTACTATAACCTTACCTATAAAGGTTGGTCCTGTGACTTTATCCACCCTTTTTCATGTCATGCCTGGTTCACTTTCATATAATATGATTCTTGGTAGACCATGGATCCATGCTATGGGGGCAGTTCTATCTACCCTTCATCGATCAATAAAGTTTATTTATAAAAACAAGCTTTACATCGTTGAAGCTGATCTTGAACCAGATAATTGTTTACATATTGAAACACAAAAACTAGTTAACAATCATAAAAGTCTAAACAACTTATAGGTGGATTCATCAACACCTCTTGCCACAGATAATGTTGTGCAAGACTCTACGCCATTGAATGCACTTTTTGATGACAATTGGGGTTCATTAGATTTCACTCCTTCCTATAATGGGGAATATAAACTTAATAACTCTTACACATCAAAAGTTGAATTGATCTCATCCAAGCAATCTTTTGAAACTCCTAAGAAAACTAAAGCCTCCTTGATAGAAAAAAAAGACAATACCCTTACTTATACTACAAATTATGAGACCTATGAGGCTTCACCATCTTCTAAAGAAATGGACTCTCTATATGGTCATGGATTTTAGATTTTGTACAAAAATTGCGACTATGCAGGCAATGGATGTGGTGAAAATCAACAAGGAATTAGAGTACCTTTACGAGTTGCCAAAATTAACTACACAACTAGTATTGGATACTGCTCTTTAAAAGCCACCAGAGCCTCTTTTCATCCTAAACTTAATGTTAATGCAATATCAACAAGACCAAAATAACATGTGAGATATCCTAAGCTGATAAACAAGAATTGTCTACTAAGAAATATCCTGTTGAATCAGGTAAATATTTCTCCCTCTTTAAGCCACACTCATTGTAGAAAATATTATAGTTGCTCTCGAGAGTGGCCTCTTACTAGATATGTTTGTTCTTAACATTGGGTTGTATCAGGTAAGTATTTCTAACCCTTTCTCTCTCATGTTGTGTTCCCCTATGATGTGTTATGTCTTGTTTAGGCCTCCTAGGATGACCCTTGGTACTCTTGTAAGGCCAAGGATACCGGGAGACTGCCTTTGTTGTGACCATTATTCTATTTGTATCATCATTCTTCTATCGTGCTCCTCTTCTCTATTTTATTGTTGTGTGTAATGTCTTAGGGGCATAGCATTGCGGTTGGTGACCTGGGGGCACCTTCCTAGGTGACGACACTAAGGCACTTGTTCTCCTCTCTTGATCTATTGTTTACCTTCTTTTGGTGGTTCTATCTAGCTAGCGGATGATAAAAAAAAATGAATACTGATACAAACCATGTGTCCCTTCAGCAAGCAAAGCAAAAATGGACCTAGTCGATATATGACGATGGGGTTGATATATATTATCTGACGCTTGGCTAGTAGAATCACTTTATGTGATAGTTGATGTTGTCTTATCTTTGCTAACAAACCATAACAATATAGCTGCTCTATGTACTTTGTTTCTCTTGGGTCTCACCTTGGGTACACTCAGTTTTGAGATGTCTATAGCATAGCCCCACAGTTATACTCGATTTTTGAATCCTTAGTATATCCTTGGCTCTTGATTGTTTTCATGAATTGCTTTTATCATGTGATGTGGTTATTATCTTATCGAAAGATTTCTAACCTCTCTTGTTACAGGAATTGTGTGTTTGTGGGAACATTTGGTGATTGTGAAGTACATGTCACCTTTGGGGGTACGGGCTTTGCGAGAGCTCTTGTTCCCTTGTGTGTTTTCTTCCTACCTTAATGTACTTGATATCGGTACACGATATCAACCACATTAAGGTGGGGGCATATAAAGGTAAGCTGTTTGATGATTTTGGTACTAACAAAGCATGTTTGTAAGTCCTCTTCAGAGGCTAGATGTTGTATCTCCAGTGTGAGTGCACATCTTTATTCTATATTGCAATCAAAAAGCCCTTTGTGGAGGTAGGATATCATATCTCTTGAGCGAGTGCATATCCTTTTATTCAAAAGCCCTTTGCGCGAGGTGGGATATCGTATCTCTTAGTGCGTATCCTTTTATTAAAAATCTGTCTACACGAGGCAGGATGGTGTATCTCTTGAGCTAGTGCACATCCTTTTATTTCAAAAGTCCTCTGAGTAGGCAAGGTTGGATATGAGACTATCCTCCATTAAGCGTATCTTTGGCGGTTGTTGTGGCATAAGCCCAACCGTCAGGTGTACCTATAGCATGTTTGAGATGGTAGTGTTAGCGCCTGAATTGACTGGTAGTTTTTTGAGCAATTTTCATTCAGGCACTCTCCCTAAGTATCCAAAAAATGTTCTAAGTGTTGGACCTCCTCAGCAGTTTTCAGCGGCATCATCATATTTTCTTGAGGAGGAGGTCGTCATCATCATCTTGTCTTCGATGATGGTCTGCATCATCATGTTCTTCGTTGGCTGGTTTTTTATCGTCATCATCATATTCAGTTATCGGGTGATGTTTGGTTTTTTATCCTGATGATGCTGATGTGCTACAGTGCGCCCTGATTTGCTTGCGAGGGTGATTTCTCAGGTATCCGGTGATCTTCCATTATCACCTTGCCCAGATATGATGATGATGTTGCCCCGATATTCTGAAGGGGTTGTTCTCTGAGTTGTTTGACCTGACTTGTTTTTTCCTAAGGGTCGTCGTCATCATCATCATATTTCCTTTTATCACTGTGTTGCTTGCGAGGGTCATCATATTATCTGCATCATGATATCTCACCGAGGTGATATTTTTATCATCGGGTGATCTTGGTTATGATCATCCTGATGATGTTGTTGAAGAGTTCTAAGTGCGACCCGATATTCACTAGGGTCGTCATATTTTGAACGTCAGGATGATCTTAGTCAATATCATCCTGATGATGTTGTATCACTTCTTGTTCGTTGTTTTGTCATCCTGATGATGCTGACGTCATCCTTATATCAGGGTGATATCCGGTTCTCTGCCTATCTGCATCATGATATTTTTGAATGAGGGGGTGATATTTTCATATCACTCGAGAGTGTGTTTGTTCCAGCATCATGATGATGCTGATATCAAGGAGATATCCGCCTGCCGGCTTCGTGCGCTATCTAGAGGGGGTGATCTTTTTGAGCATCATCATACTCATCTATCACCCCGATCTTACAGAGGAGCTATAGTGCAACCTGATATTTGCACATCAGGATGATATTTCCAAATATCCGGTTGTCTTCCGAATATCATCCTGATGTTAATATAATGATGACGTCATCAAGGTCCTGGGGGGGTCATATTTCTAACACTGATCATCTTGAGGAGATCTCCCAATATTTGCAAACATGATGATGATGTCATCCGGATGTGAGGAGGTGCGCAGTAGGCAGATATGATGACATCAGCAGGATATGATGATGATGTCATCAGGATGTTCATCGGCCAGACTTTTGGTATAGGCTCAGCAGGAGGATGTTCCTCCGATGGATCTGGTTGTGCCGATGAAGGCGATTATCATGCAGTTTGTATTGCAATGTGATGATGACGTCAGGGTGATATTTCGGGCAACAGGATATCATGCTGCTGAGGGTGATGATGATGAAGTCTTATACTAGTGTCGTCAGGAGCAAAAGCACCGACATGATATATGCTCATGACCTAGTATATAAAGTGTTAATGAGGTTGCTGCGGGGTGCATGTGGGATAATGTTATCCAGCATATTCGAAATATCATGATGATGAATCTCGGCGGGAAGTGGTTGCAATTGACTGTTAGATGTTCTTCCCGAGGCCGCGGGTTGGTGCGCCATCAATGGCGATTGTTGCAGAGGTATGGGCGATGGCGTGGACGGATGTAGTACCTGATTGAAGATCTGGATTCCTAGGCAGTGGCGCAGGGCTCGAGAAATCTTCCTGTCTCCTCCCCTACCTGCTGCATTCAAGTTTGGGCGCCAATCTGGTAGTGTTTGAGCGCCATTTTCATGATACTGTGTATCTGGCGGGCTTTTTTGGTCAACCTGGTAGTTAATGCTGAATACACCCTCCTGCTATATAAGGCAGATGGTGTTTTTCATTCAAGGTTGTTGAAAGTTGTGGGTTTTTGGCTCTGTAATCCAAAACCAGCTGATCTGGTTGCTCTGTACAGCTTGATCTTGTGAGTTTATGTATCTCCTGTTGTAGGACTTGGCATGAATCCACTGATTTCATGGTTGATTTTATATGAGTAATGCTATCTTAGCATGTGTTGTGTTAATTCTGTCTCCAGTATTGCATGTATTCTTCTTCTGGATCTGGATATTTGCGTAATGTTTAGATTCTAGAGCATAGAATTCCTATGTTGAATGTCTGATCTTTGACCTCTGCTCAAGGGGCAGATTAAACTGTTTTCAGGTTGAACATTGGGAAGGGTATACTGCAGTAGGGATGCCATAAGTAGAGATAACTTAACACTCTTCATTGGGAGATATCTGTAAGGCAGATATCATGTGTATCCCCCTGAAATCCAGTTTTAGCTATTCATGCTGATCATTCACAGGTGTATGTCTACCGACTCCAAGCCCTGGATAGGCACCAATCATGCTGTGTTCTTGTGTTATACACCATGTCCAGCTTTGCATCCAAATTCATATCAAAACATTTCATACCTCCACCTGTTAGTTGTAGGAGTAGGATTAGGAACCCCCTGCATGCTCTCATACCCAACCAGACATCATGTCCAAGAATGTTGCCAGCCTTGTGATCTATCATGCAGATCTTGGTCCATACATGAGAGTATTCTGCCTGTTGTTGTCAAGTTAGATCCTTCTATCTTTGAGCTAGTCAAGGTTACATCTTGAGTTATAGGGATACCCCCCTTGGTGCGGCAGAACCAGAAGTGAAGGGGAGGAGCTCACGCAACCTCCTGTATTCAGTTGGCTGAATCTGCCTGTGCATTAGAACTGGAAATCCCTAATGCAGATTCAAAGAATGTCAACAAATTGGCGACTCCGCTGGGGATGGACCAAAAAATGATATACTTGTGGCCCATCCGAGTCACTAACAGAATGATGCTCTGCTGGTGGAATGAACCTGGAAAAGTAGCTTTCAGCTATTGAAAATTTTGTCCTCTCTGGAGAGGTGGCGACTCTGCAAAAAAGATCCAAATGCACATGAAAGATGGGTGTATGTGATGTGACAGAAATGTGTTGTTCATTTTTCAGCATCTGTATGAGAAAAGGTACCTTGTTCCTTCCCCTTTATTTGCTGTTTTACTGCATAGGTTAGATGCCAGGGGAAGCCTTAGGTCTTAGACAGACAAAGGATGTCTAAGAGTAAGATTTTTATGAATCCAAGTATGAGTTATCCCACACTCAGTGGTGAAATGTTGGATAAAGGAATAGAAGAGATAAGAAATAGGTTGATATTCTTAGAGGCTGAGCAGGCCCAGTTAAAAAGCAGTAACCCTGTTGTGTCTGCCTGTCAGAAAGCTAAACCTCTTGTCAGCCCTTTTGATCCTTTGTATGACCAACTGGATTTGTCATGGGTGGATTATAAAGTAGAAACTATGCCTGCTAGGATATACTGTCAGATGCCTAGATTTAGTGGTCACAATGTATGTGATGGGAATGCACATATCCAAAATTTTCAAAGTTTTATGGGAAAACATTCATTCAGAGATGAGGATATGTGGATGAGGTTTCTTGTTAGGTCCTTTGATGCAAAAGCAAAAGACTGGTATTTGAGCTTTCCAAAGAAATCCTTTGCCTGTTGGGATGAGCTTGCTGACTGTTTTAAGGAAGAATTTGCAAAAGAACCGGCTGATCTTGTTGCAGAATTGATGAGAATCAGAAAACAAGATGAAGAGCCATGTGTTGATTTCAGTCATAGGTTTGCAGTAGCCCTTTCACATGTCCCTGAAAGTTTCAGACCTGATATTTCAGCCTGTGTTGGCATATTCTTTGAAGCTTTTGAGGAGGGCTCTAGTGCATTACTGAGGGATTTCAAGGTGACAAGTATGCAGATGGCATACAAATTTTTAGAAAATGTAGAAGAAATGAGAAATGTGTACCTGCTGAAACCCCTGTCCCCAGGCCTTGGTGTGAATAATGGTTATGAAGCTGCAAATGACCAAATGATTATGGCATCATGTGCAGATAAAAATGAAAATAAAAGCATAGAGGTTGAGACTGCTGTATTTGAACATAATGCTAACAATACTGCTCAACTGGATTGTTCACCAGTTGAGGATGCCAGTGAAAGGATTAATGAGGATTCCCATTGCAATGATGAGGCAGCTGATCATGAAAACAATAACGAGGTTGTGGACAGCAATGAGCAATTTTTAGAATGGACCTGTGGAGACAATTGTGAGTATTGTACTCAAGACAGAGAAGATATAAGCAAACAGAGAAGCAGTCCTATGTGTGACCCATTGCCTACCTTTCAAACACATGGAGATCATGAAGAGCAGTCAGAAATTGAAATAAGTGCTAGTTCAGAGCATGATTGTTTTTCATTTGATGGCTGTTTTGCTTATGACACACAGGCTGATACTCCTCCACAGAGTGAATCCATTGGTGATGAAGAGGTGTGCTCTGCTGCCCATGAACAAATGGCATACTATGATGAAACTGATGCACCTGGATCACCCATTTATGACACATATGGTGAAGAGGATCTGTCTGAGTATGGTGAGGATCTAGACATTATTTTTGGCTTGGATTCTGTTTCTCATCCTGATGAAAGAGGAAACAACATACATCAGGTAAGTGACTGTGAAAATGTGCCTGACTTGAAAGAGATGCCAGAGCCTGATCTTTTCCAGCCTGGTGTACCAGATGGTTGTGTACATGATGTACACAATTGTGATTTTGAAAGCTTTTCTTTTGATGAGCCAGCATATAATACAATGAGCCTTGATCTTCCTAGTTTTGTGGTGGACTCCGAGTGTTTCCTATTTGCAGTCCAGCTAGGAGATCATGTTGCAATGCATGATGATGATATAGGTGATAAGTGCTATATGCCATATGAGCATGCATTGTTTGATACATTCTGCACCCACATGTCACATGATGCTGAGGGTTATCTGCACAAGGG
Organism: Cunninghamia lanceolata; assembly: GCA_027924645.1. Taxonomy (NCBI): domain Eukaryota; kingdom Viridiplantae; phylum Streptophyta; class Pinopsida; order Cupressales; family Cupressaceae; genus Cunninghamia; species Cunninghamia lanceolata. Next base: position 4,022,536 of record BSBN01000080.1, on the reverse strand, counting down.
TGATAATGACAAGCCAAATCAGAGGGTTGAATATGCAGATGACAAGGTTTGTTTGTGGGTGGATCTTTGTAGTATCTCCAAGCTTGACCCAGTGCATGCAGATGAAAACAAGATATTTGACAAAGGGAGATGCATGTTTTTCTTTTCTTGGTGGCCTTAGGCCATCAAGTGTGTTTGGTGATGCAGGTCAGTGCAGTATTTGACTCTGTGCCCAATGGATGAGGGACTGGTCTGCATCCCAGAGATCTGATTCTCGCTGCAGGTTTTCACCTGCACGTCCCCAGACAGAGCCACTGTTAGCGCCTGAATTGACTGGTAGTTTTTTGAGCAATTTTCATTCAGGCACTCTCCCTAAGTATCCAAAAAATGTTCTAAGTGTTGGACCTCCTCAGCAGTTTTCAGCGGCATCATCATATTTTCTTGAGGAGGAGGTCGTCATCATCATCTTGTCTTCGATGATGGTCTGCATCATCATGTTCTTCGTTGGCTGGTTTTTTATCATCATCATCATATTCAGTTATCGGGTGATGTTTGGTTTTTTATCCTGATGATGCTGATGTGCTACAGTGCGCCCTGATTTGCTTGCGAGGGTGATTTCTCAGGTATCCGGTGATCTTCCATTATCACCTTGCCCAGATATGATGATGATGTTGCCCCGATATTCTGAAGGGGTTGTTCTCTGAGTTGTTCGACCTGACTTGTTTTTTCCTAAGGGTCGTCGTCATCATCATCATATTTCCTTTTATCACCGTGTTGCTTGCGAGGGTCATCATATTATCTGCATCATGATATCTCGCCGGGGTGATATTTTTATCATCGGGTGATCTTGGTTATGATCATCCTGATGATGTTGTTGAAGAGTTCTAAGTGCGACCCGATATTCACTAGGGTCGTCATATTTTGAACGTCAAGATGATCTTAGTCAATATCATCCTGATGATGTTGTATCACTTCTTGTTCGTTGTTTTGTCATCCTGATGATGCTGACGTCATCCTTATATCAGGGTGATATCCGGTTCTCTGCCTATCTGCATCATGATATTTTCGAATGAGGGGGTGATATTTTCATATCACTCGAGAGTGTGTTTGTTCCAGCATCATGATGATGCTGATATCAAGGAGATATCCGCCTGCCGGCTTCGTGCGCTATCTAGAGGGGGTGATCTTTTCGAGCATCATCATACTCATCTATCGCCCCGATCTTACAGAGGAGCTACAGTGCAACCTGATATTTGCACATCAGGATGATATTTCCAAATATCCGGTTGTCTTCCGAATATCATCCTGATGTTAATATAATGATGACGTCATCAAGGTCCCGGGGGGGTCATATTTCTAACACTGATCATCTTGAGGAGATCTCCCGATATTTGCAAACATGATGATGATGTCATCCGGATATGAGGAGGTGCGCAGTAGGCAGTTATGATGACGTCAGCAGGATATGATGATGATGTCATCAGGATGTTCATCGGCCAGACTTTTGGTATAGGCTCAGCAGGAGGATGTTCCTCCGATGGATCCGGTTGTGCCGATGAAGGCGATTATCATGCAGTTTGTATTGCAATGTGATGATGACGTCAGGGTGATATTTCGGGCAACAGGATATCATGCTGCTGAGGGTGATGATGATGAAGTCTTATACTAGTGTCGTCAGGAGCAAAAGCACCGACATGATATATGCTCATGACCTAGTATATAAAGTGTTAATGAGGTTGCTGCGGGGTGCATGTGGGATAATGTTATCCTGCATATTCGAAATATCATGATGATGAATCTCGGCGGGAAGTGGTTGCGATTGACTGTTAGATGTTCTTCCCGAGGCCGCGGGTTGGTGCGCCATCAATGGCGATTGTTGCAGAGGTATGGGCGATGGCGTGGACGGATGTAGTACCTGATTGAAGATCTGGATCCCTAGGCAGTGGCGCAGGGCTCGAGAAATCTTCCTGTCTCCTCCCCTACCTGCTGCATTCAAGTTTGGGCGCCAATCTGGTAGTGTTTGAGCGCCATTTTCATGATACTGTGTATCTGGCGGGCTTTTTTGGTCAACCTGGTAGTTAATGCTAAATACACCCTCCTACTATATAAGGCAGATGGTGTTTTTCATTCAAGGTTGTTGAAAGTTGTGGGTTTTTGGCTCTGTAATCCAAAACCAGCTGATCTGGTTGCTCTGTACAGCTTGATCTTGTGAGTTTATGTATCTCCTGTTGTAGGACTTGGCATGAATCCACTGATTTCATGGTTGATTTTATATGAGTAATGCTATCTTAGCATGTGTTGTGTTAATTCTGTCTCCAGTATTGCATGTATTCTTCTTCTGGATCTGGATATTTGCGTAATGTTTAGATTCTAGAGCATAGAATTCCTATGTTGAATGTCTGATCTTTGACCTCTGCTCAAGGGGCAGATTAAACTGTTTTCAGGTTGAACATTGGGAAGGGTATACTGCAGTAGGGATGCCATAAGTAGAGATAACTTAACACTCTTCATTGGGAGATATCTGTAAGGCAGATATCATGTGTATCCCCCTGAAATCCAGTTTTAGCTATTCATGCTGATCATTCACAGGTGTATGTCTACCGACTCCAAGCCCTGGATAGGCACCAATCATGCTGTGTTCTTGTGTTATACACCATGTCCAGCTTTGCATCCAAATTCATATCAAAAAATTTCATACCTCCACCTGTTAGTTGTAGGAGTAGGATTAGGAACCCCCTGCATGCTCTCATACCCAACCAGACATCATGTCCAAGAATGTTGCCAGCCTTGTGATCTATCATGCAGATCTTGGTCCATACATGAGAGTATTCTGCCTGTTGTTGTCAAGTTAGATCCTTCTATCTTTGAGCTAGTCAAGGTTACATCTTGAGTTATAGGGATACCCCCCTTGGTGCGGCAGAACCAGAAGTGAAGGGGAGGAGCTCACGCAACCTCCTGTATTCAGTTGGCTGAATCTGCCTGTGCATTAGAACTGGCAATCCCTAATGCAGATTCAAAGAATGTCAACAGGTAGGAACTTAGCAATAAGCTCCTTCTATTGCCTTGTTCAAATACCATGTTTTATATGTAAAGTATGTCTTTCGCATGCTATACGACGCTCGTGTATTCCGTGTGCTTTTCCCCTTTTGTGGCTAACCCCCACTTGGGCTTTGTATGGCATGTTTTCCCCTCTTGTGTGAGTGCAGCAACGTGCTCCACTTACACTTGAGGTTTTGTATTGCATGTCTTCTCCCCCATGTGTAGTCTCAAGAGCATGGTGAAATGCCCCTCCTACATTTTGGTTTGCGTGTTGCATTTTTTACTTTCCATGCATTTGCATTCATATTTATGAAAAATGAAAAAGAAAATCAAGTGTATTCTCTATGACTACTCTTGTGTCTTCTTTGTGTTTTGTGTGCCTGTTACTGTCTTCTCTGTGTTTTTTGTGTCTGCAACGTGTCTTCTAATGCTTATCTAAGGCTAGGGGCTAGAAATAGGCTCTCAATTTTGGTGTAGGCATCTCCTTCATGTGCCTGGCATGTTTGATGTGTTTGTTGACCATACTTTAATGCATGTATGGGTCGTAAGATCATACATACATTAAAGTGGAGGCTAAATATTACGTCATAAAATGTCCCCTTAGGATTTTTACCTCTTAAGGTTGAGCTCTTGGGTCCCTTAGAAGTAATCATGCATGTTCATTTTAAATCCTGATACAAAATGGCCTGAAACCCATGTCAAATGGGGCTTGAGGGACATCTATGGGCTTAACCCTGCCCTAAAATAGGACCTAGGGGCTTGGGCACTCGCGCCCTAGTCCTGCTCTATTTTAGGGAAGTCCTAAATTTAAATGTCCATTATGTGACCGTTAAAAGGTTCTGTTGCTGACATATTAAGTTTGAATTATGAAATTTGTAGCAGGAATGCATATATAAGCATGTTTAGGGTTTCATTTGTAAACTAGAGGATAATTATGAACTTTTGGTGAACTTGTAACTTTAGAGCATTTAAAGTATTCATTGTTGTAGAGCAGACTTGTCTTGTTATTTTGTTTGTTATGTAGATTTGGTTTCATCTTCTCATGCATTGAAGGATTTTCATCTACATGCGAGCTACACCTTTGAGGTGATATCTATTCATGTTTTCAATCATTTATCATTTGGTTTTTACCTCTATCCCACAGGGATACTCACTCTTTATCAAACAATAGTGTTGGAAGGATTGAATGCCATTCTAGGGATTAAGTAAGGAAAGCTCCTAAACACCACAACCCCCAACCCCCTTCTTTGTGATTACAACTAATAGGTGTCATGTTCTGTGGAAGTGGAGTTGGAGGCTGTGATAGAGTTCGGAGATCCCATGTCTGAAGGAAAAAGCACTACTAGGACTTGGGCACCCGCTCTGAAGCCCTCTAGATCTCCAAAGAAGAAAAACTCTATGACATTGGTGATTAGTTGCAAACAAGTTCTGGAAGTCCCTAAAAAAGTTGCCACCTTGGGCTTGGGTGCCTTCTCTTTAGCCCCCGACTGTTCTGCATCTGGAATCCCAAAATTTGGTATGTATCTAATTGTCATTTGATATCTCTGTGTACAAGCATTTTTTGGGATTCATCTGTTTATTTATGATTTTGCATAATTAGGGTTTTAAGCATAATCAGGTTTTAATTAATCAATTAATCAACAATTTCCAAGTTTCCTCTTTGTTCCAAGTGACACTAAGTCTATAACAGAGCCCTCTTGCAAAAGTTGTGGCTTGCTTGGTTTATGCCCTCGAATGTTGTAGTGAAAGGAGGATCTAACCCACACATTCACTAAAATTGAATGTACCTCTTTTCCTACTAAATAGGACTTTGTATTTTGATGTATTTTAGCCTTTGAGGCATTTTTTATCATGACATTTATTTGATGTACTATTATTTTTGAGCGATGTATACTTTTTGGTGGTGATATATGATATGGATGCATTTATGGTTATGGTTTTGTTGTCATGGATGATTATGGATGTTTTATGATTATGATTATGCTAATGATTGTGATGTTGTTTATGCACCGATGTATAATGTATGGATGCATTTACTATATGGATGTTTTTGCTATGATATTTATGCATTATGGGTTTTATGATGATGTATATAGATATATGTGATGATGTAGATGATATGATAGATGTATGCTTATGTGTATGGATGGATTTATGCTTATGTGATGGTTAAGGAAAATATATGCTTAGATTAATAAACTTATATTATGCAATGGATATTATATAAACATATATTATGCAATGGTTAATGAAATGGACAATATATGCTTAGATTAATAAGCATATATTATGTAATGGTTAATGAAATGGATAATATATGCTTAGATTAATAAACATATATTATGCAATGGATAATGAAAGGGAATGATTAATGATTTGATGATGGTAAATGAAAATGCAATGGTAAATGATGATATGGATATGGTAAATGGTAATGCAATAGTATATGGTGATATAGATATTTGTCATGACACATTGTAGTGTTAGAACCATGAGAGGGTTAGGATGATCTTGGGATATGGGTGGGAAGGTTGGTTTAGGGAAGGTTGGGATGGGTTGGAATGGGTTGGGATGGGGGAGAGAATTGGGGTAGGCTGGGATAGGTTAGGATAGGTTGGGATAGGGGATACTAAGTCACTAGACACCACATTGTTAGAGGGGTTTTGTGGGGATGGGTGAAGTGATAAATTTTAGGGAAGGGTTTGTTAGAATGATTTCAAAGTGAAATTGAATGGATGGGGTTACTAGTCATCATTAAATGCAAAGTCCAGATAGTGTTTTTGATGGTTGGGGATGATGGGTAAGTAGGCTTTTGTGTTGACATTTTTGAGAGCATTTCTAGATTTATTATAGCAGAGGGGATATTTTCACCAGGGTATAATGGACCTAGGTGATGATGTATATCCGTCTTTGTATGGACTAGACCTATAAAAAATAGGATGATCCCATGCATGCCCAAGGTGATATAACCTTGCCTAGATGATGGAAGGGGACTCATAGCATAATTTCTTTAGTACATAAGGTGTGTTTAACCTTAAATGTAAAAGAGGAGCAATATGATAGAACCAACCCTTCATCTTCAATATATGAATACCATTCTTGGAGTAATGAGACCAACCCACAAGAACAACATAAAAAACAATGACCATGCCCCATTCTAGGTGTTTTCTGCCACGTACCATGGTATAGTAAGATCAAGGTAGCTTTGGAATGGTCCCTAAAATGAGACAAAAGATAAAAAATCAATAATAAAAAAGACCAACGAACCAAAGAAACAACCATTGTCTCTCTTGCCAAGATAAGTGTTGATAAGATGATGGATTCTGCCTATTGTAGGAATGATATATCCATTAAGGCAAGAATCAGTTGGACGATGTTAGATAAAATTCAAAGGATGGGAAAAAGGATAGTAGGCCATATGTCATGATTATGGTTAGTTTGTTGATTGATGATTTTTTCATGGGATATGATGTTTGTTATGCTTAGCCAATGTATTTCTCTTATATTTAGTAAGCTCAGGGAATAGGGATCATCCAAACGGGTTGGATGGGTGCATCTTTTGTACCTACATACTTGATACTTCCTTCGTATTCTAGATGCGGGTGATGATGAACATATAGTTCTAGTTTAGTAGTGACAATGTAGGGATGGTTTAGGGTGAATGCAGTGATTTGGATCATGAGATGGGATAATTATTGATACAAGTTTGGATGATGGTGTTGAGTTGGGTAATGACTATTTTTGGGATTTTTTCTTTTTCTAATGTTTTTGGGATTTTTTGGATATTTTAATTTTTTTGGATTTTTGGATTTTATAATGTTTTTGGGATTTTTGGGATTTTTTCTATACAAGGGGGCATACAAGAATCCAATAACTCAGGAATATGCCTTTGGGTGGGGGGAATGAAGGGATGGGAGATGTTAAATGTTTTAGGAATTCCAAGCCATGGGATAGGAAGAGTATGATATGGAGTGATGGGATGGATGTGAGGACTTATTAGATGGTGGAATCAGCCACTACACATGGCGCTTGAGACAAGTTTTCACCATGGTACTTATCCAAGGCATCACCTAAGTGATTTTCACCATTAGACGGCTTTATTGCACTCAAATTTTCTTATTTTTTTTGGTTTTTTTTGATTTTTTTTGATTTTTTTGTATTTTTACCTTGGGACACTAGATGGGTTAGGCATAGAATCTTTTTAGGTGCATGATATTCATAGGCTTAACCAAAGGCTACCTCTTAGGTGTTGCAAGCTAGTATGTTCCTGATCCATAGCTAGCTATGATGATATATGGTCCCAACCAGTTGGGTTCAAATTTTCCTTTTTGTGGCATTCTTGTAGGTTCCTTTGGTTCTCCATAAGGACAAGGTCACCTATCTCAAATTTGCCGTTCTTGATTTTCTTGTTGTAGCTTTTGCGCAGGCAGTTTTGATAGGCTTGTAGGTGATTGAGAGCATCCAAACATTTCTCATCTAGGAGTTCTAGCTCATTGAGGCATGCGACTTGATACTCCTCCTCAATTATGATATATTGCAATGATATCTTGAGAGAGGGGAGCTTGACCTCAATTGGAAAGATAGCTTATGAGCCAAATACTAGAGAGTATGGGGTGGCTCCTGTGGGGGTTTGTATGCTTGTGTGATATGCCCATAAGGCAAGGTTGAGTTGAAGGTGCAAGTCACGACCAACTTCTTTAACTATCTTTTTGAGGATGCATAAGATGATTTTATTAGAAGCTTTGACTTGACCATTACCTTGAGGGTAATATGGTGTGGAAAAATGGTGCTGTATGTGGAATTTCTCGCATAGGGTATGGAATTCATAGTTCTTAAATGGTTTCCTATTATTTGTGATGATGGAGAAAGGGATGCCATAATGACATATTATGTAGTGGAGTATGAATTTTGTGATTTGGATGCCAGTGGTATAAGTGAGTGGAATGGATTCTATGCACTTGGTGAAATATTTGGTGGAAGTGATAATGAACTTCTATCCATTAGATGAGGGTGGGTGGTTTTTTCCTATGAGGTCAAGTCCCCAGTATGAAAAGGGCCAAGGGGTTGTTATCGGCTATAGCTCCTGTGAAGGTGAATGGATAAGATCACTGTGTTGTTGACATGGAAATCATTTCTTCACAAAAGAGTAGGCATCTTATTCCATGGTTGGCCAATAGTACACTGTTATGAAAATCTTCTTTGCTATAGTAGGTCCACTAGAATGTGCCCAACAAATACCTTCGTGTACCTCTTGTAAGGCCACTTTGGCTTCCCTAGAGTTGAGACATCGTAAAAGAGTACCGTCAAGATTTTTTTGGTAAAGAGTATCTCCTATGATGGTGAAACGGGAGGCTCAATAGATGAAGGTTTTGCATTGAGTGAATGTTAGGTTGGGTGGAATGATGTTATCATGAAGGTACATGTAGGTCTCTTGATACCATGGAGATAGGGGACCAACAATGTCACATACGAGCTCAGATTGTGGGACATCATAAGTTGGTGTTGGAGGTTATTCAATGAGGAATTCACACTTCTTACTGCCCTTTTTCATGTCAACCAGGGATCCTCTAATAGCCATGGCATCAGTTGCTTTGTTATTCAACCTTGGTATTTTCTCAAAATGGATGTCATGAAAGTAATCCTTGAAATTACCCACCATTAATTTATAGGGCATGAGATTGTCATCTTTAGTCTTGTATTCATTGTTGACTTGTTTGATAACTAGCTGAGAATCTTGATAGACTGTGAGCTTTTCTATTTTCCACTAGATGGCCATGTGAAGTCCTTTGATGAGGGCCTCATATTCTGCTACATTGTTTGTGCATGGAAATGTTATCTTGTGGGATTTTAGAATAGTGTCTCCTTGAGAGGTCACAAACATGATGCATGCCCCCAAGCCACGATGTGTGTAGGATCCATCAAAGTACATTTTCCATGTGTCTATTGTAGGTGCCACTATGAGTATGGATTCATCTAGGAATTTTGAAAGTAGTGGTTGTTCTGTTGGGATAGGTGCATCAACTAATTGATGTGCAACCACTTGTCCTTTGATAGCTTTACTTTCTGTGTATTCAATGTCGAACTCTCTTAGGATCATAACCTACTTAGCCATTCATCCTGTGAGAGCTACTCTAGCCAGTAGATTCTTGGGTGGATCGATCTTGGCAATGATCTTTGTTTTGTGGTTAAGCATGTAGTGTCTTAGCTTCTATGAAGTGAAGATGACTACAAGACATGCTCGTTTAATGGGAGTGTAATTTAACTCATAGGTTACCAAGGTGTGACTGTTGTTGAGATGTACAAAAGTAGGGGTTGCCCATGTCTTGGTGGAATGAGTACAGGAGGCATGGCAAGATATTCTTTCAACTATTCAAAGGCTTTCTAGAACTTGTCATCCCATTTAAATGTTGTATATTTACAAAGAAAGTGTTCGAAAGGTTGGCATTTATTTGCGAGATGTGCTATGAAGCGGCAAATGGATTGAAGTTTTCATTGAAGGCTATGGAGTTGTTTGAGTGTTTTGGGTGGAGGCATGTCCACTATAGCCTTGACCTTTGCAGGGTCTACTTCAATACCTCTTCTTGAGACAATGTGTCCTAGGAGTTTTTCGGAGGTGACCCCAAAGACCCATTTCTTGGGATTAAGCTGAACCTTATACTGCTCAAGTCTATCAAAGATTTTTGCCAACACATTCAAGTGTTCCTCTCTAGTCTTGGATTTTCCCAATAAATCATCAACATAATCTTCCATGATGCTATGGAAAAGGTCATGGAAGATAACAATCATGTCTCTGATACTGTGGCTCCTGTGTTTTTTAACCCAAAGGGCATCACAACCCAATAGTATGTTCACCATGGACATGTGAAAGAAGTCTTGTGCTGATCTTCCTTTGCCATCTTGATTTGGTTGTAGCCAGAGAATCCATCCATAAGGGATAACATCTCATGACCAATAGTAAGATCCACAATGATATCTATGTTGGGTAGCAGGAAGTTGTCTTTAGGGCATGCCTTATTAAGATCCTGAAAGTCTGTGCAACAACGGATGCCCCTAGTGACTTTTGCTATGGGTACAATGTTTGATATCCATTTAGGATAGTCTATAGGATGAATGAAACCCACATCTAGGAGCTTCTTGAGTTCCACTTTGACGAGGAGTGCCACTTGTGGATTCATTTTTCTAAGCTTCTATTTTACTAGTTTCACATTAGGATGTACAACAAGATGATGAACTACTATTATGAGATCTAATCCTAGAATATCAATGTATGTCCATGCAAAGTTATGATGTCTTTGTTTAAAGAAAGCCAAGAAGGCTTCTTGTTCTATTGCTGTGAGGGATTCTACTTGGAATGTGATCTTGGGTGCTTCTTCTATTTAAGGTTCATTTCATGTGATTATTCTACCAGGATCGATGACCTTTCTTGACACATTTCTGAGACTTCGAGGAGATTCATTCTCTCATCCCCTAGCTCCTCAGGGAGGTTTTCACTAGGGGATACATCCTTTATTTTAATTTTTTCATCATTTGAAAGTGACACAAAATGGTTTTTACTAGGGGATGTAATTTTTATGTTCATACTTTTGTGACTAAGAGATTGGATGGTCTTGCCAAAGTATGCTACTGTGTTGATTTCCATTATATATCTAGCTCTATGATCCCCAAGGGGCATGTATTCTCTAACCCCTTAAAATTCTGCAATAGCTTCATTGTTTTGTGTGACATCAAGCATGAGAGGTCCTTGTTGGTCCCAATCTATGAGTTGTGGATAGACCAATGAGAGGTTGGTAGATGTGGATGGCATGGTTGATAGGGTGTAGATGGTGCATATGGTAGATTCAAAGAATTAAATGAAGTTAGTAAATGAGTCTTGGTGGTCCTCTTCATTGATGTTATCAATTATAGGGAAGGACCTAGCATCCTCACTTAAGATATACTCAAGTTCGGTGGGGGTAGATTCTTGTTTTCCATACCCTAACCCATGGAGATAGGGATTCCTTGTAGCTTGAATAGGCTCAATTATTCCTTGTTAATGTAGACCCATATCACCTTGTCCTTTGTAACCCATATGTTTGACAATCTTGAGACCTTTTCCATAGATCTCAGTGGGAATGACAGGAGCTTTTTGGTCATCATTTTCATCCTTGTATAGCCATGAAGATATGTCCTCAAAGACATCTTGTTCCATGAAGTGTTTTCTCTCGAAGAAGATGGCTTGCATTTTATGGTCACCGTTGAGACTTTATTATTCTTAGGGGTACCAAATGTCTTAGGAGATGGTGGGAGTAAGCCTACAGAAAAGGTGTTGTGTAGATCATACTCTCCACATCCCATGTCGCTTACTTTGATCTTCACCTCGAGAGGAGTAGATGTTTGTGACGTGGATGGAATATTGGATGGATCAATGTATGTGATGGATGGTGTAGGTTTGGTGTTGGTGGTAGATGTTTTTATGGTATTGTTATATGAATAGAAAGTTTGATAATGTCCTTCAAAGAAACTATAGTATTGGAAAGGATGGGGGTCGGCATAGATAGTTACTTCTATGCCATTATATGGAAACTTTAAGTATCAGTGAAAAGTGGATGGAACGTCTTGCATGGCATGGATCCAGGGTCGACCAAGGAGAATGTTGTACAGGAGGTCAAGATCAAGAACTTGGCATTTTGTCTCTAAAATATTTTGTCCTAGTTGGATGGGAAGCTCGATGGTGCCTTTGAACAATCTTTCGGTGTCATCATATCCTTTGATAGTTATACACTCACTAGAGTCCACAACCACATAGGAGTATCCCAGGTGTTTCAATAATTTTAGAGTGCAAATATTTAGGCTAGATCCACCATCTATTAAGACTCGTTTGATGGTATGTTTATGGATTAGGACTTTGATGTGAAGGGATTCGTTATGTGAGGCATTAGATGTAGGAAGGTCTTTCTTGGAGAAGGTGAGATGATGGGGTGAAGCGATGTGTCCTACCATGTCTTCTAATTGATCAACATTCAAGTTGGTAGGGACTTGTGTTTCCATCAAGGCCTTGTCGAGGACATCCTTGTGGAGAGGGGATGTGCGGAGTAATTCGAGGATGGAAATTTGAGCAGGAGTTTTTCTGAGATGCTCAAGGAGGTTATACTTTTGTGCAGGTGGAGGATTGGTCTAGGTGTAGATGTAAAGGGTTGATTAGTGGTATGGGCTCCACAGATCGAGATGCGGCCACGACGAGTAGTGACAATGCAATCGGGTGTCTTGACTCTAATGGTAATGGTATTGACATGTTTGGAAGAATCTTCAATTCGACCTATGATGGAGTCGAAAGAAGAGGGAAGTGTCATGACATTGTAGGTTTGGTTGGATGATGAGGCTTTTCTCTTGTTATGGTTGGGAAGTGGATCCTTGTATGCTCCTAAGTTGGCATTAGGTGATTGTTTTTGTGGTTTGTCAATGGTAATATCACCTCTATCTACAAGGTCTTAGATGAAATGTTTCAACCTCATACAATTAGATGTCTAATGGCCTTTTATGTGGTGATATTTACAATAGGCATTTTCATCAAACCAAGAAGGCTTGAATTGATTATTATCATAAGGGTGAATAGGTGGTAAGGTGATTAGATCCACTTTCACGAGGTTTCTCAAAACATCCTCAATGGGTTCACTTAATGGTGTGAATCTCCTTTTGGGTGCATTGTTTTGTTTGGGTGGTCCCTTAGGGATATTTACATTGTTACTTTTGGACAGGTTGGATGGTGTAGGATTTGTATGTGTTAGACATTCTTAACATTGGTAACACCATTATTAAGAGTGTTTTTATTTTTGCCCCAAAAATAGGTTTTTTCTTGGGATGGATTACTGTTGTTGGTGTTGATGTTGTTGCCATTAATTTTGTTATTGTTGTTGTTATAGATTTTTATATTCCCTTTGGCAATAAGGGCTCTTTCAATCATGGTTCCCTTGTTTATGACTTCCTCAAAGGTTGACGCGTATTTGCAAATGGAAACACATTTCTTGGTTTAGATTAGTCACAAACATGGTGACTAGTTGTTTTTCAGGAATAGGCCATGGGAGTTTGCTTGCTAAGCTCCACCTTTGTAAAATGGAAGTGAAGGATTCCCCATTCTTTTTCTTCATGTTGCAAAGGCCAGTAATGGATATCTCATGTTCAAAGTTGTAGGAGAAATGATTTACAAATTTTTGTGCAAGTTCATGGAATGTTTTGATACCGGGGGGAAGGTGAGTGAACCATTCAATGGATTGACCACCTAGGCTCCTAGGAAAGAGTCTCATCAAGCATGTGTCATCGTATGAAACTTCTAGGCAAGCAATATATAATTCCCTAAGGTGTTCCCTAGGGTCCCCTTTCCCTTTGTATTTTTTGAATTTTGGTGTCTCAAAGTTCTTGGGAAAAGGTGGCATGGGTATGGGCAAATATCTTTGAAATAATATTGTTTTCTTTTGTGCTCATGTTGCATATCATCAACCTTTTGGATCAAATATTGCACAATTCTAGGTAAGTCTTAGGTTGGTGGAGGTGGTCGTACATGTGTTTGTTGTTGTTGGATCAATTGTTGGAGGAGATGAGGGAGATTTTTTATGTTGGTTTTGATTTTGATTTTGATGGGTGAGGTATTCTTGGAAAGCAAGGAGTTGTTGTAAAACGTGTGGTGGAATTTGTTGTTGATTGGGATTTTGGACGGAGGATGATACAATAGGTGGTTGTGAGATGGGAGGTGGTTGAGGAATGAGATTTTGGACATAGGTGAAGTTAGATGAGGGGTTGTTGCATGGATTGGTATTAGATGGATTGTAAGGTGGTTGGGAGAATAATTGGGTTATGAATGATATGGTATTGGCATTAAGTTATGGTACACTCATGGAAGCATTTGTGTACATGAAATTATTGGGCATACTAAGGGTAATTTGGGGATTGGATGTGGTTACATTTGATGTGGTTGTGGATGAGGAAGTAGGGTTTGTGACGGTGTTGGAGGTTTTTGATGTGTTAGGGTTGGTGTTGGATGATGATGGTACGACGACACCATTTTGTATGAGGAATTCAAGTACCTATTTGGGTCCTATTTCAGGACTCTATCTAGTATGTCCATGGAATCAACATATTGCATGAAATCTAGGATATCTTGATCCAAATTATTGGTATTGTTTGATGGGCCTTGTGATTGGACTCCAAAAGGATTTACCATGGCATTGGCATCAAAGGATGATTATTGTTGGATTATGGGGACATTATTTTTTATGTATTTGGCATCCCAAAACTAATCCTAAAAGGTTCCATTTCTTTGTTCTTCCTAGCTTGAGACCTAGTCAAGGGCATGCAATGGGTTGGGTATGGATTTATTTGATATGTAAGGCTGACTATGACCTTAGAGAAATGGAAATAGGAATATTGGACACAAAGGTGGATGGATGATGATATTAAAGTTTGGAAAGGATATTGGATATGTGGATAATGGAAGGTAGATAGTTTTAGGCATAATGATTTGATTTGGATAGTTGATTTGGAGGACAAATGATTTGTTGGAATGGATAAGGTTGATTGATGTTGGATAGATTTGTGATGATGTTGTCAAAAGAATGACCAAATCAAAAGGAGGATTAGATAAATCTAGATCTATGGATTGAAAGGATGTTTTCTAATTTACTTAAGGTAGACTAATGACCTTAAGCAAAAGAGAAAAGGGATATTTTTGCTTGAGGGTAGACTAATGACCTCCAAACAAAGATGGGATACCTTAGAGTTTATCAATTTAGGAGTTGTCTAGGCTCCTAAATAAATTTATCTAAGGGGAATAAGGCTAATTTATAACTAAATTTAAGGTAGAAAAAGCCTTAAATAGTTTATAAATTAGGGATGATAAGATCTAGACTTAATTTTTTTGCAAAAACTTTTGATTTGGGGGATATTTTGGATGTTGGAAGTTGATATTTGATGTTGGTGATATGGTTTGTATGAGCTTGACTTAGGATATTGATGTTGAATTTTTTATAAAAGTTTGGCTAATGTTGGTAGATGAAGATGGGAATAATTGAATTGAGGACTAGAGTTGGATTAAGTTTGGATGGATATGGATGGATTTGGATTAGTTAATTTGGGTTTGGATGAATTGTGTTTAAGGTTGGGATGGGTAGACTTGGATCATGGTTTGGATTAGGCTTATGGTTTGGATTCTAGGGCTATGAAACCCTTATGGAAATGGATGAGAATTGATTAATGGATGGGACAAAGGTCCAAGGATCTAATATGAAGATGAGTTTCTCTAAGGTCCAAATGGAATGATGTGGATGAAATTTAGGACAAATATTGTATATGGAAGATGTGATCAAAGGTTTGGGCTCAAAATGGAGGATTCTGATTTTGAGGATTTTGACAAGGTAACTAGATATTTAGGTTGGACAAAGTTCAAGGATCCCATAATAGATCAAAGGACACGTGTAGGATATGGCCCATAGATGGTGCTAATCCTAGGAATTATGGTACTAAAACAGTTCAAGATGGTGCTAAGATAGTGGAATATGGCACTGATTGATGGATAGATGAAATTACATAAACATGCACTACAAGAGAATTTTATGGCATGAAACAGAGAGCTTATGGTGCTAAATGGTGAGTTACTTTAGGATTTTGACTAGGGTTTTGACCACTTTTGGAATTTTTTTGATGTTGGGCTCAAATCTTGGGATCTTCAAAGGTTAAATGTCTTGATTTCAAGGGTTCAAATGTTTGATTTTTGAAAGGTTCAAAATTATTCAAGTTGATAAGGTTCCTTGG
This sequence comes from Cunninghamia lanceolata, assembly GCA_027924645.1. Classification (NCBI taxonomy): domain Eukaryota; kingdom Viridiplantae; phylum Streptophyta; class Pinopsida; order Cupressales; family Cupressaceae; genus Cunninghamia; species Cunninghamia lanceolata. Next base: position 4,006,738 of record BSBN01000080.1, on the reverse strand, counting down.
AAAGTATAAAAAAATCAAACAAGAGAACACAATGGCTTTTTGACTCAAGGTGGACTTTGGATAAATTGGCTTACATGGATTTCAACAAGAAGACACTCCAAGCACATTAACATTCCTAGCATTACTCAAGTGGGATTGTCATACCTTATAGATCTCACAAAGTGGCTATGGGTCAATCTCAATTCATAGTGAACCAAGATTTCCACCCCCACTAATACCTTCATGCCTTAGTTTGGATAGATAGGGAAAGTAAGGTCCTAGACCACCTTACCCCCCTTACCAAGGAGACTTTTGTCTTGCCCAAGGTAGTACCTATCTCAAATAAAGAGGTACGGTGACCCATCTTCCACCTTATTGCAATGTTGTACCACAAGTTATGATGACCAAAAGGTCTTAAGCTAGGCTATTACAGGATTCTAGGGGAGTCCTCTTGCATATTCAAGGTACTTGAGGCCCAAATCCGTGAACGGGGGTGTCCCAATCAACTGACACTCAACCACTTGGCAGACCAAGTATCCTAGAGGTATTTTGCTTGGAGGTGAAAGGTTCCTTCCTTTAAAGCTATCTTTCAAATCACAATGCTTATATACCACGCTGAAACACGCAGTTGAGGTCATCCCTTGGGGTGATGAATTCCCCAAGTAGGCCTCCTAAGAAGAAACTATCCTTTGCCTTTGATCACCCAAGATCAGACTAGGCATGAGGGGAGAGCATACACAAAGAGGATAACCCCTTTGGGATAACACTTAAAAGCAATAAAAAGGTTCACAAATAGACTTTTGATCCCCAAGATCACCCTAAGGTGTGAGGGGAGAGCATACGTCTATAGGTGAACAAGACAATGCAAACAATTGTAAATTTCCAACTAACTACTTTAGTACAACTAAGCTAGTGAAGAAAAACAAATATTTGGCTAACGAATCTGCATCAAACTAGTTAGTAGTTTGAGAAAAAAGATTTGACATGTGTTTTTGATACATGCAAAAAGATGTTAGAACCCTACACACACTCCAAAAAAATGTTAGAATTATGGTGCTAAAACAGATAATTATGGCACTGAAACAATCAAAGATGGCACTAAAATAGTCCTAAATGGCACTAAAGAATAGACATATGGTTCTAAAATAGGATAAAATGGTGTTGAAATATTCAATTTCTAAAAATAGATAGACACTAGACAGCAGGATAAAAATGGTGCTAAACGATAGAAATATGGCACTGAGATACAAAAAGGTGCTAAAATATCAGATTATGGCACTAAATCAATTTTACCTTTCTTACCTTCCTCTCCATTGGTTTTTATGGTGTAATTCTATGTGATTATGGCACTAATCCACGTAGAAGAACTTGGACCTACATAAAAAGACTCACAACTCACACCAAAGAGATCACAAATTTGTTAGAGGGTTTTAAAACCTATTTGAGAACACAATATGTCAGATTGTAACTAGAAAATAGGTTAGTTTATGACAAATGAACAAAAAACCATCTTAAGATTCAACCCTAACACATTTCTATGTAGATTTTGGCATTATGACCTCCTATTCTTGTTGCATTCTGTCAAAAATAGAGAGATAGGAGATAGAACAGGTGGTGAGAAGCAATAATCTTCACTAAAAATATTTATTAGCCAAAAAATGTTAGTGTTTTCACTAGAAATATGGCGCTAAAATAGTTTGTTATGACACTAAATTGTGGGAATATGGTGCTGAACCGAGGACATATGGCACTTAAAGAACTGTACGCCAAAAAAATTCACAAAACACTTAGAAAAAAGGTTAGTTTAGGACCATGGGGTCCCACCGAGTGTGCAAACACAATGTTATACCTTGATCCTTGAATCGTCCTCACTCCTTGATAAGGTGGAAGGAGAAGCACCCTATTCTCCTTAGCTTTACCCAACTAGTACTCAAAATGTGAAGTGCTCTTCAAAGTCAACATAAATTCTAGCATGACTTAGCTAAGATGGATGAAAATTGGGAGAGATATGAAAATGACTTGTATTTATAGGCAAATTAGAGGAGATTTTGATCCAATGGTGGAGATTGAAAGTTGATATCAATGGATGAGATTGGATGTGAGATGAAGGGTTGAGATTTGATCATCAAATTTGGAGGGTGGAGAATAAAAATGAATTTAAAATTAATTTTAGGGAGGACTTTGCATTTAATGTGATTTTGATGTGTGAGGAAATAAAAAATTAATTTCTTTGGGAGGAGGTGGAGTTAAAAATTCCATTTTATGTCAGAATCTGAAGGTCATGTGACACATGCAAATTTTTGGGACCTTACATTTGTAAGCTATTTTTGTGGAAGCTGTTATAACATAAAAATGGAAAGAATGGGTTGGAGGGGTTATTTATTTTTTGAAATTTTTTATTTGTGAGTGTGGGAGAAGGTGTTAAGTGGGATCTGACCAAGTTAATCAAGGTGATTAACTTAATTAATATGGCTGGAGAAAATTAGTGAGTGGGATAATTAAGGTTTATGATTAATTAAATAATGATTTATTTAATTAATCTAGGTCTAGGGGTCATGTAGGCTAGGGTAGCTTATTAAATATTGGCTATTTAATCAAGTAGGCTAGGTGTAGGCTAATTAGTAGGGTAAATTAATTAGATAAGCATGATTTACCTAATTAATGGGATTTAGGAAAGTGGACAAATTAATCAAATAAATATTTTGCATATTTATTTAATTAATTGGGATAGTGTTAGTAAGGTGTAATGCTGAATTAATTTAGTTCCATGGGTTAATTGATAAAGGATGAATGGATGGTTCAGGGGTTAGATAGGATAATTAATTAAATAAAAATTTAATTAATTAATTAGATGAAAAATTAGTGATATGGATGATGCCAAAGAGTGATTGAAGGGTTGAGATATTTTTAGGTGTCTACAATACCTATAACACATACTAGAACATTGTTCTCTATGGAGCCTCTTTTGATGGCTTTGAGGATGGTTCTTATTTGCACACAACTTGCAACACCTAATACATAATCCCTATACAAATATTTTAAAAGGGTAGATATTTTTACTAGCTATGTTGAAATTTTGGCACATTTTTTTTTTCATATTTTCTATCAATAACTTGAAAATAAAAATTAACCTAGAGAAATTGTTTAAAATTTTAAGTGTATTTTTTTGAAAGTGTGTTTCTATAATTACAATGTTCCAGCTTAAAAATAATCCAACAATTCAAATTATGGTACACTATTACAAACAAAAATCTCTCTACAATGGTATCAAATGGAACAAACTCAAGGTAAAAGTAGCATGATTTCAACTCATAGGGTGCAACATAACCAAAAAGAAAAAGAGTTAAGAAGGCACAAGTTCAAATTGCAAGATAACTTGATAACTTTATTAAGAATAGGTAAAATACTCCATCTAATTTAGTGGGTGCAAGATGCACATCGAAAGTAGCAAAGGTGTAATAACTACCTTGGTTACTAATTTTTTTCCTCATACCATTGCACCTCAAGTACTAAATTAATTGACCAAGAAAATTCTATCCAATTTAGAGGTGCCAACTTCATTGGGGTGAGCGCACCAAATTTGAGGATAAAAAAGTGACCAAATCAGTAATTTTGGCAATAACACGATCACGTTATGTTTAAATAGCCATAACATGATCACATTTAGGCTTGGTAAATACCAAACCATAATGTGATCATGTTTTATGGATGCAATCATGTTTTGTTGAACATAAAACATGATCATGTTTTTCTGGAACATAAAACATGATCGCATTTTGTAGAATGTAAAACACGATCATGTTTTATATAACATAAAACACTTATGTAAAACATGATTTTTTTTTATATAAAAACCCTGGTTAGGGACCAGGGACCCATCAAAAATAGGGCCAAACATGCCAGTCTGTAACATCAGTCCAGAAATAGAGAGAAACATATCTGCCTAACTATGATAGTCATTTTAACAGTCAAGGAAGTGGGGCAAATTACCACGGACCACACTCCAACCAGACATAGTCTAACCGTATACAGAAGAAGAAAACAAAAATTAAATGACACTGAGACCACCAACATCTATCCTACTTTTCTTTCTCTCCCTCCAGATCGACAATGCCCTCTTCATCGCATGCACAGGTGTAGAGCGGCTTAGTCCGCGTAGGAATAGGAACTTCAAGTTTTGCAGCCACACCTTCGACCATCCTTCTGGAGTCCAGGACATTTAGTAGAATGTGATGCAAGTGCCCCACTAATGATTCATGGTTCTCCCTATTTGCTTGGATGACTCCACCAGGTCCTGGTGTGTTAACACTGACACAAGATCGACCGATAGCATGGTTGCCACCGTAATAGACTGGGTGGCACTAGAAACATTCCACCAGCCTCTGGAAATCCTCGAGTCAAGAAATAAGTGAGCCATGACTTCTTGAACATTAACCCCTTCCTGGCTATCAACTTCCTTTGTAACCTTGAGTAGTCAGAATAGCCATTCATACAGGATAGGATTCCTGATCTCCTTCTCAATGTTCTTCATAAACCCTTCCATTGCAACCTTTGCTGGGATTTTCTGCACTCTGTGCTGCGAAGTGTACTTCCTTTTCATTCGACCACCAATAGACTTATTGACACCAAAGAAATGAATTTGCCTACGAGGAGCTACACGATACCTCACCTCCTTACCCTTGGAACCCGAACCCTCAGCCACACCTCCGTCCATCTCAAACTCAAAAACAAGCAAGAATGCAGAAACTGGAGAAGACCACAAATCATAAAGGCAAATTGCCTTTTGCACCACTCCATGTTTAGAATTGATAGAAACCTACCAGCTTTCTAATCACACATGCCAAACAACTCGCCACCTTACATCATAATGACTGATTAATGTGCTATCCCGTTATCGGGAATGTAAAACATGATTTTTATTTATAATTATAAAGTTTGACTTAAACTATTTCATTGGAATTTTAACTTTAGTCAAACTTAATTTATATTATTGTTTTCAGTAAATTGTAAATCATTTTGTTTAAAATTAGAAAGTTTGACATAGATTTTTATTAGTACTTATAAATGTGCATAAATTATGTCTATTGTTTCATTATATAGTCAACAAAGTGTTAAAAAAACAAAGCAATAGATTGAGAGAGGGATAGATAAATAGATAGAGAGATAGAGAAGGGGAGAGGGAAAAGAAGAGATAGAGAGATAGAGGGGGGAGTTATGGAGATATAAAGAGATATAGATAGAGAGGGATAAAAATGGACAAAGAGAGAGATAGAGAGATAGCCATAGAGAGAGTGAGAGAGATAGACATAGAGAGAGTGATAGAGATAGAAAGAGATAGAGAGAGGGAATGATAGAGAGAGATAGAAAGGGGGATATTGAGAGATATAGATAGAGAGGGAGATATAGAGAGATAGATAGGGAGAGAGAGAGGGAGAAATAGATAGAGATAGATAGAGAGAGATGGAGAGGGATGTGTTGGTGCTCAAACATGTAGTTCCACCAATCCTAAAGACTCAACACCAGAACCTAAGGCCAAGGATATGTCGTGCTTGGGTAATAGGTAAGGTTTATGATTAGACAATGGCATGAATGGACCAATTTCTATGAGTGGGTAAAGTCACCTTCATCTTTTGGCTCTGCAAGGCTAAGGGGGGTTTTCCTTGAGGTCTCAATAGCATAAATAACAACTCAAACACTAGGCCCTTAAGTAACCATACCCAATGTGCTATGAACCTCCATAATTGTCACTAAGTTCATGTCAACACTAGCTACATATAGACCTATCAAACCTTTTATAAACATATGGAAATTCACTCTTATCCTACACCTAAAGATGAAAACTATATTGTATTTCTTCAATAAATAAATCCACTTAGCATTGCATACATAGGGACAAAAGGGAAGAACACACATGCATGATTTTCTAATGATGTTCAATTTCAGAATTACATAAGGTATGACTAGGTTTACAATACTGAATCATGAAAGCATGGAAAGACTTAATCTACCTATTAGTAATAGAAGAGAGGGAGATTAATAATTTTAAAAGTGTCGGCCTTTCACCAATCAGACTGGTGCCTGCTCCATTGGGCAATAGAGTCATGGATTTGCAAAAAGGAAAGAGATGCAAAAATGAAAACATAAATGGAATCTATTGTGCATCATCATACAATACATATATATCATCTCATGTAATGGACATACTCAGTAATCCAAATAGAAAAACAAAAACCCACATTGAATAGAAAGAAAGAGCATTACAAAAGCTTTGCAATGAATTAAAATACTATCACATACTTCTCTAGCTTTTGTTACAATCATACCAACAAATGTGGCAAGAGAGTATGGATGAGTAGGTTCAAATACCTTCCTAAATAATTACAATCTACCTTGGAGACATACCATTACATGTACATGTCTTTGAATAACCTTCCTATGCTTAACACAATGCATTTCATCCCTTTACAAATCATACTGCATCATTTAATGCCCTAGAACACTGTTGAACACTTGTAGTCTAGAAATTAGTTTAATGACCAACCTTTTTCACATATTAAGAACATGTATATTTAGCATTACAATTCACTATTGCAGCCCAGATGTGGATATGGAGTAGTCAACAAGTTTGCAGGCTGCTTAGACATGTTGTATCAGAATCACATGCATTGCACCAAAAAATATTACATATTTGGAGCATTTGCCCATGCCTTGGTACAATGATTTCATCATGGAGGGGCCTAAAATAGTCTTGGGACATATGGATCTCACCTACCATTTCATCGAGCTTCTAAATGATCATTAATGGTAGACCTAAGAGTCATTGAGGTGTCGCATTACATTTTTGAGCACTTCTATACAATCCATTGGATTTCAGGTTCCAGAGGATTGATGAACCATAGGACATAGGAACTAGGGATCGAGAGGAACCAGGGATGTGCAAACAAGAAGGGGAAAAAGACTAGGTCCAAGATTCATATAGGAATCAAGACCGAGAATGCAAGAGGGTTGGGTCTGAGATTTATAAATGAATCAGGACTAGGAAAAAGAGGGGGACCAGGTCTGAGAAATGAATCAAAATTGGGAATAGGATTAGGTCCAGGACTAGGAAGAAGGATCAAGTTTGGGAAATGGGGAGGAACGAGGATGAGGAACAAAGTAAGAAGGGTGTGGGAAACTAGGTTTTTAGGGAACCAAGGGATGAAGGGATAAGGTGCAAAAGTTCTAGCAGAACCCAAAAACCTAAAAGGATAGAGGATGCGGAGAAAGTGGACTTTTTGAGGAACCAAAGGATAAAGGACAAGGTTCCAAGGTTCCTAGAAAACCAAAAAATCCAAAAAGGCACAAAAAGCATGAAAATAGCTCAACACTTAGAAATTTCCTCGCCATGTACAAGCTGACATTATCAACACCATTTGGAAGTTGAAGAAGCAAACCACCAGGGATCAAAATTCTGAAAGAATTATAGATGAGAGGACAAGGTGATGAGAAGGTCCAGGCTGGGAAAAATCCTTGGCCTGAAACATCTGCATGTTCCCACAAAACCCAAAAATCTGCCAAGGCCAAAAATGCTTCAAGAAGAACCAAACTTAGAAATTCTTTAATATTTTGGAAACTTCAGGACTTGACCAAGGCATGGGGAAGGATAAAAACAACAATGGGGAACATTCCATAGGAAATTTTGCAAATTTTAGTATAAGGGGGCCCAAACTTAGGATTTGGCATAACCCATTGAAAGCTTTGTTGATCAGATACTAATGATGGGATATACCTGACTACTGCAATAGGTGGGCACCAAAGTTAGGATTTTTGAAAAACATTCAGGAACATGCCAATAGGGTGGAGATGGATGGAGAGATAGAGAGGGAGAGATAGAAAGGGAGGGAGGATAAAGAGATAAAGAGATAGATAAAATATAGAGATATAGAGAGGGGGTGAGAGGGGAAGATAGAGAGATATACATAGAGAGAGGGAATGAGATGGGGGAGATTGAGGGATACAAATAGAGAGAGGGGAGATTTAGGGATATATATATAGTAGAATAAGCCTTTACAAAAAGTGCTTCAAACTTTGAAAATCTATAATAATCCTTTTCTAACATTTCAATTTATGTTTGCATGGAGGAATTCTTGTTTAATCATCATATTCAATAATAAGATTATGCACATTTTAAAGTCTCATAAAAAATGATAAATGACACATTGAATGAAACTGTGGGATGTGCTACCTTGCCTTTAGAGGTTGGTTCAAAATCTAGTGCAAATTTTATGCCACATTAATCCTTCTTCGAAGAGATTTGTGTTGAAATGCATAGGACAATTGAGAGGGGGGGGATGAATCAGTTGTCACAAAACTTTAACCACTTATGAATATCAAAACATCCAGTTCTTAATCATTGTTATTAAGATTAACCATGAAAGCATAAAACAAGAAGCTCAACACAATAACACATGAGACACCAAAATTTTTATGTGGAAAACCCTATAAGGGAAAAACCACAGTGGGTGTTAGCCCACAAAAATAAATAAGTTATAGAAATATAAAAAATCAGAGGCTTATTGCCTTATGACTCATTTCCCAAAATGCTCATTACAAATGTTAGGGCTCATTGCTAAGATTGACTCACTGCTAAGGGGTGGCTCACTACTAAGGAGTGGTGAACTGATTTGATAGCATCTACTTCATTCCTAGGTTTAATTCCATTGAAGCACAATGTAATGCCTTTGCTCTACTCTTCTTACACCTTCATACATATCTTTTCATTTTCACTCAAGGACATCTTTTTTGCAACTACATTACATGTTTTTATACAACTCATCAACCTTGGAATGTACATCAAGGTCGGCATTACATTCATCAACCATTGGAACAGTCTCCAAGGTCGGCATTACAAACATACATATAAATAGGTCTGGACCTAAACAAGATTAGCTAAGGGAAAGATGTATGTGGATCACATTACACCTTAGTTGGGACTCAAAAGCAATCTTCCACGCCACAACATGCTTCCACAATCTTCAATGCATCTCTGCAAGTAGTGAAAACAACCAGGTCGGCCAAGATTGGTGTTAACATTAAGTCTTCTAAGAACAGTCTTCTTCTACAATCCAAATTTCTCTTGTCAAACCAATCCAAAGGTAGGAACCTGATTAGGAGACATCCACAAGTACATTATAATCACCTGGAACAACCGCATAATCTCTAACCACTCTGTTAAGAAGATTCTTCAAACTGGAGCACATGGACAACACTGTCATCTATTGTCATAAGGAAAAGATCGCTTGCAGACCACCAAATCATGAACCATTGGAGTTGAAGGCACTTATCATTATTATAAACTTGATTCCAGAACTGCAGATTGAAATACTTAACTACAGAGGAATGCAGAGCCTAATATATTCTCCCTGTCACCACCAAATATACAGAAAAAACAATTTTCACTTTGGTGAACATAACTCACTCAAATATTCATACCGGAGGCTCAAACTTGGAGTATAGCATCTTCAGACATGCATCTAAAAAACTTCCAATCCACAGATAATAATATTCATTCTACAGGAAATGCAGAGCAATCTATCAAACTGTTCTGTTGCATTAGAAATACTTATTATCTTCAACACTTAACTCATTACAAGCAAGCATCACAACAAGAGCACAATTGACACCAATGACAACACATATATGTTGACATCAATGACAACACAGATATGTTGACATTAATGGCAACACTGATATGTTGACATCAATGAGAACACTGATTAGGCACATACTTGCAACAATCTCCCCCTTTGTCATTGATGGCAACATATGATGTGAAAAATTGTAGAAACCATCAAGACAAGATACTCCCCCTTTCTTTCTATACATCTACACTCTTTCTCCCCTTGATTTTTTCACATGATTTCTCTCCCCCTTTGACATCAATGGAAAAGGGCACATACTTACACTTTGCTGCTCTGATCAAACTAAAATTTTTCTTCTATCAATACTTACTGCTTATTATCTAGCTACTCCCTCTAAGAAGTAGCCCTCAAAACATCAATCTAGGTCAATGACTGAGACTCTAGGCACCACTAGATTGATGCATTCTTATGCATCTTAGTTCAGAGCAGGAGGGGTAATAACCCCTAATTTTTTTCTGAGATATTCAAAGGTATCCTTAGGTAGAGGCTTAGTTAATATGTCTACAATCTGATCCTTTGTGGACACATATTCCATCTTTACTTCATTCTCTGTCACCTTTTCTCTCAAAAAGTGATACCTTATTGATATGTGCTTTGCTCTTGAGTGCATCACTAGATTCTTTAAAATGTTTATGGCACTTGTATTGTCACAAAATATTGCAATTGGATCATCATACACAACTCTTATGTCCTTCAAAGTCTGCTTCATCCATAACACTTGAGTGCAACAACATGCTGTTGCAATATACTCTTCTTCTATAGTAGACAGGGAGATTGAATCTTGCTTTTTGCTCAACCATGAAACCAATCTATTTCCCAAGAAGAAGGCACCTCCACTTGTACTTTTTCTATCATCAACATCTCTGGCCCAATCTGCATATGTATAAGCACTAAGAGTAAAATCATTATATTTTGGATACCATAAGCCATGGTCTGATGTGCCTTTCAGACATCTCAGAATTGTCTTGACTGCCATCACATGTGATTCTCTAGGATCTTCTTGAAATCTTGCCACAAGAAGTACTGCATGCATTATATCAGGTCTGCCTTGAGTTAAATAAAGTAATCCTCCAATCATAGATCTATACGTCTTCTGATTAGTCTTAGGTGATTCATCAATTTTACTTAATTTGCAGCCAGTCACCATGGGAGTACATACTGATTTGGAGTCCTCCACCCCAAACTTCTTCAACAACTCTTTCTCATACTTAGATTGAGAAATGAAGAATTCCTTTATCTGATTGAGTGATTTGCAGACCTGGAAAGAAATTCATTTCACCAAACATAGACATCTCAAATTCATCTTGCATTTCTTCTACAAATTTCATGCACATACCATCATTTCCTCCAAAGATAATGTCATCAAAAAAAACTTCAACAATTAGGATTTTATTATTGTTGATTTTGAAATAGAGATTACTATCAGTAGTGCCTTTATTGAACCCTAATTGCAATAAGTATTTGTCTAACCTTGCATACCAAGCTCTAGGGGCTTGCTTCAGTCCATATAATGCCTTCTTCAGTCTGCACATCATATCACCTTGTTTTGATAACTGAAACCCTTCCAGTTGCTCAATGTAGACATCTTCCAACTCACCATTTAAGAATGCAGAATTCACATCCATCTAATACACTTTGAAATCTTTGTGAGCTGCAAATGCCAAAAATATTTTGATTGCTTCAATCCTAGCCACTGGAGCAAAAGTTTCTTCAAAATCTATTCCTTCAATTTGAGAATATCCTTTGCACACAAGCCTTTCTTTGTTTCTTACAACTTCTCCATTTTCATTTAGCTTATTCCTAAAGAACCCATTTAGTTCCAATGACATTTTTATCAGCAGGTCTAGGAATCAATTCCCAGGTTTGATTCTTCTCTATCTGCATCAGTTCTTCTTCCATGGCTTTTACCTAGTTTTCATCATTGCAGGCTTCACTCACAGTTTTTGGTTCAACCTTTGAAAGCAAATAGTAATTCACTTGTTCTTCTGCAACTCTTTTCCTTATCAACACCCCTTTGTTTTTGTCACCTATAATATAATCTTCAGAATGATTAATCCTTACATACCTTGGAGTCTTGACAATACTTTTCGGAGCCTCTTCTTCATGCTAACTATCTTCTTGCTCAAATTTTTCTTCATTTTCTATAATCACAGGTTCATTTGGTTCATAACAACTCAGATATGATATTCTTTCCATGCCTACATCTACATTCACATTAGCACTCTCAACAATCTTATTCAGTCTCTTATTGTAGCACCGGTAAGCCTTACTCTTGGTAGAGTAACCAAGAAAAATTCCTTCATCACATCTAGCATCAAACTTGCCCAGTTCTTCATCTCTTCTGATATAACATTTGCTTCCAAAAAATTTGAAATACTTCACTATAGGAACTCTTCCATACCATAATTTAAAAGGAGTTTTAGAGCTATTACCTTTGACTTGAACTTTGTTTAGGATGTACACAACCATATGTATGGATTCTCTCCAGTATACTTCCGGTAGGTCATCTTCCTTTAACATAGTTTTGACAGCTTCTTGAACTGTCCTATTTTTTCTTTCAACAACTCCACTTTGCTGAGGAGTCCTAGGTACAGACAACTGTCTCTTTATCCCTTGTTCTTCACAAAAAATATTGAATTCATTTGATGTGAACTCACGTCTTCTATCAGACCTCAGGCATTTGATCCTTAATTCTAACTCATTCTCAACCATTGCCTTGAAAACTTTGAACTTGTTTAGGGCTTTAGATTTTTCTTTTAGAAAAGTGACCCAAGTCATTCTAGAATAGTCATCAATAAGCAACATAAAGTACCTGTCACCTTGAAGACTTCTTGTTCTTGTGGGACCCCACAAATCTGTATGTACCAGATCCAACAATACAGCAGAGAATTGTTCTTTGCTTTTGAAACTTGTTTTTGTTTGTTTCCCAAATTGACACTCATTGCAAATGGTGTTGGCTGGCTTCACAAGTTTTGACAGATCTCTTATAGTCTGTGCAGAACTTATTTTCACCAAATTGTCAAAATTGATATGACACATCCTTCTGTGCCACAACCAACTCCTATTTGTCTGAGCCATTAACAAATAATCATTAGTTCCTCTTAATTGGTAGATGTTACCTCTAGTCTTCTTATCAGTAGCAATCACTATTTCAGAGCTTTCCATGATTTTGCATCCATTGTCTTTGAATCTCAGATCATAGCCTTTTTCACACATCTAGCCAACACTTAGAAGATTATGCTTTAAACCCTTCACATATAGGACATTATCAGTGTTGTGCTTTCCATGAAAAGAAATAGATCCTTTTCCACAAATCTTACTAGCTGCATTATCTCCAAACCTAACCAGTCCTTCATCATACTTTTCCAAATTTACAAACTTACTTTTGTCACCGATCATGTGATGAGGGTATCCATTGTCAATAATCCATTCATCCTTATCTTTCTCAACCTGAACAACCAAAGCACTTTCTTCCACTGGTTTTTCTTCCTTCACACAGCTAGTAGGATTAGTAGACACATGTTCTTCTTTAATTGTAATAAAAAAGCACTCATTTGCACTAGTACTAGCATCATCAAATTCATCATCTATCACACCTTCATCATCAAGATCTCTAACATAGTAGCATTTCTTTGGAACCCTAGGTTTACTCTCAAATCTTTTTCTATTTCTTTCAATTCTCTCAGAAAAGCTAGAAGCATAGTGACCAATCTTACAACATGAAAAATATTTGAAAGGTAATTTTCCTTTGAACTTACTAGAACCTCTTTGTAGTCTATCAACAAAGTTAGCTTCAATTTCATCAAACTCATCATCAGGTTCCACCTTGTATTTTTCAGCTCTGGAAATCTTCTCTGAAGTACTGACTTTGAAAGTAGTTTCAATCTTCAACAAGGCATCACCAAACTCTCTCATCTTAAAGGCTATAAGCTTTCCAAGCAGCTGATCCTTAGTGACATCTTGCACTGTCATTACTTCTTCAATTTCAACTACCTTGTGACTGTAGGACTTGGGTAGTGACCTAAGAATTTCCATCACAACTTCCTTCTCATCAATAGTTCCTCCCATATCTTTTATTCCATTGACAATTTTATCAACCTTTTGCATGAAGACAATTATGTTTTCATCTTCGTTCATTTTTAAACCTTCATATTTCAATTTCAAGCCTTGCAATTTTGCACTCTTTACCGAATCATCTCCTTCATACAAATTTTCCATCTTTTCCTAGACTTCATGAGCAGATTCCAGACCCATGACTTTTATTAACTTAGTGTTAGACAAGGCACTCAATAGAACATCTCTAGATTTTATGTTTAACTCATATTCTTTGATTTCATCTTTAGTTTGCAAACCATTCTGAGGCAAGGTATACTTTGTCTCTGTCACTTTCCATACTTTATAACCAAGACAAAGGAGGTGGCTTTTCATTCATACCTTCCAGAGAGCATAATTCGTTCCATCAAATTGCCGAGCTTCCTTCCTGTAAGACATCCTGGATCTTCCTCAAATGGTTAGGCTTTCTTTTGACGAACTAGCTCTAATACAAATTGGTGAAATGCACAGGATAATTGAGAGGAGTGGGGGTGAATCAGTTGTCACAAAACTTTAACCACTTATGAATATCAACACATTCAATTCTTAATCACTGTTATTAAAATTAACCATGAAAGCATAAAATAAGAAGCTCAACACAATAACACATGAGACACCAAAATTTTTACGTGGAAAACCCTATAAGGGAAAAACCACAGTGGGTGTTAGCCCACAAAAATAAATAAGTTATAGCAATACCAAAAATCAGAGGCTCACTGCCTTAGGGCTCACTACCCAAAATGCTCACTGCAAATGTTAGGGCTCACTACCAAGATCGGCTCACTGCCAAGGGGTGGCTCACTACCAAGGAGTGGTGAACTGATTTGATAGCATCTACTTCATGCCTAGGTTCAATTCTATTGAAGCACAATATAACACCTCTACTCTACTCTTCTTCACCTTCATACTTATCTTTTCATTTGCACTCAAGGACATCTTTTTATAGCTAAATTACATGTTTTTATACAACTCATCAACCTTGGAATGTACATCAAGGTCGGCATTACATTCATCAACCATTAGAATAGTCTCTAAGGTCGGCATTACAAACATACATAGAAATAGGTCTAGACCTAAAAAAGATTAGCTAAGGGAAAGATGTATGCATATCACATTACACCTTAGCTGGGACTCAAAAGCAATCTTCCACGCCACAACATGCTTCCACAATCTTCAATGCATCTCCATAAGTAGTGAAAAGAACCAGGTCAGCCAAGACTGGTGTTAACATTAAGTCTTCTAAGAATAGTCTTCTTCTACGATCCAAATTTCTCTTTGCAGACCAATCCAAAGGTAGGAACATGATTAGGAGACATCCACAAGCACATTGTAATCACCTAGAACAACCGCATAATCTCTAACCACTCTGTTAAGAAGATTATTCAAACTGGAGCACATGAACAACACTGTCATCTACTGTCATAAAGAAAAGATCACTTGTGGACCACCAAATCATGAACCATTAGAGTTGAAGGCACTTATCATTATTAAAAACTAATTCCAGAACTGCAGCCTAAAATACTTAACTGCGGAGGAATGTAGAGCATAATACATTCTCCCTGTCACCACCAAATATACAAAAAAAAATAATTTTCACTCTAGTGAACATAACTCACTCAAATATTCATACTGGAGGCTCAAACTTAGAGCATAGCATCTTTAGACATGCATCTAAATAACTTCCAATCCACAAACAATAATATTCATTCTACAGGAAATGCAGAGCAATCTATTGAACTGTTCTACTACATAAGAAATACTTATTATCTTCAACACTTTACTCATTACAAGTAAGCATCACAACAAGAGCACAATTGACACCAATGACAACACAAATATGTTGACATCAATGACAACATTGGTTAGCCACATACTTGCAACAATTTGATATTTTACTTGGTATACCTTGGATATAGAAATGTAAAGAAATCCCTTCTATTTTATATAAATGTGCATCAAGTGGTATAAGGAAGAACAACTGAGAGAAGAATTGACAAGTTATAAGACCAAGTGAGCCTATAGTGATAAAGTCTAAAATTACTTATGCACATTCCTATTTTAAAGAACTTGACAAAGCAAGGCCTAAAGCACTTCAAATTATAGAACCTCCAATTAATGTGCATAAAGGAATTGATATTTTTACGCCTTTAGGAGATGCTTATGAAAAACAAATTACTCATGTGTCAAGGAAAACAAAAAAAATAAAATTATTGCAAATGATAAGGAATTTAATCATATTTAAACTTTTATAAGAACTTATTCTACTTGGGTCCCAAACAAAGATTTACAATGCAAAATTATACACATGTAGATGTCTACAAAGAAGTAGGAATAATGGGTAAATAAAGATAAATCAACACTTCCACCACTTTCTAACACATTTGTTAAAGGTTCTACAATGCATAGCAATGAGAAATTAATTCTACATGATCTAGAGAGAGAGGCAGATAGATAGAGAGAGGGGGGAGGGAGGGAGTGAGAGAGATAGAGAGGGAGAGAAATAGAAAGGGAGATAGAGATACAGAGAAAGAGGGAGAGAGATAGAATGAGATAGCTACATAGAGGGAAGATAGAGAGATAGAGGACATGTAGAAAGACACTCTTCCTCTATATCTCTATCCTCCCTCTGTCTATCTCTCCCTCCCTCTCTATCTCTCTATATCTCCCTCCATCTCTCCCTCTCTCTATCTCTCTATCTCTCCCTCCCTCTCTATCTCTCTATATCTCCCTCCATCTCTCTCTCTGTCTCTCACTCTATCTCTCCCTCTCTATCTCTCCCTCTCTCTATCTCCCCCTCTCCTCCTCTCTATATCTCTACTCTCCCTCTATCTCTCTATCTCTTGATCATCACTATCTCTCTTTCTATCTCTCCCTCTTTATCTCTATGTCTTTATCTTTCCATCCACCCCTCTCCATCCATTTTTTTATTATATGGTGAATAATCATGCTACAACAGGGGTTGTAGGTACCCGCAGCAACGTAAAACATAAATTATGGTGACCTTGTTAGCCATGGACCCCAAAGTATTTAATAAGGGAGTTGCCTATTATTTAATAAAGGCATTGGTAGTTATTTTATTTTTTGGCCAATATGTAAAAACCCTCTTTGTGTAACCACCATAAGGCTTGATAAAAAGGTGGTTGGAGAAGGCATAAAGCTAAGAGTCACGGTTGAGATTGTAATGTAGTATTGCAGTGGTATTGAACAATGTAGATTGTTGGTTGTAATTAGTTTTTCTAGATAATAATATTGGATGGCTGTGTTTGTGGATGTAGCCCACATTGGGTGAACCTTGTTAAATATGTTATGTTCATTTGTGTTATTCTTCAACCTGCATATAATTGTTAATTGCATTGCTCTGATATGCCATTAAAATCCTAACAACTGGTATCAAAGCCATGTGATTTGGTGAATTGGTAGGGAATTTTAGAGTTGAGTGGGAGTAATGGAAGAAGGTAAATTCAAGGTCAAGAAGTTCAACGACCAAAATTATCAATTATGGAAGATGCAGATGGAAGATTACTTATATCAAAAAGATTTGTGGTAGCCATTGCAAGGAAAATCAAAGAATCCAGCCACAATGCTAGATGAAGAATGGGAGAAACTAGATATAAAGGCATTGGGAACCATTCGATTGTGCCTAGCACCATCTGTGGTGTTTAATATTTAAAAAGCATCAACTACTGATGGATTGATGACAGCATTGGAGCAGTTGTATGAAAAATCCTCAGCCTCAAATAAGGTATTTCTAATGAAGCGCTTGTTTAATATAAAAATGATTGAAGGAGGGTCAGTTATAGACCATTGAAATCAATTTAATACAGTTAGTAGCCAATTAAATTATATAAAGGTGAATTTTGATGAAGAGGTGAGGGCTCTCTTGATTTTATGTTCTTTTCTAGAAAGCTAGAATAACTTAGTCATGGCTATAAGTAACTCTATCTCTGGTTCAAATACATTAAAGTTTGATGATGTTGTTTGTTTTATCTTAGCGAGGAAATGCGACAGAAAAGCACAGGTGAGACTTCAACATCAGATAATGTTTTGAATGTAGAGAACAGGGAAAGATCAAAAGAGAGGAAAAATCCCTACAAATCATGGGAAGTCACAAGGGAAGAAGGGCATATCTCAATCCAAAGGAAAGAAGGATTGCTAGCACTGTGGAAAGCCAGGGCACTTGAAAAGGGATTGTTGGTCTTAGAAAAAGAAATAAGGAGACACACAACAAGATGACAGTAAGGAATCTAATGTTGCGAGTAATAAATTACAAGATGCTTTAATTCTATGTTTAGATAGTGCAAATGATTCTTGGGTAATAGATTCAGGGGCTTTGTTTCATGCCACACCCCATAGGAAATATTTCCTAGATTATGTTCAAGGTGATTTTGGATAGGTATATTTGGGTGATGATGAACCCTGTCAGATTGTTAGAAAAGGGAAGATAAAAATTAAATTGTAGAATGGAAATCAATGGTTGCTACAAGAGGTAAGGCATGTTCCAAATTTGATAAGGAATTTAATTTTTGTAGGACAACTGGGAAGTGAAGGCTGTATAGTTACTCTTTCAGACAAACTTTGGAAGGTCACTAAAGGTGCACTAGTAGTAGCTAAAGGTGAGAAGGTAGGCACATTGTATTTGTGTATTGGTAATACTTATCCCACCCTTGTTGCTATAGAAACAACTGCTATAGGAACAACTACAAAATAAGTTGATGTAGGGACAACTATAGCAATTGCTGTAGGAACAGGTACAACAGTTGTTCCAAGAACAACAGGGACAACTAAAACAGTGGATGCAAGAACAAAATAAACACTTACATCAGTTGTTGCAGGAACAAATGCAGAACTGTGGCATAATAGACTTGAGCACATGAGTGAGAAAGGGATGAAGATCCTTCACTCCAGAAAATTGCTGCCAAGACTGAAACAAATTGTCTTGGAATTCTGTGAAAATTGTGTCTATGGGAAACAAAAGAGAGTCAGATTTATCAAGGTTGGGAAAGAGAAGAAGAGTGAGAAGTTAGAGCTTGTGTATTCCAATGTATGGGGACCAACTTAGGTATCATCTCTTGGTAGCTCTTGTTATTATGTTACTTTTATTGATGATGCAACTAGGAAAACATGGGTGTATTTCCTACAAAGAAAATCAGATGTGTTTGAAACTTTTAAGAAATGGAAAGCTTTGGTTGAGAATGAGATAGGGAAAAATGTGAAATCTCTTAGATCTGATAATGGAGGTGAGTACTGTAGTAGAGAGTTTGAGAACTATTGTTCATATTGTTACGTCATAAAATGTCCCCTTGGGGGCTTTTCCCTCTTAAGGTTTAGCTCCCAGGTCTTGTTTATGCATTTAGAGTATCTTTCATGTTAATCTAACTTTCTGATGAGAAAACCCTGAAGTTCCATGGCAATTTGGACTCAGGGGATGCACTTATGACAAACCCTGCATAAAATAGGGGTGGACTTGGGTGCCCATGCCCTAGTCCTACCTTATTTAGGTCAGGACCAATTTCAAAGTGTCGGTTTGTGATCGTTATTTAGGTCCTATACCGACACGGTAAGTTTCAATTACAAAATTCTTGGTGGGAATGTTTGTAGTTGCATATATAAACATGTTTAGACATTCATTTGTAAACTAGATGTCTACTAGATGATCATTAGATGACTTTGGCATACTTGTTACTTGGAGCATTCAAAATATTCATTGTGTTGCAGAGCAGAGTATTGTTTTTGTATTTGTGTTTGCAGATTTGGGCATTCATCTCCTCATGGCATGAAGAGATTCTTCCTCCCATGAGATCTTCACTACAAGATGATATCAATTGTGTTTTCAATCATTTATCATTTGAATTTTGCCTCTATCCCGCAGCGATACACACTCTTTATCTGATAACGGTGTTTGGAAGACTTGAATGTCTCTCTGGGGCTTGACTGAGGCAAGCCTCTAAACACCACAACCCCTGACCCATTTTTCTGTGATTGCAAGTTACAGGTTGCAGGAGTAGGAAAAGTGGAGTTGTAGGAAAGCAGTGTAGACTGTCAGATTTACAGATCTGAAGAGAAAATGTGGACCTGGACTTGAGCACCCGCTCATTAGTCCTTCGGATCCCACAATTGAAGAATCTTCAAAACAATAGGAACATGTTGCAGACAAGGTTTCCAGATCTCGACAAAAAGTATGGCACTGGACTAGGGTGCCCGCTCATTAGTCTCTGACTATTCCTCTTTTTGAACTTCAAAATCTGGTATGCATTTGATTATCATTTAGTATCTCTGTGTGCAAGCATTTTCTATGATTTGTCCGTTTGCTTTTGAATTTGCATAATTAGGGTTTTAAGCATAATTGGGCATAATTGAACAATAAATCTACACAATTCCAATCTTCCCTACATTCCAATTGACTAAAGGCCTAACAGTAGATTCCTACTCGACCTAAAGTTCTTGAATGTTTAAGGTGAAAGGAGGATTCACACAAACCATCTAATAAAAAACCCTCTTACCAATTTTACCTTAAACACATACAATGGAATCCATAGGCAAAAAATAGTTCTAGGAACTCCATAAGAAAATGGTGTGTCTAAGAGGATGAATAGGACAATCATGGAGCATGAGATTGCATGTTGGATTGCATTTACATTTCTGGGCAGATGCTGTACATACTGTTGTTTATTTAATCAACAGAGGACCTTCAAATCCTTTAGATGGTGGTATTCTAGAGGAGGCATGGATAGGTAAGAAGATTAATTATTCTTTTATGAAAACCTTTGGTTGTGAAGCATTTGTCTATGTTGACATTGAAAATAGAACCAATCTTGATGCTAAATCTCTAAAATGTTCCTTCATTGGATATGGGATAGATAACTTTAGTTATCAATTATGGGATTATGAAGATTAGAAAATTATTAGGAGCACAGATGTTATATTTGATGAGAAGGTCATGTATAAAGATTAGTTGTAGGAAAAGAAGCATGAATAGACAATAAAGGAATATGTAGTGCTTGATGAGATTCCAGAAAATAAAATGCCATTGGTACCTAATGTTCAACAACAACATGATATCCCACAAACTCCTGCAAGTGTTAGACATTTTACAAGGTTAAGTAGACCTCTAGAAAGAATTTCTTCTTCATTATATTCTATTTTATAACTGATTCTGGTGACCCTGAAGGTTATGAAGAAGCAATGTAGGTAGATGCCAAACAACAATGGGAGCAAGGCATGAAAGAGGAAATGGATTCCTTGCTGCAAAATCAGAGTTGGGACTTAGTCCAATTACTTGCAGGTAAAATAGCTTTTCCAAATAAATGGGTTTACAAGTTGAAGGAAGAGGAAGGAGGCAAGAAAATATATAAGGCCAAACTTGTGGTAAAAGGTTTTGCACAGAAAAAAGGTATAGACTTTGATGAAATATTTTCTCTAGTTGCAAAAATGACTTCAATTAGGACTATTCTAAGTCTTGTGGCTGTGGAAGACTTGCATCTTGAACAACTAGATGTGAAAATAACTTTTCTCCATGGGGATTTGGAAGAATAGATCTATATGCAGAATGACAGGGGTATGAGGTCAAAGGTAAGGAGGATTTTCTGTGCAGGTTAAAGAAGAGTCTGTATGTCCTAAAGCAAACACCCCGACAATGGTTTTTGAAATTTGATAAATTTATAGATGAACAAGGTTACAATAGATGTCATTTTGATTACTGTGTTTACTTTAGAAGATTGGATAATGGCAACTATATTATCCTGTTACTTTATATTGATGACATGCTTGTTGCTAGGTGTAATATGCAACATATTAGTGAGCTTAAGCAAAAATTAGCAAAGTCATCTGCTATGAAGGATTTGGGTGTAGCAAAGCAAATTCTTGGTATGACAACCACTCGAGACAGGAAAAACAAAAAAATGTTTTTGTCACAAAGTGAGTATATTGTCATGCCCACATTTCCCATGTGGTCACAACACACAACACAAGTGTCATGTCCACATTTGCCATGTGGTCATGACACGAAACATCAAAAACTTTTCCTAACCGACTCTAAAAACCCCCTCATGCGCAACATGCACGCTCAGAGACAACGCACGAAGGCGAAGACCTCAGTCCAAGTTAGGGTAATGCAAAGTCATTTCGCATCCCTTGTGAAATGATAGTCTACTAAGGGGGTTATGTGAAGTGAGGAGCATCACCAATAGGGTTAGATTCAATTTGGGTCTAACCCTAAGGTTCCTAAGTGAAGTAGAGTGATTTCGACACCAGTGTTGAAATCTAACCCTAGGAACTAGAATAATTAAATTAAATTAAATACATCTATGACATAAATAAATCTCTCAATAATTAAATGCGTTAAAACGGATAGGAAATAACTTACTATGTTAACCATAATATCCTAGATCAAAATTGGCAGCATAATGCCTCTTTGACATACATGTAAAATTAATTCAAAAAGGTTTCCTACTATGCCATTCAAAATAAAGTAAATATGCCAATTAAATTAATTAATCTCACATAACATTATCCTATCGAGCCTTAGATTTAATAAAGTAATCTACATCATTAAAAGCGTTAAATTAAAATTCTCCTTATATCATGTACTAGTCAAAAGGAATTATGAGGCTAAAACTTAAATAATTTAACCTCTAATTAAATTCTCTAATGTAATTAAATAAAAAAATCCCACCAAACCCATCATAAAAGATATTAAATTCCTAGGTAGTATTAAAGTCTAGTTTTAATAACAATTAAAAAACCCACTCATATATTAATTAACCCAAGGGAATAAATAAAGCATCTCAATTCCCAACAATTTTAAAAAGGGGGATGAGAGGGAAGAGTCATGTGCAAGGGAAAATAAAAAAAGTTAATTTCTTTTATCATTTTCCCTCCACTCACCTATCTTATTTGTCCATCTCAACCCTAATCTCTTAATGTGGTTTTCTATTTGCTTTTCCACTTTCCAAGTAAACCCTAACCCTATTCTTTTTGTTTTTCCTTTTGCCTTCTAAGTTTTCTCTCATGGTTCCTCTATTTTCTTTTCTCTTTGTTTGCAGGTTTTACACAAGGTAGCCATGGGAGTCTCAACACAGAGGTTTACCTCATACCAGAATGCTGGTATAAATTTCTCTCCCCCCCTTTTTTTATTCTCTGTGTATTGATTTTATTTGAGTAAAACAATAGAGAGCCATTTATATATATTTTTGCACAGAATAAAAAAAATTTGAAAGAGAAAAACACACACACACACACACACACACATACATATACATATATTGTTATGTATAAAAAAATGATGGTTAAATCGCAGGGACGAACGGCCGGCGGACAAGGTGGGAAGAACATGTTTAAGTTGCAAGTATCATCGTGGCCCATGGCGTAGGGCACTGCGAAAGGACAAAGAGGAGGTGGGGGCGGGCACCCTGCCCACCCTCCATATATATATGGAGGGTGGATGGGGGGGTCCATCCCCCCTCCACACCACAACAAGCCAGGGGGCGGCGACTTGGTCGTCGTCCCCTCCAACTTTTTTTCTTTTCACTGTGAAGCGTTTCATGCTGCTCCGCCCGTTAGGGCTTTCCAGTGCCAAACTCAAATTTTATTATTATCTTTTTTTTATATAAAAGTCTCAGTCATTTTAATATTTAATACATGTTTGATATAAAATGTGTATATATATATATATATACATTTTCATACATAGCTACAATAAACTCATATTTATAAAAAATAAGGTATAGGGTATATATATAATTCTATATATATATATATATATGTACATGTACATGTACATGTACATGTACATAAGTAAAATAACTCCATTTATTTCAACAAAATAAACTTCTGTTATGAAATAAACCAGTAACTTAATCATTCTATAAGACAAAATAAGAACTACCCAGCAATTTCAATGTAAAATAATAAGTCAGAATCATATATGGGAATTTACATAAATCTCTCAGAAACAACTTCTATTTTTGTATTTTTTTTGATTTGATAGTAATAAATCACAACAAACTATATATCCTTTTTTTTAAAAAAAGAAACAACCAGTAAACTAAATTTTCCCTTATATAACCTTTGAAATAGTAAATCCAGAGAGCTAAACTTACAGCTACAAACTCCATAAGAGGGAGTATAATTTCCATATAAATCAGAAGTAACATCAATTATACAATTCTTTTTTTGGTAACCTTCTAATTTTCTGGAGTGTATGTATCTATTTCCCATAGTAATAGTTTTCCCATTTGTTTTCCAAAACTAAAATTAGAATCAAAATAGTATACATATTTTTTTAAAACAACTACAAGTAATGCAACCTTAATTTCTTTCTTTTGAAAACCATTGCAATAAATAACAACTTCACATTGACATTAACTTGCACACATAACTGAAAATTTTTAGTTTATAATACATACAAGAGAGCTCACTCTCATATTAAACTTTTACAACAAGGCCTCTTGGCCATGGCATCAAAACAACCATACAACACAAACACATAATGATGATATCTCCCTCCAAGCTCCATTATCTCAAACCTGCAATAAATACTAAAGGAATTTCTCATGCCCACAAAATGCTCTCCACCCTACCATAAACCTGAAAAGGGGTCACCCTCGAGCTAGGAGATCACCCTCACACAGTTTCACACCACAACCACTTTGAACAAAAACAATCACAAGCAAGAAGAACACCCACCCAAGGTTTTACACACAACAAAATCCATTCCTCATGGATCTAGGGGGTAGGAGAGTGGATAGCTCTCTACTCAAGAGGTGCACTCCTAAAACCCAAAACCTCACAGTTCTCAAATACAAGGCCTCAAGCCTTAAAAATCTCAAAAATGATATAACATCTCCAAGGCACTCATGCCTTCTCAAAATAAACTCAAAGGCACTAATGCCTTCTCAAAATAAATCCATACTTCTCCAAATACTCTCATGGCCATCAATATGTCAAATAAATCAACAGGATGACCTCAAGGAGGTTCATTCCTCTCCCACCCCATACAAGATGGGCTCTCTCAAAATTGGAGCCTCATCCAAACATCCACAATAAACCCACATAACAACAAGATTCAAACACACAAAACAAACAATCACACCATGAAATGTAAAATATAAGAGAAAGGCTTCATGCCTTGAAGCTTACCTATGAAAGCCCAATGATGGAAGAAATTTGATGAAGATCTTTCCAAACCCTTCTCCAAGCTCTTGCCTCCAAAGTGTCTCCAAATCTAGCTAACTCTCCCCAAAAGCCATCATAATAGACAAACAAGTGAAAAAGAACCCTCTCCCTCTCTCATAGAGGGAGTATTATAGGCTATTCACAAGAGCTTTGAGGAATGAGAATTTGACACATGTCACCTTCTCCTTCCTCCTCACAAACCACTTGCAAGGTCAATGGGATGTGGAGGTGACACATGTCACTCTCCCATCCCACCAAGCCTCACTCTCTCCACATGTGCTCTCACACATGTGTGAGAGCAAGGTGGAGAGAAGGAATCTCACAAGGTGGACTCCAAGAGGATAAGGGTATGACACTTGTCATAGTCCTATCCTTCAAGAAATCCCATTCATTCCAAGATGCTCTCACACATGTGTGAGAGCATTGGAGATGGGTTTCTCGCACTAGGGAGTCTTGAAGTCTCCCCAAGTCTTGAAGGTAAGGAAACCAAAGCCTTGGAAAGAGGAGTGGGTCATGGTTGAATACTTGACCCATCCACCACTCCTTCCAAAATTCAAAATTCGTCACTTTACTTTAGGGTGAAGTTAGAGTGACTAGATAGAGGTTACCCTAGGGTTTAGCATGCTCAAATGGGCCCTAGACCCTAGGGGTATAACCTAGGGTCAAAATTAACCCAAAATAAACACCTTAGGTAGCATAAAATCACATTCAAATAGTATAGTTCAGAGAAGAAGATGTTGGATGGACCTTGTTGCAGCTAGGAGATCTTGGGTTGACTTTAACTAGATGATAGCAAGAGATTTAAACTCTCCTTTGTACCCTTCAGATAAAATTGGAGGGACTATGGATTTTTCATATAGTATGATGGACTTAGACAATTTCTTGCACCAATGTGGCTTGGTGGATGTGGAGCTGGAAGGATTTAACTACACCTGGTCAAATAAGAGAGAAGGAAACAACCTAATTCAAGTCAAGTTGGATATAATCTTAGTCTCCACCAACTGGTATATCATTGAGAAATGTAATATTAGTAATCTTTTGAGATTTGGCTTTGACCACACTCCACCATCCTCAACTGGAATTCTGAATCGAAGAAAACCTACTACCCCTTTAGATTTGAGGCCATGTGGACTAAGCACCCAACCCTACATCAGTTAATTTCTGAATGGTGGAATAAGAGAGTGAATGACTTAGACATCTATAGAGCGGCCCAAAAACTCAAGTTGGTTAAACATCTCAAAAGTTGGAATAAGAATTCCTTTGATCATATTTTTATTTGGAAACATGAAATAAAAACTCAACTAAGAAATATACAGGAAGATATGGATGCTGACATCATCTCCAAGGAATCTAGTGCACTCCAAAAGTCCCTCCTAAGTGAACTGCACAACATAGTGGAAAATGAAGAAACCTATTGGAAGCAAAGATCTAGAATCCAGTAGTTAAAATGAGACAAAAATACCAAGTTTTTTCATTAATCAACCATGAAACACAAGAAAAGAAACAAGATAGCTGAAATTGTCCTTGAGAATGAGAATATTATAAAGGATGAAAACCAAATACAAGTTGAATGAGTTAATTACTTTGAGAAAATGCTGAATATGGATGATTCCTAGCCTCCTAATGATGAAAGAATGTTGTCACAGTTGTTGGAAGTCATACCCAACATACTATCACAAGAAGACAACTTGAGCTTGGAAAAGGAGGCTTCAGAAGATGAGGTAAAAAGTGTGGTCTTCTCCTTAGATCCTTACAAAGCCCCAGGGCTAGATAGATTCCCTCCAATCTTCTTCCAAGCTTATTGGGAAATGATAGGGAAGGATATAACAACTACGGCGGAAGAATTATTCCGAAGGGGGAGAGTGTTGAAGAAAATCAATAACACCTTTATAGTCCTCATTCCCAAGAGAGAGGGAGCTAATAAGATGATGGAATTTCATCCCATTAGTTTTTATAATACCTTATACAATATTTTTTTAAAGATTTTGGTGTTAAGAAACTAACCTTTACTGAGCAAAGTCATTCACCTAAACCAAAAAGGATTTATCCCGGGGAGACAAATCACAGATTCCATAATCACTGTCCATGAGAATATTCATTCTATGATAAAAAGTAGAAAA
This sequence comes from Cunninghamia lanceolata, assembly GCA_027924645.1. NCBI lineage: Eukaryota > Viridiplantae > Streptophyta > Pinopsida > Cupressales > Cupressaceae > Cunninghamia > Cunninghamia lanceolata. The sequence continues at coordinate 3,979,695 of BSBN01000080.1, read as the reverse complement.
GAGAGTATGATTTTGAAGCTTGTTATCTCTGAAGCTTACAATATGGTCTTATGGAATTTCCTCACAAAAATCCTTTTCAAGTTTGGCTTCCAAGAGAAAGTGGTCAACATGATGAAAAATTGCTATAGTAATCCTACTTACTTAGTGTTGATTAATAGATCTCCCAAAAAGCATTTTAAGTCCTCAAGAGGTCTAACGAAAGGGGACCCACTCTCACCCTACTTATTTATCATTATGGATGATGTGCTAGGAAGAACCATAGAAGACCAGGTCTAGAAAGGCAATCTGAAAGGTTTTAGTCTAGATTCTACCTTGCAACCTTCCTCTCATCAACAATTTGTTGATGACACCATTCTTTTAGGAAAAGCCACATTGAAGGAAGCCAGTGAATGGAGAAACATTCTAAATAACTTTGCCTCGATCTTAGGCTAGAAAATAAACTTTGAAAAAAGTGGTATCTTCTTCTTCAACACCCCCCAAGTTGCAGAATCAAACAACTAAAGTTCTAAATTGCAAAATAAAAGGTATGTCTGAGAGCTACTTGGGAATGCTGTTAGCTTACAGGAAGCTTCCTAAATCCTACCGAAACATCCTAATTGAAAAATGTAGAGAAAGATAGTAGTGTGGAAAGGCCCTTTGCTAAGTCATGCATGAAAACTATAGCTTCTTCAAGCTTCCTTATAAAGTACCCCAGTCTACATATTGTCCTTATTCAAATTACCCAGGTTTATCGTGGACAAAATAGAAAAAAATCAAAGAAGATTCATTTGGAGTGGTATCAAGGAGAAGGAGAGATTATCTCTTGTGGCATGGGAAGTGGTATGCAATTCTAAAAGAAGGGGAGGGCCAGTGTAAGGAAGATCACTACTCTCAACAAATTTTTGCTAGCTAAAGTGGGATGGCACCTTGTGACTGCTGATAATGATTAGACTAATATTATGAAACCTAAGTATTTAAATGGTTCTGGAGGTTACTCCCTCATGTACAAGTAGTTTCTTCCCATAGGATCCTCAATATGGAACAATATAGTGAAGTCTAAAAGCACTCTTACAGAGGGCCTTTATTGGAAAGTGGAAAAGGGAAACAATGCTAGGTTTTGGGAGGACCCATGGATTTCTACCCTGCCACTGGACTATCACCCTGTGTGCTTGGAGAGAAAGTTAACAATTATTGGAATTTAAAAGAAGGTAAAGAGGTTTGGAATTTCACCTAGTCTAAGTTTGAACACCTTTTAAGAATTGTTGCTGACACCTTGCTGAAGATTCTTCAAACCCACATATTTCATAGAAAATTTAAGAAAGATCAATTGGTCTATAAAAAAGACAAAACTAGAAATTATACAGTTAAATTAGGGTATAAATGCTTGGAAAATCCAGGTAGTGAGGGGTATAACTGGAGGCAAATATGGGACAATAAGTGTATCCGGAAGGTTAATTTTTTTGTGGATTGCCAACTGAATCTTGATGGTTGATAATTTTCAAAAAAGAGGGTTCCAAATGACAAACAAATGCATTCTTTATGAAAAGTTTGAGGAAGATGTTGACCACCTGATGTTTCATTGTAGAAAGGCACTCCAAGAATATTATAAACATGCTTAGTTCCAAAGCCAATCCTAATTGGGCCCTTAAGGACCTAATATAATTAAGCAAACAAAGATTGGTGGCACTAGACAAAGTGGAGTTTAGACATGTCTATAGAAAAGGGAATGGAAAAGTGGATGCCTTAGCCAATTTAGGAATCAAGGTTGAAGACATTATAAACTACAAAATTGGAGAGGTCACCATGGACTTGATGAAAACCATAATCTATGATGATGAAATCAAACACACCTAAGGATATGAACGTCTCTCCAAAGAAGGGGACTATTCACATGAGGAATCTAGACCAAAGAAATGATAATTATAATGGTGAGTTAAGACCCGATCTGAATTCTTTTCTCTCCCATTATTTCTAGATTATTCTCCTTTTTGTGGCTTTGAATAGTGCACCAAGGTTGGTTGTTCAGAACTCTGGGATTGTTGACATGGGTGGTGACCTTATTCAAATAGAGCCGACTAGGTTTGACAACATAAGGAATGATGCTGAGATTTGGAATATTTTAGAAAGGGGTAATTTTACCCAATACATTCAATAAATGAATGGGTACAACACTATGTTGTCCAGGGAGTTTGCAAATTCTTGGAAGGCGGGGGTAGTTTATGTTAGGGGAATCTCATTCAGGGTCATAAAGGAGCTAATTGTAGAGGTGACATGCTTAAGAGTGGAGGGCATCAGGCTCCCAAAGAAAGTTAAAGGAAATTATCAAGAGGATATGAAGAAGTTTCTCCATGAAGGTGAAAATGTCAATAGACTACAGAATGGGTTCAACCATGAAGACCTTCCCGGCATCTGGAAAAGTGTGGCCAAAGTTCTTATTAGGTATGTCACTTTAGAGGGTAGATTCAAGAGGTTTCATTCTTACCTTTTCCCTCTACTCAATCATTTTAGGCATGATATTAAAATAAACTTACCTTACTGTCTCTTCACATCCCTAGAGGATTTGGTTCAAAGGGCATTGTTGGGAGAGAAAGCCCTGCCTCTTCACTAGAGCCTAATCTATGCCATCTATAAATTTGAACTCTCCCTAACCCCTGCTTTAGCTTTCAAACCAATAATTTACAACCCCCAGCTAGTGGAGAAGCTACTAGAGGAGACTGGGAGAAACAAAACATGTGATAGAAGTCTGACTATCTCAGTGGATACCCCTACTAGAGAGAATGTTTCCATGCTGACCAAGTCCAATGAGGCCTCTGCATCTAAGGTCCATTGTAACAAAAAAGCCCACAAAGAGACCAACCCTGAAGCTACCAATTTGATAAAAGGTAATGATGATGCCCGCAACAAGCCCAATTTGAAGTCTGCCAAGAACCCCACCACCATAGGTGAGAAGAACAAAGCGAAGGGTGTTGTCAGAGATAATCACCCTAGTCAGGATGGGAAGAACAAGAAGAATTTAGAGCCCCCTGTTGATAATTACCTACCCTAGATGAAAGGTAAACGAAAGTGTACCAAGACTTTTAACAACCAGAATAAACCCAATGTGAAATCCTTCAAAGAACCCCTAGCCATGGGAGTGAGGAGAAAAGGAAAGGAAGTTATCAGAGACATTTCCCTTGTGAGGGATGTGAAGGACAAAGGGGAAGTCTTAGCCAGAGAGGATTTCCCTATCATGAAGGACCAGACCTAGGTGAAGGGAAAAACTAAGGTTATTGATGCTGTTGATAGCCATAGTAAGAGTACTCTGGACACCCCTCCCATTAGAAGTTCCCCTATCACCATCCACAGTGGTGAGAAAACTAATTGTAACTCTTCTAGCCAATTGCTGAAAAAGTTGCTACCTTGTTCCAAGCTTTGGATTTGCAGAACTAGGTGCTTAAATGGCAATTGGCGTAGATGCACCATGCTAAGCACAAAATCCAACATCTTGAAGTTATTACTCAATTAGAGACTATTGAATTTCCTAGGGAGAATGATGATGAACTATGGAATGAAGTGGAGAATCTGGCAAGAATGTTTGAGAAGTGGGAGGGTATTGAAGAAGAAATAAATACGTTAAAGGCTAACCAGGAATAGATAAAGAAGAATATGGTTGATATTATTGCTTTTAGCAGGGAAACAGTCAAAAATTCGGCCACTACTCTCTATGTTTTTCAAGAATAAATGGAGAAAAGTAGGGCTATGAGAGAAACCAAAGTTGGGCTTCTTCCCAAAGTAGGGCCATGAAAGAAGGTAAAACTAGAGTTGCTTCCCAAACAAATGTGAATCAGGTCAACTCAGGTCCAACCAATAGAACTAGAGCTAAAAACAAGGGATCTAAAGGAAAGAAGGTGATCAATGAGATGAAAGAGTAACTGGACAATAAGAAGGAGGATGATATGTTTGAAGACAAGCTAAACTTCTTAAATAGAGAATGACAAGCTATCAGTGGCCTAAAGAATTTGGCAAAACAATAATTTTCAGTATTGGTCTATTGCTGGCCCTTTAGGTGTTTGCTGGCTCTTTCTCTATTTTATGTTGTTCTTGTTGGGTTGTAGTTTTTTTTACTTCTTGTGAAACTTGTTAAACTCACCTTTTGGTTTTTTTACATGGGTTCAGGCCCTTCCCGATTACTTTTATCAAAACATTGATTATTTTTATTATGTAAAATATATATTTATTTGTGGTGCATTTTAAGTGATGTGTTTAGCAACATTAAATATTTATTTGGGGCCACTTGTAAAAGTTGTATGTAACATTGGGAAATATTTAATGTGGGGTTGTGCATTGGAAAATTATTTAATATTGGAAAAAAGGGAAAACTTAGTCCCAATTATTAAATGTGGGGTGAATGGTTTTGTGTACTGAGGGTTTTGAGTCACATGGTTTTAACCCAATACCACAAGTTGTATCTATGTGAGCTTGAGTCTATAAAAGTAAGCACATGGTTAGTGGTTTGGGTTGGCTTGTTATTTGTTGCAAGTATGTGCTATTGGTGTTGTCATTGATGTCAACAAGCTTGTGTTGTCATTGGTGTCAACTGGTTGAGCAAAGATGAGGTTTTTGCAATGGTATGAGTTGTTTGGTTGAGTTACTTTGTTGATGATGATTTGGTTTCTTTGTAGAGGTGCTTAAGATGTTGATGATATGTTTCTATTGGTTGGTTTCCAAGTGCTTTTGATAAAATTTGATTAATAAAGGAAACAGTGTTGAAGTGGCATTTTGGTTTACAGAGTAGTGTTCTGGTTTTTCTCCGCATTTCCTCTATGTTGAAGATTTGTCCTTGTAGTTTGAATATGTTGTTCAGAGATGTTCATAGATGTTATATTCCAAATTTGGTGTTAAGGTTCATTGTGCAGAGGAAGTTGTGTTCACCGGTGTGTGGACTGTGTTTTTGAGTTTTGCAGAGGTGTCTGGGAGAAACTATTTTTCTCTGTATTTCTCTGTAGATTTGTTTCTGGCCTTACAGTTTTGGAAATGTGCTTATAAGGTTCATATCTTTCTTTTGTTGAAGTTGTTCATGGTTTAGTGCTCTGGAAGTTGACTTCTAGAGATACAGTGCATGAAAGAGATAGTTAAGTATACTAGACAAACATGATAAGACTGTATGGTAGGTGAAAGTTGTTGAAGAGGAATTTGCTAGATTTTAGGATGTTTGTGGAATACTCTAGATTGTGTTGAATCCTTGCATGTGGTCCACGAGTCATCTCTAGGGTTGAGGAAGCATGTACTTAAAAGTTCATTATGTTAACATAGGTTTGCTGACCTTGGATGTTTACACTAATTGCGGAGCTTCTTCGATGATTGTAGTAGCATGGAGTGGTGTGCTTGGATGAATTTAGATCCGAGCTAAGGTGTGTTATGGTCCCCCTTGATTCCTTTCCACTGTGGGAATGTTTTAGGTCTGACCTAATTTTAATTTGTGAAACTAAGGTGCTTTGTTGACCTTGGAGAATGCTTTAAAGGTCGAAGATAGTACAAATGATTGACAAGGGATTGTGATCAAGTGTGTGTGCAATGAAGATGATGTGAATAATAGAGTCATTGAATGTGTGGTGTACTACAATCTTTTCATGTGTTAGATTACTAGATGTAGTAAGAAGAAGGTGTCTACAATTCTTTAGTGTGACTATGAAGGTGTTGATGGTGTTGTGGTAGAATTCCCTATTGCATTGAGATAGTTTTCTCCTTGTAACAATATTCTCTATCTTCTTCTCTATTCTAGTAGTGAGCCGTGGAAGTGAACCTTTCTCTTGGGCAGTGAGCCCTTTGGTAGTAATCCTTCTAGCCTATTATTTTTTGATGTTGATACTATTTTATATTGTGAGCTAATCCTCATCATGGTTTTTCCCTTCTTGGGTTTTCCACGTAAATCTGGTGTTCTCTTGTGTTTGATGTTGATTTGATTCAGTTTTTGTTATTTACTTTCATTCTTAATCATCATAACAGTTTAAAGGTTAATTGAAGTGATGTGGATCTAAATGTGGTTGAGGGTTATGGAATTATAAGTTACAACTAATTCACCCCCCATCTCAGTTGTCTTGTGCATTCAACAATTGGTATCAGAGCAAGGTTCCTTTGAAAAGAGATTAACTACTTAAGGTAGATCTAGGATGGTGCATAAGAAGGATGTTCCAATATTTGATGGATCTTACTATGCATTCTGGAAAATAAGGATGGAAGGTTATCTGATTTCACTTGGATATGACATCTAGAATTCTGTAATGGTTGCATATGCAATACCTGAAGATGGTCCAAGTACTGCAAATAAGATCAAGGCCTATGAAACCAATGGAAAAGCAAGGTATGCTCTTTTAAGTGGACTTACTAACTCTGAATTGGTAAAATTTATGCATCTGAACACTGCTAATGAAATTTGGGAAAAGTTAAAAAGTATTTATGAAGGAGATGATAAGGTCAAGTAAGATAAAATGCAGAACTTGAAGCTGATGTTTGAAACCATGTGAATGTCTAAAGATGAAAACATTACAAGCTACTTACAGAAGGTGGATGAAGTTATCAATGGCATCAAAGGACTTGGTGGAGATGTTGAAGAAAAAGAAGTGGTATTGAAGGTACTCATAACTCTTCCTAAAGTTTACAGTCATAAAGTTTCTACTATTGAAGAATTGCAAAATCTGAATCATTTTACCAAAGATTAGTTGCTTGGCACCTTAACTGCTTTTGAAATGAGAGAATTTGGTACAAGTAGTACAAATGCTGAGACTGCCTTCAAGGCTAGAAAATTTGAGAAGACTGTGGAATCAGATTAGGAGGATTCAAATGATTTGGAAGCTAAATTTTCTAGAAGAATAAAAGTGGGTACTAGTAATTACAGTGGTAAGTTGCCTTTCAAGTGTTTTAGTTATAGCAAGATAGGTCATTATGCTTCAAGATGTCTAGAAAGAATTTTGAGAAGCAAGAATAGGGAGAACAAAAGTAGAGTGCCTAAGAAAAGCTACTATGCTAGAGAAGATATAAGTATATTTGATAATGAATTTGATTATGAGAATGATGAGGATAATGAATGTCTATTCATATCTTTAAGAGATGATACTGTTGCCACTAACTCTGAGGTATGTGTGAAGGAAAATGATCTGAAAGTAAGCATTGATGCTAAAATTACCTTGATATCTGCTTTTCATACTAGACATGAAAAGAACTACTGGGTCATTGACAGTGGATGCTCAAATCATATCACTGGTGATAAGAGTTGTAACATCAGAAAATGTCCCCTTGGGCGATTTTCCCTCATAAGGTTTAGTTCCTAGGTCTTTTGTCTACATTTAGGACATCTTGCATCATATTTTGACATCCTAATGAAATGATCCCTAAGTTTCATGACAAATGGGACCTAGGGGGATCCCTTGAACCTAACCCTGGCCAAAATAGGGGGGGAGGACTTGGGTGCCTGTGCCCTAGTCCTGCCCTATTTTGGGTTAGGCCCAAATTTTGAGTGTCATCTTGTGACCGTTATTTAGGTCCTATGCCGACACGGTAAGTTTGAATTATGAAATTCTTAGCGGGAGTGTTTTTAGTTGCATATATAAGCATGTTTAGGCATTGATTTGTAAACTAGATGATTACTAGCAAGCAATTGTGATTTTTTGAGATTCAAGGCTTTCATTGTGTTGCAAGACTAGAATTTATGTTGTTTATGTGTTTGTATTTGCAGATTTGAGCAATCATCTCCTCATGGCATGAAGAGCTTCTTCCTTCCATGAGATCTTCACTACAAGGTGATATTAAATTTGTGTTTTCAAGCATTTATCATTTGGTTTTTGCCTCTGCCTCCCAAGGGCACTCACTCTCTATCTGACAATGATGTTCGGAAGACTTGAATGTCTCTTCAGGGCTTGACTAAGGCAAGCCTCTAAACACCACAACCCCCTCCCCATTTTTCTATGATTGCAGGTTACAGGTTGAAGAAGTAGGAAAAGTGAAGTTACATGAGAGTGTTGCAGAGTGTTAGATTTACAGATCAGAGTTGAAAATAGGGCCCTGGACTCAGGTGCCCGCTCATTAGTCCTCCAGATTCTAGAATGGAGAAATCTCTAAGACAATAGGAACAAGTTGCAGATCAAGTTCCCAGATCCCGACAAAAATTAGGGCACTAGACTAGGGGACCTGCTCATTAGTCCCCGACTATTCCTCTTCCCAAACTTCAAAAATAGGTGCACATTTATGTATCATTTTACATCTTCCTGTAGCAACATTTTGAGTAATTTGTCCATTTACTTTTGTATTTGCATAATTAGGGCTTTGAGCACAAATTGAGCATAATTGGTAATCAAATCATAAAAATCCAAGTTTACTTACATCTCATAGTGATCAAGGGCCTAATAGTGCATTGCCACCTAACCCAAAGTCCTTGAATGTAATTGGTGAAAGGAGGATAGGCCCAAACAAACTAAAACAAACCCACTATCCAAAATTTCCACATTACATTTTGGTGAACCATGTTGTTGGAATTTTTTACACCTTTCTGATTGTTTTGCTTCAGATTTGCATTGATTTCATTCATTTATATTATCATTCATCTTCTTGCATTGGAAAAATTACAAAAAAATTGAAAAATTTGAAAAACAATTACATTCTAGGGTTTCTATGTTGCATCAATTAATTTGAATTTCATCAAATTTATTATTTTTTCATTAGATCTGAGATAAATTGTAGAAAATTACAAAAAATCAATTACTTGAATTTCATTTCTATCATAAAATTGCTAGGGTTTTTTTGGAAATCTTGAATTTTGCATATAACCTAGAAATTTCAAAAAAACTTAGGTTTGTATGTAAAATCTTGTTTTAGATTTTTCTACTGATCTTAAACACTCATTAAAATATGAATTTGGCTGTAGTGTTGCATTTTAGTGTAAGTTTGCATTTAGATCTCAAAAATTTGCATTTTTACATAGAAAATTTCAATAAAAACTAGCATTTTCCATTGATTTTTCATTGGATTTGCACTTGTATTTTGCATTTTAGGATTTGAAAATAATTTTCAGATTTGAGGAGAACTTATTTTCATCTTAAATAAGATTTCAAGACATTCATATAGCATTTTGCATTAAGATCTAAAACCTAGGGCTTGAAAAACCTTGATTTTCACTAGATTTGACCTCATCGGCTCTCTAGATTTGCACTATAGGCATGTTGTAAAGAATATTTTTACATTAATTTGATATTATCAGGGTTATTATCTTCTGTCCCTCCTAAATTCTTTACAACACCTTTTTATTGGGCTCTTGTATTGAAAATTTGGTGAAAAATTGCACATTTTTGCTATATTTGCCCTAGGGTTTGACCTAGATTGCACTCCAAGCGTGTTATAAATGATTTTATGATTGTAGGTGAATGATATAATTGCTATTATTTTCTACGCCTCATAAAATTCCTTACAACACCTCTTTCATTAGGTCTTGGGATTGAAATTTGTGAAAAATTGCATATTTTAGAGCATTTTCACTAGATTTTGACTTATCATCATTTTAGGTTTGCATAAAAAGCGTATTGTAAAGGATTTTATTTCTGTATTGGACTGATATCAAACATATTATTTTCTTCCCCTGATAAAAATATTTACAACACCTTTTATTTCATATATTTGAGTTGAAAAAGTACAAAAAATCAAGCATTTTAGGTCATTTTTGCGCATAGTTTTGCACTTGTCTTTTTGCATACCTTTTAAAATCTGATTCGGGATTGATTTGAAAACATATATCATGGCTAATTATTTGGAAGAGTTGTTTTAATACATCGTTGACATTGATCATTTCTCTAAATTCACTGATAAACATCCTCAAGTTCTGGAACAAATAGCATACATACATGATGTTGATCTCTCTATGTGCTCCACATATGAAATCCTTTGTTACATATCTGATTTTGATATTTTCACAAATCTCATGGGAATATATCTTTTAATATTAGATGATCTCACTAAATTCATGATCAATAGTATATATACTAGTGATGACCTCAAAATGTTAGACAAATCCTTAGATGACTTTCTAGAACATTCCCCTACGACACCTATTGCTAAAACATGTGATGATAACTTCGGTTTACATTATGATCCCTCTCCCAAGGTTTTTCCACCTCATGAGGACACTTTGATGTGAGAGGATGATTTCATTGACACATCTCTTAACACCATACCACCAAACCTTCATTCTAATGCTCACTTTGGCCAAGATGAAGCATTAGCAGATGAAGAGCCATCACCACTTTGCCATTCCAATGCTCTCCCTAGCCAAGAAGAAGTATTAGTGAATAAAGAACTCCCTTCAACAAAGAACATTCCATGGGTAGATGATGAGCTTTCATCCAACAACAATAAAAACTCTATCATAATGTATGAAACCTCTATGAATCATCCTACCAACCTTGTTCCTTTAGTTGATTATTCACACACCTTGGATATCACTAAGGAAGAGAAGACCCTTAATGTCCCTCCTTTGTTTGAATATTCAATTCATTCAGACATCACTAAGGATTTAAAAACATGAATTACCACTTTGAACATCACTAAAGCTAAAAACATTGATAATTGTCCTCACAACACCTTACCTTCCCCTCATTCCGATGCTCTTTTCTCAAAAGATGTAGCACTAGTGGATGAGGAAAGTGTTGCAAGTATGAGGTTAACTAGTGTTGTCATTGATGTCAACATACTCATATTGCATTGGTAAGAAGTTTTGGATGAGCTGTGTGTTGAGGATATTGAGAAAAGTAGGCTCAATCAGGAACAGTGAAGAACAGTGATAAGAAGAAGGCAAATGTACTCAATAGGTTGAGAATCAGAGGATGCGGATTAAAGGGTTTGTAGATATGAGTCTTGAGATGATCCAGTTAAGATTTCAGAGGTCCGCATGAAGATATGAAAAAGTTGTGATTGGTCAAGTAGAACCAGTTCCGGGAGATGCTCCGGAGGAACAGAGTGTCACAAAAAGGTTTGGTGAGATCCGGAGGTGCATTATCAGACTCTGCGGATTGGAAGGAGTCTTTGGGATGTCCTTGTGATGTGTCATCTTAGTTTGTACAAAGTTTGGAGGTTCGGAAGAACCTTTTTCAGTTTGACAGTCGCGACAGACTGTGTTCTTGAAGTTTCAGATGAAGAGGAGAAGAGATTCCAGTGAGTAGAGGAAGTGCGGATGTACCTGGTTAATCAGACAAGCTTGTGAAGGTTCTTGGATCATGTTGAGGTTATGTTGTCAGTCTGCATTGGTGGTAGAGCCCAGAATTGAAGATATTCTTCCAGATGAAGTTCTTGTTCAGACTAGTTGACTGGATGAGTTGATCATCTTGCGAATGTCCTTAAGGTTGATTGCCGACTTAGATGATTGTTCCTAAGTCGATGTCTTGTATAAACAAAGGTTTGTGAGTTCATTTAAAAGTGTGTGGAGTAGTGAATGAGTGTGGTATAGCGAAAGAGCGAAGGGCAGAGCAGAAGTATCTCGGGCTTAAATGGAACTGATCCAGACATGGTAAAGATGTCAATCTCCAGTTCAAGTTTGTGATTCTTATCACTTTGTAGACAGTGTGTCTCTTGTAGGCAGTGTGCCTCTTTGTGAGCAGTGTGCTTGGGCAGTGAGCCCTAATTGGCATGTGCCATTCATTTTTCTTATTCTTCTAACAGAGAATAATCCTTCGGTTAATCACCCCGTGGTTTTTCCCTTAACCGGGTTTTCCACGTCAAAATCTTGGTGTCCAGTGTTGATGTTTATTTGCTCTTGTGTTTATGCATTATGCTTTCATGGATGGTTAATTGATATGCTATTAACTAACAAAGAAGAATCAAGTGTTTGAAGTAGAAGCAAGTTTCTGTACAACTGATTCACCCCCCCTCTCAGTTGTGTGCCCTAAATCTAACAATTGGTATCAGAGCCAAGTTCCTCTAGAAGGAGCTTAACCGCTTGAGGAGATCCAGGATGTCGTCATACAAGAAGGATAGTTCGATGGAACCAACTTCACTCTTTGGAAAGGTCGCATGAAATGTCATTTGGAGTGTATGGGAAAAGCATACTTGACCATGGTCTCAAAACCATATGTTCCTCCACAGGGTGGTCCGACACCTCTGAATGAAATCATAGATGCTGAAAACAATCCAAGGAAGCTCTTCTAAGTGCATTGAATGACTCAGATCTCTCAAACGTTATTGACCTACCAACTGCATATGAGATCTGGACTAAACTGGACCTTCTGTATGAAGGAGATGAGTTTGTCAAGAGTGCAAGGTTGCAAAGTCTGAAAGGGAAATTTGAAAGATTGAAGATGAGAGATGATGAAAATATCACTACCTTTATGCCAAGAGTGAATGAGCTAGTGTGTGGAATTAGGAATGCTGGTGGAGTTTTGGATGAAAATGAAATTGTTTGCAAAATTCTCAGATCCCTTCCTGCTGCCTACAAAATCAAGGTTGCTGCCATTGATGAATTCAGAGCCCATACAACTGTCACAAGAGAGCAACTGGCTGGCAAACTGGTTGCATTTGAAATGACTGAGTTTGGAGATGATCCCCCCAAGACTGAATTTGCATTCAAAGCCAGTGCCTATGTGAAAGGCAAACAAAGATTTGATCTGGGAGAGAACTCTTCAAGGAAGCTGTCATGGTATGATCAAGCAAGGAAAGACATGGAAGAGGAAGAAGCAGAAACAACTCAACTTGAAGCCCTCATTGCAAAGAGACTGCCAAGAGGGTCCGGTAAGTATGAAGGAAAACTACCTTTTAAGTGCTTCAACTGCAATAAGATTGATCATTTTGCTTCAAGATGTTCAGAAAGATCTACAAGGTCTAATACTAACAGACAAAGGTTTCAGAAGAACTGCTATTATGTTAATGAAGAAGATGACAATGAAGGAGTAACAGATGATGAATTAGAAATAGGAAGCAAATCCAGAAATGAATGGGTGTTTATTGCCATCAAGGAAGAAGAACCAATATCCTCTGAATCTGTCAACCATAAGGTTGTAGAAAGAGCTTTGGCTGCCCAAGTTGAAGAAAAGGATGATTGGGTTATTGACAGTGGATGCTCTCACCACATGACAGGTGACAAGAACAAGTTCTTAGATTTAGAAAGGTATGAAGGAGGAATGGTAAAGTTTGGTGACAATTCTGCAGGTAGAATTAGAGGTAGGGGAACTATTTCTTTGGATGGAAAGAGCAAAACTGGTAATGTACTGTATGTTGAAGGATTGAAGCACAATCTTCTCAGTGTTGGACAGTTAGTAGACAAAGGTTATGATCTCCAGTTCAAAAATGGAAGATGCAGGATCTTTGAAAGCTTTAGAACTGAGATTGCATCCGGTACTCAAACAAAAGGTAATATCTTCCATCTGGTTGGTTCAAATAAAAGTTGTCTGTTTGTTCAAGTTAATCAGAGTTGGCTATGGCATAGAAGGATGTGTCATGTAAATTTTGATAACATCATCAAGATAAGCAATATTCAGGCTGTAAGAGACCTTCCAAAATTGGTAAAACCTACAAATAGTTTGTGCAAAGAATGTCAGCTAGGTAAATAGAGCAGAGTCTCTTTCGAAAGCAAAGAATAGTCCTCTACCAGATTATTGGAATTAGTTCATATTGATCTATGTGGTCCGACAAGAATCAAAAGTATGCAAGGTGATAGATATTTCATGTTACTAATTGATGATCATTCCCAGATGATGTGGGTTACCTTTTTGAAAGAGAAATCAAAAGCCTTTGAGAAGTTCAAAATCTTCAAGGCTATGGTAGAGAATCAGACTGGATTGAAATTGAAGTGTCTAAGGTCTGATAGAGGTGGTGAATTCACATTTGGCAAATTCATAGACTTTTGTGAGAAGCATGGCATAAAGAGACAGTTGTCTACTCCTAGGACTCCACAGCAGAATGGAGTAGTTGAGAGAAAGAACCAGACCATCCAGGAAGCTTCCAGGACAATGATGATGGAAGCAAATGTTCCTCAGATGTTTTGGAGAGAAGCTGTTAGCACTGCAGTTTACACTCTTAATCGAGTTCAAATCAGGAACAATACCGGTAAGACTCCTTATGAACTTTGGTTTGGTATAACTCCTACTGTGAGATATTTCAGAGTATTTGGTAGCAAGTGTTACATTAAAAGAGATGAAGATCTAGGAAAGTTTGATGCTAGAAGTGATGAAGGAATTTTCTTGGGTTACTCCACTCAAAGCAAAGCATACCGGTGTTACAATAAGAGATTGAAAAAGATGATAGAAAGTACAAATGTGAAGGTTGATGAAAGAATTGAGAAGCCCTCAAGATTCTATGAATGTGATGAAGATGATCAGAATGATCCTCTGGTGCAAGGAGCTCCATCCTCCTCTAAAATTCAGATCTAGACTGATCCGGTAAATTAGGAAGAAGAAGTTTGTCTGAATAAGCCTGATCAAGAATTAGTAGTGCAAGAAACTCCCAAAGTTCCAAGGTATGTAACTTTAAATCACTTTAAAGATTAGATCATAGGTGATAGAAGCAAAGGGGTACAAACAAGGAGGAAAATTGCTCAAAATTTAGATGAATGTTGTCTGATTTCAAAGATTGAATCTAAGACAATAAATGAAGCATGCAATGATGAAAATTGGACAAAAGAAATGGAGGAAGAGTTGATGCAAATTGAGAAAAATCACACTTGGGATCTTGTTCCCAGACCTAGAAACAAGAATGTGATTGGAACCAAATGGGTCTTCCAGAACAAACTAAATGAAGTTGGTGAAGTAATCAGAAACAAAGCCAGATTGGACTGCAAAGGCTACTCTCAAATAGAAGGAATTGACTTTGAAGAAACCTTTGCTCCGGTAGCAAGAATTGAAGCAGTCAGATTATTTCTTGCATATGCTGCCTTCAAAGACTTCAAGGTATATCAGATGGATGTCAAGTTTGCCTTCCTAAATGGTGATCTGGAAGAAGAAGTTTACATTGAACAACCAGATGGATTTCAATTGTCTGATAATGATGATATGGTCTGCAAGTTGAAGAAAGCATTGTATGGATTGAAGCAAGCCCCAAGAGCATGGTATGAAAGGTTGGATAAACATCTTGTGTAGATTGGATTCAACAAAGGTACTGCTGACAGTAACTTATATTTCAAAATTGATCATGAAAACATTTTGATTGTTGAAGTGTTTGTGGATGATATCATTTTTGGAGGAAGAGATAGTATGTGCAAAACTTTTGCAAATTAGATGAAAAGTGAAATGTCTATGCTTGGTGAAATGAATTTCTTCTTGGGTCTGCAAATTACTCAAACAAAGAAAGGGATCTTCATTTCTCAGACCAAATATGTGAAAGAATTGTTGAGGAAATTCAGTATGGAAGATTCAAAGCCAATGAACACTCCTATGGCAACCGGATGTAAGTTGAGCAAAGATGATGACTCTCCAAAGGCAGATCAGACAAAGTATAGATCAATGATTGGTGGATTGTTGTATCTCACTTAGACTAGACCATATATAATGCAGGTTGTTGGTCTTGTGACAAGATTCCAGGCTGATCCTAGAGAATCTCATGTTACGGCAATCAAAAGAATTTTTAGGTACTTGAAAGGAACAGTTGAGTATTGTCTATGGTACCCTAGAGATCCAGATTTCTCTCTTCATGCATATACAGATGCAGATTGGGTAGGAGATGTGGATGACTGGAATAGCACCAGTGGTGGAGCATTCTTTTTGGGAAAGAGATTGGTTTCTTGGCTAAGCAAGAAACAAGAGGCAATATCTCTGTCTACAACTGAAGCATAATATATTGCAACAACAAGTAGTTGCACTCAAATTTTATGGATGAAGCAGATGTTAAGAGACATGAAAGTAGAATATGCGGAGCCTATCACAATTTTTTGTGATAATTCAAGTGCAATAAGCATTTCTAAGAATCCGGTGTTGCATTCTAAGACCAAGCACATATCTATCAAGTTTCACTTTTTGAGAGAACAAGTGAACAAGGATGAAGTCAGATTGGAGTATGTACCCTCCAAGGATCAGATTGCAGATATTTTTACTAAACCTCTTCCAAAGGACTCTTTTGAGTATCTCTGGGAGAAGTTAGGGGTCATGGCCCCTCCGGTGATGAACTAGGATGCACTGATGTGCATCAGTCCGTGGATATCACAGTCATATCTTGTGATCCGGATTGATGATGGGGAGCTGCTACTAAGGGGGAGCAGCTGGTATGATTCTGATATGTTACAAGTGCAAGTATGAGCCCTTTGCCATTGATGTCAAAGAAGGAGAGAAGACATGTGAAAAACAAGTGGTTGATGATCAAAGGGGGAGCAGTAAAGGAAGAGAAGACATGTGAAGAGTTGTTGCTGATAGGGGGAGCTGTGACGGAAAAGAGAAGTTCTTGTCTTGATGGTTTTTCACATCATATGTTGCCATCAATGACAAAGGGGGAGATTGTTGCAAGTATGAGGTTAACCAGTGTTGTCATTGATGTCAACATACTCATATTGCATTGGTAAGAAGGTTTGGATGAGCTGTGTGTTGAGGATATTGAGAAAAGTAGTCTCAATCAGGAACAGTGAAGAATAGTGATAAGAAGAAAGCAAATGTACTCAATAGGTTGAGAATCAAAGGATGCGGATTAAAGGGTTTGTAGATATGAGTCTTGAGATGATCTAGTTAAGATTTCAGAGGTCCGCATGAAGATATGAAAAAGTTGTGATTGGTCAAGTAGAACCGGTTCCGGGAGATGCTCCGGAGGAATAAAGTGTCACAAAAAGGTCCGGTGAGATCCGAAGGTGCATTATCAGACTCTGCGGATTGGAAGGAGTGTTTGGGATGTCCTTGTGATGTGTCATCTCAGTTTGTACAAAGTTTGGAGGTCTGGAAGAACCTTTTTCAGTTTGACAGTCGCGACAGACTGTGTTCTTGAAGTTTCGGATGAAGAGGAGAAGAGATTCCAGTGAGTAGAGGAAGTGCGGATGTACCTAGTTAATCAGGCAAGCTTGTGAAGGTTCTTGGATCATGTTGAGGTTATGTTGTCAGTCCGCATTGGTGGTAGAGCCTAGAATTGAAGATATTCTTCTGGATGAAGTTCTTGTTAAGACTAGTCGACCGGATGAGTTGATCATCTTGCGAATGTCCTTATGGTTGATTGCCGACTTAGATGATTGTTCCTAAGTCAATGTCTTGTATAAACAAAGGTTTGTGAGTTCATTTAAAAGTGTGTGGGGCAGCAGATGAGTGTGGTATAGCGAAAGAGTGAAGGGCAGAGCAGAAGTATCTCGGGCTTAAATGGAATTGATCCAGACATGGTAAAGATGTCAATCTCCAGTTCAAGTTTGTGATTCTTATCACTTTGTAGACAGTGTGTCTCTTGTAGGCAGTGTGCCTCTTTGTGAGCAGTGAACTCGGGCAGTGAGCCGTAATTGGCATGTGCCATTCATTTTTCTTATTCTTCTAACAGAGAATAATCCTTGGGTTAATCACCCCGTGGTTTTTCCCTTAACTGGGTTTTCCACGTCAAAATCTTGGTGTCTAATGTGTTGATGTTTATCTGCTCCTGTGTTTATGCATTATGCTTTCATGGATGGTTAATTGATATGCTATTAACTAATAAAGAAGAATCAAGTGTTTGAAGTAGAAGTAAGTTTCTGTACAACTGATTCACCCCCCCTCTCAGTTGTGTGCCCTAAATCTAACAGAAAGGACTCCTACTTTAAAAATCTCTTGGATAGATATTGAAATCACTAAAACCAAATTCCTTCTTCCATCTCTCAAGAGTATAATGCATATAACTCAACAAGAAAACATTCAACCTAACATTGAATCAAATCTAGAAGAGCTTACAACTGAACAATATGAAAACAAGAATAAAAGATGGGCTATGGTACCTTACATACCTCTCTACTCTAGTGTTCAGGATTGGAAGGAGAACAATTTGATTCTTGATAAAACCTAGCATGAGCTTCCCTACAGGTAAGTATTTCTAACCCTTTATCTCTCATGATGTGCTTCCCCCGTGATGTGTTATGTGTTGTTTAGGCCTCCTGGGATGACCCCTGATTCTCTTGTAAGGTTTGGGATATCAGGAGACCGCTTCTATTGTGACCTTCTTCTATTCATATCATCATTCTTATATATTGCCTCTCTCTCTGATTTCATTGTTGTGTGTTGTGTCTTACATACATAGCATTGCATTTGGTGAATTGGGGGCACCCTCCTACATGACTGTCCATAAGACACTTGTTTCTCCTCTCTTATTTATTGTTTCCCTTCCTCTAGTGTTTCTATTTAGCAGGCAGATGATGAAAAACATTTATACTAATGTGGACCTTGTTGGAATTAGTTCAGACAATTGAGAGGGGGGGTGAATCAGTTGTCCCACAAATTTAACCTTTTCTTCTTTTAACCTTCTTTATCAACTTGCAATCATATTAATGATGTAAACATTAAAGCATGAATCAACAATACATGAGCAGAAACAAATTAAACACACATAACACTAAGATTTTTATGTGGAAACCCGGTTAAGGGAAAACCATGGTGGGGGTTAACCCACAAGATTTGTACCCTGTTAAAAGTACTTAAATGAAATGAAAAGGTACTTGCCTTAGGGCTCATTACCCAAAGCTCACTGCTCAGAGAGGCTCACTGCCTACAAGAGGCTCACTACCTACAGAGATTTATGTTTGATACAGAAAGAATTAACTAAGAAATAGCATCTTGTTCATGCCTAGTTTAGTCTCATTGAATGCTCATAAATACGTCTTCACCATTACTTCATCCTTTACTGTTCTTGTTCCTCTTCTCCTTCTCTTCTCTACTCTACCTCTGATCCTTTCTTTGGATTTGATTATTTTGTACAAGGATACTTTTTCGCAACTCATCTACACGCCTTTATATCCTTCATTAGCCTTGGAATAAACATCAAGGTCAGCATTACAAACATCTAACTTAATGCGAATCACTGTGTTGTTGGCCAAACATAACTGGGACTCAAATCTTCCTCGAACAACATGCCACACTTCATAAAATTGTTTTTGGATCATCCACAACACACTTGAATCATCCGGTCGGCAAAGACTGGGAAGAACAACAACATCAAGGAAGAACTCTTCAACAATGAGCTCAATCTTCAATGCGGACCTCCAACTCCATAGTCACATGATCTAGAGACCTCCACAAGCACATTGAGTTCAACAAGAACATCTACACTCCTCCAAATCACCAGAATCACTTGCATTTTCATCCGAAACCTCAAGAACACTGTCTGCCATGACTGTCACACTAGAAAGATTACTTGTAGACCTCCAAACCATGAACCATAGGAGTTGATGATACACACTGACTTCCCAAACATGTCTCTAGATCTGCAGATCATAGAGTTTCAGTTGTGGAACTATTCGGACCAATTTCCTGTCACTCTTTCTTTTTTGAGCACTGCAAGACTCGATTCTACTCAGATGGCCATAGCTTCTTCAAATCTTTATGCGGACATCTCAAATCTTGATTGGAGCTACTTCAAACAATCCTCTATACTACCATATGATCTGCATCCATTGATCTTCAATAATTTTCTCAATATCCTCAACATTCCAGTCTTCTAGACAAACAACAAGATATGATACAGTTGACACCAATGGCAACAAGAATATGTTGACATCAATGACAACACCGATTAGGCACATATTTGCAACAATCTCCCCCTTTGTCATTAATAGCAACATATGATGTGAAAAACTGATTTAACCATCAAGACAAGAACTTCTCCCCCTTTTTTCTTATCACTTCTGTAACCACTATCTTCACTGCTCCCCCTTTCATCAACAACTAGTTTTTCACATGACTTCTCTCCCCCTTTGACATCAATGGCAAAGGGCACATATTTACAGTCTTTTCTCCTTATTTTTGTTTCAAACCAAACTCAAAAAATTGCATGCAGACTACTCCCCCTGAGTAGTACCTCCTTAACATCAATCCGGATCACAAGATATGACTATGAATTCTACCAGACTGATGTACTCTAGTGCATCTTAATTCTGATCAGGAGGGGTAATTGATGAGTGTCAAATTGCACTCATAAAATACACCCTTTTTGCCTCTCTTTTCCTCTATTCAGTTCATCTTCCTTGTGTCTGCACTCAAATTAGTTAAGCAAGATTGTTCTAATTTGTGATTAATTAAGATAGATTACTTGAGATTAGAATTTCTGATTAAGTGGCTAATGTACGTGGGATTAATGGAAAAATACAGAATTTCTCTTTCTTTTTGAATCAGCAGGTGTACATATCAGAAACAATGGTTTTGTGCATCTCCGGAGATCGCCTTCAATGATCTCCGGAGACTATAACAAAGAACAGTGACACCTGAGTTTTGAAGATTTGGGGAATATCTCCGGAGCTCTGTGAGTGTCTGGAATATCTCCGAAGCTCTGCGAGTGTCTGGAATATCTCTGGAGCTGCAGATAGGAATAGCTATCCTCGGAACCTCCTGAGAACAGGGCATGTTCTAGTCAGAGTTGCCAATTAGACACTTCAGCAGCAATCCTAACACCCCCTTACTTCACTCAAATCATCACCTGAGCGATGAAGGGTCAACTATCAGTTAAACTACTGAAGTTTTATCTTTCTAAAGATTTTGCATAAGTTACGAATTGAACTAATTCAATATTCTTATTTTCAGGGCTTTGATGCCCAAGTGTATTAAGATCTAAACTTAGACCTCTAAGTGGACTTCTGTTCCACTCAAGTCTACCCCTTTTGCATGATGATCTTTCATAAGTTAGACAGTTAAGTACAAATAAGAGATGGTGTCATCTCCTAGAAAGATTGATAGATAAGTTCAGTGATATATCATCACTCTTTTTATATATACTTTCAGAAATAGTAATGAAACAACAATGATAAGATTATTCTAATTTTCAGAGATTTCAGTTCTGTTATAGCCATATATTTCTCATGAACATAAAAATGAATGAATTGGATTGAATTTAGTTAGATTATCTTTAGTGTTAATTTCCTGCAATAGCCTTCAGCCTCAAAGGTGCGGAGCAAGGGCCCACTCTCACCAATTAGGCAGGAAGCTAGTATCTCTGTTTTACTGTTTCAAGTTTTCTTTTATAAAAGTATTTCCTGTTTTAGTAGATAGATGCATGTTATCATTCTTTGCTTTGAGTACATTTCCTGTTTTATTCTGTTTTACAGCATTCATTACATTTATTCAACAAGCAGGTAGATTAGTCATTCTTTTAAGCTTTAGGATTAGCTATAAACTGGTCACTTAGAATCCCTAGTTGCAGACAGCCATGGACACAACCCTGGTTCTTTGACATCTGAAAACAGATTAAATGATGAGGTACAGCGACAACCCGTCATTTTTAGTGCCGTTGCCGGGGACTAGTTTGTGTTAATTAGGGACACTGAGTTAAAAACAGTTTTTAGAATAGATCTGTATGGTTAGAGCTAGAGATCTTAAAGGAAGATATACTAAGCAGACACCCCAACAACACACCATAGGGGAAAGCAGTGAGGTGGTACAAAATCTTGTTGAAGAAGGAAACCTAGATCTTAATTTGGAACCTGCACTTCAAAACAACAATCCCTTAGATCCTATAGATATTCCACTTGCCAATTATATCCAGGAATTACAACAAAAAATTGAGGCAGATCCTTTGGTAGAACCTAATTTCCTAGAACCTCAGGAAGAAGAACTAGTATTAAACATGGAAAATGATAATCATGAGGAAGAGGAAAATTAGGCCCCAAGAACCTTCTCATATCCTATTGTTTTGACTACTGGAGACAATGCTCCCATGAAGAATATCTCACCAGCACATCTGCCAAATTTTAGAGGACTCTCCTCTGAGGATCCAGATCAGTTCTTGTTTGAATTCAAAGTAGTCTGCCAAACTTATGATTATGGATCAGATAACCAGAAACTCAAACTATTCCCTTCCACCCTGAAAGATTCTGCGATGAGATGGTTTATGGGTTTACCCCAGGGTTCTATCCGTTCTTGGGATCAAATGGAAACAGAGTTTTTGGAAAAATACTAAGATTATTGCAGATCCAGTAATAAAAATGAAGAACTGTTTAAAATTAGGCAGGGGGAGGAAGAATCCTTAGAAGACTATGTGGATAGGTTTAATTTTGCCTTGAGAAGGTATGGCAATCCGGTAAACCACTCCTTGGCTAGAACCCTGTTTATAAAAGGATTGGATAAAGAATCAAAACAGGCACTGGACCTAATGGGAAAAGGGAACATTAACAAAATGGAAATACCTGACATAGAGGAACTCTGCAGGAATTATTCCAGAACTCAAGATGGAGTAAGGTCATCCAAAACTTTTAAAGGGAAGAATGAGATAGGATAGTTGATGGAGGAAATTGCAATTCTAAAAATAGATATTCTGGTCCAACTAAATACCACATTGGATGGGATCCAAGCAAAAACCAGGACAACTGATCAAAACAGAGCAACTGAACTGCTTTCCATTTATTGTCCTAGGTGTAGAAACAAACACCTGTTGAGAGAATGTCCCTTGGACAAATCAGAGATCTGTCAAATCTGTGATAGGGAGCATCCTACCAATCAGTGTAGTCAGCTTCCAGCCTTGAAAAGATTGAGTAAAAAGAATGCTGTGATAGAGGAGGAGTTGAACTATGTGGGACAAAAACAAGCTGGAAATTTCCCTTATAATCAGTACCCAAGCCAGTCTTCTTACAGGGGTCCTACTAATTGGGGAAATAATCAGTGGAACCCAGCTTGGTATGGCCCTCAAAATAATCCTCCTTGGGGACAACAGGATTGGCAAAACCAAAACTGGCAAAATCAGCCTTGGGGAAATCAACAATGGCCACCACAGTTTGGGTCACAAGGCATGCAACCACAATGGGGTCCTCAACAGGGATATCATCAACAATACCAGGGACAACCTAGACGTTTCCAACCTCAACAGCAAGCTTTACTAACTGGATCCTCCAACACACAGGGTCAAACGCAGAATGAACCAGTTAATCAACCACCTTTACTAGCTCAGCCTATACCAAACCCATGGAATAAATAGGGAGCAGCTGTCTATATGACAGAGCAAGAAAATCTGGCTGGAATTAATGCTATATATTCAAATAATCTCCAGCTGTGTTTTGGGAAAGCATTCCCAAGACCTTCTCCTCCAACTATAGTTGAAATAACCAATGATGAGGAACCTGAAAATCCATCCAATCAACCCCCAGAGGAGATTACTAACTAAAAGGTGCTAGAAAAATCAACCACAGACAACTCCAGAGTTACTCCTAAAAAGCCAGCTCTGGAGAACAGTCTAGAACACAATTCTGATAAGAGCTCCGGAGATGGAAAAACTAGCACCCTACCAAGAACGACTTAAACAAAATGCTCCCCAGAGAAAGGTTTTACAAAAACAAATCCAACCCAATCAGGAATCAAAACTTTTACAAGAACTCAAGCAGCTAAACATTGAAATTCCTCTCCTCCAGGCCATTAGAGATGTACCAGAACTAAATCAATTCATCAAACAGTATTGCATCAAAACACAGGGCAGAAAGAAAAGTTTTCCCTCCACAATATAGGTGGAAGGAAAGGTAATGGATCTATTGATGAGAGAAATTCTCCTCCCAAAATATGGAGACCCTGGGAACCCTGTCATAACAGTTTTCATCTCGGGGGTAGAAATTTCAAATGTTCTGGTTGACTTAGGAGCAGCAATTAATGTGATGACAGTTCATACAATGGATAAGTTAGCTCTGTCAGTTATCCAATCCACGACTACAATTCTTCAACTTGCTGATCAGTCAGTAGCTGTTCCAAAGGGAGTGATCACTGATGTACCTGTTGTAATAGAATCATGGGAATTTCTAGTGGATTTCTTAATACTGGAATCTAGAAACCAAAGAAATGCTTATCCGCTGATTTTAGGAAGGCCATGGCTGGCTACTGCAGCAGCATCTATTGATTGTCGAACTGGAGATATGGTCATTTCTAATGGGATAGATTTAAAGAAAATATCTCTGTATCCTCCAGCTAAACCATCGGTGCATTACACAGGAAGAGTATGGGTGGATGAACCAGATAACATGAACAACAGTGCCTCATTAGCTATGGTAACCATTAAGGAACATCTGGGAGAATTAGGAGAAGAAGTATACTATGATACAATGGAAGACTTCACTCACATCCTAATCAACAAAGATGTGATGAAACTCGCCCAAGACCCTCAGAGAAAACTTCTCATTTCTTCTCATTGTACCCTTGCCAACATTATTCCTTGTGGGGAAACCTTTTACAGGGACTTAGCCACTTTCCACATGTTACTCCCATATTCTTGTCCTCTCAATGCCATGACACCAATGTATGGACCCACCACATCTATGGATCAAATTACAAAACAGGTCATGATTCTGCCAGGGAAAACACTTAATATAAATACTCAGTTAACAGCAAGTCAGGAAGAAAAACTTATTCAGCTTTTGGTTTCCCACTCAGCATCTTTTGCCTGGGAATACCAAGATATGAAAGGCATACCTCCTGAAATCTGTACCCATCATATCTACACTGAGGATATTAAACCTGTCAGACAACCACAAAGAAGATTGAATCCTACCTTAAAGGACATTGTCAAAACTGAAATAGAAAAATTATTCCAGGCAGGGTTCATATATCCAATCTCAGATAGTCAATGGGTCTCACCCCTTGTCATTGTACCTAAAAAGAATGGGAAATGGAGGGTGTGTATTGATTATAGAGAACTCAACAAGGCCACAAAAAAGGACTACTTTCCCTTACCATTTATTGACCAAGTTCTAGACAACCTTGCTGGGAGAAAGTATTTTTCTTTTTTAGATGGATTCAGTGGGTGTAATCAAATTCAAGTAGCATCTGAGGACCAAGACAAAACAACCTTCACATGCTCTTGGGGAACCTTTGCTTACAAAGTTCTTCCTTTTGGGCTGTGCAATGCCCCAGCTACATTTCAAAGACTGGTTCTAGCTATTTTTGCTGAACTGGCTAATGAATGCATGGAAGTCTACATGGATGACTTTACTGTGTATGGGAATAACTTCGAGGAAGCTCTCACAAACCTTCGAAAAGTACTAAAATGTTGTAATAAAAATCGACTGTCCCTTAGCCATGAGAAATATTTTATGATGGTGGAGGAAGGAATTGTTTTGGGACACCATATTTCAGAAAAAGGGATTAGAGTGGATCAGAACAAGATAGAAGTAATCACACAGTTGCCTTCACCCAAAAATCAGACTGATGTCAGAAGTTTTCTAGGTCATGCAGGCTACTATAGGAGGTTTATCAAAAATTTTAGCAGAATAGCTGCCCCCCTGTTTACCCTGCTTAACAAGGAAACATAATTTCTCTGGACAGCAGACTGTCAATCAGCATTTGAAACTTTAAAGGAGAATCTTACTGTGACACCAGTTTTAAGGGGACCTAATTGGACTTTACCATTCCACATACAAACTGATGCTTCAAATGAATCCATTGGGGCTGTTTTAGGACAAAAAGAGGAAGGAGAAAGTATGCATGCCATTTATTACATCAGCAAGAACCTTACCTCTGCAGAAAGAAATTATACAACAACTGAGAAGGAATTCTTGGCAGTTATCTATGCTATAAACAAATTCAGACATTATATTACAGGATATAAAATATTTGTGCACACTGATCATGCAGCCATCAAGTACCTAATGAATAAACCAGCAGTAGGTGCAAGGATCATCAGGTGGTTATTGCTCTTGCAAGAATTTGATATTACCATAGTTGATAATCCAGGAAAGTTTAATTTGGTTGCTGATTTTCTGTCAAGATTGCATACAGGAGGAGAAGATCAACCAGTGGAGGACAAATTTCCAGATGAACATCTTTTTGCCATATCCACTACTGCACCTTGGTTTGCTGACATAGCTAATTTGTTAGCTACAGGCTTGTATCCATCCCATTTTACTTCAAAACAAAGAAAACGTTTGCTTAAAGAAAGCTTATCCTACAAATGGTTGAATAGTTTACTATTTAAATGTGGTCCTGATTTCATTCTACGCAGGTGCTTGAAAGCTGATGAGACTTTTGATGTGTTGAGAGCATGTCATGATGAGCCATCTGGTGGCCACTACTCTTTTCACAGGACAGTCCACAAGATCCTTGGAGCTGGTTACTGCTGGCCTTCTCTTCATAAAGACACAAAGAAGTATGTGCAGCACTATGACCAGTGCCAAAGGATGGGGTAGCCCACCTTTACCTAGGAAATGCTGCTACATCCTCAAGTCATGATGGAACCCTTTGAGCAATGGGGTCTAGACTTTGTAGGACCAATCTCACCGCCATCATCAGGCAAGGAGTATATTCTAGTATGCACAGACTATGTTACTAAGTGGGCTGAGGTTCAAGCATTATAGTTTGCAAGAGAAGAAAAAGTTAGTGATTTCCTTTACAATAGAATTTTCTTGAGGTTTGGAGCCCCAAAATCAATAGTTTCAGACAGAGGACCTCAATTTACTTCATAGGTAATCAAGGCATTCACAGATTTGTACCAAGTCAAGCACAGAAAAGCTTCACCTTACCATACTCAAGCAAATGGGCAGGTAGAAGTAACCAACAGAGAACTTGAGAATATCCTAACAAGAACAGTGGCAATGAATAGGAAGGACTGGGCTAATAGACTACCTAAAGCAGTTTGGGCTTACAACACAACTTGGAAGTCCACAACAAGGTTTTCACCATATGAACTGGTTTATGGGAAAAAGCCTATACTATCTATAGAATTTGAACTCCAGACACTTAAAACTGTATTAGATGTTGGGCTGCCGCTGTCTACAATTCAGCAGAACAGAATTCTTCAGCTCAACGAGTTGGATGAGATTCGGACAGAAGCCATTCAGCAAACAGAACTAGTTCAGTACCAAAGGAAACAATGGCATGACCAACATATCAAGAGGAGGATATTTCAACAAGGAGATTGGGTTCTTCTCTATGATTCTAAATTCAAAGAATTCAAAGGGAAATTACAGACTCACTGGCTGGGTCCTTATCAAATAAAGGAAGTGTTTGAAAATGGAACTGTATTATTGTAACCAATTGATGGGAGCACAAACACATTTCTAGTAAATGGTCACCGGATAAAGCTCTACAAAAGACCGTCTACTAAAGAAGAGTTTCTTGATAATCTGAGTTTTGATACAGGGGATACCACCTCTGTCACAGTGTTAGAATAAAAAAAAAAAAAGGTTGAAAACCAGCAATGGCTGCCTTCTGAAAAAAAAATAAAAAATAAAAAATAAAAAAAAATAAAAATAAAATTAGAGAAAGATGGAAAACCAGCAAATGGCTGTCTTCTCGATCAAGGGAGTTGAAAACCAGTAAAATGGCAGTTCCCTTATCCATGATCAGTTGCCAAAAATTGGCCCAATGCATCTCCAGCGCTTTCCAATGCATCTCCGGCTCTTTCCAATTAGGAGCACCTCTGGCGCTCTGTTAATAATGCCGGCAGTATCCATAATAAAGGCAGGACCTACCTCGCCAGGTGGTAAAGTAGACAACTCACATGCTGAGGTCATCAAGACTCATCTTCTACTTTATCGCACAGCATAAATAAATTAAGATACTAATAATTGCAGGAGTGCACAAGCCGGCGCTGACATCACCATGGGCGTGGATCTTAGTGCCACTCAATGCAATGATTGCAAGTCGCATGCAAGTAGGAAGTGGATGTCATTTTGGCCGCTGTTTAAATGCCACGATGCGTGTAGTTTCCAAAACGACGCAGCATTTCTCCCGCGTACGTTGCCTCATCATTAAAACTGATCCAGGTAAATCTATTTTTCATTAATCATTAATTAGTAAACTGTCCTATCTTTCTATTTTGAGTGCTGCTGTGATGACACGTCCCTCCGCCGTCATTTCCTTTTTCACATCCAAGCATGCCGCCATCTGTGCCTTAATGCCACCTTACCTCTGGAGCACCTTGTCAGTCCGTTACAATTATGGCTGCTTTGGTCCCTTAACTCATTTGCATAAACCCAGCCTGAAAACAATAGCCTCCCTCATTCAAACCTCTGGAATAGACTGAAGCATACGATAAACCAAACAACTCTCCGGAGCCTACAGAGTAATTTGAACAGCACTCTAGAGCCCATAGAGATCAGAGGGACAGATAGACTGCAGATAGCAGAAGAAAAGAATCAAACACAGAAACTGCCATCAATTCAGGTATGGGGGTCAAGAAAAAGTCTGAGCCAGAAAGTACTGCGGGTCTTCTAAAGGATGCAGCTGCAGCAAATATTTTAAGAACTGCTGGATGGTTTGATTTCCTAGACAAGTTCGAGGGGTTTCAGGAGGACATTGTGGACGAATTCCTTAGGAATCTAAGAGATGACAAGACCACTGTGAGAGGGAACCAAATCAGTCTCTCCTCCACAATTATCAGCCACATCTTCGGACTCCCCAAACAAGGTGAGAGGTTCCACCACCTGAAAACCTTGTATACAGAGTTAATTAAAAAAATTTCTGTTCGTGGTGAGCCTGCCATTCAATTGCATATGAATAAAAATGAGGTCAAAGGAATTTTGAGATCCACTCTCCCAAACCCTTGGGCAACTGTTGCCACCTGGTTAATGAAATATTTTACCTGTGATGGCCAATTCTCCATAGTCTTAGGGCCCATAATGAAAATGCTCATTTTTCTCAGACATGGAAATAGGCACCCCAAATATAACATAAATATCCCCAATTTCCTCTATTCTGCCATCAGGGCAACTGCAGAAAAATACCAGCAGGGTAAGGGACCCATGAAACATCATGGCCTCATCTTCCTGATAGTCAAGCACCATTTCTTATCTCAGGCCAATGGGGACGAACTATTACAGAACTTTCTTGAGCATAACCCTCAGGTCAGAGCACCAGAGATCACACAAACAGAGGATGAGAGTTCTCCCTCTCACCATGGTGAAGAAACCGAGCCTACAGCCTCCTCCACAACTTCTCACAAAAGAACATCACCCTCATAGGAGGCTACATCATCTACAACCCCTGTTCCTAACAAGAAAAGAAAAGGCAAACAAATTGCAGAGCCTGCTCCAACACAGCCTCTATATATGACTCGGTCAGTCAGATGACAAATGACTTCACCTGAGGGATCTAGGCCTAGGGAATTAACAGAGGAACAAGCAGGGCAGGGAATTGAAGGGAGATGGTGGGTTGAAGAACCATCCCATGACTCTGATGAGGTACCTCTGGTTTGAAAGAGGAAACAAAGAGAAAATTCTCCAGCACCTTCTGTTCAGTTGGAGTCAAGTCCAGTCTCAACACCACAATGTGCTCCGGAGACAGGAAGCTTACCAATTGTTACTATCTCCTTAGATTCTGACGAAGGAAATCCTGCTCCGGAGGCACTAGTTCCACCTGTGCTCCGGAGAAGCAAAAGAAAGAGGTAGCTCTCATAGGCTGAGAAGGATACTGCCCTACTCGCTGAGGCACTCCTGGAATTGAGCACATATGAGGACAAGGCAGGACCTTCAGTTGTGCCAGCAGCAGCAGAGGATCCTCAGAACAAGGGCATTGCAGAAGAAGAAACATGGCACATAGATACATTGGGAGAAGCAGAGCAGGTGGCCATGGATAATCTTGATAATCAGCCACCAGCCACAGAAGCAGAGGCAGAAACTCTATCACATCCCTCTGACCAAGAAGATATAGAGATCTCAACAGAGCAACAACTAATGGAAGAAATTGAGAATTTAAAAAGGATGCTTTGGGGAAAGAATTTAATTATTACTGACCTCAAGAAGGTCAGTGTGGAAATGGAGATGGAACTGAAGCAAACTATTGCAGAAATCAAAACAGACCTCCAAAACAAGGACAGAATCATCCAGGAGAAGGAGGCAGAGTCAGAAACACAGAAAAGTGAGGCAACAAAGGTGGTGGAAGAAAAAGAAAAAGAAGCAGCACAAAAGGTTTCTGAGCTCACTATGGCTAGAGACAATGGCCTCACAGTAATGGCAGCACTGATTGAGAAAGTACAGAGCCAGGATAAACAATTAACTTGGGCCAACAACAGACTAGATGACCAAGAAGAATATATTCAAGAACTGTCTAGCCCAAGGGCAACCAATGAACAGGAGATTCAAACAGATGCTTATGTGGGACCAATCCCCATTGACATTCCTAAAGCCCTGTTTCATTGGGAGGAAAGGTGTAGAGAATTTGAAGCCTCCAAGCCAATGTTGCAAGTACAAAGGGCAGTCACTGCCAGGGCAGAAAGAATAGCAACTTTGGAGAGCAAAATCATTCAAATGGCCTCCCTCTCCTCAGAAATTCTATCTTGCAGACCTCCCAGTGCCAGCTATTCAATGTTCCTACAAGAAAGGATACTGCAAAGGAAGTTTTCCTTAGTCTTATCTGACATGAATGAGGATACAGAAACAGCAGAAGGTTTCATGACAGCTTACACCAGAAGCAATGATGAAGACAAAAACTTCCTCTGTGAATTGTACTTACATGGGTTCTGCATTAATGATATAGCTTTCATGATTAATCACTTTGTGGGAGAATGCCAGCTTAAGGCATTCATGTCCCTCATGAGAAACCACCAGATTTGGGATGAGAGGATGGAAGATCATCTTCAAAAGGATTCAAAAACAGATCTCCTCCTCAGAAAAGAATGTCCCAATCCTTTTGCCTTTTAGACCCAATTCAGGTCCATCATCTATCATCCTGCAAGTGCAACCAGCATCTTTCCATTATATTTGAAAAATTTGCAGGAGTGCTCCATTGACTTTGGTCTCTTTATGATTAACTCAGCAAATCCTGTCCTTGCTATAGCAAAGAAGAGATGGAGTATTTTAACACCAGAGCAAAAACTTAGAGAGGTGGTCACCCCTGCAAACCTGAGGCTATTCATGAGGAAAGCAAAGATGATATCCAAATTGATGGATAAACATAAACAGGAATGGATAGGAGGGCAGTTCAGACCTCCTCTGATAATTGAACCACTCCCTATATGGACAGAGCAGCTGGAAGATGAGAAATTGCAAGATTGGATGAAGCAAGTTGACAAGTACAGGGGGAATGGTAACACCAATAAAACTACTTGGACAACCTATCTCTAGGAGTATAGTCTAACTAAGAGATTGCTTCGTCAAAACAAATCCAGAATGTGAAAAGCAGGAGGACCTGCCAAGCCTTAGGTATGGGGGGATGATGAGTGTCAAATTGCACTCATAAAATACACCCTTTTTGCCTCTCTTTTCCTCTATTCAGTTCATCTTCCTTGTGTCTGCACTCAAATTAGTTAAGCAAGATTGTTCTAATTTGTGATTAATTAAGATAGATTACTTGAGATTAGAATTTCTGATTAAGTGGCTAATGTGCGTGGGATTAATGGAAAAATGCAGAATTTCTCTTTCTTTTTGAATCAGCAGGTGTACATATCAGAAACAACGGTTTTGTGCATCTCTGGAGATCACCTTCAATGATCTCTGGAGACTATAACAAAGAACAGTGACACCTGAGTTTTGAAGATTTGGGGAATATCTCCAGAGCTCTGTGAGTGTCTGGAATATCTCTGAAGCTCTGCGAGTGTCTGGAATATCTCCGGAGCTCTGTAATATCTCCAGAGCTACAGACAGGAACAGCTATCCTTGGAACCTCCTGAGAACAGGGCATGTTCCAGTCAGAGCCACCAATCAGACACTTCAGCAGCAATCCTAACACCCCCTTACTTCACTCAAATCATCACCTGAGCGATGAAGGGTCAACTATCAGTTAAACTGCTGAAGTTTTATCTTTCCAAAGATTTTGCATAAGTTACGAATTGAACTAATTCAATATTCTTATTTTCAGGGCTTTGATGCCCAAGTGTATTA
The DNA here is from genome assembly GCA_027924645.1 of Cunninghamia lanceolata. Lineage (NCBI taxonomy): Eukaryota > Viridiplantae > Streptophyta > Pinopsida > Cupressales > Cupressaceae > Cunninghamia > Cunninghamia lanceolata. Next base: position 3,947,855 of record BSBN01000080.1, on the reverse strand, counting down.
AGATCTAAACTTAGACCTCTAAGTGGACTTCTGTTCGACTCAAGTCTACTCCTTTTGTATGATGATCTTTCATAAGTTAGACAGTTAAGTACAAATAAGAGATGGTGTCATCTCCTAGAAAGACTGATAGATAAGTTCAGTGATATATCATCGCTCTTTTTATATATACTTTTAGAAATAGTAATGAAACAACAATGATAAGATTATTCTGATTTTCAGAGATTTCAGTTCTGTTATAGCCATACATTTCTCATGAACATAAAAATGAATGAATTGGATTGAATTTAGTTAGATCATCTTTAGTGCTGATTTCCTGCAATAGCCTTCAGCCTCAAAGGTGCGAAGCAAGGGCCCACTCTCACCAATTAGGCAGGAAGCTAGTATCTCTGTTTTACTGTTTCAAGTTTTCTTTTATAAAAGTATTTCCTATTTTAGTAGATAGATGCATGTTATCATTCTTTGCTTTGAGTACATTTCCTATTTTATTCTGTTTTACAGCATTCATTACATTTATTCAACAAGCAGGTAGATTAGTCATTCTTTTAAGCTTTAGGATTAGCTATAAACTGGTCACTTAGAATCCCTAGTTGCAGACAGCCATGGACACGGCCCTGATTTATTGACATCTGAAAACAGATTAAATGATGAGGTACAGCGACAACCCGTCAGTAATAACCCCTAACTTCTCCCTGAGATACTCAAAAGTATCCTTGGAAAGAGGCTTAATGAAAATATCTGCAATCTAATTCTTTGAAGACACAAACTCCAAATTGACTTCATTCTCATTTACCTTCTCTCTTAAGAAATGAAACTTGATGGATATATGTTTTGTCTTTGAATGTAGTACGGGATTCTTTGAGATGCTTATTGCACTTGAATTATTATAGAAGATTGTGATAGGCTCCTTAAACACAATTCTGATGTCCTTCAATGTTTGCTTCATCCACAGAACTTGAGTACAATTGTTTGCTTCTGCTACATACTCTGCCTCTGCTATAGATAGGGATATTGCCTCCTACTTTTTGTGTAGCCAAGAAACCAATCTACTTCCTAAGAAGAATGTGTTGGTGTTTGTTTCCAAATTAGGAGAGGGTTTGCCAGTTGCAACGCACAGGTAGATTTGGCCAAAAAATATAGGAGACTACGTGAGCTGCCTCCCCTTCACTTCTGGTTCTTCCGCACCAAGGGGGGTATCCCTATAACTAAAGATATAACCTTGACTCGCCCAATGATAAAAAGATTTAACTTTACAATAGTAGGTAGAATACTCTCATGTATGGACCAAGATTCGTGTGACAAATCACAAGGTTGGCAACATTCTTGGACATATTTGTCTGGTTATGGATGAGAGTATGCAGGGGGTTCCTAACCCTACTCCTACAACTAATAGGTTGGAATAATGGAATGGTTTGAATTGATGTTTGGATGCAAGACAAGGGGGATTTGGATCATAACTACTAATCCAGAAGCAGACCGGTGCCTATCTCAGGGCAAGGAGTCAACTAGACGTATACAAGAGAATGGCTTGCAACTAGCATTCGAGTTTCAAGGGGTTAGGACTGGTATTTGCCTTACAAACACCACCCAAGGATAAGTATTTAACTGTCTCTACTTATGAATATTCTAACTGACATACAATCTTCTCCACACTTTAACCTAAAACAATTTAATCCACTCCTTGAATGGAAGTTACAGATCAAGCATGTGGTACAACAAGACTATATCCTAGAATCTGAGAAACCCTTAGCAACCAGATTTAAAAGAAGAAAATGCATACACCAAATGGAGACAGACAGATAAACACATGCAATAATGCATTTTTCATATACAATGACAAGAAACTAAATATATGTGCAAGATACACTTCAGATGCAACTCATAAACTCCATAGAGATACAACAGATAGGAAATGCTCTGTATTTCGTTATTCACACAAAAATTTGCCCAAGTCTTCAACAACCACCATGAGTAACACAATTTTTCTTTTATAGCAAAACCGTGTACTCAACAAATTAATTACAAGGCAGATCAAAATTTCACCATATGCACTGCATCTCCAAATTGGCACCCAAAATAATTAATGCAGCAGTGAGAAACAGGAGAAGGAGCAGGTAAAATGGGGATTCGTGTAGCCGACCGAAGATTTTCCCATTGAAAATGGTGGTTGGTATGTCATTCCATCGTTCATCCTCTGCAAACTGCCATCAATGCCTCAGCTACCCGCAGCCTCTCTGAAATGCAGCAACGACATACCTTTGAAAGTTTCCCGCTCAAAAATGGCCGCACACGCTCAAGAAAAAATCCTTCGTTGCAGGTTCAAAACAAGACCGTCGATCATCCTCCCATCGCTGTGATCAACAGTACCCAAAAAATGTTGAAAAGTCGTCAGCCAGTGAAAGTGTGCCATGTAGGCACCTCATGTTTCTATCGTTGGCTTTTCTCCCTTCGATTTTGCCTTTTTTGCCCTTGTATATGCATGCTCAAATGCATATACAACTATTCATCATACAAGGTGGACCCCAAACTATTATACAGCAAATTGGAAATCTAATCGGGGCTGGCTTGCATGTCCATTTTGCACTTATCGCTTTGTACATACAAAAGCATATACAAGCACCTTGTATACATGTCGAATCTCAAATTTCATTCATTGCATTTCATTCCTCCATTGCGTCCGGGTTGTATGTCACCTCTTTGTGTATTAGGTTGTATGTTGCATATATAAACCCAACATACATGCAAACTGTAGATCTCGCCACATCATAAGGCAAATTTGAAACATCCTGGAATCTAGCTTGCATCTCGCGAATGTATATTTTGTTTGTATGTCGAAAATAAAAAGGCAAACATACAAACCTCCCTAACATAAAAAAAGGGAATCTTATTGAAATATTTGATATGCATATTCCCCTTGTATGTTGAACATCTACAACTCCACTTGCATATACCTGTGGGCCCCACCGAATGAACTTCCGCTGCACTGTTCACTTTGCATGTCGCGGGCCTTTGTATATTTTGCTTGTATCTTGGAGATACAAAGACCCCTACATGTAGCTGATGTATGTTCACACATATAAGACCAATACACAAGTAGAGCCGATATACAAGTAGCAAATATCCCTGGGAATCTGCGAAAGATTCCCCCTTGTACATGCACCTTTTCAAGCCTGATATGTGTTCAAAAATGCATCCAACTTATTTTTTCAAGGGGCGATGGAGATTTTGCACTTGCTAATGCATATTTTTTGACCTACATGTATATACAAACCACTTTGTATATACAAAGACACTTGCACCTTAACTAATTTTGGCATTTTTGCAACTGCAGAGGCTGAAAGTGTTAGAATTTTTTGAATTTTTGGAAGGTGCTTGCGAATGTAAAATGTTCAAAGCATGAAAGTTTATGCAGGCACCACCAGAATGTACCACCACTAGTGCTTTTTCTATCATCCACATCTCCTTCCCAATCAGCATCTGTATATGTATGAAGAGTGAAGTCATTATCCTTTGGATACCATAATCCATAATTAGTTGTCCCTTTGAAATATCTAAAAATTCTCTTGACTGCTACAACATGAGATTCTCTGGGATCAGCTTAAAATCTAGCAACAAGTCCAACTGCATTCATGATATCAGGTCTGGTCTGTGTCAAATAAAGCAGTCCTCCAATCATTGATCTATACCTTTTGTGATCTACCTTAGGGGAGTCATCATCTTTACTCAACTTACATCAAGTTACCATAGGCGTACCTACTGGCTTTGAATCTTCCATTCCAAACTTCTTCAACAATTCACTCACATATTTAGACTGAGATATGAAGATACCTTTATCTGACTAAGTGATTTGCAGACCTAAGAAGAACTTCATTTCACCAAACATGAACATCTCAAATTCACTCTACATCTGATCGGAAAATGTTTTGCACATACTCTCATTTCCACCAAAAATGATATCATCAGCAAATACCTCAACAATCAGAATATTCTCATGATCAATCTTGAAGTAAAGATTACTGTCAGCAATGCCTTTGCTATAACCTAGCTTTAGCAAATACTTATCTAATCTTGCATACTAGGCTCTTGGGGCTTGTTTGAGTCCATACAATGCTTTCCTTAACTTGTAGACCATATCTCTCTGATTAGACAACTAAAATCCTTCTGGTTTCTCAATGTAGACTTCTTCTAACTCTCCGTTTAGGAATGCTGATTTGACATCCATCTGATAGACCTTGAAATCCTTATAAGTAGCAAATGCAAGAAATAGTCTGACTGCCTCTATTCTTGCCACTGGAGCAAAAGTTTCTTCAAAATTAATTCCTTCCACTTGAGAATATCCTTTGCATACCAACCTTGCTTTGTTTCTTACAACTTCACCATCTTCATTTAGTTTATTCTGGAAGACCCATTTAGTTCCAATCATATTTTTGTCCTCAGGTCTAGAAACACGATCCCAAGTGTGATTCTTCTCAATTTGCATTAATTATTCTTCCATTGCTTTTACCTAGTTTTCATCTTTGTAGGCTTCACTTACTAATTTTGGTTCAATCTTTGAAATCAGACATTCTTGATCTTCAACAATTCTTCTCCTAGTTTGAACACCTTTATTTCTACCTCCTATGATTTGATCTTTAGGATGATTCATCCTTACATACCTGGGAGTTTTGGGATTTTCTTGGACTTCTATTCTTGAGCTTGTTCCTCAACTTCTGCACTATCCTCTTGAGTTACTGGATTTTTGGAATCAATCTGGATTTGAGTCTAGGTCTGAACTTGCCTTCCTTGTCTTTGAATTTCATCTTGATCTTCTAAATCATATTTGCAAGACCTGGAATGTCCTTCTTTGCTCTCATCAACTCTAACATTTGCACTTTCAACAATCTTTTTTAATCTTTTGTTAAAGCACCGGTAGGCCTTGCTTTGAGTGGAATAACCCAGAAATATCCCTTCATCACTTCTTGCTTCAAACTTCCCTAGATCCTCATCTCTTTTGATATAGCACTTACTACCAAAAACTCTTAAATACTTCATAGTAGGAGCATGACCAAACCATAGTTCATAAGGAGTCTTACCAGAATTTCCTTTGATTTACACCCGGTTAAGAGTGTAGACAACAGTACTCACAACTTCTCTCCAATAGACTTGTGGAACATCTGCTTCCATCATCATGGTTCTAGTAGCTTCTTGAATGGTCCAGTTCTTTCTTTCCACAACTCCATTCTGCTGAGGAGTCCTAGGAGTAGATAACTGTCTTTTTATTCCTTGCTTCTCACAGAATGAATCAAACTCACCGGTGGTAAACTCTCCGCCTCTGTTGGATCTTAGACACTTTATCTTCATACTAATCTCATTCTCCACCATGACTTTGAATACTTTGAATTTTTCAAGAGCTTCTGACTTTTGTCTCAAGAAGGTTACCCACATCATCTAGGAGTAATCATCAATCAACAACATAAAATATATGTCTACTTGTACACTCCTAATTCTAGCAAGACCACAAAGATCAGTATGCACAAGTTCCAACAATCCACTTGATGACTATTCTTTACTCTTGAATGAAGTTTTGTTCTGTTTACCCAATTGACATTCTCTGCACATGCTATCAGTAGGTTTCATAAGTCTTGGAAGATCTCTTATAGCCTGAATGGAACTTATCTTAACATTGTTATCAAAATTCACATGACACATTCTCCTATGCTAGAGCCAACTCTGATCCACATGAGCAATCAAGCAAGTTTTACCCAAACTACTTAAATGAAAGATGTTACCTCTAGTTTGAGTACTGGATGCAATTTTAGTTCCAGAGCTTTCCAAGGTTCTACATTTCCATCCTTGAATCTGAGGTCATAACCCTTTTGAACCAACTGTCCAACACTGAGAAGATTATGCTTCAATCCTTCTACATAGAGAACATCATTAGTGTTATTCTTACCATCAAAAGAGATGGATCCTTTGCTACGGATTCTACCAGTTGAGTTGTCTCCAAATTTTACAATTCCACCTTCATATTTTTCAAAGCTCACAAACTTACTTCTATCACTACTCATATGATGAGAGAATCCACTATCAATCACCCATTCATCCTTTTCAACAACCTGAGCAGCCAAGGCACTTTCCACATTTGCACAATTAGCAAATTTAGTAGACACTGGATCATCTTCTTTGATAGCAATGAACACCCAATCACCTTCAGTGGAACCTCCATGATTAGATTCTTCATCTGTGACTACTTCTTCTCCAGCTTCTTGGACATAGTAACATTTCTTCTGACTTTTATATCTGTTAGGGTTTGGCTTTGAAAATTTCTCTAGACATCTTGAGGCAAAATGACCAATCTTATTACAAGAAAAACATTTGAATGGCAACTTTCCTTCATACTTACCAGATCCTCTTGGAATTCTTTTGGCAATAAGAGCTTCAAGTTCTGTAGACTCAATTTCATCATCTTCAAGATCTTTCCTTGCCTTAGCAAATCTGTTTGATCTTCCTGAAGAGATTTCACCCAGACCATATCCTTGCTTCCTATGAACATTGGCTTTGAATATAGATTTAGACTTAGGAAGAGAATCACCAAACTCACTTAATTCAAAAGCTAAAATTTTGCCAACCAATTGATCTCTTGTAACTTTTGAGACAGTCCTGATTTCCTCTATAGCAGCAACCTTATGTTTGTATGAATCAGGTAAAGATTTGAGCACTTTTGCCATAATCTCTGAATCTTCCAAAGTTCCACCAGCACACTGGATGCCACACACAGGTTCATTTATCTTTTGCATGTAGATTGTGATGTTTTCATCTTCACTCATCCTCATATTTTCAAATTTTCCTCTTAGACTTTGTAGCTTGGTACATTTGACATATTCATCACCTTCATAAAGATTCTCCAACTTCTTGTAGATTTCATGAGCAATTTTTAGTCCAAAGACATTTGTCATTTCTGAATCAGTCAGGGCACTCAACAAGGCTTCTTTAGCTAGAAGGTTATTTTCAGCATCTTTGAGTTCATCTGGAGTTGAAGGACCTTTCTCTGGAGGATTAAACTCATCCTTAGTTATCACCCAATAAGCATCACCCATGCATTGCAAATGACACTCCATGCGACTCTTCCAAACAGAGTAATTTGTTCCATCAAATCTCAGACTATCCTTCTTGTAGGTCAACATCGTGGATCTCCTCGGACGGTTAAGCTCCTTTTAGAGGAAGCTTGCTCTGATACCAATTGTTGGACTTAGTCCAAATAACTGAGAGCAAGGGGGGTGAATCAGTTGTCCCACAAATTTAACCTTTTCTTCTTTCAACCTTCTTTATCAATTTGCAATCATATTAATGATGTAAACATTAAAGCATGAATCAAGAATACATGAGTAGAAACAAATTAAACACACAACACTAGGATTTTTATGTGGAAACCCAGTTAAGGGAAAACCACGGTGGGGGTTAACCCACAAGATTTGTACCCTGTTAAAAGTAATTAAATGAAATGAAAAGGCACTTGCCTTAGGGCTCACTTCCCAAAGCTCACTGCTTAGAGAGGCTCACTACCTACAGGAGGCTTACTGCCTACAGAGATTTATGTTTGATACAAAAAGAATTAACTGAGAAATAGCATCTTGTTCATGCCTAGTTCAGTCTCATTGAATGCTCATAAATACTTCTTCACCATTATTTCATCCTTTACTGTTCTTGTTCCTTTGCTTCTTCTCTTCTCTGCTCTACCTTTGATCCTTTCTTTGGAATTGATTATTTCGCACAAGGATACTTTTTCACAACTCATCTACACGCCTTTATATCCTTCATCAACCTTGGAATAAACATCAAGGTCGACATTACAAACATCTGACTCAATGCAAATCACTATGCTATCAACCAAACATAACTGGGACTCAAATCTTCCTTGATCATCCGCAACACACTTGAATCATCCAGTCGGCCAAGACTAGGAAGAACAACAACATCAAGGAAGCACTCTTCAACAACGAGCTCAATCTTCAATGTGGACCTCCAACGTCACAATCACATGATCCAGAGACCTCCACAAGCACATTGAATTTAACAAGAACATCTGCACTCCTCCAAATCACTAGAATCACTTGCATCTTCATTTGGAATCTCAAGAACACTATCTGCCATGACTGTCACACTAGAAAGATTGCTTGCGGACCTCAAAACCATGAACCACAGGAGTTGATGATACACACTGACTTCCCAAACATGTCTCTAGATCTGCAGATCATAGAGTTTCATTTGCAAAACTATCCAGACCAATTTCTTGTCACTCTTTCTTTTCTAAACACTGCAAGACCCAGTTCTACTCAGATGGCCATAGCTTCTTCAAATCTTTATGCAGACCTCTCAAATCTTGACTGGAGCTACTTCAAACAATCCTCTATACTATCGTATGATCTACATCCGTTGATCTTCATTAATTTTCTCAATATCCTCAACATTCTAGTCTTCCAGACAGGCAACAAGATAGGATATAGTTGACACCAATGGCAACAAGAATATGTTGACATCAATAACATCGATTAGGCACATATTTGCAATAGACCTAGTGTCCATTTAGCGAGAAATAAAAAATTGGACTTAGTTCCTAATATGACGATGGGGTTGTAATATATTATCTAACGCTTTGCTAGTAGAAGCACTCTGTGCTTTTTGCGTAGTGATTTTGATGATGTTTTTATCTCACTTACAAACTATAACAATACTACTGCTCCTTGCACTTTGTTTGTCTTTGAGTCTTGCCTTGGTGACACTCGGTTCTAAGATTTTTGTGATATAGCCCCATAGTTATCCTCGATCTCTGAATTTGTAGTATAACCTTGGCTCTTTAATCATATGCATTAATGTTGTTGTTTATCACGATTATGTAGACACTAACATGTTTCTTGCAGGGATGTGCTTGTGAGAACATTTGGTGATCATAAAGTACATGTCACCTCCGGGGGGCATGGGCTTTGTGAAAGTCTGTGTTCCCTTGTGTGTTTCTTCCTACCTTAATGTGCTTGATATCGATGCATGATATCAACCACCTTAAGGTGGGGGCATATATAAGGTAAGATGTCTGTTGTAGATGTTAGCAATGTACTTGTCCTCAGGTGCACGATATCAAGCACATTAAGGTAGGGGCATATATAAGGTAAGATGTCTGTTGTAGATGTTAGCAATGTACTTGTCCTCAGGTGCAGTTTAAAGAATGGTGGTGATGAGTCCCTCCTGCACTCTGAGTTTGTTTGCAATAAATCAATCAATCAATCAATCATCTTAAGCCCTCTGTAGGGCAAGGATGGTGTACTTCTTGGAGCAGATTGCATCATCCTATCATTTTCAAAAAGTCCTCATCAGGAGGCGGGGAGTGGTTTTGTGACTAACTCAACCCTTAAGCGTGTCTTTGGTGATTGTTGTGGTGAAGCCCAATTGTCGGTGTGTGCCTGAGATGGTGATGAGCCTAGAAATAGGAACACTCCATTGCTTGTCTACCGTGTTTTCTCTGTGTCTTCAAAGTGTGCGTGTTTGGCATGTCTATTGCCCCATATGCAGTCTAAAGACTAGTGTGATGAGTGCTTCTTGCATTTTGGGAGGTTTTGCATGTCTTGCATGTGTGTTGCCCCATATATGTAGTTTAAAGACCAACGTAATGAGTGCTTCCTGCATTGACTATCCTGTACTTGCATCTACATTTCATATATATGAGAAAAAGAAAAATAAAAGAAATCATTCATGTCTTCTACGCCTTAACTATCTTCTATGCATCTACTATCTTCTCCATGTTTTGCGTGACTGTAACTATCTTCTTTGTGTTTTGCGTGTCTGTTATTGTCTTCAATGTATCTGTCATGTCTTCTTCGTGCTTGGAATGTTTGCTGTGTTTGTTGACTGTACTTTAATGCATGTATTGGCCTTGTGTTTATACATACATTAAAGTGGGGGCTAAATGTAACATTGGAAAATGTCCCCTTGGGGACTTTTCCCTTGTAAGGTTTAGCTCTTGGGTCTTTTGTCTGCATTTAGGACATCTTGCATCATATTTTGACATCCCGATGAAATGATCCCTATGTTTCATGACAAATGGGACCTAGGGGGATCCCTTGAACCTAACCCTAACTAAAATAGGGGGGAGGACTTGGGTGTCCGTGCCCTAGTCCTGCCCTATTTTGGGTTAGGCCCAAATTTTGAGTGTCGGCTTGTGACCATTATTTAGGTCCTATGCCGACACGGTAAGTTTGAATTATGAAATTCTTGGTGGGAGTGTTTGTAGTTGCATATATAAGCATGTTTAGGCATTCATTTGTAAACTAGATGATTACTAGCAAGCAATTGTGATCTTTTTGGGATTCAAGGCTTTTATTGTGTGGCAAGAGAAAAATTTGTGTTGTTTATGTGTTTGTATTTGTAGATTTGAGTAATCATCTCCTCATGGCATGAAGAGCTTCTTCCTTCCATGAGATCTTCACTACAAGGTGATATCATTTATGTTTTCAAACATTTATCATTTGGTTTTTGCCTCTGCCTCCCAAGGGCATGCACTCTCTATCTGACAACCATGTTTGGAAGACTTGAATGTCTCTCTGGGGCTTGACTAAGGTAAGCCTCTAAACACCACAACCCCCTCCCCATCTTTTTGTGATTGTAGGTTACAGGTTGAAGAAGCAAGAAAAGTGGAGTTGCAGGAGAGTGCTGCAGAGTGTTAGATTTGTATATCAAAGTTGAAAATAGGGCCCTAGACTCGGGTTCCTACTCATTAGTCCTCTAGATTCTGCAATGGAGAAATCTCTGAGACAACAAGAATAGGTTACAGATCAAGTTCCTAGATCCTGACAAAAATCAGGGCACTGGACTAGGGCACCCGCCTCATTAGTCCCTGACTGTTCTACTTTTTGAACTTTGAAAATAGGTGCACATTTTATTTGTCATTTTACATCTTGTAGCAGTATTTTGATTAATTTGTCCGTTTGCTTCTGTATTTGTATAATTAGGGTTTTGAGCACAAATTGAGCATAATTGGTAATCAAATCATAAAAATCCAAGTTTCCCTACATCTCATAGTGATCAAGGGCCTGATAGTGCATTACCACTCGACCCAAAGTCCTTGAATGTAATTGGTGAAAGGGGGATAGGCCCAAACAAACTAAAACAAACCCACTATCCAAAATTTCCACATTATAAGAATAAGATTGTTAAACTTGAAAAATATGATGGAGGACTAGTTAGATTTGGTGATGATACATCTGCTAAGATATGTGGAAAAGGTTCAATTAGTTTTGATGGCAAGCATAATACTGATGATGTTCTTTATGTCAAAGGCTTGAAACATAATCTCTTGAGTGTTGGAAAAATGTGTAGCAAAGGATACAATCTTGTGTTTCAGGATGGTGGCTGTGAGATCAGAAAAGACTCCAGAATTGTGATTGCTGCTGAAAATGGATAGATGGAAATGTTTATCATCTCAAAGGTGGTGATGGTTATTGCTTCATGACATAGTTCAATGATAGTTGGCTTTGGCATAAGAGATTGTGTCACATCAATTTTGATAGCTTGGTAAGAATTAGTTTTGCTCAAGCTGTGAGAGATTTGCCAAATATTAGAAAACATATCAATGCTATTTGTAAGGAATGTCAAATTGGAAAGTAAGAAAGAAGTAGTTTCAAAGTCAAGGATTAATCTTCTACTGGACTACTGGAATTGGTACATACAAATCTTTGAGGTCCTACCAAGATAAGAAGCTTTCATGGTGGTAGGTACTTCATGCTACTAATTGATGATTATTCTATAATGACATGGGTTACTTGTCTCAAAGAAAAATATGAAGCCCTAGATAGGTTTAAAGATTTCAAAATCATGGTTGAGAATGAAATTGACATGAGAATCAAATGTTTGAGGTCTGACAGAGGTGGAGATTTCAACTCCAATGAGTTTAACTTGTTTTGAGAGAATCATGGAATAAAGAGGCATTTATTTGCCACTAGGACTCCTCAGCAGAATGGAGTAGTGGAAAGAAAGAATAGAATTGTTCAAGTTGCAAGGACAATGATAACAGAAGAAAACCTACTAGGGGTCTACTGGACATAAGCAATTCATACTATTATTTACACACTGAATAGAGTTCAAGCAAGAGAAAACAATACAAAGCCTCCTTATGAGCTATGGTATGGAAGGATTCCTACTGCCAAGTACTTCAGGGTGTTTGGAAGCAAATGTTATATCAAAAGGGATGAAGAAAACCTAGGAAAGTTTGATGCAAGGTTTGATGAAGGTATTTTCCTTGGATATTCTAATAAAAGCAAAGCTTATCGGTGCTACAATAAGAGGCTAAGAAAGATGGTTGAGAGTGCAGATGTCAAAGTTGATGAAGTTCTATAGAAGAATTTAGAAGTAAATGGATATGAATCAGATGAGTCTTCTTAGAGTGAAGAAGAAAATGCTAAGGAAAAGGAAGTGCAAGTTGAAGAGGACGAAGCTCCGAAAAAGACTCCTAAAACTCCCAAGTATGTGTAGAAGAATCATTCTGAAGAATAGATCATTGGTGACAAGAGCATAAGTGTACTGAGAAGAAGGAAAGTTGTTGATCAAAGTAGGTATAGATCAATGATTGGAGGATTTCTATGTCTAACTGCTATCATGTATGTAGTTTGTCTTGTGGCTAGATTTTAAGATAATCCTAGAGAGTCACATGTTGCAGTAGTGAAGATGATATTCAGATATTTAAAGGGCACTCTTGATAATGGCTTATGGTATCCAAAGGATAAGGACTTTGCTCTAAGTCCTTATGTTGGAATTAGACCAGACAACTAAGTGGGGGGGGGTGAATCAATTTGTCACACAAAACAAACATTTTCTACTTTTAACCTTCTTTATTAACTTACTATCAGATTAATGATGTAAACATTAAAGCATGGATCAACAACATATGAGTAGAAACATAAGCAACACACTTGACACTGAGATTTTGATATGGAAACCCAGTTAAGGCAAAAACCACGGTGGGGGTTAACCCACAAAGCTTTGTACCCTGTTAAAAGTACTTTAGAAAAATAGAAGGTTCATGCCTTCAGGCACACTTCCCAGAGCTCACTGCTCCAAAGAGAGGCTCACTGCCTACATAATTTATTTTAGAATAGAAAGAATTAACTGAGAAATAACATCTACTTCATGCTTGGTTTAGATTCATTAAATTCTCACAAAACTTATGCTTTGCCCCAAACATTTCTTCTCTAACTCTTCATCAAAATGGTTCTTGTTCTTCTGCTTCTCCTCTACTCTACTCTGCCTTGATCCTTTCTTTAGATTATATTGTTTTTGCAAAAGGATGATTTTCCACAATTCATCAGCAAGTATTTATACACTTCATCAACCTTGGAATGAACATCAAGGTCAACACTACAAATATTTGACTTAATGTAAATCACTAAGTTGTTGGCCAAACATAACAGGACTCAAATCTTCCTTGATCAACATGCCACGCTTCATAGAATTGCTCTTAGATCATCTGCAACATGCTTGAATCATCTGATCAGCTAAGACTGGGAAGAACAACAACACTAAGAAGAAAATCTTCATTGACAAGCTCAAACTTCAATGCGGACCTCCAACATAGCAGTCAAATGATCCAGAGACTTCCACAAGCACATTGAATTCAACAAAAACATCCACACTCCTCCAAATCATCTGATTCACTTGCATCTTCTTTTGAAACCTTAAGAACACTATCTACCATGACTATCACATTAGAAAGATTGCTTGCGGACCTCCAAACCATGAACCACTTGAATGGATGATACACGCTGACTTCCCAAACCTGCCTGCAAATCCACATATCATCATTTGACATATCTAGAACAATCCGGACCTCTTTTCTATCACTCTATCTCTTCTAAATATTACAGGAACTAGTTTTACTTAGATGACCATAACTTCTTCATATCTTAATGCGAACCTCTCAAAACTTAACCAGACAAATTTCTACATAGCCATATGGTCCGCATACATTGATCCTCAATAATTTTCTCAATATCCTCAACAATCCAGTCTTCTATATAAGAAGCAAAATAGGATACAGTTGACACCAATGATAATAAGGATATGTTGACATCAATGACAACACCGCTTAGGCACATATTTGCAACAATCTCCCCTTTTGTCATTGATGGCAACATATAATGTGAAAAACTAATTTGACCATCAAGACAAGAACTTCTCCCCCTTTCTCTTCTCACTTCAATTGCTTTCTTCACTTCTCCCCCTTTTATCAGCAACTAGTTTTTCACATGAACTTCTCTCCCCCTTATACATCAATGGCAAAGGGCACATATTTGCAATCGTTTCTCCCTTTTTGTTTCAAACCGATCTTAGCATTTCCATACTGACTATTCCCCCCAAGTAGTACCTCCTTGACATTAGTCCGGATCACAAGATGTGACTATGAATTTCACCGAACTGATGCATTCTAGTGCATCTTAATTCTGATCAAGAGGGGTAATGACCCCCAACTTTTCTCTGAGATACTCAAAAGTATCCTTGGGAAGAGGCTTAGTAAGAATATCTGCAATTTGATCCTTTGAAGACACAAACTCCAACTTGAATTCATTCTCATTTACCATCTCTCTCAAGAAATGAAACTTAATGGATATATGCTTTGTCTTTTAATGCAACACCGGATTCTTTGAGATGCTTATTAGACTTGAATTGTCACAGAAGATTGTGACAAGCTCTTCAAACACAATTCTAATTTCTTTCAACATTTGCTTCATCCACATAACTTGAGTACAATTATTTGTTGCCGCTATATATTCTTCCTTTACTATAGACAAAGATATTGCCTCTTGCTTTTTGCTCATCCAAGAGACCAATCTTCTTCCCAAGAAGAATACACCACCACTAGTACTTTTCCTATCATCCACATCTCCTATCCAATCAACATCTATATATGCATGAAGAGTGAAGTCATTATCCTTTGGATACCACAATCCATAATCAATTGTCCCCTTTAGATATCTAAAAATTATTTTGATTGCCACAACATGGGATTCTTTAGGATCAGCTTGAAATCTAGCAACAAGTCCAACTGCATTCATGATGTCAGGTCTAGTCTGAGTCAGATAGAGCAATCCTCCAATCATTGGTCTATACCTTTTCTGATTTGCCTTGGGGGAGTCACCATCTTTACTCAACTTGCATCTGGTTCCCATAGGTGTACCTACTAGCTTTGAATCTTCCATTCCAAACTTCTTCAACAATTATTTCACATACTTGGATTGAGATATGAAGATACCTTTATCTGACTGAACAATTTGCAGACCTAGGAAGAAATTCATCTCACCAAACATTGACATCTCAAATTCACTTTTCATCTGATCAGCAAATGTTTTGCACATACATTCATTTCCACCAAAAATGATATCATCAACAAAGACCTCAACAGTTAGGATGTCCTCATGATTAAACTTGAAGTAAAGATTACTATTCGCAGTACCTTTGCTAAATCCTATCTTAAGCAAATATTTATCCAATCTTGCATACTAGGCTCTTGGGGCTTGCTTGAGTCCATACAAAGCTTAGTCTACAGACCATATTTCTCTAATCAGACAATTGAAAACCTTCCGATTGTTCAATGTAGACTTCTTCCTCCAACTCTCCATTTAGGAATGCTGATTTGACATCCATCTGATAAACTCTAAAATTTTTGAAAACAGAAAATGCAAGAAATAATCTGACTGCTTCTATTCTTGCCACAGGAGAAATTTTTTCTTCAAAATCAATTCCTTCCACTTGAGAATAGCCATTGCATACCAACCTTGCTTTGTTTCTTACAACTTTACCATCTTCATTTAGTTTATTCCAGAAGACCCATTTGGTTCCAATCACATTTTTGTCCTCAGGTTTAGGAACAAGATCCCAAGTGTGGTTCTTTTCAATTTGCATCAATTCTTCTTCCATTGCTTTTACCCAGTTTTCATCATTGCAGGCTTCACTTACTGATTTAGGTTCAATCTTTGAAATTAAACAAATCTCCTCTTAATCTTCAAAATTTTTTCTCCTAGTTCAAACACCTTTACTCTTATCTCCTATGATCTGATCTTCAGGATGATTCAGTCTTACATACCTGGGAGTTTTGGGAATTTCTTGAACTTCTATTTCTTGAGCTTGTTCCTCAACATCTATGCTATCCTCTTGAGTTCCTAGAGTTTCCAGATCAATCTAGATCTGAGTCTGGGATTGAACTTGCCTTCCTTGACTTAGATTTTCATCTTGATCAACTAAATCATATCCACAAGACTTGGCATCTGCTTCTTTGCTCTCATCAACTTTGACATTAGCACTTTCAACAATCTTTTTCGACCTCTTGTTAAAGCACTGGTAAGTTTTGTTTTGAGTAGAGTAACCCAGAAAAATTTGTTCATCACTTCTTGCTTCAAACTTGCCTAGATCCTCATCTCTTTTGATATAGCACTTACTACAAAAAACTCTAAAATATCTTATAGTAGAAGGATGACCAAACCAGAGTTCATAAGGAGTCTTACTAGAATTGCCTTTGATCTACACCCGATTGCACTTGGTTAAGAGTGTAGACAACAATACTTACAACTTCTCTCCAATAAACTTATGGAACATTTAATTCCATCATCATGGTCCTAGCAGCTTCTTGAATGGTCCAGTTCTTTCTCTCCATAACTCCATTTTACTGAGGAGTCCTAGGAGCAGATAACTATCCTTTTATTCCATGCTTTTCACAGAATGTATCAAACTCACAGAGGTAAATTCTTCACCTTTGTCGGATCTTAGACACTTTATCTTCATACCAATCTCATTTTCCACCATAATTTTGAACACTTTGAATTTGTCAAGAGCTTTTGATTTTTCTTTTAAGAAAGTTACCCACATCATCTGAGAGTAATCATCAATTAGAAACATAAAATATCTATCTCCTTGTACACTCCTAATTCTAGCAGGACCACATAGATCAATATGCACAAGTTCCAATCGCCCATTTGAAATTATTCTTTACTTTTGAATGATGTTTTGTTTTGTTTACCCAATTAACATTCTCTGCACATGCTATTAGGTTTCACAAGTCTTGGGAGATCTCTCATAGCCCAAGTAGAACTTATCTTGACAATGTTGTCAAAATTCACATGACACATTCTTCTATGCCACAACCAACTCAGATCTGTCTGTGCAATCAAACAACTTTTACTAGAGCTACTTAATTGAAAGATGTTACCTCTAGTTTGTGTACCAGATGCAATTTCAGTTTCAGAGCTTTCCAGGATTTTGCATTTGCCATCCTTGAATCAGAGATCATAACCCTTGTCAACCAACTATCCAACACTGGGAAGATTGTGCTTCGGTCCTTCCACATACAAAACATCATTGGTGTTATTCTTACCATCAAAAGGATGGATCCTCTACCACGGATTCTACCAGCTGAATTGTCTCCAAATTTCACAAGCCCACCTTCATATTTTTCAAAGCTTACAAACTTACTTTTATCACCAATCATATGATGAGAGCATCCACTATCAATCACCCATTCATCCTTCTCAACAACTTGAGCAGCCAAGGCACTTTCCACATTTGTATAGCTTGCAGATTCAGTAGACGCCGGATCTTCTTCTTTGATAGAAATGAACACCTAATCATTTTCAGTGGAACCTCCATGATTAGATTCATCATCTGTGACTCCTCTAGCTTCTTGGACATAGTAGCATTTCTTCTGACCTTTAAATCTATTAGGGTTTAGTTTTGAAAATCTCTCTAGACATCTTGAGGCAAACTGACCAATATTATTACAAGAAAAACATTTGAGTGGCAACTTTCCTTCATACTTACCGGATCCTCTTGGCATTCTTTTGGCAATAAGAGCTTCAAGATCTGCAGTCTCAATTCCATCATCTTCAAGATCCTTCCTTGCCTTCACAAATCTGTTTGATCTTGCTGAAGAGCTTTCACCTGGATCATATCTTTGTTTTCCATATACACTAGCCTTAAATGTAGATTCAGACTTAGGAAGAGAATCACCAAATTCACTTAATTCAAAAGCTAAAATTTTGCCAACCATGTGATCTCTTGTAACTTCTAAGATAGTCCTGATCTCCTCTATAGCAACAACCTTATGTTTGTATGAATTAGGTAAAGATCTGAGCACTTCTGCCACAATCTCTAATTCTTCTAGAGTTCCACCAACACACTTGATACCACACACAAGTTCATTTATCTTTTGCATGTAGATTGTGATGTTTTCATATTCACTCATCCTTAGATTTTCAAAATTTCCTCTCAGACTTTGTAGTTTGGCACATTTGACATATTCATCGCCTTCATACAGATTCTCCAACTTCTTCCAGATTTCATGAGCATTTTTTAGTCCAAAAACATTTGTCATTTCTAAATCAGCCAGGGCACTCAATAAGGCTTCTTTAGCTCGAAGGTTACTTTCAACATCCTCAAGTTCATCTAGAGTTGACAGACCTTTCTCTAGAGGATTATATTCTTCCTTAGTTATCACCTAATAAGAATCACCTATGCATTGCAAATGGCACTCCATGCGACTCTTCCAAATAGAGTAATTCTTTCCATCAAATCTTGGACTATCCTTTTTGTAGGTCGACATCCTGGATCTCCTCGAGCAGTTAAGCTCCTTTTAGAGGAACTTGGCTCTGATACCAATTGTTGGAATTAGACTAAACAATTGAGAGGGGGGGTGAATCAGTTGTCACACAAAACAAACATTTTCTACTTTTAACCTTCTTTATTAACTTACTATCAGATTAATGATGTAAACATTAAAGCATGGATCAACAACATATGAGCAGAAACATAAGCAACACACTTGACACTGAGATTTTGGTGTGGAAACCCAGTTAAGGGAAAAACCACGGTGGGGGTTAACCCACAAAGATTTATACCCTGTTAAAAGTACTTTAGAAAAATAGAAGGCACATGCCTTCGGGCGCACTGCCCAGAGCTGACTGCTCAAAAGAGAGGCTCACTGCCTACAAAATTTATTTTAGAACAGAAAGAATTAACTGAGAAATAGCATCTACTTCATGCCTAGTTTAGTTTCATTAAATGCTCACAAAACTTATGCTTTGCGCCAAACATTTCTTCTCTAACTCTTCATCAAAACGACTCTTGTTCTTTTGCTTCTCCTTTGCTCTGCTCTGCCTTGATCCTTTCTTTAGATTATATTGTTTTCACACAAGGATGATTTTCCACAACTCATCAACAAGTATTTATACACTTCATCAACCTTGGAATGAACATCAAGGTTAGCACTACAAACATCTGACTTAATGCAAATCACTAAGATATCGGCCAAACATAACTGGGACTCAAATCTTCCTTGATCAACACGCCATGCTTCATAGAATTTCTCGTAGCTCATTGGCAACATGCTCGAATCATCTGGTCAGCCAAGACTAGGAAGAACAACAACACCAAGAAGAAAATCTTCATTGACAAGCTCAAACTTCAATGCGAACCTCCAACATAGCAGTCACATGATCCAGAGACTTCCACAAGCACATTGAATTCCTCCGAAACCTCAAGAACACTATCTGCCATGACTGTCACATTAGAAAGATTGCTTACGGACCTCCAAACCATGAACCACTTGAATGGATGATACACACTGACTTCCCAAACCTACCTCTAGATCTGCAGATCATCATTTGACATATCCGGAACAATTTGGACCTCTTTTCTATCACTTTGTCTCTTCAAAATATTGCAGGAACTAGTTTAACTCAGATGGCCATAACTTCTTCATATCTTAATGCGAACCTCTCAAAACTTAGCTGGAGCTTCTTCAGACAAACTTCTACATAGCCATATGGTCCTCATACATTGATTCTCATTAATTTTCTCAATATCCTCAACAATCTAGTCTTCTATATACAGGCAACAAAATAGGATATAGTTGACACCAATGACAACAAGGATATGTTGACATCAATGACAACACTGCTTAGGCACATATTTGCAACAACTTACATAGATACAGATTATGCTGGTTGTGTAGATGATAGGAAAAGTACAAGTGGTGGTGCATTATTTCTTGGAGGAAGAGTGGTGTCATGGTTAAGTAAGAAGCAAGTTTTAGTGTCTTTATCTACTGTAGAGGTAGAATACATTGCAATAGCATCCTGCTGCACACAAGTGTTGTGGATGAAGCAAACCTTGAAAGATATCAGAGTGGTATATTATGAACCAATTCCTATCTTCTATGATAATACTAGTGCTATTAATATTTCAAAGGAATCGGTGATGTACTCAAGGACAAAACATATCTCAATCCAGTATCACTTTCTAAGAGAGAAGATTGCAGAGAATGAAGTGAAGCTTGAATATGTGCCTACAAAGGATCAAATTGATGATATATTTACTAAGGCTCTTCCTAAGGACACATTTGAGTATCTCTAGGAGAAGTTAGGGGTTATTTTCCTCCTTCTTTGAACTAGATGCATCAGGAGATGCATCAGTCAAGTGGTTTCCAAGATTCATTCTTTATTCTGGACTGATATTGGAGGCTACCTCTCGGGAGGAGTGGGTAGTGGTTGTGATGGTTGTTACAGTCAGGGGGAGTAAGTTCTAATGTTGATTGATTCTAAGGGGGAGTATGCAGAGCAATAAAAGAAATGATGTTATAGAGAAGTAGTGAGAAGGTACAAGCTATAGCAGTTTTAATGGAAGAGAGAGGTGTAGCCCTTTGCCATTGATGTCAAAAGGGGTGAGAGAGCAATGTGAAAAAGGAAAAGAGTCAGTTGTTAAGAAGAGAGTAGCAAGTTGAGGGGGAGAAAGAATGAAAATGGAAAAGAGCTAGTATGGATCATAATATTGAGGATGATGATGTATTAAGTGTTTTTCACATTATGTGTTGTCATCAATAACAAAGGGAGAGATTGTTGCAAGTATGTGCTATCGGTGTTGTCATTGATGTCAACATGATGAAGGGGGTAAATCATAAAACACACAACAACATAAATTGCACATAGAAAATAGAATGTTCTTTTATTGATTTGGACAATTCATTACATTATAGAAATTCAAATACAATCAAAGGAATCAATCCTCTACAGGTTACAACACATTACAACTATCTACCCTCAAGCTCTAGAATCTTTAGCCTTCTGAACCCTAAATCAGCTAGGGTTTCTGTTTTCCCACCCATTTTTGACTCTACACTTTCCCCCTTAACTCTCCTACTGCCAAGGGTTCCTAAAAATGGTTATTAATAGCCCTTTTTGGCGGCCAACAACCAAAATTTGAAATTTGCATCTCCCTCCAAAATAAGGTCAACTTCCGGGAGCCATAACTTTTGATCTGGGTGTCCGATTGACACGTCGTTTGAAGTGTTGGAAAGATTGCAGAGTTCTCTACATGATAACAACCCACTCTGCTAGTTCTATCCATTTTTAGGCCTGTACAAGACCATTTAGTGCCTCAAACCTGAGCTTAAAATAATTTTCAGGTATTTTTTGGAAGACAAAAAGTAAAACTTTAATATCTTTTAGCTTACAAATGATCTTTGTGTGATTCCTTCACTAAAGGTCTTATTTTTCATTTACAAAGCATCCTATAAATTTTCACTTCAATCCGTGCCCAAATGCAAATTTTCCTAAAATGGCAGGCTGTTATTTTTAGCAGTTTGGAAAAACTGAAAGTTCTACATTATTATTCAAGTGATTATGGAACCAGAAATACTAATTTTAGAAAGAAATGGAAACAACATCAATGATGTTGAAACATCATCTTTTTGGGTGATGTAAGATTGCTTGTACACCATTGGATGCTCCTGCATTAGACACCCAGGGTAATTTGACCCTGTCAAGTCTCAGGTGTTTATTTGAGGAAAACTCAAATGGTCAACCTCTACCTTAGACAACCAAGAAGAATCTTCAATAGGCCTTCCTTTCCATTTCACCAAATATTCTTCATATTGCCTGTTCTGAGTACTTCTTCCCACATGACTATCCAAGATCTCTTCTATCTCCTCTGTTGAAGTAGATGCCTGAATACTCCACTGTTCTTTTATTGGTCCATCTCCTGTGCCACCTTCATGATATTCTGTTAAATCAACAATGTTGAACAGAAGTGAAATTTTGATCCCACTCAACAACTCCACCTCATATGCGTTTCCTGAATCATGCTTCTTCAAGATTTGGCATGGTCCAAATTTCTTCATTTTCAGCTTATTATATGTTCCAATTGGGAAGCTTTTTTTTCTCAAGTGAACCATGACTTCATCTCTGACTTGGAACTCCTTATATCTCCTCTTCTGATCTACCTTAGCCTTGTACTGAATATTCATCTTATTAATGTGCTTTCTCACCGCTTCATGCAAATTCTTCAGGTGTTGTGTAAAGTCTTCAGCTTTAACTCTTATCTTTTCTCCCTTGTTCATCTTCCTTAACTCTGAAGCATTTCTTGGACTATTCCCATATACAATCTAGAATGGTCATTTACCAGTACTCCTATTGATAGAATTATTGTAAGAAAATTCTGCCTGTGGTAAAATCAAATCCCATCCCTTGGGCTTATCTCCTACTAAGCATCGTAGCATATTACCTAAACTCCTATTCACCACTTCAGTCTGTCCATCAGTCTATGGATGGTGTGTAGAACTAAACTTCAAATCTATCTTCAACTTCTTCCACAATGTCCTCCAGAGATAACCAACAAACTTGGTATCTCAATCTGAAACTATGCTCTTTGGTAGATCGTGTAATCTCATCACTTCCCTAAAAAATAACTCAGCAATATGAACAACATCATTAGTCTTCTTGCAAGGAATGAAATGTGTCATCTTTGAGAATTTGTCCACCACCACAAAAATGGAATCATGTCCTGTCTGTGTCCTTGGTAAACCAAGAACAAAATCCATACTAATATCATCCCATGGCTTCTCTGGTACAGGTAATGGCTGATATAGCCCTGTATTCTGACTTGTTCCTTTTGCCATTTGACACACTCTGCAACTCTACACAAATTTCCTCACATCTTGTTATAACTGTGGCCAATAATAATGTTCACCAACATTAGCAATGGACTTATCTTGACCAAAGTGTCTAGCTAATCCCCCACTATGCTTCTCCTTAATCAAGTTCTCCCTCATGGAACTCCTCAGAATGCACAACTGGCTTCCTCTAAACAACATGCCATCTTGGATTATGAAATCCAACCATTTTGTCCTATCCAAAGTAATAGGTTTCAAACAAGCTTTCCAAGCCTTTGCAAAATCTAGATCTTCAGGATACAAACTTTTGAGCTCATCGAACCCAACAACCTCTATCTTCATTTCTGTCAACAAATTTGACTTTTTGCTCAAGGCATCTGCAACTCTATTGGACTTCCAACTCCTGTGTTTCAAAACAAAAGTATAACTCTGCAAAAACTCAACCCATTTTAAGTGCCTTTGACTTAACTTTCCTTGACTATTAAGATATTGCAAAGCTTGATGATCAATATACAAAACAAACTCTTTTGGCAACAAATAATGTCTCCATTTCTTCAAAGCTTGAACTATAGCATAAAACTCCTGATCATAAATAGAATACTTTTTCTTGGCATCATTAAGCTTCTCACTAAAATAGGCAATGGGCTTACCTTCTTGGCTCAAAACAACTCCTATGGCAGTACCACTAGAATCACAATCTACCTGAAATACCTTATTGAAATCTAGAAGTTCCAAAATAGGTTGCTCTGTGACTTTCTACTTCAATGTATCAAAGCTTTTGTCTACTCCTTTAGTCCATCTAAACTCTTTTCTATCCCCTCTCATTGTCTTTGTTAGGGGTGCACAAATGCTACTAAAATTCTTGATAAACTTTCTATAAAAACTTGCCAAACCATGAAAAGATCGTACCTCTGTAGCACTCCTTGGTGTAGGCCATCTAATGATAGCCCTTACCTTTTCTGGGTCCATCTTAAGACCTTCCTTTGAGACAACAAATCCCAGGTATACCAACTCCTTTTCAAAACTACATTTCTTTAGACTAATTAGCAACTTCTCCTCCCTCGGATCCTCTAAAACTCTTCTGATATGCATTAGATGCTCATCCCAAGTCTTACTAAAAATTAAAATGTCATCTAAATAAACAATGACAAAACTTCCCAAAAACTCTTTCAATACCTCATTAATGAGCCACATGAATGTGCTCGGTGTATTGGTTAGCCCAAATGGCATGACTAACCACTCATACAAACCTTCCTTTATCTTGAAGGCTGTGTTCCATTCGTCTCCTTCTCTAATTCAGATTTGGTGATACCCACTCTTCAGCTCAGTCTTCGTGAAGTACTTGGTTCCACTCAAACAATCCATTATGTCATCCATTCTTGGCAATGGAAATCTGTACTTGATCGTGATCTTATTGATGGCCCAAGAATCTATACACATTCTCCACTCTCCATCTTTCTTCGGTGCTAGTACTGCAGGTACTGCACATGGACTTAGGCTCTCCCTTATCAGTCCCTTCTTCAACACAACTAAACTTGTCTATTCAGCTCTTCATTCTTTGTAGGGGTCATTTTGTGGGCTGCCTTATTCGACAAAATAAGTCCTGGTATCAAATCCATTTGATGACTTATCTTCCTCACTGGTGGTCAACCTTCTGGTACATTATCAAAGATAATATCCTAAAATTCTTCCAACAGATCTGAGACTTCTACTAGGACATCTTCACATTTCTCTTGACTAATCTTAGGAATCAATGCATAGCAATGATGTTCATGCTTAATACCCTTCTAAAATTTCCTACCATCTACCAGGCAAATTCTAGCAGTACTACATACATTTTCTTCCACCTCCTTCAAGGGCTTCAACTTATGATGAACTCCATCCTTTTTTAGGGAATATGTCTTTGTACGACCATCATGGACAACGCTCCTATCATACTTCCACAGCCTCCCCAACAGCATATGACATGCATCCATTGGTATGATATCACACAACACCTCATCATGGTAGTCACCAATCTTGAACTTGACTAAACACTGTTCATTAACCAAAGCTCTATGGTCCTTCTATAACCATGCAATCCGATATGGATGTGGATGCTTTCTTCTTGTCAAATTCAACTTGCCAACCATCTCTTCTGAAAGAAGATTGTCAGTGCTCTCACTATCAATAATAATATCACAACACTTACCTTCACACCTACATCTTGTGTGGAATAAACTCTTCCTTTGATTTGGTTCTTTGTCCTCATTCAACAAGGTTTTTCTGACAACTAGGGTTTCTCCCCTTTTAGCATCTTCAAAATGCTCAAACTGCGCATCTTCATCTACATGTGCAACTCGTGCATTACCTCCAGGTCTTCTATTCATCCTTCCTTGATGTTGCTGACACTCGTATGCTTGATGCCCTTCTTCTCCACATTGGAAACAGGTTCCTCTAAAACATTCTCTTCCAGGTCCTTGCCTAGGTCTGCTTCTTCCTCTTCCTCTTTGCTCACCATTGTTCTGGTCATGAGGGTGGTAGCTATTATCTCCTCTTTGATTTCAACTAGTGCCAGCTTCTTCACTTTTCTTTGGATCTTCATTTCAACCTCCATAGGGTCTTCCACCAATCCTTCTGCCTTGACCTCTTCTCCTTTGCTTGCTGTTGAATCTTTTATTCAGCTTCTCTTCCACCTTCAGGGAAAACTGGTATACATCTTCTATGGTGGTCATTCTGACCAGGCTCAGTTCCTCTTGAATACTTGGCCTCAACCCATTAATGTAATGGGCTACCTTCACCTTGTTAGCCTTTGCATGGCCTATCCTAATAGTAATCTTATAAAAATCTTTTGTATGCTCCTTAACAGACTTGTTACCTTGCTTCAATCCTTATAGCTTCTTTAGCAACTCCATCTCATAGTCCACAGGAATGAACTGCTTCTTCAGTTTCTCCACCATCTGATCCCATCTGGTAATCTTTCCTTTTCCTCTTCTATTTCTCTCCAACTGGACCTCCTTCCACCAAATACTGGCATGGCCCTTCAACTTTGTCTTTGCAAACTTGACTCGATCTGGGTCCTCCACATCTTCATACTCGAAATACTCCTCCATGTCATTGATCCAATCAATAAGCTATTCTGGATTCAAATCTCCAAAATAGGTAGAAACTTTGATCCTGAGCCTCTTTCTGATATTTGAAATGGCCCTCAACAACCTAACTTCTGCAGGATCTCCTGCAACTTCTTGTTCTTCCTTAGATAGCTCTTCTTCAGCTTCATCTTCACTTTCTTCTCTTGTTTTCAGCTCAAACCCTCTCCATAGCTCCTCTTGCAATGCATCGATTGGCCTTTACAGGACTCTAAAACCCTCTTCCATCAAAGCATTCCCCCTAATATGATTTCTTTGTGGAGGCATCTTGATCTCCGCAGCAAACCCACAACCTCAGGTCCTGGTACAAACTGCCTCACGGTCAGTAATTTGTCTACACACTCAGGAACCCTTGCTCTGATACCACTTGATGAAGGGGGTAAATCATAAAACACACAAATAGAAAATATAATGTTCTTTTATTGATTTGGACAACTCATTACATTATAGAAGATCAAATACAATCAAAAGAATCAATCCTCTATAGGCTGCAACACATTACAACTATCTATCCTCAGGCTCTCAAATCTTCAACCTTCTGAACCCCAAATCAGATAGGGTTTCTATTTTCTCACCTCTTCTTGTCTCTACACTTTCCCCCTTAACTCTACTACTTCCAAGGGTTCCTAAAAATGGTTATTAATAGCCCTTTTTGGTGGCCAACAGCCAAATTTTAAAATTTGCATGTCCCTCCAAAAATAGGTCAACTTTCAAGAGCCATAACTTTTGATCTGGGTGTCTGATTGATGCACCGTTTGAAGTGTTGGAAAGTGAATGGAGTTCTTTATGCACTAAGAGCTTGCTTTACCAGTTCTGGCCATTTTTAGGCCTGTATAGGACCATTTAGTGCCTCAAACCTGAGTTTGAATAATTTTCAGGTATTTTTCAGAAAATAGAAACTTTAATATCTTTCAACTCACAAATGATCTTTGTGTGATTCCTTTGCTAAAGGTCTTATTTTCAATTTATGAAGCTTCCTGTAAATTTTCACTTCAATCCATGCCCAAATGCAAACTTTCCTAAAATGGCAGGTTGCTATTTTTAGCAGTTTGGAAAAACTGAAAGTTCTACATTATTATTCAAGCGATTATGGAACCAGAAATACTAATTTTGAAAATAAATGGAAAGAAAATCAACAATTTTAAAATATCATCTTTTTGGGTGATGCAAGATTGCCCATACACCACTGGATGCTCTTGCATCACAACAACCTTGTGTTGTCATTGGTGTCAACTAGTTGAGCAGAGATGAGGTTGTTGCAATGGTATGAGTTGTTTGGTTGAGTTACTTTGCTGATGATGATTTGGTTGCTTTGTAGAGGTACTAAATATGTTGAGGATCTATTTCTGTTGGTTGCTTTCCAAGTGCTTTTGAGAAAATTTGATTAATAAAGGAAATAGTGTGTTGAAGTGGCATTTTGGTTTATAGAGTAGTGTTCCATCTTTGCTCTGCATTTCCTCCATGTTGAAGATTTGTCCTTGCAGTTTGAATATGTTGTTCAAAGATGTTCATAGATGTTATATGCCAAATTTGGTGTTTCGGTTCATTAGGCAGAGGAAGTTGTGCTCCCTAGTGTGTGGACTGTGTTTCTGAGTTTTACAGAGGCGTCTGGGAGAAACTATTTTGCTCTACATTTCTCCTTAGATTTGTTTCTGGCCTCGCAGTTCTAGAAATGTGCTTATAAGGTTCATATATTTCTTCTATTGAAGTTGTTCATGGTTTGGTGCTCCATAAGTTGACTTCTAGAGATACAGTGTATGAAAGAGAGTTAAGTATATAGGACAAACATGATAAGACTGTATGGCAGGTGAAAGTTGTTGTAGAAGAATTTGCTATATTTTAGGATGTTTTAGGATTCTTGTGGAATACTCTAGATTGTGTTGAAGCCTTGCATGTGGTCCATGAGTCATCTTTGCGGTTAAGGAAGCGTGTACTTAAAAGTTCATTGTGTTAACACAGGTTTGGCTAACCTTGGGTGTTTACACTAATTACGGAGTTGCTTCGTGATTGTAGTAGCATGGAGTGGCATGCTTGGATGAATTTATGTATGAGCTAAGGTGTGTTATGGTTTGCCTTCATTCCTTTCCATCGTGGGAATGTTTTAGGTCTGACCTAATTTGAATTTGTGAAACTAAGGTGCTTTGCCGACCTTGGAGAATGCTTTCAAGGTTGAAGATAGTATAAATGAGTGACAAGGGATCGTGATCAAGTGTGTGCGTAATGAAGATGATGTATAACAGAGTGGTTGAATGTGTGGTGCAGTGTAAGGTTTTCATGTGTTAGATTACTGGATGTAGTGAGTAGAAGGTGTCTACAATTCTTTAGTGTGATTGCGAAGGTGTTGATGGCGTTGCGGTGGAATTCCCTATTGCATTGAGATAGTTTTCTCCTTGTAACAATCTTCTCTATTCTGGTAGTGAGCCTTGGCAGTGCCTTTCTCTTGGGCAGTGAGCCTATTATTTTTTAGTGTTGATACTCCTTTATAATGTGAACTAATCCTCACCATGGTTTTTCCCTTCTTGGGTTTTCCATGTAAATCTAGTGTTTTCTTGTGTTTGATGTTGATTTGATTTAGTTTATGTTATTTCTTTCATGCTTAATCATCATAATAGTTTAAAGGTTAATTGAAGTGATGTGGATCTAAATGTGGTTGAGGGTTATAGAATTATAAGTCACAACTGATTCACCCCCCTCTCAGTTGTCTTGTGCATTCAACATTAGTTGTTTATCTTGTGTAGCCAAGATTGAGCTTCTCTTGTAGGTTGCATTTTTGAGGAGAGGAAGAATGGATTGGGATGTGTGGTTACATGATTCTCATTTGCTTGTTCACATGGAGTGCAATTAGGGAGCTTGATGATTCAGAAGTATTTATCAAGGCTATGTATTGTAATATTTACTCATGAGATAATACAATGGGTGTGGATGCTTTTGGAGGCTGGGTTTTTCCATCACTGAAGGTTTTCCTAAGGTATATCTTGTGTCATCTTGATGGTATGTTTCCTTATTCTTTTGCATGTGGATTTATGAATACTTATTTGCATAAATATGTCTCATAGTGTTATGAAGATATTTGTCTTTATGACTATAAATTTTCTTCTTTTGGTATCAGAGCCATAAGTTTTTTTCATGTCTTGCATGTGCTTATATGAGCTTGCATGTTCTTGCATGTGAATTGAATGTACTTGCATGGACTTGCATGTGCTTATATGAGCTTGCATGTTCTTGCATGTACTTGCATGGACTTGCATGTTGCTTACATGTGCTTATATGAGCTTGGTTTCTAGGTTGGGGAGGTGTGAGCCCCCTAGTTTTGTATAACCCTTGTTTGAACGGTTCTGGTGTAAATCTGAATCTATGGCAGTACAGGAAATATTTGAGACATTACAAGATATGAGGGTTTGTGTAGGTTGTTAATTTATAGATTTAGGGTTTAAGGTGTCGTAGATTTGTTATGTTTATTGTAGATATGGAGTTCAAAAAATCTTGGCAAAGAGGGTTTCCTGGTTGTGTATTTCATATGAGGGTTTTGAGGAGGAATTTTCATGGATGACCTTCTGGGATAAAACAAACCTCACCATTGAGTCCAAGAGGCCCAAGAGGTGAATAAAATCATATAATTTGACATATTTAGGTCGCAGGCCTTGGAAGGAGAAAAAATGCCCCCACATATGATCGTATGACCATACATCTACAAAATGCAATTTAAAAAAAAAAAAAAAAAATTAAAAAATCCATGTGTAGGCACTATAGTTGAAAACAAATTATATTTTTGAATTTTTTTGCAATTTAAAACTATAGTGTGAGATATATATATATATAATTTGCAAAGTACGGGGTACTCAAACCCTTTACCCTACGGGCAGCCTTGATAGGGCCGAACAATAGTCGTAGCTTGGGATGGGCTGATGGGGCCATAGGCCCTTGGTTGGGCCAGCTATCACAAGTCAAAGCCCAGAGCCCTCAACACCCAAGCGAGGCCATAAATTTTTAAAACAGACTTTAAAAACTTTAAACTTTACTTTATAATATTTTCGAGTCCTTAGTTCAAAATCTAAAAAATGAAAAATTAAACCATTTTCAATGATTTTTGGAGTCCACCAGCCCATGTCAATGTCACTTGAACACCATGCCACATCAGCGCCACCTAATCACCACCCAGTCACTTGCCTATGCAATGATGATGTTAGTGGTACAAATAGGGTCCCTAGAGGCCCCTTTTTAACCCTTGTAGTGCCTTTTATTTCAGGGGCATATATTTTGCCCGCAGTATCAGTTTTTTGACTTCTTATAGGCTTCAAAAAAGTCTCTCTGAAAACTACGTAGTGGTATAGGTTTGGTCATCATATTTTGTTGTTCATGTTAGAATTTGTGCTTGAAGCCAAACATTGCTCTCGATCAATTTTATGCTCATAACTTTTGCATACAAAATTAGATTTTTGATTTCGAATAGGCATTGGATAGCTCTTGCCATGTAATATAGTTTGGATCATGTAGATTTTAAGTTTGGTGTGTAGAGAGATATTTGTATTTCTTTGAGCAGTTGTGGGAGCCTAAGTTCTAGGGTGTGATTGTGAGAGCATTCAGATGGATTTTTAGGCACAAAATTGTGGGAGTGCATGTTTTTATGATACCATCATCATGGTTAACAGGTTTTGAGATTTGGTACTTCTAGTTATAGGTTTACATGTGTTTTTAGAGTTTGGACTTTGATGGAGATAGGTACATAGGTTGTCTTCTAGTTTGTGGACATGGTTGATACATGTGTGAGACTAGGAGTCTTGTTTCAATGGGAGTTGAGTACAAGTACTGTACTTTTTGAAACATGACACATGCACAACTGTGGATGAGTCAGCTCTAACATAGCACATGGACCCTCTCCTTGCTTCAAATGACCCTCAAGTCACTCTCACTCTCATGGAAAGATCCAGTCAAGTGGAGCCAAGACCTGGGGGTTGTTCTGTTCACTTGGGAGTAGAACCTCGTGAAGAGCGGCCAACTTGATCAGGGGCCTATTGTTGTTTTGGATTTGCCTTGTTCTTTCTATGGTAGTTGTTGAAATGATGATATGACCCGAAGGGTCATTTGTGATTTATCTCTTTTGGGGTTTCTTTGATTCCATCACCTAGATGGATGTCTATTTGCTTTGTTTATGTCTCTAGCACATTGTAATCTAGCTTCGAATGCTTGTATGTGTCACTGAGTTTGTCGATATTTTTCTATGACCCTAATGATGTGTTGTTGCTCTTGTGTGAGTTGTGGTCTTGGGTTTATCTCTTCTAGTTCCTCTAGAAGTAATTTGACCCACTCTTCTCTAAGTCATGGGCACATTCATTTATTATTTTGAGAGATTTGGTGTACTTTGACCTTCTTTGACCAAGATTAACCTAGGGGTTTAGAGTTGACCTAGGGTTGACTTTTGATTGCTTTGAATGTTTACCTTGTGATGTTATCAAGGGTTTTGTATCTAGCATGAATGTGACTACCTATTACCTTGTGATGAGATTGAGGGTTTGAACATTTTGAGTATTCCTAATATTTTTTTCTTGTATTTTTGTATTTTTGTATGAAATGGAACTTATGATATGCACGCTATTTTTTTGTATTTTCCTTGAGTAAATAAGACAATTTTTATATGAATGCACTCTATATTAAAAATTACCTAATGCAATGCTATTCTATATTTTTGTATTTTTGATGATTTTGGAATCTACTCTAGGAAAGAAAGAAAAGATCTAACTTTAATGAATGCCAATGAATTTAGTCTATGAAAAGTAAATGCTCTCTAATCTATTGTAATTAAATGAAAGAAAACTATGAGATACTATCAAGAGCAAAATAACAAGTTAATTTCCTCAAGAGAAAATTTTCATTATCTAATTACTACAAAACATGAAAAGGAACCTAGAATTGCTTGGCACACGAGATTTTCACTACCCTCAGGAATATTTTTGTATGGAAACTTTCTCATCCTATTGTAGCAATGGGGTCCTCCTCTTGGTGGCAATTAGGAAGGGGAAGCAAAAGAATGAGCTTTTGGAAAGCTTTTAATTTCTAGCTCAATGTGAGCTAAGAGTATTATGGATTCAAAATTGGTGAGCGTAATGATGCTATGAAGCCTTTGAAGGCTTTGGAAAAATAATGACAATAAATAAAAGGCACCTATGTCTTGCAACAAGCATGAGCATACTAGTTGGAGAGAAAAATCCAAGCAAAAGATGGATTGCAATAATGAATTTCCCTCTTATAATGCTTGGAGGAGGGGGGAATTATAGGTTGAGAGAGCACATGAAGGGGGATGATTAAGGAGTTAACTCCCTTGATTGGAGAGTTAACTTGCTTGATTTATTAGTCAGAATCTTGTGAACTCATTTGATTGAAGAGTGATCTGAGCTTGAAATCTTATCATTCATGGAGGAATGGATATTAGGAGTTAAAATAAATCACATGAGGTAAACTTAGTTTTTTTTTTTTAAAAATGCGCCTGGTAAACTTTTTAACGTGACCGACGATGCTGGTGCGACATGCCCTCCAACTCCACATGAATGCTTTTGCCCGGAGCAATGAACCAGTGAGGCCACAATACAGGGGACCTCATCCCCTAGTAAGAATACTTCAAACCTGCGAGCTCGTTGGCCCAGCAGGGGTTTGAACTCTGGTGGTCGCCACTACAACTGAGCGACTTAACCACCGAACCACACCTTTATCAACATGAGCTAAACTTAGTTGATTTGGAGTGTTAAATGAGTTAATTATGGCCTCCTCTATGTTTAGCTTGAAATTGCATGAAAACTAGGCAAAACTAGAGTCCTTTTTAGCTCATATTGAAGGAGAAACTCATGTTTAAAATCTGTAAGGGTTGCCATTGGGTCACCCCTTTTACCAGAGCAGGTTGCCCTAGGTGACCCATGGGTGACCCAAAAAGGGTGGCACCTGGGTGAAGTTTGATAGTTGCGTATCACTAGTACAAAAAGAGCAATATATTACTAAAAAAAGTACTAAAAACTACTTATGAATGACCAAACATGGTCACGTGACCATTAGTAGTTTATTGCCAGTCATTTATAATGTGACCAAATTGATGACTCAACCATTTTTAGTCATTTATTGTTTGTTTTGATTGATCGATTTGGTAGTATATTTAGTCGTTGATTTAGTCATTGATTGCTATAATCTGGTCACTTAGTCATTTATTTTTCATTGATATATTTAGTCATTGATTATTGTTAACTGGTCGCTTATATAGTCATTTTTATTCATTGATTTCTGTCCATTGGTAGTGTATTTAGTCATTAATTTTAATCATCATTTTGATCAATTTGGTAGTATATTTAGTCATTTTTATTCACTGATTTAACACTGGTCATATATTTAGTCATATTTATTCACTATTCACTGATTTCTATTAATTGGTAGTATATTTAGTCATATTTATTCACTATTCACTAATTTCTGTCAATTAGTAGTATGTTTAGTCATATTTATTCACTGATAATGATTTCTGTCAATTGGTAGTATATTTAGTCAATTTAATTATTAATTAACGTCATTTAGTAGTATATTTATTCATTTTAATTGACTGATATTTGAGGATTTAAACATAAAACCCAGAAATACACATCATAATCATCAATTAATTGCATACAATATAAAGATAGCCATTGAGAAGGCAAAATTGCTAAACTTTATTAAAAGAAAGGTGTTCTTACAACTTGCACAAGTTTGAAATATCTATCTTGCTTGAAATATGCTTAGAAATAGAGTATTACAATGTTTATTTTCAGTCACAAGACTGAAAATCTAAGTTACAATGCATAGAAATGACAAGAAAGAAACTTCTCCGAGTTTATAATGCTTTGCCAAAAAGTGAACTATCAGTAACTGATTCTCAACCAGCCTAATTGTTGCCACATGTCATCTAATCTGCCCCATCAGTCTAGCACTTGTCCTTCTTGACTGCAACCAAAGGAAATACACTATCATATGTAGTCAGGTCTGTGATAGGATATTCATAATGTGAAACATGGACTAGATCAGGCTTCCTTAATGAAACATCATTGTATTCTTGTGTCTTATACTATCATCAACATTGCTTATGGGACATGTTTTTATTGAGTTTGAAGATATCAGGTCCTCTTAGGGCATGGAATTAGATTCTTCCTTCATTAATACATCTTCAAAAGCCTCTTTTTGTGTCTAAACTGTTCACTTATTCTACCTCTATTACATTAGACACTTTGTAGGCAGTCATATATATTTAGTGTCCTTGGTCATCACTCATTGTGGTGACTAAACTGTGCATACATGCTTTCTAGATGATTGCCCTGCAACTTTCATATACTTGCCTTTTAATTAATGCTAACACTGCAGTCCTCTGTGCCTTTGCTCATGCCACTAAAACCATGTTTACTGTGCCTGTATCCCTGGGAACCATTGACCATTGCCACTCACCATGAACATCTTACCTCTATGCACTCATTATCTTTCTATTATAGAATAGTCACCCATAAGTATATAGAATTTAGACTTTCATTTGTAGACTATGACATGTTTATGAAACTGTCATATTCCTGCAACTATACTGCCATGTAGAATATATGCCTTATAATAATAGCATTATTAGTGGCTATACTTTTTTCTATTTAAGACTTTTATAAATTTGTCTACTAGTTGCTTCCAAAGTCTTGATGAAATGCTAACATCATCACCTTATGACTGTAATCTTCCTCATTGATCTTTGTGCATTGCCAACTGCCCTTCCTTTCTCAAAAACTAACACACCACCCTTGATCATAGTAGCTTAAGACTCATCTCACTTTGTCTATGGCATGAACTATGTACTTTATCTCTTGCTCACTATCATTTATGCTCCTCGAGTCTTCATGACATCTCATATATGAAGCTCTCTCATTTATGTTCCTTGAGTCTTCATGACTGAGTGTTGATCGTGTCCCATATATGAAGCTCTCTCCTTCAATGTAGCCAATAATAACCCTAGAATATTTTCATAAAGGCATATAAGGCAGTGATGTTGAATGTTTAGGGAGGAAAAGCAACATAAAATCAAGTCCAAAAAACCCTAAGAATTAAATATGTGTCTTTGCTTTGAAAAATGTGTTAAAAAGTGTGTTTCTCAGTGTTGTGATTGAGAAAACTGATTTATAATGGCTTTTTTTGCTTATACAACTCCAAAATAGACAAAAAACACTAAGATCCCTAAACAACACATTCAAACTATTGCACAAAGTAGTGGGCCAAGCTGTCTAATAGCTAGTACATGATAAACATCAACTATGTCATTTTTTTCAAATATTTTAGTGGCCACCATGTGAAGCTTCCTTCTTTCTCTTTTAGATGGATAGCTACATCTATTTTGTCTTCATAAGCAAGGGGTATGTTACTTGTGATCTTTAAAATATTTACATTTGCATCTCCTATTCCTTTCAATTTGACTCCATGTACAATAGATAGTGAGTGAATCCATGCAATGTCCTTAGATGTAGCACCATCAAACGGATCCAACACCTCAACTTTATCCTCTTCTTGGAGTTTATCAATATTAAATGTCTACAAAAACAAAAAAATACACATTATATTGAGATATGAAACACACATTATATTGAGATATAAAACACACATTATATTGTTTTTGATAGTTGTATGTAATGTCTTATGTCTTGGAACAAATTAGTTTTTGTATGTGCTTTTTTTGATTCTAGTGAATAACAAGAAGCAAATTTTTACTTTGAAAAAAAAAACTAACCCATTGCGAGGTACAAACAAATGGAGGGCAAGACTACAATAGTCCTAGACTATACGAGTACTCCAGAAAGAGACATGGATTGGCAATGAAGTCCCCCAAACTGAGGACCATGACATCCCCGAACACAATGCACTAATGCAAAGTCAAAATCTATGTATGCACTCTATTACAACTAAGCTCTAATCTTCCATATGTAAGTAATATATTCTCCCTTTTTTCCATAATCTATGTATACTAGCTAATTACACTTCACTACTATTCTAACCAACTTCTATCAAATAGGTAATAATTACCCTTATTTACATAATAAAACAACCATTACTTACTTGAATAGTAATTACTTGCATGTGGTTTCATAGTACTCACCTTGAGTTCAGCATGACTACTACTATGAATATCATGTGCATGCTCGTCAAGTTCATCATCATAATTATCACTATCAACATTGACATGAAGTTGTACAGTTTTGTAGAGAGCTCTATTGACAGGGCCTTTTTCTTTTCCTTCTGCTTTCATATAATTGCTTTGCATGTGGTTTAATCATCATGCAAAAATTAATATAAGTCAAGTAAAGAATGCAAAAGCTATAAATTTTTGTCCAAAAGAACATTCTAAGCATGAAGAATTAATGACAAAACATTAGGACATATTAACTTACAACTTAAAAAATGCAAAAGCTATAATTTTTTGTCCAAAAGAATATTTTAAGCATGAAGAATGACAAAACATTGGGATAGATAACTGACAACTATTATATTACCTCAACCTCAGCATAACTATGATGACCGTGTTGTACATTCTTGTCCAGTTCATCATAATCATCACTATCAATATCAGTTGCTCTATTAACATCATGAAGGAGTTTTTGCTTTCCTGCTGCTTTGAAAAAATTTCTCTACATGTGGTTTAACCATCATGCAAAAAACATACAAAGAATTCAATAGTCAAGTTATAACATCAGAAAATGTCCCCTTGGGGGCTTTTCCCTCTGAAGGTTTAGCTCCCGGGTCTTTTATCTACATTTAGGACATCTTGCATCATATTTTGGCATCCCGATGAAATGAACCCTAAGTTTCATGGGGAATGGGACCTAGGGGGATCCCTTGAGCTAAACCCTGCCCAAAATAGGGGGGAGGACTTGGGCACCCTAGTCTTGCCTTATTTTGGGTCAGGCCCAAATTTTAAGTGTCAGTTTATGACCATTATTTGGTTCCTAGGCTGACACGGTGAATTTGAATTATGAAATTCTTGGTGGGAATGTTTGAAATTGCATATATAAGCATGTTTAGGCATTCATTTGTAAACTAGATGGTTATGGTGATCTTTATGCATTCAAAAAGTGATTCAAGGCATTCATTGTGTGGAAGAGAAGATATTGTGTTGTTTATGTGTTTGTATTTGTAGATTTGAGCATCCATCTCCTCATGGCATGAAGAGCTTCTTCCTTCCATGAGATCTTCACTACAAGGTGATATCATTTGTGTTTTCAAGCATTTATCATTTGGTTTTTGCCTCTGCCCCACAAGGGCACACTCTCTCTGACAATGGTGTTCAGAAGACTTGAATGTCTCTCTGGGGCTTGACTAAGGCAAGCCTCTAAACACCACAATCCCCTCCCCATTTTCCCGTGATTGCAGGTTACATGTTGAAGAAACAAGAAAAGTGGAGTTGTAGAGAAGCGTTGCAGAGTGTCAGAATTATAGATCAGAGATGAAAATAGGGACCTAGACTCAGGCGCCCATTCATGAGTCCTCTGGGTCCCGCAAAGGAGAAATCTCTGAGATAATAGGAACAAGTTGCAGATTGACTTCCTAGATCTCGAAAAAAATTAGGACATTAGACTAGGGCACCCACTCATTAGTCCCCGACTGTTCTGCTTCCCAAAATTTAGAAACTGGTACACATTCGTCTATTATTTTACATCTTTCTATAGCAACATTTTCTGGTATTTGTCTGTTTGCTTCTGTATTTGAATAATTAGGGTTTTAAGCATAATTAAGCATGATTGGTAATTAAATCACACAAATCCAAGTTTCCCTACATTCCTAAGTGACCAAGGGCATAATGGTCAAGTCCTACTCAACCCAAGGTCCTTGAATGTTTTAGGGTGAAAAGAGGATACACACAAACTAAACCAAAACCAACTATCCAAATTTTACCCTAAACATTTTGGTGAACCCATGTTCTTCATGAATTTTGCACCTTGCTGAGTGGTCTGCTTTAGATTTACATTGATTTTATTCATTCATTTCATCATTCATCTTATTGCATTGGAAAAATTACAAAAAAAATGAAAAATGTGAAAAATTTGAAAAAAATTGCATTCTAGGGTTTCTATGTTGCATCAATTAATTTGAATTTTATTAAATCTGTGATTTTTGCATTATATCTGAGATAAATTGCAGAAAATTACAAAAATTCAATCACTTGCATTGCATTTTCATCATAAAATTGCTTGGGTTTTGTTGGAAAATTTAAATTTTGCATATAACCTAGTAACTTTAAAAACTATGGTTTGTAGGTAAATCTTGTTTCAGATTTTTCTACTGATCTTAGACAATCATTCAAATTTGCATTTGGCTATAGTGTTGCATTTTAGTGTAAATTTTGATTTAGATCTCAAAAATTTGCATTTTTACATAGAAAATTTCAACAAAAACTAGAATTTTTCATTAGATTTGCACTTGCATTTTGCATTGTAGGGTTTCAAAATCATTTTCAGATTTGAGTGAAACTAATTTTCATCATAAATAAGATTTCAAGACATTCATATAGCATTTTTCATTAAGATCTCATACATAGGGCTTGAAAAACCTTGATTTTCACTAGATTTGACCTTATCGACTCTCTAGATATGCACTATAGGCATGTTGTAAAGAATATTTTTCCATTAATTGGCTGTTATTAGGGTTATTATCTACTTCCCCTCCTCAAATTCTTTACAACACCTTTTTATTGGGCTCTTGTATCAAAAATTTGTTGAAAAAATTGCACATTTTTGCTATATTTGCCCTAGGATTTGACCTAGATTTGCACTCTGAGCATGTTGTAAAAGATTTTATGATTCTAGGTGACTGATATTATTGCTATTATTTTCTGCACTGCCTAAAATTTCTTACAACACCTCTTTCATTAGGTCTTGGAATTGAAAAATTGTGAAAAATTGCATATTTTAGGGCATCTTCACTAGGTTTTAACTTGTCATTTTAGATTTGCATCAAAAGTG
This sequence comes from Cunninghamia lanceolata, assembly GCA_027924645.1. NCBI lineage: Eukaryota > Viridiplantae > Streptophyta > Pinopsida > Cupressales > Cupressaceae > Cunninghamia > Cunninghamia lanceolata. The sequence continues at coordinate 3,908,790 of BSBN01000080.1, read as the reverse complement.
TGTTGTAAAGGGTTTTATTGCTTTATTGGACTGAAAATAGACATATTATTTTCTTCCCTTGATCAAAATCTTTACAACACCTTTTCTTTCATATATTTGCATTGAAAAAGTATAAAAAATCAAGCATTTTAGATCATTCTTGCACATAGTTTTGCACTTGTCTTTTGCATAAAATTTTGAAAATCTTTTAAAATCTGATTTTGCATTGATTTGAACACTTAAACACATGGATTCTAATCACAACAACAACAATAGGTTCTCTCCTAGGCCTTACCTAAAAAGAAAGGTCACTAAACCTGAAATTGTGTTTACACCTCATGATAGAACAATTGGAGACACTGAAGGACCTCTTTACATCACTATGAAAATAATGGGAAACCCTATGGATGGAACCCTTATTGATCCTAATTGCATGACTAATTTCGCCATGGAAGAGTTCCTCTTTTCACATCAATTAATGCAAGGACCTTATGACCCTTCGAACATCATGATTAAAACACATAAGAGAACCTTTATAAACACTTCTGGGAAGTTATCATTGTTGGTCACAGTATATGAGAAACATGTAGAACAATGGTTTGATGTTGTCCCCATTTCTAATCTCTTTTGCATAAAATTGGCACACCCTTGGTTAAAGGCCATGAAAGTTGTCCCTTCAACAATTCATAATTGTCTAAAATTTCCTTTTGATGGACATGTGATTACTATCCCTCACAATAAGTATAAACCTTTGGTTACAAGACAACATTGTACACTAGATTACTTTTGGAAAAAATATGAAAAAATAATTAGATCCACAAACAGACTTTAACTTCTTGAGCTATAGAAATTACAAAGCAAAACTATTACATCAAATGGCCAGCCCGTCTATGCAAGAAATAACAAAAGACAAACAACCCACATTTGATGAGAATCCTAAACCAAAAAGAAATGGACCCTATTGTCAGGTTCCTCCTCTATCATCCTTACATGGATCAAGAGGTAGTTGTCGACAACAAAACATTCCACTTGGGCAAATGAGATTTGATCCCAGTGCTTCCTCTTCTAAAATACAAAAACCTATGAAAGAGCAAAACCCTATCTTACAAGAGATAAGTGGTAGAACAAAACAAAATCGACAAGCAAAAGAAAGAAAGAGAAGGTGACGAGCTTATGCCCTACACCTTGCATCTCAACAAGAAAACACTGATCCAAACATTGAACCAAACAAAGATGATCCTAAAGATGAGCAACTTAAAGACAAAGACAAGAGTTGGGCTATGGTACCTTATGTCCCACTTTCCTCTAACATTTGGGAGTGGGAAGATGACAATGATTTGCTTGATGACAACACTTAGTTCGAAGAACCTACCAGGTAAGTATCTCTAACCCTTTATCTCTCATGATGTGCTTCCCTCGTGATGTTTTATACATTGTTTAGGCCTCCTGGGATGACCCTTGATTCTCTTGTAAGGTTCGGGATACCAGGAGACTACCTCTGTTGTGACCTTCTTCTATTTGTATCATCATTATTCTATATCGCCTCTTCTCTATTTTCATTATTGTGTGTTGTGTCTTATGGACATAGCATTGCGGTTGGTGAATTGGGGGCACCCTCCTACATGATTGTCCCTAAGACACTTGTTTCTCCTCTCTTATTTATTGTTTCCCTTCCTCTAGTGTTTCTATCAAGCGGGTCGATGACGAAAAACATTTATACTGATGCGGACCTAGCATCCCTTTAGTGAGAAATTAAAAATTGGACTTAGTTCCTAATATGATGATGGGGTTGTAATATATTATCTGATGCTTGGCTAGTAGAAGCACTCTGTGCTTTCTGTGTAGTGATTTTGATGGTGTTTTATCTCACTTACTAAACATAACAATATTGCTGCTCCGTGCACTTTGTTTGTCTTTGAATCTCGCCTTGGTGACACTCAGTTTTGAGATTTTCATAGTATAGTGTCATGGTTATACTTGATATCCTAATTCGTAGTATAACCTTGGCTCTTGGTGTGATTAATCATATGCATTGTTTTTTATCATGATTATGTGGACACTAGCATGTTTCTTGCAAGGATGTGCTTGTGGGAACATTTGGCGATTGTAAAGTACTTGTCACCTCCAAGGGGCATGGGCTTTGCGAGAGTCTATGTTCCCTTGTGTGTTTTCTTCCTACCTTAACATGCTTGATATCGATACTTGATATTAACCACCTTAAGGTGGGGGCATATATAAGGTAAACTGTCTTTTGTAGATGTTAGTAATGTGCTTGTCCTCAGGTGCACTTCAAAGACTAGTGCAATGAGTACTTCCTGCACTCTGAGTTTGTTTGTAATCAATCAATCAATCATGTTAAGCCCTCTACAGAGGTGGGGATGGTGTATCTCTTGCAGAGAGTGCACATCCTGTCATTTTTGAAAGTCCTCTACAGAGGCAGGGAGCAGTTTTGTGACTAACTGGTACAGTCACAGTAGGAGGGTTCACAGAATGAACTGTCCAGACTGTGCAGTAAGAGTAAACACAATGAAAACAACTTAAAGAATTGGAACAAATGTAGATTCAGTCATTCAGTATATCATAGAATTCAAAATAGAGATTTGCTGGCAACATGCAGGCTTACAATTCAGCTCACAGGCCTGATTACATGCATGCGCAAGATAAAGCTTTGAAGTCCTCTCGCACAAAATATAAACTATCAGATCTTTCTTATGTGAATAGATACTTTCCTAAGGATCTATTACATCAATATATATCATCTCCAGACCAATAGATTCCTCCGCGTCGGCTAAGAAAGGTCACAAACTCCAATGAAGAGCTGTAACATGTTCATAGATAGGTCAGACCTAAATGCATAGAACACTTCCTCAGATGAATAGAACAACGTGCGGACCTCCGGGGCAGGTCAGCCACAAACCAAGGATCATCGAATGATGTGTCATTAGGATTTGTAATTCAAGGATTGATCTGCAAGCCTTCTCCTCTAATTGATTATCATGAATTGCTAGAATGCTCTGCTTTGAGAAAACAGAGGATCTTCTGAAGTGATAACTTTTTGGTAACTGATCCAAATGCTCTATGGACTTAGAGTGATGTTGATGAACATGTCTAGATGCTAAGTCCAGATCCACAAGGTGTGAAATGCCAAAACCGGACCACAAGCTAAAACTGCTTCAAACTACACTGACTGAACTGAACTAGAAAATGAAGAACTGAAATGCAGACAAACTAAAATGCAAATGTTTTTGGTTGATGCAAGATTGCTCTTGAACCAAGGATGCTCCTGCATCAGACATTTGGGGTTATTGAAAAAGTGAGTCCCCCACTTTTCTGGGGCTAGGGGAGAACCAAGACGGTCCACCTTAGCCTAAGAAATCCAATATGAATCTTCTTCCAGTCTGCCTTTCCACTTCACAAGATATTCTTTGTATTGTCTGCATCTTGTGTGCGTCCAACTCTGTTGTCCAACTTTACTATCTAAGATATCTTCAATTTGTTCCGGTGCTTGCTGTGGTAACTATTTCTTCAAGTCTTCTTCCATGCTGTCACTAAACTCTGCTTCATGATAATAATAAAGATCTGCAATGTTGAAAATAGGTGATATACCCAATGTCTCCGGTAATTCCACTTCATATGCATTCCCTGAATCAAATTTCTTGAGTATCTTACAAGGTCCAAACTTGTTCATCTTCAACTTGTTATATGTTCCAACTGGTAATATTTCTTTTCTTAAATACACCATTACTTCATCTCCAACTTCAAATTCCTTATGTCTTCTCTTCTCATCTGCCTTTTCCTTATACTTACTATTCATGTCCTCCAAATTCTTCTTCACCTGATGATGGACTGTCTTCATATGATTTGCAAATTCTTCTACTTATGCACTCCTCTTTTCTTCCATGTTGATATCTCTTAGTTCTGCTACTCCTCTAGGATTCATTCTGGTAACAATCTCAAAAGGTGTTCTTTCGGTACTCCTGTTGACTGAATTGTTGTATGCAAACTCTGATTGTACAAGAATCAAATCCCAACTACCAGCTTTCTCTCCAACCAAACATCTCAACAAGTTTCCCAAACTCCTATTCACTACATCTATCTATCCACCAGTCTGTGCATGAAAAGTTGAACTGAACTTCAAATCTGTCTTCATCTTCTTCCAAAGTGTCCTCCAAAAGTATCCAACAAATTTTGTGTCTCTGTCTGAAACTATACTCTTAGGTAATCAATGGAATCTCACAATCTCTTTGAAAAATAGGTCAGCTACATGCACTGCATCAGTTGTCTTCTTACAAGGTATGAAATGAGCCATCTTTGAAAATCTGTCAACCACTACAAAGATTGAATCATGTCCTCTCGATGTCTTAGGTAATCCCATTACAAAATCTATGCTTATGTCTTACCAAGGTCTCTTCAGTACTGTCAAAGGTTTATACAATCCAATGTTTTGACTACCTCCTTTTGCAACTTGACAAACTCTACAACTCTGCACAAATTTCCAAACATCCTTAAGAATCTAAGGCCAAAAGTAATTTTCACTCACCAAAGCCACTATTTTATCAATGCTAAAATGTCTTTCTAATCCACCACTATGCTTCTCCTTGATGAAATTATCTCTCATTGAACTTCTAGGTATGCACAATTGACTTCCTTTGAACAACATATCTTCCTGAATGAAATAATCCAACCACTTACTCCTATCTGCTACAACAGGTTCCTTACATGCTTTCCAAGGTTCTGCAAAATTAGTATCTCCCTCATACATGTTCTTCAATTCATCAAAACCCAACACTCCAACTCTCATTTCTGTCAACAAGTTTCTTCTCCTACTCAAGGCATCAACAACTTTATTTGATTTTCCACTCCTATGCTTCAACACAAAAGTATAACTCTGTATGAACTCTACCTATCTCATATGTCTCTGATTCAACTTACCTTGACTATTCAGATATTGTAAATCTTGATGATCAGTATACAACACAAACTCCTTAGGAAAAAAATAATGTCTCCACTTCTTCAAGGCTTGAATTATAGTATAGAACTCTTGATCATAAACTAAATATCTTCTCCTTGCATCATTCAATTTTTCACTGAAATATGCTACTAGTCTACCTTCTTGACTTAACATTGCTGCAATTGCATTTCAACTTGCATCACAATCAACTTGAAATACCTTATTGAAATCCAGTAATGCCAAAACAGGTTGCTCTGTCACTCTCTGCTTCAACAACTCAAAACTTTTATCTGCTTCTAATGTCCACTTGAAATATTTTCTGTCACCTCTCACTGTCTCTATCATGGGCTTACAAACTGAACTAAAATTTCTAATGAACTTCTAGTAGAAACTAACAAATCCATGAAATCATCTAACATATCCAATGCTCTCAGGTGTAGGCCATTCAACATTTGCTTTCACTTTCTTAGGGTCCATCTTCAATCCTTCCGTAGAAATCACAAATCCCAATTATACCAACTCTTCTTTCATGAAACTACACTTTTTGATGTTTATCAACAATTTCTCTTCTCTCAACCTCTGCAAAACTTGTCTAATATGCCACAAATGTTCTTCTTTCATCTTACTAAAAATTAGAATATCATCCAAGTACACAATCACAAACTTACCCAAGAATTTCTTCAGAACTTCATTCATCAACCTCGTGAAAGTACTCGGTGCATTTGTCAATCTAAAAGGCATCACTAACCACTCATACAACACTTCATTTGTCTTAAAAGTAGTTTTCCATTCATCACCTTCTCTGATTCTGATTTGATGGTATCCACTCTTCAAATCTATCTTTGTGAAATAGCTTGCTCCACTCAAACAATCCATGATATCATCCATCCTAGGTAAAGGGAATCTATACTTAACTATGATCTTGTTTATTGCTTTGGAATCAGTACACATTCTCCATTCTCCATCTTTCTTCAGTGCCAAAACTGTAGGTACTATACAAGGACTCAAACTTTCTCTGATCAAGCCTTTCCTCAACAATTCTTGTATCTATCTATTCAATTCTTCATTCTCTGCTAGTGTTATCCAGTGTGTTTCTTTGTTAGGCAAACTTTCTCCTGGTATAAGATCCATGTGATGACTGATACTCCTTATAGGTGGTAATCCTTCAAGTACATTATCTGATATGATGTCTTCATACTCTGTTAGCAACTCTCTCATCTCCTTCAATTCTTCTTCTTTAGTAGCTTTCTTCAGTGCTTCAGGCTTCTTCGGAATCAAGGCATAACACCTATTCTCATGTCTCAAACCATCTAGAAATTTCCTTCCATCTACCAAGCAGATTCTAGCATTCCCACACATTTCACTCTTAGGATCATCCTCTAAAGGAATCAAGGTAATTCTCTTTCCATTTTCTATTATAGTGTATGTATTCTTTCTCCCATCATGTATTTCTTTTCTATCATACTGCCAAGGTCAACCCAACAAGATATAACCAACATCCATAGGCATAATATCACACAAGACTTCATCATGATGAGATCCAATATGAAATTTCACCAAACATTGTTCACTCACCAGTACCTTATGGTCATCCTAAATCCATGCTATTTGATAGGGCTTAGGGTGTTTCAATCTTTCCAACTTCAGCTTAGTCACCATCTCCTCTGAAACTAGATTATCTGAACTACCACTATCAATCACAACTTTATAACACTTACCTCCGGATTTGTATCTAGTTCTGAACAGACTTTTCCTCTGTGATGGTTCATCATTTTCCTCTATTTGAAATAGTGCTCTTCTCATTACCAATGATTCTCCTTTCTCTAGATTGCCAACTAAACTAGGTGATCCAACAGGTTCTTCATCAACATAGGCTGTTCTTCCACTGTTCTTTGGCTTCTTGCTTGTACTACTTTGATTACACTCAAATGTTTTTTGTCTTTCACCTCCACACTTGAAACAAGTACCTCTAAATGTCTTTTTATCAAATCCTCTTCCTTCTCTTCTGTATCCTTCATTCCGGTATGCACTAGGGTTTCCTCTCCAATAAAAAATTTTGTCATCTCTCCGGTAAGCATTGTTATCTCTGTCATCCTTCTTCAACGGACTGTCAAATTTGTTCTGCTCCACAAATGATCTATCATATCTAGAAAATACTCTTCCTCTTTGAAATTTACCTCCTCTACCTCTCTGTCTCTAATCATGTTTCTTATTCAGCTTCTCTTCAACTTTTAGGGAAAACTGATATGCTTCTTCCAAAGATGTCATCCTTACCAAGCTTAGCTCTTCTTGAATGCTCAACCTCAGTCCATTGATGTATCTAGCCACTTTCTCCTTGCTTGCTTCACTATGTCCCATTCTTATGATCATTTAATGAAATTCTTTAGTGTACTCCTTCACAGATTTCTCCTTCTATCTTAGATTTTGCAATCTTTTCAACAGCTCCAACTCATAGTTAGTAGGTATAAATTGATTCTTCAACTTTGTCACCATCCGGTCCCACTTTATAATCTTTTCTTTTCCTCTTCTATTCCTTTCCAACTGAACTTCTTTCCACCATATAGCAGTAGCATGTCCTTTCAATTTTGTCTTTGCGAATTTCACCTTCTCCCAATCTTTAATTTCTTCATATTCAAAGTATTCTTCCATGTCATTTATCCAATCAATCAACTCTTCCGGATTCAAATTAACAGTATAGTTCAGCACATCAACTCTAGGTCTTTTCCCAATCTTTGAAATAGCTCACAACATCTTTACTTGATCTGATTCTTCTTCTTCATGACCTTCTAGGGTTTCACCAGTTTGTTCAACAGATTGAAATTCTTCTTCATCATCACTTTCAACATTAGGTCTCGGTGTCAATCCTCTTCGCCTATCTTCTTCAATAGCATCCAAACAAATTTGCATTATTCTCATCAATTCCATCATCTCATCCATTCTATTAGCCATTGTACCAACAAGAGGAACTCTTCGCGGCGGCATCTTCCTAGGATCAAGTGCAAACTGCCTCAAGTCAGCGATTGGGCTACAAGCGACAACTGCCTTTTGATCAGCAATCAGTTGCGCATAAGTAACTTACCTCAGGTCGGTGATTTGCTTACAACAAGATCTTATAGAATCCCTTTCACCAATTCACTCCAAAGAATCAAACTTTCTCTTGGATACCACTTGGTGCAGTCATGGTAGGAGGGTTCATAGAATGAACTATCCAGACCGCACAGCAAGAGTAAACACAACAGAAACAACTCAAAGAATTGGAACAAATGCAGATTCAATCATTCAGTATATCATAGAATTCAAAATAGAGATTCATCGGCAACATGTGGGCTTACAATTCGGCTCACAGGCCTGATTACATATATGTGCAAGATAAAGCTTTGAAGTCCTCTCAGACAAAATCTAAACTATCAGATCTTTCTTATGTGAATAGATACTTTCCTAAGGATCTATTACATCAATATATATCATCTCTGGACCAATAGATTCCTCCGCGTCAGCTAAGGAAGCTCACAAACTCCAATGAAGAGCTATAACGTGTTCATAGATAGGTCACCTAAATGCATAGAACACTTCCTCAAATGAATAGAACAATGTGTAGACCTCTGGGGAAGGTTAGCCATGAACCAAGGATCATCAAATGATGTGTCATTAGGATCTACAAGTCAAGGACTAATCCGCACGCCTTCTCCTCTAGCTGATTATCAGGAACTGCCAGAATGCTCTGCTATGAGAAAACAAAGGATCTTATGAAAGCGATAACTTTTTGGTAATTGATCCAAATGCTCTATGAACTTAGAGTGATGTTGATAAATATGTCTAGATGCTAAGTACAGACCCGCAAGGTGTGAAATGCCAAAACAGGACCACAAGCTGAAACTACTTCAGATTGCACTAACTAAACTGAACTAAAAATGAAGAACTGAAACGCAAACAAACTGAAATGCAAATGTTTTTGGTTGATGCAAGATTGCTCTTGAACCAAGGATGCTCCTGCATCACTAACTCAACCCTTAAGTCTGTCTTCGGTGATTGTTGTGGTGAAGCGCAATCATTGGTGTGTGCCTGTAATGTGCCTGAGATGGTGATGAACCTAGAAATAGGGACACTCCATCGCTTGTCTGCCATGTTTTCTTCATGTCTTCAAAGTGTGTGTGTTTGGTGTGCTTGATTTATGTGGCATGTCTATTGCCCCATATGCAGTTTAAAGACTAGTGCGATGAGTACTTCCTACATTATGGGAGATTTGGTGTGTCTTGCGTGTGTGTTGCCCCATATGTAGTTTAAAGACCAACGTGATGAGTGCTTCCTGCATTATGGGTGGTGTGTTTACTTTCCTTGTACTTGCATCTGCGTTTCATAAATATGAGAAAATAAAAAGAAAAGAAATCATTCATGTCTTCTATGCATTCACTATCTTCTTTGCATTTGCTATCTTCTCCGTGTTCTGCGTGACTGTAACTGTCATGCCCACATTTTCCTTGTGGTCACAACACACATCGCACGTGTCATAGCCACATCTGTCATGTGGTTATGACACGAGATATGAAAAACTTTTCTCACACTGTCCTAAAAACCCCTTTTGCATGCGTACGCATGCTCAACGGTGTTCTCTCATGGCGAAACACTATACTCATCGGCGGAATACAAGTACAATGGCGTGCAACCAGAAGCATATAGATCAACAAGAGGGTCTATACAACGCTGCTAACGTCATTGCAAGAGTGAGATTACCAAAGTTCTTAAATCGAATCCTCGGCAATGTTCGGTAGTAGAATGCCTTACGGCGTTAGTGGGAATTACGCTGCACTCATTTACGCCCGTGGTTCGCTGATAGAGGAACCACTCCCCACGACGCCTTGTTCCGACTAAACCGGCTAGTGATCTCCCTATTTAGTCATTTTTCAGCCAGGCACGGTTGTCTGTCTCCTCTCTTGTTCCCTGAAACATACTCCTCCTATGACTTAGCATTTTCAACAAGGCGGTTTGGTTGCCCTCTCTTCCCTTTCCACAAGTTCTTAAGTTGGATTATATCTTTATCGCCCTTACCTTAACTATCTCTTAGTTCATTTAGTGTGTTTATATTTCGGTCTCTCTCTCTCTTTCATTTTCTATACTTTCTTTATGTGCATCCTGTCCTTTCTTCGTGATTTACGTCAATCAGGGTTATCACCGCAGTTATTGTTGATATTAATCCTAATTTCAGGATGATCTAGGTCACAAAGGCTGGTTTACTATTTCGCTGGACTCGGTCTCCTAATCTTCCCCGATCTAGGTTCCTCCTCTTCGTAAATACTTAGTCAACTTGTTCCTAAGCACAATTGACAGAAGGGTCCGTCAACTTAGTTCTCTTATCCCGTGTGAGAAATGTCGCGCATTTTCTCCTCTGTGTTTTCCAATGTTAGTTTTTCCTTCTTTGAAACCTCTTACAGGTTTACATATGAGATCGTTTTCTACAGTTGAGATTAATATGGCCACATGGATAGTTAGTGGTGGCTTCATAAGTTTATTTCCAGTGTTCTTTTGAGCAAAGAGTTGTGTAATTTTCCTCTTCATTTTCCGGGTGATTATTAGTACGTTAACAGTTGAAACTTCCGAGAAACTCTTTCCAGAGTATCACTGAATATTCCTAAACTCTCTTTACATTATAATTTTATTTTCTCTTGTTTAGAATTACTGTTGTTACTGTTATTCTTAATTACGATTCATACACTGATTGTAATTCGTATGACGTTGTCAATAGATGTAGGTGGTTCACCACTTTATAAAACTCTGTTCATGGTAATATATCTTCTTTGGTTGTTGTGTTCAACACTTAATAACATCTCCTGTGAGATTATATTTGTTATATTTTTTTTTTTTCTATATCCATGAAACATAGTTTATAACGATTTTAAACGAGGGCCCAATAAATTGGTTCATAGATTTACTCCTATGTATATTATATATATATATATATATATATATATATATATATATATATATACATAGTTATAATATATTTATTTTAATGTCTATGTATGGACAAAATGGTTTACCACAACTTATATATCTATATCTCCATCTATATATATATATATATATACAGATATATAATCATTATTATATTATATATATAGCTATATACATAGACATATATAATATATATATATGCCTATATATAGAGCTATATAAAAATAAACTGAATTTATATTCCAAATAACCCATTCATATGTTAGGGCCCAAGCCCTAACATTTTTTTTTTTGCCTTAGACTCACAGCAGACGGCGGCCATGGGCGGCGGTGGCCGCAGTGACAGAGGAGCAAGGTCGGGGTGGCCGCAGAGCGGCGGACGGAAATTTGTGGTGGCCGCAGAGCGGCAGACAGAATTTTGTGGTGGCCGCAGAGCGGCAGACAAGATCCGCGGGAGGCATAAGGGTTTGGAGGGGGGGGGAGATGTGGAGTGGGGCGGAGCCCCACCCACATTCCCACGACGTGGGGGTGTGGGTGGGGCTCCGCCCCACTCCACACCTCCAAATGTATTAACAATCCTGCGGTGGGGTTTACTCCCCACCGCCCAAATAAAAATTCGACTGTGTTTTTTTTTTAAACCGCGGCTTACATTTGGTCCGCCATTTCTCACAACATTAAAATATATATTTATATATATATATATATATATATTCATATGTATATATATATATATATTTATAAATGAGTATATAATTAGAGATATATATAAATATATATATATATATATATATATATATATATATATATATATATATATATATATATATATATATATATATATATATATATATATATATATATCTATTTTTATATTGATATTTCTCAGTCAATTTCATAAAAATGATAAGTTATTTTCAATTTCACTATTATTCTGGAAAATGATAATTACTCAAAATATGAAATATATATATCTATTTCTATATATATATATATTTAAATTTATTTATATATAAAAATATTCTTATATGTGCTTAACTATTTCCTAAATTTCTCAATTTCACTACTTAATGCATTTTCTCCAAATCAACCTGTTATAAAGAAATTGTCATAACAAGTAGATATATATATATATATATATATATATATATATATATATATATATCCCAAGTTCACTTAATTGATAGAAATGGTAACTAGCTATCCCCTTATTATAATTATAATTTTCCATTTTCATAAACATTTAAGACTTCATAACTTTACAACAGATTATATATTTACATGCTAGATTTCCTCTAATCCTTCTAGATTAACAGAACCCATTAATATGGAGAATAATTCAAATATTTAAAACTGTCTTTTCCATTTTAACATTGAAAAGAAAAATAGCATTTCAACCAGTGAAGCAATTCCAAACTTTCAAATGTAAACAACTCAGATTAATTTGCAAAAACAAACTTTTTTCTTTTCAGTAATACTTGAAACACAAAAATTGCTATTGAACAAAGATTACAAACATCAACTTAAATTTTAAGCACATTCATATTACAGCTTCTCAATCATGAACACCAACTTCCCAGATATGAACTTTCTCCTCCCAAACAGTAGACAACTGAAAACTATGACAACCAATAAAAGTCCAATAATAACAAGATCAGGGAGGTGATTTTCTTCACTCCCAGAATATCATTAATTTACAACATTAACAAGAGAGGTGTTCTCTCTTCATCTCTATGAAAAGAACCAGGCCTAATTCTCATGACAAGAAGATAATCTGTTTCTTCATAAATAGCCAACCAGAAGCTCCAAGAGAAAAACCTGCGTATCAAAGACAAACAAAGAAGACAATACCACTTGTCTAGCTCTCCTCCCTACCGTAGACCCGCAAGAGGGTCACCCCCGAGCTAGGGAGACCATACTCACACCTGGGTACTCAAACACTCCACTTTACAACAAAAACAACAACAATCCCAAAGCACACATACACCCGTGGGTATTTTACACAATACGGAAACTCCACTACAGTGAGTTTCATAAGGGGCAGGAGAGTGGACACACTCGACTCCAGAGTGTCACCCTGACAGATAAATGAACTCATCTAAATTTCTCTTGGTCTCAACCAAGTGTGATCACAATTTGTAAGCAATCTGTATATGACTCTCAAGTCAAAAATACAGTCACAGATACATGCCCTCAAGGCTTTCAACATCCCAAAAGATGGAACAGGTATGCACCCGAGGAGGATCTCTCCTCCCCTACCCCAAACTTGATGAGCATTTCTCCCAAGTGGGAGACGCTCTGTCAAACAACCCGACAAGAACCCCACAGAAAACAAATCTAAACACATATTTCACACACATTTCATACACATTTCAGTTCTACAAAAACAAAGGAAAAATTCAGACCAACCTTGCAAAGCCCTCCTGGAATGAAGTTGTTGCAGAGTCCACAGAGTTCACTTCCAAGCTTAGCCACCAACTCCCTCTCCCTTCTCTATCTTCCAAACTAACTTCTCTATTTTTGGTAAGGCCAAAGATGAAAGATTTTCCCCAAAATTCAACTAACTCCCTCTCATCCCAAAATTTGAAAATAAATAACCCAAAATTCTCTTTCTTTCTAATTTTGAGAAATGGGGAAGTGACACTTGTCACCTCCTCACCCTTCCCAAAAATCACTATTTTGTCCAGGTGGCTTATGTCACTCTCCATTCCCAAGGGTACTCCTTATTCCTTTCATGTGACTCCACTTTCTCATGGGAAAAATAAAAAAAGAGTTAAATGGGAACAAGACAGGTGACCCATGCCTCTTTCTCCTTTCTTCACATGGGTGTCCCCATAGTACATGGGGGAATCTTACTAAAGAAGAGGTAACTTTTACTAATGGATGGCATCTCTTATCTAGGGGAAAGTAGAGGGGATGGGTTGAGTGTTGGTACAACCCATCATGTCCCCTCCTACCTCCAATTTTTGCCACTTAACTTCAGGGGAAGGTTAAGTTGACTAGATGGAGGTTACTCAAGGGTTACCCATGCCAAATGGGCCCCTAGACCCATGGGGTAGAACCCAGGGTCAATTTTAACCCATACAAGACACCCCAGGTCAAGGTAAAGCACAAGAAAAAGGGCCTCATAATTTAAATAAAAATAGAAATTTCAAATTCAATCTCTTTACAACACTTACTTATAAAAATAATATTACATGAGGGTAACCTAACCCACTCGACCATACGAAAGACCACATTACATCATGACATCAAACACAAAGAGATCTTGGTTCTTCGTGGAACCAGATCGGCTTAACAGGGAATAACAATTAACAAGGTGTGGAATGATCTCCGAAATCTGTGGTTTGATTAGTAGTCCCTGCACACTCAATTACAAGATCAGTAACCACATAAATTCATCATAGCCGAAGCAACTTAAATAACACATGCATTCTCATGCCTTAGTACAATTTAACATAATTAAAAATCATATTACAATTTTCCATCATCTCTAATTCATTTTTCTGAAAAGTAACTTATCCAAACATCACCCAATTAGTTTTTCCGAAAACATAATAAAGTTAAATAGTCTGACAAATTTCGGGAACTGCTATCCCACAAATATGAAAGTAACAATAACAGTACTGTAAATAGTCATGACAACAGTAGTAAAAAGGGCGGTCCTCACATCCTCTCCCCCTAAGACGGTACTTCCTCCTGGAAGTCGTCAAAAAGGTGAGGATACAGGGTCTTCAATCTCTCTGCATCTTCCCATGTTGCAGTGACTTCGTCGTATAAGTCCCATTGGACTCTAACCTGGTCCAGCTCTCGACCTCGAAGGGCCAGCGTCCGATGAGCCAATATGCGAATTGGCTCCAACGCCAGTTGTCCGTCTGCCTCTACCTAAAGAGCACTCCAATCCAACACATGAGATAAGTCAGAAATATATTGACGTAAAACTGATACATGAAATACATCGTGGATACGTGACAGGCTAGGTGGCAAGGCTAGACGATAGGCTACTGGTCCTATCCGCTCCAAGATTTCGAAAGGTCCTACAAATCGAGGTGCGAGTTTAGAGCCTTTTCTGTAACGGATTGGACTTTTGTGCGGCCACACTCTCAAAAATACTCTTTCTCCCACAGAGAAGCTTCGGTCTGTCCTTTTTGCATCGGCATACTTTTTCTGCCTGTCCTGTGCTTCCAGAAGCCTCTGTCTTATCTGTTTAACTTGCAGTTCCATATTCTGAACTATCTCTGGGCCGATGACTGTTCTGTCCTCTATACGATCCCAACTCAAAGGTGTTCTGCATGGTCTGCCATATAATGCCTGGAAAGGAGGCATACCCAACGAGCTATGATGCCCATTATTGTAGGCGAACTCAACTAGATACAGGTACTCCTCCCATCTAGACTGGTGGTCCATCACATACATGCGAAGCATGTCTTCTAACACCTGGTTAACTCTCTCTGTTTGTCCGTCGGTTTCTGGATGATATGCGGAACTGAAGTTGAGCTGTGTGCCCAATGCCTGATGTAAGGCTTTCCAGAATGATGAAGTGAATACGGAGTCTCTGTCAGATATAATGCGGTGAGGTACCCCATGAAGTCTAACAATCTGATCGAGAAACACCTTTGCCACTGATGGTGCATTGTATGTTGTACATATTGGTGAAAAATGCGCCACTTTGGTCAGCTTGTCAACTATCACCATAATAGCATCATGGCGACGTGATGACATAGGTAGACCAACGATAAAATCCATAGAAATGGTATCCCATTTCCATTCAGGTATCTCGTGAGGGTACAACAGTCCCGCTGGATGCTGATGCTCGGCCTTGACCCTCTGACATTCCAGGCAACGAGCAACAAATTCGGCAATGTCACGCCTCATCCCAGCCCAATGATAAAGCTGTCGTAAGTCAGCATGCATTTTCTTCACTCCTGGGTGTGCTGCGTAGGGTGCTCTATGAGCCTCTGATAGGATTACTGTACGAAGGTTACCCGCATGGGGTACATAGATGCGTTGCCGATGTCGAAGCATACCATCAGAATCAAGGGTATATCCTGTAAATTTGCCCTCAAGGGCCTTCTGATTTAGTACTGCCTGCTGCACTTCTAGAAACCATTCGTCCTCCGGCAGATGCTGTAAGATGCGATCCTTCAAGTCCATCTTCAAGGTCAGAGTCTGGATCTCATGGCGTCTTCGACTCAAAGCATCAGCGACCACGTTCTCCTTCCCTTTTATATAATGGACATCGAAGTCATATTCGCATAGGAATTCCATCCAACGCCGTTGGCGGGCGTTCAAATTAGGCTGTGTAAAAATATACTGCAAACTATGATGGTCTGAATGGAGTTCAAAGCGTCGCCCTAAGAGAAAGTGTCTCCAGCGAACCAAGGCATGAACAACAGCTGCAAGCTCTAAGTCGTGCGTAGGATAGTTTAACTCATGAGTCTTTAGTTTCCGCGATTCGTATGCGATCGCTCGTCCATCCTGCATGAGCACGGCTCCCAAACCTTCTAATGATGCATCCGTGCAAACTACAAACTCTTCCGAAGGATCTGGAACTGCTAAAATAGGAGCGCTCATAAGACACTCTTTGAGGACTCCAAAAGCCTTTTCACACTGCTCGGTCCAAGTGAAACCCTTCCCTTTTCACTGAAGGGAAGTAATGGGATGTGCTATCCTAGAGAAACCTTCGACAAACCGACGATAATACCCAGCTAACCCCATAAAGCTTCTGACCTCTGTCACGTTCGTGGGTGCCGGCCACTCCTGGATTGCTCTAATTTTAGATGGATCTACGGAGATGCCATCGCCTGATAAAATGTGTCCTAAATACTGCACCTCTGTCCTGAAGAAGGCACACTTCGCCAAGTTGCCATAAAGTTGCTGCCCTCGTAATTTCTGCAACACTTGACGCAAGTGCTCTACATGCTCCTCCTCAGTTCGTGAATAAATCAGAATGTCGTCTAGAAATATGATCACGAACCGGTCTAGGTATGTACGGAACACCCCGTTCATGAGACTCATGAATACTGCAGGAGCGTTCATCAACCCGAAAGGTACCACTGTGAATTCATAATGGCCATATCTGGTTCGAAAAGCAGTTTTATGAATATCTGACTCCGTGATGCGCAATTGATGATACCCAGATTTTAGATCGATTTTCGAGAACACTCTGGCTCCCTGCATCTGATCAAAAAGGTCGTCAATCCTAGGTAGAGGATAACGATTCTTCACCGTCACCTTGTTCAACTACCTGTAGTCCATGCATAGACGAAGAGATCCATCCTTCTTCTTCACGAAGATCACTGGTGCGCCCCATGGTGAAACGCTAGGTCGGATGTGTCCCTTCTCAAGTAATTCTTCCAACTGCAGCTTAAGTTCTGTGAGTTCATGGGTCGTCATTCTATAAGGTGCGCGGGATATCGGCTCTGCACCTGGCACTAAGTCGATGTGGAAGTCCACTTCTCTATGTGGAGGCATACCAGGTAATTCTGGCGGGAATACATCGGCAAACTCTCTAAGGATAGGGTGATCATCTAAAGTAGCCTCAGGTTCATCCTCTGCTCTATCACTGACTGTGATGGCAAACATCTGACATCCCTTCCGCATACAGCGCTTAAGCTGTTGTGCGGATATCATACGAACTGCCGTGGGCTTTTGAATGCCCACTATCTCAACCGACGAACCATGATCGTCTAAACAACTAATCGTTCTCTGGCGACAATCAAGCTTGGCTCTATGTGCCGCAAGCCAATCCATACCCAGAACTACTCCGTAAGACCCTAATGGCATAATCCTAAGGTCGCATGTTGTGGTGAAGGGTCCCAATGTGATCTCACAGTCTTTAACCAAGGTATCTACTGACATCCTGGCCCCTGAGGCCAACTCAACTTCCCACCTAATGTCTTGCCTAGAAGCCACCAGCCTGCAACGCTCCACTAACGATGTAGACAAAAAAGAGTCAGTAGCTCCTGAGTCAAAAAGGATTGAGATGGGAAAGTCTCTAATCGTACCTGCTGCCTCGATGACAGAAGCCTGGAAATCAGCCTGGCGGTTATCAATCGCTGCAAACATGTGGTGAGATCTGCCCACGTCACCTACGGTCTGCTCGGACCCTCCTGATCGGGGCTGACCCCCTGCAGTAAATCCCTGCGGACACTCTCTAGCCAGATGCCCTGCCCCACCACATACATAACATGGTCCTCTAACCTGTAACTGCCCTGACTGTGTTCTGCCCGATTGTTGTTGCCCGGTCCGTCCGGTGGATCCCTGTGAGCCTCTGTAAGACTGCTGGGACCTTGCGGGTCCTGCCGATGAACCCTGCTGTCTCTGATCCCTGCGTGGTCCCTGCTGCTGCCATCCTCGGTTCTGTCCTCCCTGTCCCCTCTGTTGAAATTTGGATTTTTGCTGATGTTGCTGTTGCTGTGGAGGCCTATGAGGTAATGTTGAAGCATTATATCCTCCTCTCTGTGTTGTGTTTTGAGGCCTTCGGAAATTCTGCTGTTGTTGGGGATTTCGTTCCTGGTACTGTGGGCGTGAATTTTGTCCTCGTCCCTGAATTTCCTCCGATATAAGGGCCTTTTCAACAGCCTCGCTCATGGTTTGGGGATTTGCCATACGAACTGGTCCTGCTATCCCGTGATTTAGCCCCCTGATGAATTTGTGTATTAAGATTTTCTCGTCATGGAGGTATTCCGCATAACGAGAAAGCTCTATAAATCAGCTCTCATACTGAGTAACGGTGAGTCCCCTCTGCTGTAGATCATGAAACTCATCAATTCTGCGCTGTCTATAATGTTCGGACAAATACCGCGCATTGAAGCGCTCAATGAAGGTGTCCCATGTGAGTGTATCCACGGAGAGTCGGCGCTTGCACTCCTCTGTGCGCCACCAGGTGGCTGCTGCATCCCTAAGAAGATGAACTGCCACTCGTGCTTTCGTGTTGCTCTCATATGGTCGCAATGCGAAACACCTGTCTAAGCTAATTAGCCAAGCCTCGGCCACAGCTCCCTCTGTAGCTCCTGCGAAGGTGGGTGGGTTGAGCCTCAGTAGATCTCTGATAGGGTCCCCTCTGTCTCTAAGTCTCCCAAGTGGCTCTTCCACACCATCCTCATATACTCCCTGCTGAACCTGTTCTTGTCTCAAAAGTCTCGGAGGACTCCTGCTCCGTGCTCGGGAGGCCGACCCTACCTCCTCTACTGTTGTGTCAGGAATCTCAACGAAGGGCTCCACACGTATCACCTCTAGTGGATCAACGCGGGGCTCCATACGTGGCTCAATACGTGACTCGGCACGTGGCTCCTCTCGTGGAGCAACACGAGGCTCAGGAATCACTGGTGGTAACCTGTCTAGCATAGTCTGTAGTGCCTGTAAGATCTGTGGACCTATATCCGCTACTGGTGTCGCCTGTGGGACTAGTGGTGCTTGTGGCACAGGTGGTGCAGGTGGTGCTGCTGAATCTGCGGGTGCCAGTCCCTCGGCTGAGGAATCGCTGTGCACCTCGACTGACGCTGTGTGGCGTGATCGCGCTCGTCGAACACGTCGGGGAGGCATCCTACAAAACAAGGTAGAAACTAATTAGCCAAAGTTGCGGAATAATAACGTGCCCAAATACACCCAGTGTTTACAAACCGGGCTCTGATACCAAATGTCATGCCCACATTTTCCTTGTGGTCACAACACACATCGCACGTGTCATAGCCACATCTGTCATGTGGTTATGACACGAGATATGAAAAACTTTTCTCACACTGTCCTAAAAACCCCTTTTGCATGCGTACGCATGCTCAACGGTGTTCTCTCATGGCGAAACACTATACTCATCGGCGGAATGCAAGTACAATGGCATGCAACCAGAAGCATATAGATCAACAAGAGGGTCTATACAACGCTGCTAACGTCATTGCAAGAGTGAGATTACCAAAGTTCTTAAATCGAATCCTCGGCAATGTTCGGTAGTAGAATGCCTTACGGCGTTAGTGGGAATTACGCTGCACTCATTTACGCCCGTGGTTCGCTGATAGAGGAACCACTCCCCACGACGCCTTGTTCCGACTAAACCGGCTAGTGATCTCCCTATTTAGTCATTTTTCAGCTAGGCACGGTTGTCTGTCTCCTCTCTTGTTCCCTGAAACATACTCCTCCTATGACTTAGCATTTTCAACAAGGCGGTTTGGTTGCCCTCTCTTCCCTTTCCACAAGTTCTTAAGTTGGATTATATCTTTATCGCCCTTACCTTAACTATCTCTTAGTTCATTTAGTGTGTTTATATTTCGGTCTCTCTCTCTCTCTTTCATTTTCTATACTTTCTTTATGTGCATCCTGTCCTTTCTTCGTGATTTACGTCAATCAGGGTTATCACCGCAGTTATTGTTGATATTAATCCTAATTTCAGGATGATCTAGGTCACAAAGGCTGGTTTACTATTTCGCTGGACTCGGTCTCCTAATCTTCCCCAATCTAGGTTCCTCCTCTTCGTAAATACTTAGTCAACTTGTTCCTAAGCACAATTGACAGAAGGGTCCGTCAACTTAGTTCTCTTATCCCGTGTGAGAAATGTCGCGCATTTTCTCCTCTGTGTTTTCCAATGTTAGTTTTTCCTTCTTCGGAACCTCTTACAGGTTTACATATGAGATCGTTTGCTACAGTTGAGATTAATATGGCCACATGGATAGTTAGTGGTGGCTTCATAAGTTTATTTCCAGTGTTCTTTTGAGCAAAGAGTTGTGTAATTTTCCTCTTCATTTTCCGGGTGATTATTAGTACGTTAACAGTTGAAACTTCCGAGAAACTCTTTCCAGAGTATCACTGAATATTCCTAAACTCTCTTTACATTATAATTTTATTTTCTCTTGTTTAGAATTACTGTTGTTACTGTTATTCTTAATTACGATTCATACACTGATTGTAATTCGTATGACGTTGTCAATAGATGTAGGTGGTTCACCACTTTATAAAACTCTGTTCATGGTAATATATCTTCTTTGGTTGTTGTGTTCAACACTTAATAACATCTCCTGTGAGATTATATTTGTTATATATATTTTTTTTTTCTATATCCATGAAACATAGTTTATAACGATTTTAAACGAGGGCCCAATAAATTGGTTCATAGATTTACTCCTATGTATATTATATATATATATATATATATATATATATATATATATATACATACATAGTTATAATATATTTATTTTAATGTCTATGTATGGACAAAATGGTTTACCACAACTTATATATCTATATCTCCATCTATATATATATATATATACAGATATATAATCATTATTATATTATATATATAGCTATATACATAGACATATATAATATATATATATGCCTATATATAGAGCTATATAAAAATAAACTGAATTTATATTCCAAATAACCCATTCATATGTTAGGGCCCAAGCCCTAACATTTTTTTTTTTGCCTTAGACTCACAGCAGACGGCGGCCATGGGCGGCGGTGGCCGCAGTGACAGAGGAGCAAGGTCGGGGTGGCCGCAGAGCGGCGGACGGAATTTTGTGGTGGCCGCAGAGCGGCAGACAAGATCCGCGGGAGGCATAAGGGTTTGGAGGGGGGGGGAGATGTGGAGTGGGGCGGAGCCCCACCCACATTCCCACGACGTGGGGGTGTGGGTGGGGCTCCGCCCCACTCCACACCTCCAAATGTATTAACAATCCTGCGGTGGGGTTTACTCCCCACCGCCCAAATAAAAATTCGACTGTGTTTTTTTTTTAAACCGCGGCTTACATTTGGTCCGCCATTTCTCACAACATTAAAATATATATTTATATATATATATATATATATATATATATATATATATATATTCATATGTATATATATATATATATTTATAAATGAGTATATAATTAGAGATATATATATATATATATATATATATATATATATATATATATATATATCTATTTTTATATTGATATTTCTCAGTCAATTTCATAAAAATGATAAGTTATTTTCAATTTCACTATTATTCTGGAAAATGATAATTACTCAAAATATGAAATATATATATCTATTTCTATATATATATATATATATATTTAAATTTATTTATATATAAAAATATTCTTATATGTGCTTAACTATTTCCTAAATTTCTCAATTTCACTACTTAATGCATTTTCTCCAAATCAACCTGTTATAAAGAAATTGTCATAACAAGTAGATATAATTATATATATACATATATATATATATATATATCCCAAGTTCACTTAATTGATAGAAATGGTAACTAGCTATCCCCTTATTATAATTATAATTTTCCATTTTCATAAACATTTAAGACTTCATAACTTTACAACAGATTATATATTTACATGCTAGATTTCCTCTAATCCTTCTAGATTAACAGAACCCATTAATATGGAGAATAATTCAAATATTTAAAACTGTCTTTTCCATTTTAACATTGAAAAGAAAAATAGCATTTCAACCAGTGAAGCAATTCCAAACTTTCAAATGTAAACAACTCAGATTAATTTGCAAAAACGAACTTTTTTCTTTTCAGTAATACTTGAAACACAAAAATTGCTATTGAACAAAGATTACAAACATCAACTTAAATTTTAAGCACATTCATATTACAGCTTCTCAATCATGAACACCAACTTCCCAGATATGAACTTTCTCCTCCCAAACAGTAGACAACTGAAAACTATGACAACCAATAAAAGTCCAATAATAACAAGATCAGGGAGGTGATTTTCTTCACTCCCAGAATATCATTAATTTACAACATTAACAAGAGAGGTGTTCTCTCTTCATCTCTATGAAAAGAACCAGGCCTAATTCTCATGACAAGAAGATAATCTGTTTCTTCATAAATAGCCAACCAGAAGCTCCAAGAGAAAAACCTGCGTATCAAAGACAAACAAAGAAGACAATACCACTTGTCTAGCTCTCCTCCCTACCGTAGACCCGCAAGAGGGTCACCCCCGAGCTAGGGAGACCATACTCACACCTGGGTACTCAAACACTCCACTTTACAACAGAAACAACAACAATCCCAAAGCACACATACACCCGTGGGTATTTTACACAATACGGAAACTCCACTACAGTGAGTTTCATAAGGGGCAGGAGAGTGGACACACTCGACTCCAGAGTGTCACCCTGACAGATAAATGAACTCATCTAAATTTCTCTTGGTCTCAACCAAGTGTGATCACAATTTGTAAGCAATCTGTATATGACTCTCAAGTCAAAAATACAGTCACAGATACATGCCCTCAAGGCTTTCAACATCCCAAAAGATGGAACAGGTATGCACCCGAGGAGGATCTCTCCTCCCCTACCCCAAACTTGATGAGCATTTCTCCCAAGTGGGAGACGCTCTGTCAAACAACCCGACAAGAACCCCACAGAAAACAAATCTAAACACATATTTCACACACATTTCATACACATTTCAGTTCTACAAAAACAAAGGAAAAATTCAGACCAACCTTGCAAAGCCCTCCTGGAATGAAGTTGTTGCAGAGTCCACAGAGTTCACTTCCAAGCTTAGCCACCAACTCCCTCTCCCTTCTCTATCTTCCAAACTAACTTCTCTATTTTTGGTAAGGCCAAAGATGAAAGATTTTCCCCAAAATTCAACTAACTCCCTCTCATCCCAAAATTTGAAAATAAATAACCCAAAATTCTCTTTCTTTCTAATTTTGAGAAATGGGGAAGTGACACTTGTCACCTCCTCACCCTTCCCAAAAATCACTATTTTGTCCAGGTGGCTTATGTCACTCTCCATTCCCAAGGGTACTCCTTATTCCTTTCATGTGACTCCACTTTCTCATGGGAAAAATAAAAAAAGAGTTAAATGGGAACAAGACAGGTGACCCATGCCTCTTTCTCCTTTCTTCACATGGGTGTCCCCATAGTACATGGGGGAATCTTACTAAAGAAGAGGTAACTTTTACTAATGGATGGCATCTCTTATCTAGGGGAAAGTAGAGGGGATGGGTTGAGTGTTGGTACAACCCATCATGTCCCCTCCTACCTCCAATTTTCGCCACTTAACTTCAGGGGAAGGTTAAGTTGACTAGATGGAGGTTACTCAAGGGTTACCCATGCCAAATGGGCCCCTAGACCCATGGGGTAGAACCCAGGGTCAATTTTAACCCATACAAGACACCCCAGGTCAAGGTAAAGCACAAGAAAAAGGGCCTCATAATTTAAATAAAAATAGAAATTTCAAATTCAATCTCTTTACAACACTTACTTATAAAAATAATATTACATGAGGGTAACCTAACCCACTCGACCATACGAAAGACCACATTACATCATGACATCAAACACAAAGAGATCTTGGTTCTTCGTGGAACCAGATCGGCTTAACAGGGAATAACAATTAACAAGGTGTGGAATGATCTCCGAAATCTGTGGTTTGATTAGTAGTCCCTGCACACTCAATTACAAGATCAGTAACCACATAAATTCATCATAGCCGAAGCAACTTAAATAACACATGCATTCTCATGCCTTAGTACAATTTAACATAATTAAAAATCATATTACAATTTTCCATCATCTCTAATTCATTTTTCTGAAAAGTAACTTATCCAAACATCACCCAATTAGTTTTTCCGAAAACATAATAAAGTTAAATAGTCTGACAAATTTCGGGAACTGCTATCCCACAAATATGAAAGTAACAATAACAGTACTGTAAATAGTCATGACAACAGTAGTAAAAAGGGCGGTCCTCACAGTAACTATCTTCTTCATGTTTTGCATGCCTGTTATTGTTTTCTCAGTGATTGGCATGTCTTCTCCGTTCTTGGCATGTTTGTTGTGTTTGTTGACCATACTTTAATGCATGTATTGGCCTCGTGTTTATACATACATTAAAGTGGGGGTTAAATGTAATATCAGAAAATGTCCCCTTGGGGGCTTTTCCCTTTGAAGGTTTAGCTCCTGGGTCTTTTATCTGCATTTAGGACATCTTGCATCATATTTTGGCATCCCAATGAAATGAACCCTAATTTTTATTGTGAATGGGACCTAGGGGGATCCCTTGAGCTAAGCCCTACCCAAATTAGCGGGGGAAGACTTGGGCACCCATGCCCTAGTCCTACCCTATTTTGGGTCAGGCCCAAATTTTAAGTGTCGGTTTATGACAGTTATTTGGTTCCTAAGCTGACACAGTAAGTTTGAATTATGAAATTCTTGGCAGGAATGTTTGAAGTTACATATATAAGCATGTTTAGGCATTCATTTGTAAACTAGATGGTTATGGTGATCTTTATTCATTCAAAAAATGATTCAAGGCATTCATTGTGTGGAAGAGTAGATATTGTGTTGTTTGTGTTTGTATTTGCTGATTTGAGCATCCATCTCCTCATGGCATGAAGAGCTTCTTCCTTCCATGAGATATTCACTAAAAGGTGATATCATTTGTGTTTTCAAGCATTTATCATTTGGTTTTTGCCTCTGCCCCATAAGGGCATGCACTTTCTCTTTGATAATGGTGTTTAGAAGACTTGAATGTCTCTTTGGGGCTTGACTGAGGCAAGCCTCTAAACACCATGACCCCCTCCCCATTTTCTCATGATTGCAGGTTACAGGTTGAAGAAGCAGGAAAAGTGGAGTTGCAAAGAAGGGTTGTAGAGTGTCAGAATTGTAGATTAGAGCTAAAATTAGGGACCTGGACTTGGGCGCCTGCTCATTAGTCCTCTGGATCCCACAATCAAGAATTCTCTCAGACAACAAGAAAGGGTTGCAGATTGACTTCATAGATCCTGACAAAAATTAGGGCATTGGACTAGGGTGCTCGCTCATTAGTCCTTGACTGTTCCGCTTCCCAAATTTTAGAAACTAATACACATTCATCTATTATTTTACATCTTTCTATAACAACATTTTCTAGTATTTGTCTGTTTTCTTCCGTATTTGCATAACTAGGGTTTTAAGCATAATTGAGCATAATTGGTAATTAAATCACACAAATCCAAGTTTCCATGCATTCCTAAGTGACCAAGGGCCTAATGGTAGAGTCCTACTTGACCCAAGGTCCATGAATGTTTTAAGGTGAAAGGAAGATACACACTAACTAAACAAAAACCAAGTATCCAAATTTTACCCTAAACACAAGTAAAGAATGCAAGCTATAAATTTGTCCAAAAGAACATTTTCTGGATCACTCCAACAATAAAGAAACTGGGTCAGATTGTCCTATGCTCAAATTTCAATAATCTACATATTAAGAGGCATTTGTATACAGAATTGTGAAACAAGAAGAAATGAGATCAATAGAGCCTCTTACCTCATCTGAATCCATGGATTTATGCTCATTCCATGCAAAAACTATAGGGTTAATGGAGGCAACCAACTGTGAAACTTGTTGACTGAGACCATATATGCAATTCAGTACATGTTGGTACCCTTCATTTGAGTTGACATGATTTGGAGAGGCTGATCCTACTAGGCATGTAATAGATGGCTGTGAAATCTCTATTGATGAACTAGATTTCTACTTCATCCTACTCTTAGATTTACTAGGATCTAGTGTTACCATATAATTGACAATATCTTTTGCACCTGCTTCTCTATTACTATTTTCCTCCTAAAATACAATGTCAATTTCAACATATAGTCAGTTCAATAAAAAATTGAAATAAATAACACAATGTAAATTGAACCAAAAAGCCGTACACTTACTCTAAATATGTCCATTTTGGCCTGCAACTCGCCTCGGCCAAATGTATTACTCTTTGCCAAATATTCTTCAGAGTGCATACTTTCTTTCAATGCCTCCCTCTGTTTGGGACATAGAGTGGAGTCTAACCTCTCTTTTCCCTCCATGATTCCTTTTCTGCAATTGTATCTAAAATTGTTCATCAAAATTCTCATCTTTTGCTTGTAATATTTTCTAGAGATTTGTCCACCAATAGTCTCAAAAGCATTTTCCATTTTTTGTATAACATTTTCCATAGATTGTGGATCTTTCTCTACAAAACTTGATTTGCAAATATCCAAATGGGCCCTACATCTTACACCCAACTCAGAGGCCCACTTTGTAGCATTTGGCCCAATGGGCTCACCATCTCTCGATACCTCAAGCAAGAATGGCTTCTTGCCTTCTAATTTTCTTAGTTTTACATTCCTCTCTGTAGATCTATACAAATCCTTACTCAATCTTTGTCTTTTGACAAAAGCATTCACATCTTCTATTAAACCACTACCAGTATTTCTAGCCGATCCACTAGTTCCATCAAAAGTTCTAGATGCAACAGGTGCACTCTAAGGAACAACAGATGCAAGCGGTCTCTCTTCATGACTTTCATTAACTAGAACTTCATGCTCCTTGGCCACATCAGGTGTGGCATTAGTAGGTAGATCATGAGTACCGGTCTCCACAAATTTCACTTCAAACACATCCTTTAATCTTGAATAAATCATCTACAGACCTGTTGTTCTTTTAATGCTATGATGTTTTTCAATAATCTCTCTTAGACTTTGTTCTAAGAGATCATCACAATGTTGCACATCACCATGTGCTATATCAAGCTGCACATGATCATCATGTGCTATATCAGGTTGCACATGATCACCATGTGCTATAGCAGGCTACATATGATCACCATGTGCTATATTAGGTTGCACATCACCATGTGCTATATCAGGTTGCACATCAGCATATGCTATATTAGGCTACACATGATGATCATTGCAACTATTGTTTTCACCAACTACATTTGTTGAATCACAAAAGTGGTGGCTTCTCTGAGATGGCAACACTGTATCTTTTCTTTCCTTTTGTTTTTTCTCTGCATTTTCTTTGCACTCTTTTTGTTGCCTATAAAACAAAAATCATATCATATTATGTCTTATATACATAAATCTCTTGCCTAGAAATTTCATTAAACACTATTAAACAAATAATACACTACTTAGTGGATTTACAACTTACCTGTTTGTCAAACCAAGTCTCAATAAATATTCATTATTCTTGGCCACCTTTTCTCTATGAAGGCACTCCTAATCTGTCAATGAAGTTTCAACATTATGATCACTATCATCTAATTTGTGCCTTACAACCCTTCTCTTCATTTCCTGAAGTCCAAATAAACAATAATGTATAAATCAACAACTTGAATCAATAAAACTTTATTGAGTTCATAAGTTGATAACTGTTGACTTTACAATTTATTGATAAATGCAAATGAAAACTTAAAATAGAATTCAGTTTACATATTAAAAAGAATTTGCAGTCAAAAACCAAGAAGATGTTTACAATTACAGGTATCAGACAAATTTTCCTTAGGGATATATTCACAAGAAAAGAACTCATAAAAACATAACACAAGAAGGATGAAGGAAAAGCATAGTCTAGTTCATCATGAGGTGTGTTAGAACCATTCAAAATTTCACATAATCCCACTTTGTTTCATATATTTTCCTTCCATAAATCCATAATTAGGGATTCATATTCCTTTTATAATTGTTCTAGGAGTCATTTATGAGCATCTCATATCAGGTCTATGTGAAAGAAATTTATATTTTTGACCATTGATGTGTTTTTTTCTCTTACCATAGCCCCACAGTACATGCAAACAACCTTGGTGGGTGTGTGGGATTTAGAGGATGTGAATACACAATTATTGCTTCCCTGCAACATGTAGAAAATTCAGTTGCGGTATTGCAGTATAAACTCAAGTAGTACATAATATGTTATCGTGCCCCCGGGGCAGGTAAGGAGATGACTGATAGCAATGTGGTAGGAAGGAGTTGGGATAAAGTGTCCACCATGCCCCTGTGACAGTTTCAAGTCGAGCCTGTAGTGTTGTGGTATAAGGAGTTCAAGTAATCAGTAATACTACATACCGCTACCCCGCGATGCTGATAACTTCAACTGGCAGTAATGCGGTAAACAATGAATGGGAGACCAAAGGCTCCTGCAGCCCTGCAACGGTCAGGCCAAAGCTTGGCAGTGGCACGGTAAAAGACATAAGGGATAACATGTATCCCTAGATCCCGCGGTGGTGTACAACAAGGCTTGTGGGGTGGCGGTAAGTGGTGAAGATGAATGTAGCTGTCCAAGAGGTCCCGTGGTCCCGCGATTTCCCTAAGTTGGTCTTGCAGTGATGCGGTAAGGAATTAAATGTTGAAATGACTTCAGTTCTACCCTGCAATGGTTATCATTGATGCCTGTAGGATTCTAGTTTTTGAAGAAAGGACTGCAAGTCTTGAAATACTCACCCAGCCGTTGGATTGGATCAAATCAATGGTTTGTGTTTGAAAAGAATTGAATGCTAAGATTTGTTGATTTCGTGGCATGAACTAGGTTAATGGCGAAATGACTAGCTTCATGGCATGATAAAACTTGGGATTTCTTTGTATTTATTCATTCCAGTGAATTCAATGTTGATTTTAGAAGGCAAATTCAAGCTTTGTGTGCTCTCCTCAGGAATTTTTTGACTGGGTAAGTCTGCCCCATCACTCTTTGCATAAAAGTTGGTGTTTGGTTTGTGCTCTGTTTTCAACTAGTTTGGTAAAGCAAGTAAAATATCAAAACCCTAGTTTGTAGAGGCCCTAAAATATGGCACCTAAAAAATTTGAGTCTGTGAGTAAGAGCACTAATCCCCTGTTCCCAAGAAATGATCACTTCAACAATCATTGTTGGACATCCTACCAAATTAAGTTGACAAGGGGTCTAAGAAATTGTTCAAGGATGTTGTGGAAGGATGTTAAGATTATTGGGAATTAAGGTGTCTCAACCTTTGCAAATTCCTAATGTTGTATTTATTTATCCCATGTTGAGTTGGCATAGTCGGCACCTTGTGTGCATGCAGCAGGATAAATTTTGGTGACTTTGGCAGCCGTGGTTTCCCCCTTGAATAATTAATAGGGGTTTGGGGGAAGCACCCCCAAGATGAGGTCAAGGGGTGGAGCCCCTTACGGGGTTCCAGGGGTAGCATCCCTGGCACGCTCCCTGTCACGGCACAGGGTGGGATTGAGGGGTAGCGTCCCCGTGGGGGCTCGGGGGCAACGCCCTGAAACCTCAAATGACTTTTATTTAATGACAAGTGTCATTGAGTATCTTTGCACAAGAGAAAGGCATCTTTGGGTAGTCAAGGGAGGTTTTAACATGTTGTAAGAGGAATATGATATTTTTAGTCAGTGTATGACAGATTCTCTTACAGCTGTAAGTGTTGTTAGTTATGACGGATTCTATGACAGCTGTAAGGTGCGTAAGAGCATCTGTCATAGCCTATCGTGGGTTTTGGGGCATGAGTCCAATATGGATGCCATCTCTAGAAGGTTCCATATTTGCCTTGTAAACTCTATAAAAATAAGTGCTTGGATGGGAGATATATAGTTTTTGTACAAGTACTGTTACGCTGTCGGAATATCTCCAGATTTGACATTCGAAGAGTCCTAAAAGAGCATTGGCTCTGAAACTGTATTGTAATCTGTTATTGTTTACTATAATACATTTGAGTTGTGGTTTGGAGTGGGGTTTTTCACCCATAAGGGTTTTCCCCACGTATATCGTGTCTCTCTCTCTCTCTTCTGTCTACTTTCTGTGTGTATGTATATTACTGCAATATATCTATTATTGTGTTAATAATGCTATAATTGGAAAGGTTAATTTGAATTTGCACTCTACTTCCCTCATTAGATTAGCATAGGAAGTGTGTTCCGTGTACCTTGCTTCCTTTAAGGGATCTTGCAATCCCTATCTCTAGATGGAACCTTTTTTGGTATTTTTGTGGAAAGAAAGATGGATAGGGACTAGTTGGAAACCTATGGAATTTGGATTTGGAAAAGCTTGTGGTGCCAAATGCATTTGTTGATGTGGATTTGATTAGAACATTGGCACAACACTATCACTCAGCCACCAAAATAGTCAGACTACCAAATGGGTCACCATTAGTGGCTATGGACAGGAATGCAATCATAGACTGCTTCATGTTGAGCAAGCAAGCCCTCACACAAGTAGATCTACAGAAGAGTGAGCAGGAGTACAATAGTTTGAGAAAAACACATAGAAGGGATGAGGTGCCCATGCACATGAGGAAAGGGGAAAATAACAGAAGAATTGAAATCCCATCCACTGCAATTGAACCTTTCTCTGTTGAAGATTTTGCTGTCTATTTCAAAAGAACATATTTTTCTTTGTGTCAGGTGTTGGGTATTGATGCCCAAGGTAGAATTCCTATCAGCCTAATGATGATGGCCATGAGAATTCAAAATCTAGAAGCTAATGTTGAATATGATTTTGTAACATTCATTGAAGAGAAACTGCATGATGGATTTTTGTAAATAAGAGAAAACAAAAAGCCCATAGATTTCAAATACTACTCTTTGTTATGTCATTTGATTTTGTATCAAAATAGAAGGAAGTGGCCTAGAAGAATGGATCTGAGCATGATTGATGAAAAGGGACAAAGATTGCTAACATAGTGCTAGTGTTACAAATGGGATAGCCATTGCAAGAATTGTGACTATGTTATGTTTCATGATGAATTCTCAACTAAAATAATGAATTCTCTTGGTAGCTTTTCTCCCAGATTGACAAAAGAGATTAGGGAAATGTTGAGGCCTTTTTCTCATAGGCCAGAACAAGGTCCTAAGCATAACTATGCTGATTGGTTTTTCTTGCTAGTTCATACTATAATCAAGGTATATGGGTGTACTCAGCCACCCCATGTGTTGCCCAAATTTGTGCCATACAGAATTGCATTCCTTGAATTCATGTGGTAAATGATGTGGATGGAGAAGGATGTAATGAAGAAATAGAAGAAAGGCACATTTCTTCCTGATTCCATAGTGTTTGGTGATTGGTCCATTGGTTCTAATACTTTATAGGATTTGCAAGCCTATTTGAAGGCTAAATATTCTTTGAAATCAGGTGTAGAGAGGTTTTGTGATCTCGAGGGTCACATGAACTTTGCCAGACAAACCATCCTCACAAGAATGGGAATATCCCATCAAATCAATTTTGATGAGGATGTGATCAAAAATCTTGTCACCTTTCAAGAAGTGTATAATAGGGTAAGAAAATGGTAGATTTTGAAAAGGATTGAGGATGATAAGAGAAAACAAAATCCTAATTTTCTTGGATTCTTTGTTGAAGAGAGGGACCCTTTGAGAAGAATAGATCTGATAATTGACAATTTTGAAAGAATATATAGCAAGTCTGAGAAGTAGCCTTCAAAGGCTACCAAGATCAGTGTCAAAATACTACTAGGAGTTGTGATTCAAGAGAATCCACCAGATGCAATGTCAGTACAAGATCTAGCTCATGTCCTTGATTCACCACCTACCAAAAGGCAAATGATTGAGGATGTTTCTCCACTGGTTCCATATGAATTGAGCGAAGGAGGGGGTGACACTGATGAAGTCGCTAGTATCCTAAGAAATATGGGAGATGAAGGAGAAATAGATCAGCCACTTGTTGGCCAACAAATAAAAGCACACAAACTAGAGGTCAGAATGGACAAATAGGCACAAGGGGAGCTTGAATTAGAAGATGAAAGAATTGTGGCTTCTATGAGATTTATTGAGGATGATGATTTCATTAATTCTCCTAAATTCAAAGATTTTTGGATTAAGATGAAGATGAAAGAATTTCAAGAACAAGTGGAAATAAATAAAATAGGTGCTGATAAATCTCAGCATGAGCAAATTATTTCACAAACTTTCAAGAATATGAAAATAGATGAAATAAGTGTCATCCCTAATGAGGCTAGATAAATGGTATTAAGGAGCAGCATGCTGATCATTCCCAGGCTTGAGTTGAAGAAAATGTTTTTGTTAGACCAAGTCAAGAATCAAGATGACCCCATGCTAGTTTTTGAATTTGACTATGAGGAAGGTGTCAGTGGTTGTGGTTTCAATCCACAAACAGAGACTTTGGCAATATGGGCAACACAAAAGAACACCAGCAAACCAAGTTTATTTGATGTGGTCTAAGAAATAAGGGGAACAACTATGGTTAAGAAATTCCAGGACACATCAGCAATTGAAGCAGCTACCCTCACTATGCATACTACAATGTATACACGAGTTGTTGTAAAGCTAAAGAAAACATTGTTTGATTATGAGAGAACTCGGATGGAGATGAATGATGAGGTAAATAGATTGTATCTTGTAAACCTGAAAAAACAATTGGAGGGTGAGAGTTCTTCTCAAATTCAAGCCATTGTGCCATTTCAAACACCTGTGCTACAAGAGACTGGTGATACCACAATGACTACTAAACAATTCAATGTTTTGAAATTGAAGTTGGAAAAAGAAATTGAGGAATTGAAAAGCCAAAATGAGAAAACAATGAAAGAGGCAAAATTGAAAATTCTTGAAGTGTTTGAGAAAATTTTGGAATATAGAGTGAAAATGGTTGTTGAGAAGTTGAGAGATGTGCATGAATTCTATGCTTCCTTGTCTCAGGCCATGGAATGGTTGAAAGTAAATTTTTCTATTTTAGACCCCTTGTATCAAAGATGGCAGTCAATACATCACACACTGATCACTTTGTGTAAAGTTCTACAATGGAATCAAGATGCTCTTGCAACTCTAAAGCAAACAGAGAAAATGATCAAGATGATATTGGATGAGT
The DNA here is from genome assembly GCA_027924645.1 of Cunninghamia lanceolata. NCBI lineage: Eukaryota > Viridiplantae > Streptophyta > Pinopsida > Cupressales > Cupressaceae > Cunninghamia > Cunninghamia lanceolata. The sequence goes on along the minus strand of BSBN01000080.1, from coordinate 3,875,326 downwards.
ATCAATATGTGAATGGTGAGAATCAAAGAATGTAGACAAAGATTGATTTTTTTGCCACTTTTAAACACCAGTTCATTCCATCAATCCTAACAGAGAATGAAATGATCAAGGATTTTGATGCATGGAAGGATGAATTTGGTCATACAGTTTCTAAGGTCATGAATTTTTTGAAAAAGGATGAAGATATCAATATTCTTAGCTTCAACATCATTTTGGACAGACTAATTGCTTTGGATGTTGGATATACAAAGTTTGTAATTGATGTCAAAGCATTGCTAGACAAAAGGTGGAAGGATCACCAGACCAACTTGCTCCAAATACAAGATTATAAGTGGCCTAGTGATTTTACTATGTTTCAATGGTAGGAGAAGTATCTTCAAGCTGATGAATAGATAGGCTATACATGCAGGGGAGCAATGAGCATCATGGCCTCATGACTACACAATATACCAATGGGAGCAAGAGTATTTGGCTCCTCTAGAAGAATAGGGCCTTGAAGATGTTGCAGTGGAAGAACTGAGCCTTCAAACACTCTACATGGAGAGGGGGACTTTGCTAGATCGGGATGATCACGTGTCTCCTATGTGGATTAACGAACTACAAGTGTATTGCAAGTGTTGCAGGCTTCCAATCAATATTGTCTACTTTCTCTGTTTTCTCTTAATTATGATTTAAGCAAAATTAATGTTTAGTTTATACGAAGAGGCATTAATTTTGAAAAGATGACATATTTTGTAATGGTTTGAAGCTTGTTGCTTCTCTTATAAAAGAGAAACCAAGACCAAATTTTGATATCATTATCATAGGCATTTATAGAAACATATATGAGGAGACTTCTTTTATATTGCAATATATTTGAAGCAATCAATGGAGAAGAAGATTTAATCTGGTGCTCGAATTCTAGTTAAGATATCTAAGAGATCATTTCTTTGTTTGTAATGAAGAGGCTTAGTTCACCTAATGTTAAGATATCTATATGTATTATTGAATCACAAATGTTCATCATTGTTTCCTTCACATAAGCATATTCAATGCATGTGGAGGCTAGAATCTGTATTACAAACTAAAGCTATCATCTAGGATATACAAGAAAAGTCTAGCATCTAGAAAACATATAGGACATACAAGAAATTATATTCTAACTAAACAAAATTAATTTCAACCAAAGTAAGAAAACTAAGAATAATGATTGAACCTAACTTTAAATGCACTTAAAATTAGCAGTGAGCATCTCAAGTTTTGTATACAATGTACCAGCAGAATAATGATGATTACATTTAGAAATGTATCAGTAAAACAACAGTGAATAAGCATACCCATACTCAGATATTTATTACATTCAATAATAAATTACACCATACATATAACCAAAGTTTAGGTGACAAGCTAACCTCTTAAGGTGATAGGCTAGTTAAGGTGACAAAACATCATCATAATCATCTGCATTGCCAGCAAGATTAGAATCTTGATCACTCATGTTTGCATCTGCTTGATTTTCTTTCTCATCCTCACCTATGACATGTTTCTCATTCTCTCTCCCAATCTCTTCATTGGTAATCAAAATCTCTTCTTCAAACAGTCCATCATCATCTTCATCCACTTCTTCGAATGTTTCTTGTAAATTAACATATTGCCCATTAGGCATTATATCGACAACTTCCATGAATTTTCATCTGGAATGAGACTCTATTTGAATGACATACGACCATCTTGGGCTTCTTACATCATCAATTAGAACTGATTGGTTAATTTTAAGAGGGGAAACATACGGCTCATCCATCTCCAATAAAAATTTCCCTGTATTTGCATATAAATCCATACTCATCAAATTGTATTGCGGATGGTTGGATCCACTTACATTTTAATAATATAGGAATATTTTAACCAAAATCCACTTGAATAATTTCTTGGATGAATCCAACATAAAATTTCTTCTCAGTTTCATGAAGAAATTCAGCACTAACAACACAATCACAATTTGTCTATCCTTTGTCTTTTTCTTCCACTCTTAAATAACTACTATAGGCCCACATTCCACTAAAACACATAGCCTATATATGTGGATATTGTGAAAGCTCACTTTCCTCCACTGTGACATCTTGACCTTCTTCTTTTGCATCACTGACTGCATTAGCAATCTATTCTTCAAATTTTGGAAAAGAATCACCTCCAATCAAATCATGACATCTGCACTTTTGAGGTTGATGTTGCATCCAAGTTTAATTCTCTTCTTCATATTTTATACATAGAATATTAATGTACAAATAGTAAGATTAATAATATAAATATGTAAATGCAATTGAGTAAATAAATTATTGTGTAATTTTTTTTACCTATGCCATTTATCTAACGAAGTTGTGTTTTGAAGAATATAGGCATGTATCACACTTCTTTCTTGATGTGATAGCTTGAAGTGACATCCATTGCCTTCTAATACTTCACCTACAATTCTTTCATCTTTGCCATCATCCCATACACATCGATTGACATTTTTAAAATCCTTCATATATTCTGTGCAAAATCCCATGGCCTCTTGCATTAAATATCCATCAGACATGTTGCCTTCCAGTTTTGCCCTAGTACCAACAATTTTTTGCAAAACCTTCGTATATCGTTCTATAGGATGCATCCATCTCATTCTTACTGGGCCACAATGCTCTAGTTCATATTCTAGATGTATCAAAAGATGCATAGAAATGTTAAAGATTGTTGGTGGAAATTCCTGTTCCAATAGACAAAGGACTTCAACAACCTCCTCCCTCAAACTATCAAAGTTTGAAGGATCTAGTACATTTAAACTCATTCTCTTTAATATTAGGCCCAACCTTATAACTGCCAATCTTGGCCCCTTTTCCAAACTTGATATATTTACCACAATAGGTAAAATATTCTTGATTATGACATGATAGTCATGGGTCTTGAGGCCTCTTAAGCCATTAATGTCAGTTTGGCTTCTAATACTACTACTTACATATCCAGCGGGAAAGCAAGTCTGAGACAACAACTATAAGAATTGTACATGACGTTCCTTTGTCCAGACATAAGGAGCACTAGGTTTTCTATATTTTTCATCAGCACATTTTTCAACCCAAAGATTTCGATGAATCTTTAGTTGTCAAAAGTCTTCACATGATGAAATAGTATCAAAAGCACCAAAAAGAGTTTCTATAATAGCATAGGCTATATTTTCCTCAGTATGCATAAAGTCAACAGTATTCCTAATGGCTATATCCTTAAAGTATGGCAACTTATAGAATATGCACAACCATTTTACACTGCTTTCACTACATGGATCATATCTACTACCAGTAATCCCATCATTTTCAATAAATGGCATTCTTTTTTGTCCATTCTGAACAATGTAATCACTTGCTATTGGCAATGGTGCTTCATGATTCTCTTCTTGACCATTAAAACATGGATATTGTCGATGATATGGATGATCCATTTTAAGGTAAGAACGATGTCCACAATAAATACACTTATGCAAACTTCTTGAGTGCCTCACAAAATCCTTAAAGTTGCAAGCATGACATCCATGGTATCCATGAACACTGAGACCAAACAATGTGCTATATGCAGGAAGATCATGAATCATAAACAATAAGGAAGCTCTTAAAGTGAATTTGATTGAATGGCCATCCCTTAAAGATTGAATTGCTTCAATTCCTTTCCACAATTCCATTAGCTTATCATATAATGGCTCTAGATAAGCATCGATTGTATCTGAAGTCACACTTTTCTTTCCTAGTATAATCAATGATAGCATTAAGAGAAATGGTTTAGTTGCTAACCATGGAGGAAAGTTATAATTTATTAAAAACACTGGCCAAGTTGACCATTTAGTACTCTTATCTGAGAATGGGTTCACCCCATCTAGAGCCAAACCCAACCTTATATTATGAGGATCTTGAGAAAAATTAGGCCATCTGTTATCAAATTCCATCCACATCTTAGAATTAGGCACATGTCATTGTTTTCCATCAACACTCTTATTTTGGGCATGCCATTGCATAAGTTCAGTAATGTCTCTGCACCTATACATTCAGAGTAATCATGGGATTATTGGAAAGTGGCGAAGAACCTTTCTAGGAACCACAGCTGATTTCAACCCTTGTCTATACCTTACTGCATGACATTTCGGACATCCACTCTCACTTGCAAGATTATTGTGAAATAATACACAACCATTGACATGTGTGGAAGTTTTCATACCATAATCCTAGCTTAGTGATTTTATTTTTACATTGACTTTGTTTTGTTGGCAATGTGGAGTCAGATAGTAACAACGAACTTAATAATGCCAATAACTGATCTACACTCTCATTTGTCCAACCATACACCACTTGCAAGTTAAGAATTTGAAGGATTGTTGTCAAACAACTTAACTTGCAATTAGCATACATAGGATTTAAAGCATCATCCATCAACTTGTCCCAATCATCATCTATACCCTCATTCAACATTCTATCAACTTCAAACCCTTCGTCTAACATTGCAACCTCTTCATCTATGTTTGGTGCCACTTCATCTATATTTGTTGCCTCTTCATCTCTCACACTCTGTAATTCTATCATATCTTCATAATAATTGTAATCCCAAGGGCTTATACCACTATGCCCATATCTTATCATATGTCAAAGAATCAAGTTTCTTTTTCTCACCTTTCCACCATGACAGTCTTTACATGGACATGGATATTTGTCCATGTCCCTCTCATTATCTACTCTCGCATCAAATGCATGGTATTGATCTATAGTCAACCTTCGACGTTGATCCATCTATAATGTTCTACACATAGCAACAAAAATCTATTAACAACAAAAATCTAGCTTTCGAATGCATTTGGTTTGGTAGAATTTCATCAAGTTTTGTGCGAGATATTGTATTTTGGTGAGTGTAGGTCGAAACCCTACCTAGGGTTTCCAGGGAGCAAAATTTGATCATGGGCAGAGTTTCCACCATCCAAAAATCCTAAAAAATTGGTGGAAAGCTCTGTCCCATGCCTATCCACATCCTTGCAAGAGGACAACTCATGACTAACATGTGTGAAGAAGATATGATTGATTGTGTGTGTAGATTTGTTGTGAGATAGTCCTAAAACCCTATGTTCTTTGTTGCTTTGAATAATCTATGCATTGTATGGCAATGGAGGGGTTAAGAATCATAGTGGCATGTTGTTAGGGCCTGCATAAGCCTGGGAATTCATATGACAAGTGTTCTTACCTTCATTTGGAGTCATCACCTTGAATGCACCTAGTGGCAACAAGACCTAAATTGCATAAATCATTGTGTTAATCACTTGGTTAGGTCATGTACATTTGGAAACCCATAGAAAATGTTGTAATAGGTCTGAATAAACTAGGTTTCCCATATTCCATGTTGTCTTCAATGATTGAGTGTCACTAGGGTGTTGTTTCCATGTTTTAGGCTTAGGAGAAAATTGTCAAGAATGAACAAGGGTGGAGATTTGCATCAAGTGTATTAAAACTTTGTTTGGGATGTGTCAAGGTTATTGTGTGTGAGTCCTTCCTCTGCATTATGTTCTGCCTCTACATAAATCTCTGTGGTTAGTTTTGTGCATTTTTTACTTGTAGGATTCTCACAATTAGTGAAAAAGGTAGTGTTCATGAAGGAATGGAAAAGATATGTAGAGCCTTTGAATTATACCCATACTATGCAATGGCATTGAATCATTTAGCAAACCATTTTTTCTTCACAGGGCAGTATTTTCTTGTGGAACAATTGACTGAGATAGCTCTTGTTTCAACTGACCACCCTCTCATGAAATCTCATTCATTTTATAATCTTGCATGATCTTATCATAGTAAAGGTGATTATGACACCACTGGCTTCTACTACATGGCATCAGTCAAGGAAAGCTAGAGGCCACAAGATTTTGTGGACAAGTTCAATTGAAGCTAAGAGATCTTAAGAGTTCTCTCTCAAATTTTGAAAAGGTTCTAGAGGTCTACCCTAAGAATTGTGAGAGCTTAAAAGTTGTAGGCCATATATATGCTCAGCAAGGGTAGACAGAGAAGGCTTTAGAAATTTTAAGAAAGGCAACTTGCATAGATCCACGTGATGCCCATGCATTTATCAAGATGGGTGAGTTATTAATATCATCAAACCCTAGTGCAGCCTTAGATTCTCTTAAGATAGCAAAGTCTATTCTGAAGAAGAGCAGAGAAGAGAGTTTGCTTAACTGCTTATGCCACATCCCTTCAACGGGTTGGTGTTCATAAATTTGGGCCTCAATGTACCTTGTGTATTTGGAGGACTCCCCTAGAAGCACATAAAGCCTAGTTAAGACCATTTGGCCATCATATCCTATGGTGCATCACTATAGTAGGGCGAGAAGAGCTCATGCTATTACCTCTATTTTTTGAGATGGAATAAACTTTAGGCAATACTTTAGTCTCCAAGGTAAGGGGTGCAAGGTGGTACATGACCTTGCATTCCCTATCTATCCAAGCAATGGTAAATGGTATCAAGGGAATGGAAATCACCATTATCTAATAGTGGATATTGAAGTCACACTTGAGTGAGTCCATGGGATATGGCACTCCTACTTGAATAAGTCTAGGTTTGTTCATGTGCTTGGTGTGTTTTCCTTGTGCAAAACTAGTAAAAGCCACTTTAGCTAAATTCATACCAATTTCCTTGTTAAGTTAAATCAGACATTGTCTTTTTGCATTTGTTTTTCTTGCCAAAAAACCAAAAAATCTCAAAATCCAAAAAAACCAAAAAAATCTCAAAATCCAAAAAAACCAAAAAAATCTCAAATCCAAAAAAAATCCAAAATATCTAACAAAATAAAAAAAAATTAATCTTCCAACTAAATCTAGCATCTGTCCTAATCATTCCTTTGCATCATAATTACCCATCTAATTATCTTATCCCAATCACCTCTTTCATCCAATCCAATCCATTTTACCCTAATCATCCATATGGCACTTGAAGATCCTTATGGAATCCATAGAGTGTTTGATGAATTTAAAAGATTATATGGAAAGTATCCAGTCACTCCTACATCATCATCCCTACCTCCCATAAACAACCAATCCAACTTATCTACATCCCAAACTTATCAAACATTCACCTTACCCCAAACCTCACAAGCCCAAATTCTTAACCATGATCCATCTTCACACATACCAAATCCCACTACCTCACAACAACAAGTCACCACCCAACAACAACTCCAACAACTCATCCAACAACAACAAATCCTAGACCAACAACAAGAATCCTTCATCCAACAACAACAACAACAACAAGCCCTTCTTCAACAAATCATAGCCCAACAAACACAAACACAACCCCTATCCATTCAACAACTATGGCCACAACCTTCATCTAACACATCATCCACTATACCTTTCTTCATACAACCTCAACAAAGTTCACCTCAATCCCATGTGTCATCCTCCTCAACTTTATACCAACCTAATCTATTCACATATGAAGTTACTCCTACATCAACCTACCCCACGTTTTCCAATATCAACCAATACCCATATCAATCCATACCCTAAGAACATCCAATTAATTATTCCAACATTTCACCTCAACCCCAAATCCATTTACAAGACTATCATGTTCCTTCACAACAAGAACATGCAAGTCCAAGTTACCCTTTGCACCAAGAACAAGTGTCATTAAGTCCTCATGCTACCTTTGACAAGGGGAAAACCACTCTAGCTTATGCTTCCTAAGGGTATTCTCCATCACCATCCAACCAAATTCCTATCCAAGAGTCTATTAGTATTATACCAATCCCACCATGTAATCCCAATCTTAATCCATTGGTCCATCAACCATCTAATCCATCAAGCCCTTCATTACCTTCATCACCATATTCCTCCAATCCTCCACCAAAAGATGAAGCTGAGATGCTTTTACAAGGAATGGTTAAAATAAAACTCATCAAACTTCCTAAAATCAAACCATGTGAGGAAAGAGCATTTAATTCCCCTGGGTACAATGAACATGACTAGTGCGCATACCATAGGATCAAAGGTCATAAGACAATCTATTGTCCCCCATTTGTGTCTTCACATTTATTAAAAGCTTAAGCATGCCAAATCATCCCAATCCCATGTATCACCCCCATCATCATGCCAACCCAATCCATCTAATCCCATTGTCCCTCCATCCAATCTAAATCCTAATATGTCCAATCCCATTATCCCTCCACCTAATCCTAATCCTTCCACTATCATTATCCCTTCACCTAATGCTAATCCTAAGTCTACAACATCCACTCTTATTATCAACCCATTATATTGTCCATCCACCCATACACTTATGAAGGATATGATCCAATGGCTATTAGCAAGGAATCAACCACCTCCATGTAATCAAATGCATATCCTTGAACTTATCCAAGAACCTTCAAGCAATATGTCTATTCCTCCAAACCCATCTTATAGTCCATAGCCCATCAAGCCTCTTAAAGATCCCCTTACCATGAGTTCAAGTCAAGATCTATCATGTAACCATGTTGTTGATCATCTAGAGCCTATCAAGCCTATCCAAGAGTCTCCTACTTCCATCCAAACACAAGAACTATGTCATAATCTTAGTCCAAAGCATGTGTAAACATCAACCCCTCATCCTAATCAAGATCTAAACACCCTATCTAATCCCATCCCCGATTCCATTCCAACATATGATGAACCTATCCATAACCTATATCTTTTCTATGATCAAGATGTTATCTATGATCAAGATACTATCCATGAGCAAGAAATCCAAATTCCTCCTATCCATAATTCACTTAATCCCAAACCCACCACTTCCACTCCTATTGTAGACACTTAAATTTGTCCATGTCTTAACCATTACCTAGTCGACACATTACTAGAGACATTGTGTAGCATTTTGTCCTAATCCCATCCTAGTCACCTAGATAATTAATTAAATAAATCTCATTTATTTAGTTAATTCCTTTTTCACATGTTCCAAATAATTCAAATAAAATATTTGAATTGTCCCCTCATCTCTCATCACATTCAAACATTTGTCACATGACTACAACCCTTCATATGTCAAACTAATTCAAATAAAATATTTGAATTAGGTCTCCTTTATTTCCCTCTACACACTTGTAATATGACTATAACTCCTCATGGAGTGGGAAGACCTAATCGATCCTAGTTGTCCACATCATTGAAACCAACTTTCAATCACAACCATCAATTCAAATGAACCTTTTCTATAAATCAAACCTCTCACAAGCCATTTGCAATGCATTGGTTTTCAAGTAGCCTCATGCTGTTGAATTTTCTATACAATATGGTCCAAGTACCATTATGCTGCTGAAATAGTGAGCAACCAACATTCCTCCCACAATCAACCTTCAAAATCTTGCATGCCTATGTGAGGTTGAGAAGAGAAATGGAGATAAATCAAATTTAGCTTGGAGATCAGTTTGTTTTGCTTTCTTGTTTTGATTTTCATGCTAGTTTGTACTCTATTGTGCTAGTTAGGGTTTGATATCTTGTTGTTTTAGTTTCAAACCTAATTTTTGCCCTAACAACAAATGGTGAACCCAACGTGAACATTTGCAAATCTAACATTTTTATTGAGTTTTTGTTGTTAACTTGTGCAGGTGACCTCCTTGCCTAAAACGGACCTCGCCATTGCGTCTAGGAGGCCTCGCAGGTGAAAAATGACATAAAATTTGCCCCATTTCACTTCCAAAAATTTTTGCATTTTTTTTGAAATTTTTTTAGGGTTGCAGGTCCGTACAATATAGATCCATACCATACAAATCTGCAGAGCCCTCTCTGATGATATCAACTTTGGTTTTGTGTTTTACATGCAAGCAGCTGTTTACATGGTAGGATTGACTGTTGGATGGTGATTTGATTTGATTTATAGTTAAGAAATGACTTGATTTGTCATTGTAGGCTTGAAAACCCTAGTTGCATCACTATGTTTGAAAACCTTAACTATTGTAGCCTTATGCTCGTCGACTCCCCCAACGCCAACTTTCACCTACACTATCAATGCAAACCCTAACCTTTGGCCTTAACCTCTCCACATCTCAAAAGCCCCTGTCGATGCTTAGGTAAAATATTCTACCACTGTCTAAAACCAAAACCTCCACCTAAATTCCATGATGGTCACCATTCATTTTGATCGCTATTCATTTTGGTCACTACCATCTACAGGTAATCTCTGCCCGGTCACCTCTATTCCACCGCCCTTTGCCTCTAGTTGCCACCTCCTGTGGCTTGGTCAGCCTCGAATCTCCCTCTAGCCTATGTCTAAATAGTCATCGGCCTCCACTTTGTGTATCTTCTGTCACTTGCCAGTCTTAAACTTTGCTCGGCCCATTTAAAACTCAGTCAACACCTCTAAAATCCCAGTTGACACCCACTAGGCTCCTCCCTGCAACCAAAATCTATTGTCACCTTAACTATAGTCTCCCGCCGCCATCGCTAGCATCTACCTCCCTAGAAACCCTAATTTCAAACTACATTCCACGGTCTACTCATTGTGGTTTCGCAAACTTTCAACTATGGTCTCCTAACCACTTCTAAAGGTGTGGTCACTTTAGTGACTAGGGCAGAGGGGGCTAGCGAGCCCCCTTTACTTTTTATTTTTTTTGTCTGCCTAGCCCTTGGTCATATGGGAGACTGAGGGCCTCTTCTAAATTAACTGCCAATGTAAACTGCTGGATGACTGCGTATGTGATCGACTTCCTCTGACCACTAGTGGTTTGTACCTAAACTGCCAGGACTGTGCCTTGCTCTTCTACATGCCCTAATAGGGCCTTTTTTTCTTTTCTTCATAACTTGGGCATACGACGTCAAAAATTCACAAACAAGGACTCATTAGAAAGTTGACTTGGTGAACTATGTAGTGGTGGAGATTTTATTAGGTGACTATGTCATTTATCAAGATTTTTTCTCAGTTAAAGTCAACCTTGCATACAAACTTCAAACGAGCAAAACTATTACAAATTTGATCTATTTTTCATGAATTTTTTAAAAAGTGCATAAAATTTTATCTAGTTTATGTTCATGCAATTTATTATGCTGTATCTATTCAGATACATCATATTTTATCAACTTGCTTCATTTTCATCATAATACACTTGTTTGCAAGTTTACTTGCTTTCTTCTTGTTTTCATGGCTTCTAGGTGCATCTAAGGAGCTGGAACAACATTGGGATTAGTCATACATAGTAGATTGGAAGTGAATAATTAGGTACACTCCATTCATCTTTCATCTCTTGTCATTTCTTCATAATCATTGTTTGCAAATGCAATTCAAATTGGGCATAAAAAGAACATCTTGTTTGCATACACATTTTGATTTGAACTCTAAAACATACTCTTGTCTTCATTCACATCAAAAGTTGGGCATAAAATGAACAAGTGTCTTCATTGTTTGGTGAACTTGAGTGCGATTAGAGGTGTGTATGCTCATCTCATGCACTTTGTGTGACCTTGAGAATAAAAAACACCTCTCATCCATTCATTTTCATAGCAAACATTTGAATTTCTTAAAGGGTTAATTAACAAGTGCAAGTGTGAATCAAGTGCACATGTGTATGCTCTCTCCTCGCAATGCAAGGTGATCTTGGAGATTTAAAACACCTCACTTGGTTTTCTTTTGTCATACCCTTCATACGAGGCATGCTTGGAGACACACCACTCCAAGGGACGACCTCAACTCTAGCATTCTGGCAGAGTATAAACAATGAGGTGTGAATCGAAAGACACCCTCTTTGGAATTTGAAATCTTGTCACTCTTGGCTAAGCCCCAAATAACTCTATACCTTTGAGAAGTGAAGGTGAAGGGTGGGTTACCCCTTTCTCCTAGTTGTGTGGCATTATTTCACTTTAATTTCATAAAATTAGGCCCCCCATACCTTGAGTATATTGCAGACATCCCTAGTCAACTTGTGCAACCTAGAGTAAGACCTAATTGGCCATACCTACCTAACTAGTCATAGGCTTGTTGATGTGTCTTCTTCAAGTGCTTGCTTAATCATCACATTCTTCAAATTTCAAAAGTCAAACTTGCTTGTGTCTTGCCTAAGTGATTCATGTGTGTACATGTGTAATCATTTGTTTGCAAATTGCCAAATCAAGCTATAAACACAAACACATAAACAAGTCATTCTAAACATTATTTCCATTACATTCACTCCAAGTCATCCAATCACTCCACATCATCATCACCCTAGTCCTAATCAACACTAGTCAAAATGGTCCTAATCCTAAGCAAGCCTATGCCCAATCCTAATCACAAGCCCAAGGTCATACTTTAAAGAGGTCCTTCCTCTAGTTCAAACAATGATACAAAACCTAAGCCCAAGGTCATAATTTGAGGAGGCCCCCTCCCTAATCCTAATGTTGAGAACAATCCAATACCAAAGCTCATACTTCAAGGGGCCCCTCTTGCTACTTCTAATGATGACAAGAACTCTGTTGCATACCTTGAGGGACAAGATGAAACACAAAGACTCAAACACATGTGTGACACCATGCCAACATTCGAGAACAAGCTCCTAGCACCTGAACTCCAAGACCTATTTCAAACACTTCACCAAACACCTCAACCCCTAGATCAACAAACCATACAAAGACTTCAAGCCATCTTTCAAAAATTTCAACAAATCCAATCACCTCAAATACAAAGCCTCTTAGTCCAAGCCCACCAATTCATACCTACTTGTCAAATCCAACAAGAACAACCACAACCTCAACAAATTCCACTTAAATCCTATGTGTCACCTCCATCATCATCCCCCTTCACTTAATACCAATCTAATCCATCCACTTCTTTTCATGTCAATCCTACACCAACCTATAAATTCATCCTACAACAAGCACATGTGAGCCTAAGTCACCCCTTGAAACAAGATCAAGTGCCTTCAAGTTCTAATGCCACCTTTGACAAGGGGAAAACTAGTCTAGCTTATCCCACCTATAAGTATATTAAACCACCATCCAATCCAATGCCTATCCTAAAGCCACCATGTCCTAGTCCTAATCCATTGGTCCCTCCACCTTCCAATCCATCAAACCCTTCATTACCCACACCATCATCTAATCCTCCATCAACTTCACACCCTAAATTCAAACATTACAAAAGTAAACCTATGGCGTTACCCAAATCCACCCCTACACCTACAAAGGATGTGATCCAAGGGCTACTAGATAGGAATTAACCATTGCCATGTCATCCAACACATATGCTTGAACTTGATGAACACTAGGAACACTGAGGGGGGGGTGAATTAGTGTTCTATAAAACCATTTGATTACTTGTTCCTTAACCCATTTACCAATTTCAATTATATAAAAACATAGTAAACAAATAAATAGCAACCACAAAGTCATAACACATAGACGCTAGGATTTTTACGTGGAAAACCCAAAGAGGGAAAAACCATGGAAAGGATTAGATCTCATTATATATTGCAATCTTTTACAAATGGTGATGTTTAGGCTTGGTCACTCCACGGGCCTAGAATATGCTGGCTCACTGCCATGAAGCACAACTAGGTCTAGCAGGCTCACTACCTCAACCCTAGATCTTGAAAGATTACAATAAGGGTTGTTCAATCCTAATGGTTGCTCACTGCTAGGCTCACTGCCTTTACTACCAAGTCCAAGTGAAATTATATAGGAAATATGGATACTACAAAGGCATCTATCAACATGCTAGGGTACAGTCATTTAGTAACTGAATACTGTATCATGAGTCTTCATCCTTACTGATCTTCTATCTCTACTCTGCTATTCTCATGCTTGCATCAATCACATCACACCTCCTTGTTACCTCAACAAAAATTTATCACTCTTATATATCAGCATCATGATTTTATCCATAATCAGGTCGACATCCAAAATATGAAACTTGTAAACAAATAGTTGTACTTTGTTGGCTTGGTCTTGTGAACAATCTATAATGCGGACTCAGACAAATGAGTACAAGTCTTCACGTAGGTTGGCCTCAATCATATGAACACTTAGATTGATTATCTAGATGCTATATCTTCTCCGCATAAGGATCTAACATACTAGTTAGCTTGTTCTTTAAGAATATACTTGACAATTTCATCTGTCACATCACAACTCACACTACGGACCAAATGGGACCTCATAATTCATATCCAATGTTCATTACTGACCTCTTGACATACCTTCAGAATCACAGAGAAAAATACTTCTACATGTCAAAATGCAGATCATGCAATTGTTGCTCTGTCATAGAGAAATACTATTAAACTGGAAGCTGATACTGGAGAGCTTGTAGAATATGATCTATTGAACTTCAAAGACTATAATCTTGGATTTAGGTATTCATGACATATCTCTTAGTTGCCTCAAAACTACAAAACAAAATATGCATTTGCGGAGGAATATAAACCATTTTACTCTGCACTGTACATTGTTCCTATCATACCTCTATTGTTCCAGACTTAGACATTTTCTCCAAATGACTTTCAGAGGAAGTTAGGAGTTGATCACTGGAATATAACAATGTCCAAAGAACTATGAACATTATACCTGAGTTGTATTTCCAGGGCTTTATCTGCGAAGGCACACTGATCCACTTACTATCCCTTACTCTGTATATTGTCCATACTTAATCATTTTTACCAACCGGACTTGAATTCCAATATGACTTTCTAGAGTAGTGTCTTCTATTCATGTTGAAGGGATCTTTGAGCCTTGTTGCCATCAATGACAACATACAAGCCTATTCCGAAGCAGTGTCTCTTGCCAACAATCTCCCTCTTTAGCATTGATGGCAATACTTAGTGAAAAATACTTGAGTGCTCCCCCTTACTATATACACTCTATTCTCCTACTCCCCCTGAGATGCTTATCCATTCTTCACTAATCTTCTTCTCCCCAAAGGGTGTGATCTGGAACCAAAAATTTGTCAAAACTTCAAAATTTTATGTACTCTGCTGCATATTTACAAGTACAATCTTCATCTTTAAATTACAAGTGTTGGAGAATGTCATTGAATATGTTCTTAATCTATGCCCACTCATCATCCCAGCCTTTCTTGGCATTTTCTAAAATCTGAATGTGCCCACTGAATAGAAAGACTAAGGTTTCTACCTTTTTCAAATCAGAGGGTGTATCCATTTGTGTAGCTATCTTAGCCTCTGCTACAAGATTTGTCATTGAGTCCAGCTTAGGGCAGATTAGTCTTCTTAACTATCCCATTTTGCTTTTCATCTGATACCTCTGATTTTTTAAATCATTTAAGTCATTGTGAATGTTAATGACTTCAATTTCTTTATTTCTTACTAACTCTACTGCTGGATCAAATTTCATAGAAATCTCCATTAGCTTCTGTTCTAGAACTTTGATCTTCTCTTCAATCTTCTATGTAACTTTTGGCTAGGGTAAACAGAATTTGTACAATTCACCAACTTCTTTCACAACATTTTGAATGCTTTCTATTCTGTTATCTAACTGAATTTTATCATTGGCTATCATTTTCTTCAACTCTTCCAATCTTTTCTCATCAAATTCTTGCCTTACTTTTACTTCAGCAGACTTCTCAAAAGATTCAAAATGTTTTCTTACCGAACTGATAAGTCCTTTGAGTTGGTTGTTTGGAGGCAAGGAGTTGTCTTTCTGATAAGATGACATCAGCTTCTCCAAAATGCTGCATGCTTCATCAATGAGCTCACTATCCTCAATGTGAGACTTCAACATTTCCTCTTGGGCCTTGGCTTAGACAATTGTAACCAACTTCAACTTTTGTACTGGTGACATTGTGTCCAAGTTTATTGGACCATGTAGAAATTCTGGCTCATCCAAAACTTGCTTTCTTTTCTCCAAAAATTCTTCCACTAATTCAGTAGTGTCTCTTGGTATAGGAGAGGCTTCTTCTTTCTGGATTTGTTCCAGACCATCTAGATCCATGTCCTTATTAGTATCCTCCTCTTGTTCTAGTGGAGGAATTTCCATGTCACGTTCTTCCTCAATCTTCTCCTTGTTAGATTTATCCTTAGCTTGTTGTACTGGAGAGGGTTTTATTTCAGTCATCAACAAGTACTTTTTCCTCAGACACTTTGTCATCTTTATCTACTTCTTGCCCCAGCTTCACTTCTAGAACAAATGTATTATCAACAACATCATTGACTTCATTATCACATGTGGTGGGAAGATTGTGTTTCTTTAGAGATTCTAAAATAATTTCCTCTATTTCTTTTACCACCTTATCAATCTCACCCATCATTAAAGAGTTCATCCTCATTTTTGTTCTGAACTGGTCTTTAGTTTCCTTGGAGACCAAATCTTCTTCTTTCAGAGTAATTCCTAGACATAATCTAGTCATCACATGTTGTCTTAGCTCAATATCTTTTTCCCTAGCAGTCTCTTTTCTGATGGTCAAAATATTGGCTAGGCTTTCAGGGAGATCAAAGATGATATCAATAAGAGCCCTGTTGAAGATGTTTAAGTATTTCACTGTGGCTTCTTCCAAGATTCTCTTATTAGCATCATTATATTCATCATAGAATTCAATCATGGGCTTCAAGTTTCCATCCACTGTGACAACTTTTAACACATCTTGAAGAGATATTGTAGCCTTTTCAACATAAGGCTCTTCTACCTTTTGTCTTTTGCTTGATTTGTCCTTTCTGAAGGACTTTTCTGTAGCTTTGACAGCCTTAGCTTTCATCTTCTTTATCTCCTCATCTGATTCTATTTCTTCTTCATCCTTTTCTCCCACACTGACATATAGTCTTCTTCCCTTCATCTTCTTCCTCTTTGTATCTTTGACAGAGAGTTTCTTTGATGTTTTCTCTATGTTTACTGATGGTGTGACACCAGAGGAGGTAGTAGAGCTCCTAGTAGACCTCTGAACCTTTTCAGGCTTGTCCTATTTCATCTATGATTCTGCCAGAACTTGTACCGGTTCACTCTTTTGTTTTTCTTCTTCTTCTTTCTTTGCTTTTTCCCTTACTTCTTTCACTTGTTCTTTAGTGATGTTATACTTTGCAATAATTTCTTCTACGTCTCTTCTCACCTTCCTAGTGGATTCTAGCTTCCTAAATTCAACGTGAAGTTTATACATAGTTCTTCATATGTACCAAACCTTTCTTCCCTGCTATCTTTGAGTTTGCTCAACATATGTTGAGCATAGCTATCTAATATATGTCCATCCACTTCATAACCCATTGGCATTACCCAGACTGTCCTAGGCTCAACAACTTCCATTAGGCATTGATCTTTCATAACCATAAAATAGATAGTATCCTTATACTTCTCAACAATTTTCCTAAGGATTCTTTCTCTTGACTACATCATGCCTTGGAAATTCTTGAAGTACCCCCACAGGACTATTTTTTGCTCATCAACACTTCCAATGCTATTTAGATGATTTCTAATTTGAACAGCTACTGGTTTACTACTTAACCAAATCAAATTCTTCATATTTGGCAACTAATTCATAAAGTAGAAGAATAGATAGATAATCAGTGTACCAAATTTGAAGGGATAGTTTTTTCTTTCCTTGATCTTCTTTAGATTCTCCAGTAGTTGGATTCTCAATAGCTCACATAAATCATAAATTGCATTCTCCTTGACCATTTGATAGGTAGTGTATATTGTAGTATCGGAGACAGAGTTGTCCCCTTTTGAGAAGTAAACCTTGTAACCTATGACCATAGAGGCAAATCTTACAGCATGGTCTATGATGTCATTTATGGTCAATGCCCTCTTGTCAAATTGGGCACCAGTAGCATCTGTGATAGTTTGATTCTTCACGGCCTTTAGCAAGGGCACACCTCTGGTGGAATTTAACCTTGTCACTACCCTAATTGCTTCCTTAGTGATTTTGAAGGGCTGCCCCAACCACATGAATTCATCGTGAATTCAACTCAAAATGTACTAAACCCATTCATTCTTTGCAAATGTAGGGAAATCCACATATTGAGTAAATTTCTTTTCTTTTAGGGATTTGTATTCTTCCTTGAGATCATATTGGTCATCAGTTAGATGCTAGAGATACAAATCTGACAAACAAATATTGTTGTGTTCTTCTAGGGAAACATGAATAAATGCCGTAACATCCTTGACATATAGAAATCCATAGTGATGCAGAGGCTATGGTGGACAATTACTCAACAGTAGGATTAAGAGGCACAACTTTTCTCCACTATGTATGACCAACCTTTCACTTCAAGAGACTAGGTTTGCTTCCTTAGGTTTCCAAGACCCACATCATGGCACTCACACCCCAATACTTCAAAAATGGTCAAAAAAGGCTTTATCATACCTAAAATACCTATACAACACCATGGGAACAACCACAATGCTTGGGAAAGGTGTATCTCACACTAACCACACCTAGACCTATTAGGCTGCTACAACTCTGCCTAGAAGACAGTCATAAATAAGTGACTCAAATGAC
This sequence comes from Cunninghamia lanceolata, assembly GCA_027924645.1. Taxonomy (NCBI): domain Eukaryota; kingdom Viridiplantae; phylum Streptophyta; class Pinopsida; order Cupressales; family Cupressaceae; genus Cunninghamia; species Cunninghamia lanceolata. Next base: position 3,856,912 of record BSBN01000080.1, on the reverse strand, counting down.
CTTAACAGAGGCCCATCTCCTAGTTCTAGGATCATCATCAACCCCTTTATATACCTTTAAGAGCATTAAGCATGAAACAAAACCAATCATAGGTTTCTAAGTGGTTTTTAGACTGTCCTAAACATGCTGATTGTGACTGTGTGCAGGCTAGGTTTTGGTATCTTGGCTCTCCCTTTCACCCCTCAAGCCTCCAAATGATTCAAAAAGTATTATTACACCATACTTCACATTTTCCAAGTCTTGGGTTCCTTTGACCAATCTCCATTTTCTCAATACATCACCTTTTGTAGCATTCACAGGCCTGCCACATACAAAATGCCAGGCCTAAAACTCCTCATATCTTGCAAACCCCTAAATGGACTGAGATGAAACAAACTTCATTTGAAAGGGCATCCCCATACCTCTCATTTCCACCTAGTTTTAGATTTTTTCCCATGGTGGAAATGGATTATATTGGCAATTTTGTGTACAAACCCTAAATATGAGGGTTTCTAGACCATTAAACACAAAAATAGATGGATCTCACTCAAAATCTAATGAAATGAGACAAAACCAAATGCAACAGAAAGGTATTTCAATTTTCTATCTCACCACATGCATTGGACATCAATACTATTTCATAGAATGTCGTGTAACTCAGAAAAATAGTTAAAAATAGGGAATTCACTCATCAAATCAAGTTTTTGCATTAAAACTTCTCCAAAAACTTCTTCCTCTTCCATGCCTCAACACAATGAGGCATAAAACATCCTCATACAATTGGCCCAACCGACTCCAACTGCTCTCCACAACATTGGATCGTTGGGTTTTCACCAAATTTGTAAAAACTATCATTTTGTTGCAACTTTGATATTCTTCTTATCTAATGACCCCTACTCCCTAGGACCAACATAAATTAGCCTAAAAAGGCTTAGAATATTGAATACACTAGATATCCTTGTATCCACTCATGTAAACTATCTAATTGACTCCCTAGGTCCTAGGAATTACAATGCAAAAGATGGCTAAAAAGCCTTACAAGGTTTATTTCAACATGTCACAACATCTGAGATGGTCCATAGGACCTTATTCCATCAAAAAAACAAGTAGAACAACTATTGAGTCACCCTTGTTCCATGGATGCTCCTACACCATACTCTAAGGCAAGAAAAAAAAGATCTCAAGTCCTCTTGGAGATTAGGTCTTCTACTGTGGTACCATGCTGTTTGATGTCATTTCCAGACATCCAAGTTGTATCCTCCTTAGGTAGGCCTTGCCACTTGACTAGATATTATTTATAAACCTTCCTCTGAGTTTTCTTTGTCTCCTTGGTGTCTAGGATGCATTCAAGAGTTAGAGGTCTGCTAGGTGGTAGTTCCTTTGCCCATTCTTCATCCTCTATGACTGATGGACTTGTGTCTTCATCTGCCCTTGTTGGACCTCTAAAAGGATATAGATTAGCAATATTGAAGATTCGAGATATTTCTATATTTGGTGGTAATTCTATTTCATAAGCATTTTGTCCAAACTTGTGGACTACTTTACAAGGTCACATTTTCTTCATCATTAACTTGGTGTGTTTACCCTTGGGAAGTCTATCCTTATTCAAATGTGCCATCACCAAATCTCCTACCTTGAACTAGACCTTTCTCCTCTTCAAATCTGCTCTCTCCTTGTACTTTTGCACATTCTTTTGAAGGGTTTCCCTTACTTGCTATTGGATATCTCTGATTGTGGTGGCAAAATCTTCACCTTGTGTGCTCCTCTTGTCCATTCCTTGCAGATCTCTGAGTTCCAAGATTCCTCTAGGATGCATGCCATAGACTACTTTAAAGGGGCTTCTCCCAATGCTCCTATTCAGGGAGTCATTGTAAGCAAACTCTGCTTGAGGTAAAATTAGATACCAAGCTTGTCCATGCTCTTTTGTAAGGAACCTTAAGAGGTTTCCCAATGACCTATTCACCACTTCAGTTTGTCCATCCGTTTGTGGATGGCATGCAGAGATAAAGGACAAATTAGTGCCAAGCTTCTTCCACAAGGTCCTCCAAAAGTGATCAATGGACTTAGGATCCCTGTTAGATACAATGTTTAAAGGCAATCCATGTATCCTAACAACCTCCTATTGTGTGGTTACACAACACGCCCCATTTTGACTTGACAAAATAGAAACCCAACCTTTTGCTTGCTTTTGCTTGTATTTTCTGCTCGCTAGCGGTTTGGTAAAAGTAAGACCATGCAGATGATCCTGCATAAACAGGACCGGGTAGGTCATCATGATGAGGCCAATTTTTTCAAAGTTAATATTCATGATAGTAATCTCATGGGCGGATAGAGCACAAAATTTCATGCGGGTTTGCCTTTTGGATCACCTTGATATTCCTTAGAGAACGAGAGTTATGGTGAGTCAAAGTCCTGGTCAAACCTAATATTCCGAGGGAAGGATCATATTTCTTAACATCAGTCAAATTATAAAGGATCGCCCTGATCCCATTTTGTCACCCGATAAAATCATTTGCTTCGAACATCTGGACGTCAACTTTATGTGACAGTGATATCTACACGGCAAACAACATCATGTATTTTGCAAAGGTCATATTCTTGAATATCACCCGACATTTAAATATCACCTCGATATTTGAATATCGGCCTATCGCAAAGTATCACCCCGAACCAATATCCTGATGACGTCATCCAAACCTGGTAAATGAAGAAATAAACATGACGATGACGTCACCATCATTTTTACCTCGCGGAGGTATATTTCCAAACATGATCCTTCATACATAACATGACGATGATGTCATAACGCCACAATGCTGAACCAAGTCATTATCTTGATGACGTCATCTTGATATTTCGACGGAAGGTCATTTTAGTTTAGGCAATCATATTTGAACATCACCTCGATATTTGAATATCATCCTATCCTAAAAAGATCACCCCGCGCCTTGCCGCCATAACATTAAATGCATGCAGATGTGGTAGGTGGTTCCCGCCGATTACGAACCCGATACATACACCTGGAGAGATCCAGAAGTTTCGTACAAGAAAATCAGCTGTTTCAATTAATTTTCCCTAATTTGCCCTAATTTGCCTTAATGAGGAGGTTAAAAGTGAATTTACAGAATCATCTTACACTTACCTTGTGATAAAACAAGTTTTTACAGAGCTCCGTGTTTTCAAACCCTCATAAGGCTACCTGCAGATGTGTATAGCTTGCACCAGAATGGGATACGTGGGCGTTGCAAGTGTTTAAATTCCTTCCACACAATTATCAACATAATTAAGAGGATAACCACATCAGGTAAGTAATTGAAACCCTCTTGTCGTCATGTTCTGCATATCCAGGTATCATGGTTTTTCTGGTTTTAAGTTCTAGATTATGCATATCAGGATAAACGAAATGTGGAAAGATCATTGAATGTGCATGATAAATAATGAAGATATAACATATATGCATGCTAGAAAGATATCAATTGTAAGACCAGTTTTGTTAATTGCAGGCATCTATGGCAGATAAGCAGTTGGCTAAGTCAGAGGCAGAATTTCTAAAGACCGTGTTTGCTCAACCCGAGGGTGTTCGGTTTAAATATGGTGCCGTCACAGATACGCACCAAGGAAATATAGATCTAGCTGCATGGTTGCTAAAATGAGTGATGAAAAGAGTAACAGCACCTTACTAGATGTAGCCTTTGTATTTAGAATGTGGAATGCGGCTGGTTTCCCTTATTCTATGGAAACTCCTGATCTGATCATTGAATGTGCAAGAAACTATAACCCATAGACAAGGAAGGTGGAGAAGCATGGCAGAGTATATGCTGATCTGTCTATCAAAGGTCTTGCTGCTACATTTAGTTTGCCATTAGGCAAGAAGGTTGCCAATATAGATTTGAGGAAATCAGAAGTAGAGTATGAGAATAACAAGAAGTCTGCTAGGAAGAAAATATACCAATGGAGGGCGAAGAATAGTCCATATCCTGTAGGAGCCAAGCTTCCAGTGCACTTATATAAATATGACTTTGATGATGAATACCAGTACATGATAGCACTGCTCAGCAGAGTGATAGGCCAGCCGGATGCTAGAAGTTTTAAAGACTGGATGTATGCAGTCATCCTGATGTGCCTTTACACAGATAGTAAGCCAATGTGGACTAAGATGATAAGTGATGCTCTAGATGAGCAGCTAATGAATTTAGGAGGTCCAGATTGTTCCTTCTACATGACCTCATATATAGTTTATTCATGTGCCTACAAGGGTACATTTGATGCATTGACTACAGCTGGGAGAATTGGTGGCACGACAAATGATGCACATATATGGGATCATCATCCCCAGCTGCAGAGAGTAAATTACCTCCAAGATTACAAACTAGTGAATGGTGCATTCTCTATGCATCTAGTAAGAACAATGGAGGAGGACCGAACTAAAAGACTGAGCATGGAGGCTCAGGAAGTCATATACAGGCATAGAGCCTAGTTTATTCAATTTGCAACTTTCTCTTACATCAGAGTTGAAGGTTTTGAGGAGGAGCCTTTCATGCTCCCAAGATACCCTACAGATGCAGTTGTCCTAATGGAATTTTTAAGAGAAATCTCCATGATACTGAATGCTTACAAAGCTAACAACAAGCTTCCACCAATATTGTTTCCAGTCACAATGGGCTGGTATATGTGCCCAGATTCTGAAAATATTAAAAGGGCCATAACTGGTCTAAATATGATGAATTTCCAGCCATTTCCATTGAAAAGATCATATGATCCATATGGGAGGATGCAGAAGATCATGGGGAAGCCCATCCATCGAAGACATCTTGAGGACTTCTGGGCAGATTGTGAAGATGAAGCTAAGGCCAGAAGAAGAAGATATCAAAGGCTTACACTCAACCAGATCAAGACCTTTGATTGCATTTCCATCTTGACACAATTGGAGAAAGATGATGGAGCGGTAATGGCTGATGAATATGAGGAGAAAAAGGTATATAATGATACCATCTCAGCACCAGATCTCACAATATAGGAGGACATCTCCTTGGATCTGTTTACAAGAAGGACATTGCAACTGACCCAAGCATGGGTCTATAACCAGATAAATACACTAAAGAAAGGAGGTGTTGCCATCATGGTGGACAATAAGAAGAAAAGACAAGAAGTTTCTAAAGATGAATATGATGATTTCTACAATGAGAAAAGGAAGTCTAAAGGAGAGAGGGCACCACCTCCTGAGAGAAGAAAGAGAGCCCCAAGAGGTAAGAAGGTAGATGCTGAGCCTAAAGGGGTGATAATTGAGAGAGTCATGATGACAGCTGAAGGTGCACCAACATCAGAACTAGCATCAGCACCAGAAGCACTGCCTCCTAAGGATAAGCAAAAGGCTAAAAAGATTCAGAGGCCAGCTATTGAAGCTGTGGAAACATATGAGGAGGGTCAGGCATCACGAGCAAAAATTGAAGAGGATGTTCCTTTTAATGAAGAGCCTATAGAAGAAGACCCACTCCCCCTTGTTAGAAAAAGAAAAGCACCTCAGGTGATGGCTCCCACACCTAAGAAACCCAGAACATCCACGAGAGATGAAATAAGACATGACCTTATAATGTTGAGGGCAGCAGGTGGTGGAGTGTTTAGAAAGGAATTACAGCATGATGTATCACTCCCTACCATTGTTCATTTTAAGACTGAACAAACTGAAGAACAAATGAAAGAAACCACTCGCACAAGTCAAGGAGGTCATTTCTCATTAGATGAGACTGTCGACCTATTAGATGATGAAGTGGTGGATAATGTTGCTTTGCAACGAATGGAGACTCTTGTTGCTAACACTCGCATAACACCACAAGGTACACCATCAGTGTAGGCAGTAGTGTTAGAAGAACTGAAGAGAGTAGAGCAAGAAAAGCAAAAGATCCCAGAGAAGGTAGGCCAAGAGATGGGGCTTGATACATTGATTGATCAGGTAACCAGCCCTGCAGTGATTGATCTTACATATAGAAAGGATGCAAGCCCTGAAAATCAAGCAGGTGTTCTTAATAAAGAAGAGAATGTTGAAGAAGTGAAGATGGCAGAAATAGAAAGCCACACCTTGGATATGGGTGAGCAACAACAAAAGGAAGTACTTGTTGAACCCAAGGTAGTTGAAGTCCAAGACAAGGGAGGAGAAGAAAAGGATACATCAGTTGATCCTGCCATAAGAGTACAAGAAGTAATTACTACAGTTGCGGAACAGATTGTAGCTTCAGATTAGGTTAGTATACCTAAGGTAGGAACAGTGACATCCACAGATACTAATATGCCTCATGATGAGGAAATCACCGAAGTGGATGAGATACCCATGGAGGAAGTAAAAGATCAAGATCATGATCAACATGCAGACGATCAGCAGGATCACCCTCTAGAAAAGGAAATTCCTCAACAAGAGGATATACCCAAAGATTACCCTCATGAGGAGCATCAAGAGGAAGAGATAAGAAAATCACCTGCCCCATCGAACATGATGGTGGATATCGAAGATCGGGGTGATCATGATGATGATGATGGAGACCAACAGTCGAAAGATCAAATTCCTCGGTGGCTAGAGAAGGAAATTAATCAGGTATAGAGACACAGGAATTTGATATATCTACATTGTTTTTTGAAACCTTAATAAAGCCTAAGAGGAAGGCTAGAATAACTTCTGCAATAAGAAGAGATCCTGTCATGGGTAGAAGGACTGCCCAGGTGGCCATTCCTACAACAGACAGAGAAAAAGGCAAGATCACTCTGGATGAATTCCAGATTAATACAGTGGATTTGGTATTTGCTAATGAGGATCAGGAAGGCCAAGAAGATAAGGATATAATTGATTCATTGACCCAGAAGGTGAAAAGAGAGAAAGAGAAAAATAAACAACACAAGGAGCACATTGCTTAGTTACACACTTACATAAAAGGGTTAATTAACCCTGAGGATGCATCAAGTGATCATGCAGTCCCATTGATTGATATTTCTCAAGATGAGGTAAATAAGTTGGATCTCATGAAACATGAGTCATCCATAATGAGAAAGTGGATGTTATCCACATTTGATGAAGCAGAGGAAGTGGTAAAGGCCTCTTTGAAGAGGTGGAATTCTTTAGGCACCTCTAGGAAAAAGGTAGATAAACTGCAGATGGAGATTAGGAGGAGGTCATTTCAATTGGAGAAAGTCCTGAGCACTTTGGCTGAAATAAAGAGGATTGACCCTCTGATTTTAATAAAGAATCAGGTACTAAATAATAATACAGCCCTATTGATTGATATATGGTATAAGGACATCAGGTTTGAGTGTGATGTGCTTAAAAGATGCAATAGTAAACTAAGAGATATCAACATGAAGCTGCATGATATGATGTCATTTGAGGCTGAAATTTTGGAAGCATTAGAAGGAAAGGCAGAGGGCAAGATAGAAAATCAAGATGAGGAGTTTGCCATTAAAGCTCTACATAGCAATTTTCAGCAAGTAGTTAATGATCCTCTAAACCACCTGACAGAAGAAACTATGAACAAGATCATGAGGATCAGGGTCAGGATGGAGAATTATAATGAGACATCTAGCAGCAGGAGAAATAAGTTAGAGAATCTTCAAGACAAATATCAAATGCACAAGCACGCCATCATCAAAGCAAGAACTCAAGATGGTGGGGAGATAGAGAAGATAGTACAATCATATGAAAATATTCGAACATCCATGCAGGTCCATGTACAAGGAGAAGCTCATCAGGATGATGAAGATTTTGAAAGCAATGACCCTGATGCTCCTGATGATGGAGATGAAGAACTTGAAGGATAAAGAACCCAGTGAAGATGCATCATAAAAGGAATATATGCATCGGGTACTTAAGAAATATGAGTTACCTAGATGGTTGCCAGCTGGAAACCTGTGCCACATGAAAAGAGTTGAATTGGTCAATGAAATGTGAACCGTAGATCTTAATAGATAAATCTTGATCGTAGATCAATTTTAATGGCTCCCTCACTTTGTTCTATAAAAGGTGCAGGGATGCCTCATTTTAAACATTCGGAACTTAATTGAAATCTGTTTGCTAAAATATTCAGGGCTCATTTCAAAGTTGTTGTATACATATATGTTCTTGCATACCTAATGAATGAGAAGACTCTTTTGATTACAATCCATAATAAATCTTGAGTAATCAGTGTATGAATTCTTGATACATGTTTTGATTTGTTGCATCCCTTGGAGTGCATATATACTTACATGTGTTGTTTTCATGCCGTTTCCTTTGAACTTAGAATCGACTATATCTAGCTGTGGAATGTCCTGGTGAACATATGGTTTGATTTCTTCTTTTCATGACAGTATCTGATTGTATATGTGGCTCAATAGCTGAAGGTTCAACATTAATTTGAAGTATTTCTTTCAATTTCTTTCAATTTCAAAGCATTTCATCATCATAATTGCAAATAGTTGACAATCTTAAGCAAATAATACAAATATGCAGATATCCTGTAGATAACTTAAAATATTCAGTATATTTGAGGTTAAAGCATGTCAAAATGACAAATATCATGCAAAGATTTAAAGAGAAAAACATTATTTGAAGCATATCTTGTGTAGAATAACTTTTTGTGCAGCATTATTACAGGAAACATTATCTTACTGATGAGATCTACATAAGGCCCCAAAATGGAAACAACAACACACATTGACCTCTGAGTAACGTCAGAAGATTAAGACCTAATCACCGTAGACTTGGGATCATGAATTCTCTGAATTCATTGTATCTTTCAAGATGAATAAAGGTTAATGTGTACTTTTATTCTATGTTTGTTTATGACTAACATCATGATCAACATAAATTGGCGCTAGAAGGAGGGCCATAAGCTAAGGGATCATCATCAGTACTTCAAGTGATGATAAAGATTGACAGGTAACGCTTAGACGCTGCTAAATTTTCAAGTTAGACACAAATATTTGTTGTTCTAAGCTTGTACATGCTAATCCTGTGTAAATTTTTTGAGATTAATCATAAATATTGCAAGCTTTACAGCAGATCATCATGAATTTGCTGAAATATACCTTGTCCTGTGTAAATTTACCCAAATCTTTGAGGTAGTTAACCTAAAAACTTGATATCCTGTTGCTTGTGACACAGAACTTCAAATATCATCTCATATTTGTAGTATCTTTGCAAATATTCCATAAATATCCAGTCAGTATACTGTTCTGACCATGAATACAACCTTTGCTAGTAAATTCCAGCCAATCTTTACTATTATCCAATCGATTTGCTTAAATTTGAGACATCCTGGCTCACAGGATAAATACCAGGTCTAGATCCAGTGGAATATTTGAAGAATTACCTGTCAGGGGGTTTAGACCTAGAATTGTAGACATCCATCACACTCCAGGGTCTAGTGCATCAGGAGCATCACCAGAGCCTCCTCCTGTAACTCCTATTGGTTTACAAGTACCTTTAGGGTTATCTGTGACACCTCCTGTCCAGCCTCAACCCCAGGTCCAACCTCAACGAACTGTACCACAGGCTCAGCCTCCTCTGGTTGCAATGTCATTCTTTGTAGTAGAATCACCTTTGACCTTCACTGCATATCATCCTTTGCCAAAGAATCTAGACAAACTCTGTCCAAAATATCATCCTTATCAGGATGCAGATGATCACATCAGAACTTTTAAGGAAGTCTGCTGCAGGGCAAGAATAGAACATCAGGACGTTGTATGTAGATTATTTCTTTTCTCCTTAGGGGAAGAGGCTTATAATTAGTATATTAGTCTTGGTCGGGGCTCCGTCAGATCATGGGATGTTCTAGAGAAAGCTTTTACTGATAGGTTCAAGGTACCAATAGATCCTTCAATGAACTATCACCTATTTGCCACAATCAAGCGGTTTGAGGGAGAACCTATTGCCAATTTCAATGCTAGGTTTCAGAAAATGTTGTCCAAGTTAGTCACTCCTTATGTTGTTGCTGATGCAGCTGCTAGGAGTATCTATTATTCAGCTTTGGATCCTTTAACTTCCATGTTCATCAGGAGAGCACATCTTGAAATCACAACTTTGACAGGAGCTTTCCAAGAAGCTATCAAAGTGAATCAGTAGTTAGTCCCTGCTCCTACTCCAAATATTACATTCCCTACACTGCCTGGTATGTATCCAACATATCCAGGATATCCTCCCCAGCCACAGTACAATGGAGCTATGGTACCTCCGGTAGACATGCGAACACCATTGCAGATATCTCCATTGAGTATCATGCCTCCTCCTCCTAATGGAAATGGTCAAATGCCACAGTATCCAAGTCAGACACAAGTGTCTCAGGGTGTGGATTAGAATAATAACACTGGATCCTCTTTCTTCAAGCCTCCAACTAAAAATGTGGTAGCCAAGGTTCAAGAAGAAAAGGAAGAGATTAAAGAAATATCAGCTCAGCTAAGGAAGCTTACAACTGAGATCACTCATTTGAAAAGACAAAACTTCTACTCTCAGCCTAACTAGAATAGAAGCTATAACAATGACAGACCTAATTATCCTGATAGGGGGTACAATAACAATAACTACAATAGCAATGGTAACAAACATCCTCCTAGACAGCCTAGGGTATGGAATTCCAGGCCAAATAATGGCTCCTTACCATCACCTTTAGATAATCAGCCACCTGGTGAAACCAAACAGACTACTAGAGTTAATCTTGTTGAGGCAGCCCTCACCAATTGGTGTAGAATACACAATACAAATGCTCATGCAGAGCTAGACTATCCCCAATTTCAAATTGCTGCAAGTATTTTCCAAACTGAGGTATCCAATACTGCAGGAAACCCACATCATGTGGAAGGGAATGAGCTTGTTCCCTGTGGATATGACTCGGCATTGGTATTGGAAAGCTATATTGATCATCATCATCAGCATACTATGTCATCCCATCAGCATTATACCCAGACATGTGAAGAATCAGCCATGACTTTTGAGTCAGTTATGTTTTCCCCTTTGAGGATGACAATGAGCCATCAAATGAGCCTGAGGATATACATGATTATCAACAATAGTACCAGGGTAAGCACAATTATAACTTGAGAAATAATGTCAACAGACCTATTGGTCCATTGACTTCTTCCTTGCCCCTGAATAATTTTAATACCCCTCCTGATCCCAAAGCAAGTAACAATCTGGGATTTCCAAAAGTAAATGCTCAGTATTTGTCACCACAGAACACAGCATCAAAAGCTTTGAGCATGCCTCATGAGTCTGATAAGTTAGTCACCTACCTGGCAGATGAGATGAAGAAGATCAAAATCAGCTTATCCCTGCCAGAGTTGTTGAAAACTCCAGCCATTAAAAAAGAATTTATGAAATCACTGGATGATCCTGCTCCTAAAGAGGATACTTATCCACTAGGTCAATCCGGAGGTAAGGATCATGCTATCAGAGATAATAATGTTAAAACTAAAGTCCCAGCTACTGTTCAAGCTGCGGAGACTTCTCACATGACCTTGTATAGAGATAAAAGTGAATCACCTCCATTCCTCCTAACTATACGAATGTTCAGTAAAAACTTGCACAATTGCCTAGTGGACTCAGGAGCATCCACGAATGTCATGCCTTTGGCCATATGTAATGCTCTAGGGCTACATCCTGCTAAATCCTTGAAGAAAGTAACCCAACTAGACAAGACAGAGGTGAATGTAATAGGGGAGTTAACTCACATTCACATGCAACTGGCATCAGATCCTAGGATTCAGTACTATATTGACATCCAGGTAGTAGACATCCCTGATACATATGGAATGTTACTTAGCAGTGACTGGTCTAAAACCCTCAACGGATATATGTCTACTGGCTTTAGTCACATGTGGCTACCTTGGAAAGGTATACCAAACCAGATAAGGGTAGATGCAGAACCGAGAATGAAACACATGATCACCGAGTACAACAAAACAAATGAGATCATGCACGTGAATGTTGAACTTGGAGTATATTCTATTAGACCTCAGACTATCAGAATAGAGGAGGTCCTGATGTATGATTTTCAGGATGATCATGATCTTAACAATCATCCTCATGACGATAATACTGTAGTCTTAAGATCTAGTCACGATCATGGGGATGAAACATAAGTAGATCATTTCAAAAGTTTTGAAATATACTTGTCTAAACATGTAGAATGCTGTTGATTATTAGATATACCTATTCATGACGTTTTGATTGATGGTTGGTGCAGATTACATGATGAGGCACATTCGGAGAAAACTTGTGAAACATGCATCGACATGATGGAGTTGGAACAAACGTGCAGTGAGGCATCATCATCATCAGAGGTAAGTTCTGCATCTAGTGATGATGATGATACTGATCCTTGTTCGTCTGCTGCAGGAACAGGAGAAGATGTGAGTCAGAATGAAGATTTTATTCACAAGACAGAAGAAATTCTGGTCTGCAATAAGAAGAGGGATAACCGAAATAATAAGATCATCCCTGGGAGTGATTGTCTGATGGAGTTAGATTATGAACTATCTGATGATGACAGAGGCAATAATTTGACCAGATTTGAGAAGTTTTTATCAGAGGAAATTAAAAAGATGATAGAATATGAGAAGCCTCCACAAGATGCATTGACTAAAGGATGGTGTAGATTGCATGAGATACCTCACTCAGAGACTGCCTGTTCACTATGCTTACATATCTTAAAGAAGCATATAGTGCCTAGTTCAGAAGTTCATCCTTCTGGTGATGGAAAGAAAGCAGATAGATCAGCTTCCTACAAGAGAGAAAAGATGAAAACTGAGAAGGTTGAAATTCCTAAGTTAAAATGGATATCAGGTGGTGCAGCTGCCAGAGCTGCAAAGAAAAGAGAAAGCTCAGCTAAGCCTCCTACTGAAGATAACCCCGGGATCCTTAGATTTGATGGATCCAAGTCTAAACAAGGAGCTGGAGTAGGGATTGACCTTATTGATCCATCAGGAAAGTCCTACTTAGCTACTTACAAATTACAGTTCCCTTGCACCAACAATGTGACAAAGTATGAAGCTCTAATACACGGGATACTATTTTCTCTCAAGAAGAAGGTAAAGATTCTGCATGTCTTTGGAGACTCAGAATTAGTTGTCAGACAGGTAAGAGGAATTTACTCTTGCAACTATAAGAAAATGTCAAATTATAGACACAGAGTGTGGGATCTGATTGAAGACTTTGATGCATTTAATATCACCCATGTACCAAGAGAACAGAACCATAGGGCAGATGCCTTAGCACAGGCTACCAGTGCATTAGAGCCCTTGTCCATATCAGGCCTATTTTAGTAGAGCTGGTATTAGTGCCATCAGTACTTGATAATGTTACTAATCTCCAATTTTTTGATGATGATCAGCATATCCTAGATTTCATCTCTAACAGAGATATCTTTGATGCTCAGATCATAGATGAGAACAATGTGGAAGAGCATGTTTGGGAAAAGGAAGAAATATTAGAGTTGCCCGGTAATAAGATTCCAAAAGGGATGATAGAGCTAGAGAGAGCATTTGACTTGGACAACATGTTAAAACAGAAGAATCTTCCAAAGGCTGACAGAGGACAGTATTCACAAGTGAATATTGGACAAAATGATGACAAGAGAAATGTCTTGATTGGTAAGGTTTACACACCAGAAGAGTTAGAAGGAATAACTCGGGCCCTCAAAGATTACATCCATGTCATTGCATGGACTTATGATGAGATGAAAAGATACGACACATCAGTCATAACTCACACTATACCCCTCAAGCCAGATGCTAAACCTTTCAGACATAAGCAAAGACCAGTCAATGCTTTGCTTGAACCAATAATTTTTGAAGAAGTCAAGAAACTGCTAAATGCCAGGATTATATTTCCTGTGAGGCACTCTACTTGGGTAGCTAATCTGGTCCCAGTGAGAAAAAAGAATTGAGACATCAGGCTATGTGTGGACTTCAGGAATCTGAATAGAGCATCAGAGAAGGATAATTATCCTTTACCCTCCTTAGATGAAGTTTTGTAGATTGTCAATGGAGAAAAAATGATGTCATTCTTGGATGGTTTTTCTGGTTATAATCAGGTAATGGTTGACAAAATTGACAAACTGAAAACTGCCTTCACCACAAAGTGGAGGATTTTTGCTTATAGACGTATGTCATTTGGACTGATAAATGTTGGAGCAACATTCCAGTGCGCAATGGACATAGCCTTCAGAGGCTTAATAGGAAAATGTATAGTCATATACATGGATGACTTAACAGTATTCTCCAAGGAAAGAGGAAACCATGTAGTAGATCTCAGAAATGTGCTGAAGAAATGTGAAGAATATGGAATATCACTGAACCCCAAGAAATGCATATTTGGGGTAACAACAGGAAAGTTGCTAGGCCACCTGATAATTGAAAATGGGATTCTCATTGATTCTGACAGGGTGGAGTCCATTATGAAATTACAGCTTCTAGGAAGCAAGAAAGAGCTCAAATCTTACTTCGGTAAGATAAATTTTGTCAGGAAATTCATCACTGGCTTTGCTGAAATAGTTAGACCTTTAAATGCTATGCTGAAAAAGGATGCAAAGATTGAGTGGACATTAGAAGCTAAAGCAGCCTTTGAAGACATAAAGAAAGCTATTTCTGATGCTCCTGTCCTCATCAGTCCAGACTACACCAGAGACTTTTATATTTATTCATTTGCTTCAGAACATACCTCTGCAGCAGTGCTAACTCATAGAAATGAAGAAAAGGAAGAAAAACCAATTGCCTTCATGAGCTATCCTTTCAAAGATGCTGAATTGAGATATGTGGATGTTGAAAGGCAGGCACTTGCTTTGGTCAGAGCAATAAGGAAATTCAAGCATTACATCTTGAGAAGCAAGGTGATTGCTATGGTGCCAGATGCAGCAGTGAAGATGTTGTTAATGCAAAGTGAGCCTGGTGAAAAAAGGGCTAAGTGGATCACAGTCCTACAAGAATATGACATGGAAATGACACCCATGAAATTGGTAAGAGGATAGGCTTTAAGCCAAATGATATCAGAGATTGATCCAAATATCACAAGTCAGCAGTATGTTATTAATGAAAAGGATAGTAGAGAGTGGTACTCAGATATTAGACACATCTTGATCACTGGAAGATGTCCTCCTAGACTATAGGCTTCACAAAGAAGAGCCCTGAAAATAAAGTCCCAGAAGTACATGATGAGAGCAGGAGTACTTTTTAGGAGAAATTATGAAGGAATATACCTAAGATGCCTAGAAAGGCTAGAAGTAGATAAAGTATTATCAGAGTTACATGACAAGTTTGGAACAACACATGGCTCATCCTTGGCTACAACACATGCTATCCTTAGAGCAGGATATTATTGGCCTACAATTTTTAAGGATACTGCTGAGCACATCAAATGCTGTCATGTATGTCAAGTAGCTGCCAACAGAGAGAGATATGCTGCACAACCTTTGCAACCAGTGATGGAGGCGCGCCCATTTGCACAGTGGGGCATGGATTTCATAGGACCTATTAATCCTCCATCATCTTTAGGCCACAAGTATGTGTTAACAATTACTGATTATTGTACTAGGTGGACTGAAGCCACTAGCAACAAGACTTGCATCACAAAAGATGTCATCAGATTTCTGGAAAGTAACATAATCACTGGGTATGGGGTTCCCTATGCTTTGGTAAGTAATAACTGCTCTACTTTTACTTCAACCAAATTGTCAAGTTGGGCCTTTGATTATGGGATTATACTAAAGTTCTCATCTAATTACTATCCCCAAGGGAATGGATTGGTAGAATCCACTAACAAAAATTTGTTGAATATCATAAAAAGGTTAGTAGACAAGAACCCTAGGGAATGGAATACACTTTTAAAATATGCCTTATGGGTAGACAGAACCAGAAACAAGGCTGCATTAGGAAACTCACCTTATCATTTAGTCTATGGGGTGGATCCCACCCTCCCTGTTAACCTGAAGATTCCTACCTTGCAGTTTGCCCAAGAGTACCTAGGCATAGACAATAACCAAGAAGTCAGGTTGCTTCAGCTGATGCACCTAGAAGAGAAAAGAAGTCAGGCAATTGATCAGTTTGCCAAACATCAGGTTGTTGTCAAACACTGGTTTGACAAGAGAGCCAAAATTAAATCCTTCAGGATATCAGATTTAGTCCTGATGTGGGATAAAGCCCATGAGAAGAAAGGAGACCATGGTAAGTTTGACAAATTATGGATAGGTCCCTTCCAAATTTCTGAGATATTAGGAGATAGTACTTTCAGGCTTAAGAACTTGACAGGTGAGGATGTTCCATTGCCAGTTAATGGACAGTTTCTCAAACATTATTTCCAAGCCTAAGTAGCTTCATGTCAGTCATGTGTATCATAATGTATATTTGTATAGTTGTTTGTACAGTGCATCTATTTGTTTTTGCTTTGCTTGCTGGTTGAGTTTTGGTTTTGGTTAGTCAGGATGATGCAGCTCATCACCCCAAAAAATAACAAAATTGTTAAGATTCAAGTGATGAGAACACATTTATATATAGGTTATGACTCATTTTGAGAAGGTCATCATGGTCAGGTCTGTGATATCCTGTCATCAGGGTACCTTTTCTTAACCAAAGTGATTTCTTCTCAATGACTCACCTAACAGCCTTGGGTTTGTTGAAAATACAAGTATAGGTGTTAAGTGAAAAATCTAAAGGGACTCCCTTGCTACCAATACAATCTCCAACCTAAAATAGCAAGTGACCATACCTTGCACACTGAGCTTACATGATGACATCAGATATATGAAGTATAAATGTTAAAAAATACAAAAGTATAATAAAATTAGGCCATCTAAGTAACTCTACCAGGGCTATAGATGCTTGCTGGCAGTGGGGCTCTACTTAGGGGGATTGTATAGATAACCTTGCCGGGGCTATAGATGCCTATTGGCAACAAGGCTCTATCCAGGTTGGCTATGAGGGATGATCTCCAACTATCTAGCTTAACGTCAGTTACTCATGTTTTCAACTTGCTTTCAAGATGAGGATAATTAATCATTTGCACACTACTGATCCTTTGTTAGCATTGTTACCATGAGGACATTTTATCATTCAGAAAGATTATGATGCTTATGCTTAGAAAGAGTTAAAATGCTATATTAGAATGTGTTCACATCACTTGAATCATTGGAATTTTAGTGTTTTCTTTGGTGGCAAGTTGTTGTGTGGTTACACAACACGCCCCATTTTGACTTGACAAAACAGGGACCCAACCTTTTGCTTGCTTTTGCTTGTGCTTTCTGCTCGCTGGCGGTTTGGTAAAAGTAAGACCATGCAGATGATCCTGCATAAACAGGACTGGGTAGGTCATCATGATGAGGCCAATTTTTTCAAAGTTAATTATTCATGACAGTAATCTCATGGGTGGATAGAGCACAAAATTTCATGCGGGTTTGCCTTTTGGATCACCTTGATATTCCTTAGAGAACGAGAGTTATGGTGAGTCAAAGTCTTGGTCAAACCTGATATTCTGAGGAGAGGATCATATTTCTTAACATCAGTCATATTATAAAGGATCGCCTTGATCCCATTTTGTCACCCAATAAAATCATTTGCTCTGAACATCTGGACGTCAACTCTATGTGACAACGATATCTACATGACAAATAACATCATGTATTTTGTGAAGGTCATATTCTTGAATATCACCCGACATTTAAATATCACCCTGATATTTGGATATCAGCCTATTGCAAAATATCACCCCGAACCAATATCCTGACGACGTCATCCAAACTCGGTAAATGAAGAAATAAACATGACGATGACGTCACCATCCTTTTTACCTCACGAAGGTATATTTCCAAACATGACCCTTCATACATAACATCACAATGACGTCTTAAAGCCACAACGCTGAACCAAGTCATTATCTTGATGACGTCATCTTGATATTTCGACGGAAGGTCATTTTAGTTCAGGAGATCATATTTGAACATCACCCTGATATTTGAACATCACCCCGATATTTGAATATCATCCTATCCTACAAAGATCACCCCGCGCCTTGCCGCCATAACATTAAATGCACACAAATGTGGTAGGTGGTTCCCGCCGATTACGAACCTGATACATACACCTGCCGAGATCTGGAAGTTTCGTACAAGAAAATTAGCTGTTTCAATTAATTTGCCCTAATTTGCCTTAATGAGGAGGTTAAAAGTGAATTTACAGAATCATCTTACACTTACCTTGCGATAAAACAAGTTTTTACAGAGCTCCGTGTTTTCAAACCCTCATAAGGCTACCTGCAGACGTGTATAGCTTGCACCAGAACGGGATACGTGGGCGTTACAGGTGTTTGAATTCCTTCCACACAATTATCAGCATAATTAAGAGGATAAGCACATTAGGTAAGTAATTGAAACCATCTTGTTGTCGTGTTCTGCATATCCATGTATCATGGTTTTTCTAGTTTTAAGTTCTAGATTATGCATATCAGGATAAACGAAATGTGGAAAGATCATTGAATGTGCATGATGAATAATGAAGATATAACATATATGCATGCTAGAAAGATATCAATTGTAAGACCAGTTTTGTTAATTGCAGGCATCTATGGCGGATAAGCAGTTGGCTAAGTCAGAGGCAGAATTTCTAAAGCCCATGTTTGCTCAACCCGAGGGTGTTCGGTTTAAATATGGTGCCATCACAGCTACGCACCAAGGAAATATAGATCTGGCTGCATGGTCTACTAAAATGAGTGATGAAAAGAGTAATAGCACCTTGCTGGATGCAGTCTTTCTATCCAGAATGTGGAATGCGGCTAGTTTTCCTTATTCTATGCAAACTCCTGAGCTAATCATTGAATGTGCAAGAAACTATAACCCACAGACAAGGAAGGTGGAGAAGCATGGCAGAGTATATGCTGATCTGTCTATCAAAGGTCTTGCTACTACATTCAGTTTGCCATTAGGCAAGAAGGTTGCCAATATAGATTTGAGGAAATCAGAAGCAGAATATGAGAATAACAAGAAGTCTGCTAGGAAGAAAATGTACCAATGGAGGGCGAAGAATAGTCCATATCCTACCGCAACCAAGCTTCTAATGCACTTATATAAATATGACTTTGATGATGAATACCAGTACATGATAGCACTGCTCAGTAGAGTGACAGGCCAGCCTGATGCTGGAAGTTATAAAGATTGGATGTATGCAGTCATCCGTATGTGCCTTTACACAAATAGTAAGCCAGTGTGGGCTAAGATGATAAGTGATGCTCGAGATGAGCAGCTGATGAATCTAGGAGGTCCAGATTATTCCTTCTACATGACCTCATATATAGTTTATTCATGTGCCTACAAGGGTACATTTGATGCATTGACTACAGTTGGGAGAATTGGTGGCATGACAAATGATGCACATATATGGGATCATCATCCCCAGCTGCAGAGAGTAAATTACCTCCAAGATTACAAACTAGTGAATGATGCATTCTCTATGCATCTAGTAAGAACAATGGAGGAGGACCGAACTAAAAGACTGAGCATAGAGGCTCAGAAAGTCATATACAGGCATGGAGCTTGGTTTATTCAATTTGCAACTTTCTCTTACATCAGAGTTGAAGGTTTTGAGGAGAAGCCTTTCATGCTCCCAAGATACCCTACAGATGCAGTTGTCCTAATGGAATTTTTAAGAGAAATCTCCATGATACTGAATGCTTACAAAGCTAACAACAAGCTTCCACCAGTATTGTTTCCAGTCACAATGGGCTGGTATATGTGCCCAGATTATGAAAATATTAAAAGGGCCATAACTGGTCTAAATATGATGAATTTCCAGCCATTTCCATTGAAAAGATCATATGATCCATATGGGAGGATGCAGAAGATCATGGGGAAGCCCATCCATCGAAGACATCTTGAGGACTTCTGGGCAGATTGTGAAGATGAAGCTAAGGCTAGAAGAAGAAGATATCAAAGGCTTACGCTCAACTAGATCAAGACCTTTGATTGCATTTCCATCCCGACACAATTGAAGAAAGATGATGGAGTGGTAACGGCTGATGAATATGAGGAGAAAAAGGTATATAATGATACCATCTCAGCACCGAATCTCACAATACAGGAGGACATCTTCTTGGATCCGTTTACAAGCAGGACATTGCAACTAACCCAAGCATGGGTCGATAACTAGATAGATACACTGAAGAAAGGAGGTGTTGCCATCACGATGGACAATAAGAAGAAAAGACAAGAAGTTTCTGAAGATGAATATGATGATTTCTGCAATGAGAAAATGATGTCTAGAGGAGAGAGGGCACCACCTCCTGAGAGAAGCAAGAGAGCCCCAAGAGGTAAGAAGGTAGATGCTGAGCCTAAAGGGGTGATAATTGAGAGAGTCATGATGATAGCTGAAGGTGCACCAACATCAGAACTAGCATCAACATTAGAAGCACCACCTCCTAAGGATAAGCAAAAGGCTAAAAAGATTCAGAGGCCAACTGTTGAAGCTATGGAAACAGATGAGGAGGGTTAGGCATCACGAGCACAAATTGAAGAGGATGTTCCTTTTAATGAAGAGCCTGTAGAAGAAGACCCACTCCCCCTCGTTAGAAAAAGAAAAGCACCTTAGGTGATGGCTCCCACACCCAAGAAACCCAGAACATCCATGAGAGGTGAAATAAGACATGACCCTATAATGTTGAGGGCAACAGATGGTGGAGTGTTTAGAAAGGAATTACAGCATGATGTATCACTCCCTACCATTATTCAGTTTAAGACTAAACAAACTGAAGAATAAATGAAAGAAACCACTCACACAAGTCAAGGAGGTCATTTCTCATTAGATGAGACTGTCGACCTATCAGATGATGAAGTGGTGGATAATGTTGCTTCACAACGAATGGAGACTCTTGTTGCTAACATTTGCATAACACCACAAGGTACACCATTAGTCCAGGCAGTAGTGTTAGAAGAACTGAAGAGAGTAGAGCAAGAAAAACAAAAGAGCCCAGAGAAGGTAGGCCAAGAGATGGGGCTTGATACATTGATTGATCAGGTAACCAGCCCTGCGGTGATTGATCTTACATATAGAAAGGATGCAAGTCCTTAAAATCAAGCAAGTGTTCTTAATAAAGAAGAGAATTTGGAAGAAGTGAAGATGGCAGAAATAGAAAGCCACACATTGGATATGGGTGAGCAACAACAAAAGGAAGTACTTGTTGAACCCAAGGTAGTTGAAGTCCAAGACAAGGGAGGAGAAGAAAAGGATATATCAGTTGATCCTGCCCTAAAAGTATAAGAAGTAATTACTACAGCTGCGGAACAGATTGCAGCTTCAGATCAGGTCATTATACCTAAGGTAGACACAGTGACATCAACAAATACTAATGTGCCTCATGATTAGGAAATCACCAAAGTGGATGAGATACCCATGGAGGAAGTAAAAGATCAAGATCATGATCAACATGTAGACGATCAGTAGGATCACCCTCCAGAAAAGGAAATTCCTCAACAAGAGGATATACCCAAAGATCACCCTCATGAGGAGCATCAAGAGGAAGAGATAAGAAAATCACTCGCCCCATCAAACATGATGGTGGATACCAAAGATCAGGGTGATCATCATGATGATGTTGGAGACCAACAGTCGAAAGATCAAATTCCTCGGTGGCTAGAGAAGGAAATTAGTGCAAAATTAGGTATAGAGACACAGGAATTTGATATATCTACATTGTTTTCTGAAACCTTAATAAAGCCTAAGAGGAAGGCTAGAATAACTTCTGCAATAAGAAGAGATCCTGTCACGGGTAGAAGGACTGCCCAGGTGGCCATTCCTACAACAGACAGAGAAAAAGGCAAGATCACTCTGGATGAATTCCAGATTAATACAGTGGATTTGGTATTTGCTAATGAGGATCAGGAAGGCCAGGAAGATAAGGATATAATTGATTCATTGACCCAGAAGGTGAAAAGAGAGAAAGAGAAAAATAAACAACACAAGGAGCACATTGCTTAGTTACACACTTACATAAAAGGGTTAAT
The DNA here is from genome assembly GCA_027924645.1 of Cunninghamia lanceolata. Classification (NCBI taxonomy): domain Eukaryota; kingdom Viridiplantae; phylum Streptophyta; class Pinopsida; order Cupressales; family Cupressaceae; genus Cunninghamia; species Cunninghamia lanceolata. Next base: position 3,834,941 of record BSBN01000080.1, on the reverse strand, counting down.
TAACCCTGAGGATGCATCAAGTGATCATGTAGTCCCATTGATTGATATTTCTCAAGATGAGGTAAATAAGTTGGATCTCATGAAACATGAGTCATCCATAATGAGAAAGTGGATGTTATCCACATTTGATGAAGCAGAGGAAGTGGTAAAGGCCTCTTTGAAGAGGTGGAATTCTTTAGGCACCTCCAGGAAAAAGGTGGATAAACTGCAGATGGAGATCAGGAGGAGGTCATTTCAATTGGAGAAAGTCCTGAGCACTTTGGCTGAAATAAAGAGGATTGACCCTCTGATTTTAATAAAGAATCAGGTACTAAATAATAATACAGCCCTATTGATTGATATATGGTATAAGGACATCAGGTTTGAGTGTGATGTGCTTAAAAGATGCAATAGTAAACTAAGAGATATCAACATGAAGCTGCATGATATGATGTCATTTGAGGCTGAAATTTTGGAAGCATTAGAAGGAAAGGCAGAGGGCAAGATAGAAAATCAAGATGAGGAGTTTGCCATTAAAGCTCTACATAGCAATTTTCAGCAAGTAGTTAATGATCCTCTAAACCACCTGACAGAAGAAACTATGGACAAGATCATGAGGATCAGGGTCAAGATGGAGAATTATAATGAGACATCTAGCAACAGGAGAAATAAGTTAGAGAATCTCTGAGACAAATATCAAATGCACAGGCACGCCATCATCAAAGCAAGAACTCAAGATGGTGGGGAGATAAAGAAGATAGTATAGTCATATGAAAATATCTGGACATCCATGCAGGTCCATGTACAAGGAGAAGCTTATCAGGATGATGAAGATTTTGAAAGTGACGACCCTGATGCTCCTGATGACGGAGATGAAGAACTTGAAGGATAAAGAACCCGATGAAGATGATTCATAAAAGGAATATATGCATCAGGTACTTAAGAAATATGAGATACCTAGATGGTTGCTAGCTGGCAACCTGTGCCACGTGAAAAGAATTGAATTGGTCAATGAAATGTGAACCGTAGATCTTAATAGATAAATCTTGATCGTAGATCAATTGTAATGGCTCCCTCACTTTGTTCTATAAAAGGTGCAGGGATGCCTCATTTTAAACATTCGAAACTTAATTGAAATTTGTTTGTTGAAATATTCAAGGCTCATTTCAAAGTTGTTGTAGACATAAATGCTCTTGCATACCTAATGAATGAGAAGACTCTTTTGATTACAATCCATAATAAATCTTGAGTAATCAGTGTATGAATTCTTGATACATGCTGTGATTTGTTGTGTCCCTTGGAGTGCATATCTGCTTACTTGTGTTGTTTTCAGACAGTTTTCTTTGAGGTTAGCATCGACTATATCTAGCTGTGGAATGTCTTGGTGAACATATGGTTTGATTTCTTCTTTTCATGACAGTATCTAATTGTATATGTGGCTCAATAGCTGAAGGTTCAACATTAATTTGAAGTATTTCTTTCAATTTCAAAGCATTTCATCATCATAATTGCAAAAAGTTGACAATCTTAAGCAAATAATACAAATATGCAGATATCCCATAGATAACTAAAAATATCCAGCATATTTAAGGTTAAAGCATGTCAAAATGACAAATATCATGCAAAGATTTAAAGAGAAAAGCATTATTTGAAGCATATCTTGTGTAGAATAACTTTCTGTGCAGCATCATTACAGGAAACATTATCTTACTGATGAGATCTACGTAAGGCCCCAAAATGGAAACAGCAACACACATCAACCTCTGAGTAACGTTAGAAGATTAAGACCTAATCACCGGAGACTTGGGATCATGAATTCTCTGAATTCATTGTATCTTTCAAGATGAATAAAGGTTAATGTGTACTTTTATTCTATGTTTGTTTATGACTAACATCATGATCAACACCTCCTTAAAGAAGAGACCTGCTATGTGAGTTGCATCATTGGTGCATTCACAAGGAAGAAAATGAGCCATCTTACTAAATCTATCAACCACCACAAAAACACTATCAAAACCTCTTTGGGTTCAAGGAAGCCCCAATACAAAATCCATACTTACACTCTCCCAAGGTCTATTGGGAATGGGAAGTGGTTGGTAGAGTCTCGCATTTGATGAGGTTCCTTTTTCCCTTTGACATATTGTGCATCCTTCAACATATCTTCTTACATCCACTTGCATCCTTGGCCAATAATAGTACCTCCTAACCTACTCCAATGTCTTATGAAGGCCAAAATGACCTCCAAGGCTTCCACTGTGCTTCTCCTTTATGATGTTCTCCCTCATTGAGCATTGAGGTACACACAATTGGCTTCCCTTGAAGAGTAAACCATTCTGCAATAGAAAATTAGAATATTTACCATGAAAAGTATTCAAATGCTGCTCACAAACATTATATACCTCCGTAAAATCTGGGTCTTCATGATACATGTCTTTCAATGCATCCACCCCCATTTGGAGACTACAAGTGCCCTTCTACTAAGAGCATTTGCCACCTTGTTTTCTTGGCCCTTCTTATGTTTTATTGTGAGTGTATACACTTGTAAAGATTCCACCCACTTCATATGCCTATGACTGAGTTTGTCTTGTCCATTCAAGAAACTTAAAGCATGATTGTCAGTATAAACAACAAATTCTTTAGGCAACAAGTAATGCCTCCACTTTTTAAGAGCTTGGACCATGGCATACAATTCCAAGTCATAGGAGGAGTACTTTATTTTTGCTTCATTAAGCCTTTCACTAAAAAATGCAACCAGTCTGCCTTCTTGGCTCAAAATTGCCCCTATTGCTTGATTACTAGCATCACACTCAATTGTAAAAACCTTATCAAAATCAAGGAACACAAGTATAGGCTGCTATGTTACCCTCTTTTTCAGATACTCAAACCCTTTATCAACCTCATTGGTCCAAGAAAACTTACTTTTATTACCTCCTTTGATGGTGTCCAAGATTGGTGCACAAATTTGACTAAAGTTCTTGATGAACTTTCTATAGAAGCTTGCAATTCCATGAAAACTCCTTACATCTCCCATTGACTTTGGAGTTGGCCAATTGAGAATAGCCTCCACCTTGAAGGGTCCATCTTCAAACTTCCCTTGGAGATGACAAAACCAAGGTACACTAGTTCCTCTTTCATGAATTCACACTTCTCCATGTTGATCAACAGCTTCTCCTCCTGTAACCTCCTTAGTACCATATCAAGATGCTTCAAATGTTCTTCTTTAGACCTGCTAAACACAAGAATATCATCTAGATAAACCACAACAAATTTTCCAATAAAAGGTTTCAATACCTCATTCATAAGGCGCATAAAGGTACTAGGTGCATTTGATAGCCCAAAGGGCATCACCAACCATTCATAAAGGCCTTCATTTATCTTAAAGGATGTCTTCCACTCATCCCCTTCTCTTATCCTTATCTGGTGATATCCACTCTTCAAATCAATCTTTGAAAAGTAAGATGCTCCTGATAGACAATCCATAAGGTCCTCCATTCTTGGCATTAGGAACCTATATCTGAATGTAATCCTATTAATGGCTCTTGAATCAGTGCAAAGCCTCCAATTTCCATTCTTCCTTGGTGCTAGGATAGTGGGAACAACACATGGGCTCAAACTTTTCCTTACTGGCCCTTTATCCAACAAATCTTGCACATGTCTTGCAATCTGCTCGTTTTGGGCAGGTGTCATCTTATATGCAGCCTTGTTGGGTAATGTAGCCCCTGGAATCAAATCAATATGGTGGCTTATTTTTCTAATAGGAGGTAGAGAACTAGGCAACTCCTTCACCGTTATGTCCTTGTAGCCATCCAACAATTTTTGGACCTCCTTAGGTACATCTTCCTTCTTCTTTGTGGGTAGATCTGATTCACTCTTTGGCTTCATAACCAAGAAGAATCTTCTTCCTCCTCCTTCCTTCAAGGTCTTCATGAACTCCTTCTCACCCACCATCAAAACACTAGGCCCTTCATGCTTTGCTTTGCCTTCTTCTTGGAGAGGGTTAAGATTGTAAGTTACCCCATCTTTCACAATGGAGTATGTATTCTTCTCCCCATCATGATTGGCCTTCCTATCAAATTGCCAAGGCCTCCCTAGTAGTAAGTGGCACACATCCATGGGGATAATGTCACATAAAATCTTGTCTATATATGGCCCAATGTTGAATTCTACCCAAACTTGCTCATTCACCAAGACCTGTTGTCCTTTACTAAGCCCTGAAACTTTGTATGGGTTAGGGTGAGAAATCCTTCTAAAATTCAACTTTTCTACCATCTCAATTGAAGCAAGATTATCAGTTGATCCTAAATCTACTACTATCTTACACACTTTACCTTGTACCTTACAATTGATTCTAAAGAGTGCTTTCCTTTATGGAGGTTCTTCAGGGGCTGGTACCTTGAGCAATGTCCTTCTAATCATCAAGTTCTCTCCAACTTCTGATGTGAGATTCACCCCAGGTGAAGTCACACTCCCTTCATCTTCATGCACTACTTGATTCCTTCTCTCTCCACCATGAGAGCTTGAGCCCTGCTTTTTAGGACACTTGAAGGTTGGGTGTCTGAACTGGTTGCAATTGTAGCATCTTCCTAAGAACTGATTTGAACCTCTACCACCATTGAATATGCCTCTACCATTGGGTCTCCTACCCCTAAATCCTCCTCTATTGCTTGAATCTCCACTTGGTTCACTGTGGTTAGACTCCTCTTGATGTTTTTGGGACTGATTTCTGCCCCCAAAACTGCCCCTACCTTGGAAATTTCAGCCTCTTCCTCTACCTTGCTACTCGTGTTTCCTCTTCAACCTCTCTTCTGCCCTACAAGCCATTTGATAGCATTCTTCCATTGTTTTTGGCACCACCAAACTGATCTCATCCTGAATATTAAACCTCAAACCATTGATGTACCTAGCCACCCTTTCCTTTTCACTCTCTGTGTGGGCACACCTCATGCTTAACTTGTAGAATTGCTCAGTGTATGAAGCAACATCTAAGTCTTTTTGTTTCAAATTCTTCCTCTTCTTGAACTCTTGCACTTCATAATTTGTAGGTAGATATTGGGCCTTCAACTTTTGTACCATTCTACTCCAAGAATGTATCATATTCTTTCCCATCTTGACTCTTTCACCTTGTAGGAAATTCCACCAAGTTAAGGCTGACCCCTTCAACTTGATCTTTGCAAACTTTACCTTCTTGTCTTCTACCATCTCCTTATATTCAAAGTAGTTGTTTAGTGCCTCTATCCACTCTAGCACTTCATCAGTATCCATCCTCCCCCCAAACATAGGTAGATCTATCTTTGCTTCAGAGGCTTCTCCTCTAGATTCTAAGGCCTTCAATATTCTCTTGTCACTGGCTAGTAAATCTTCTTCTTGAGGGTTCTCCTCGCCTTGACCCCCTTCCTCTTCTTCTTTAGAGGAACTCTCTTCCTCCTCATTTTCTTTCTTCCTTGTTGCGACCTTCAAGGCCCTTACCTCTTCTACCAAGGCCTTAAATTCACTCTCACTTATTGATCTACCCTTTGGAGGCATATCTTCTTCACTCATCAAGACTTCTTTTTCACTCTTGATAGGCTCTATGGCTCTGATACCACTATGATGCAGAGGACATGGTGGAAAATTACTCAACCGTAGGGTTAAGAGGTGCAACTTTTCTCAACTATGTGTGACCAACCTTTCACTTCAAGAGAATAGGTTTGCTTCCTTAGGTTTCCAAGACCCACATCATGGTACTCACACCCCAATACTTCAAAAATGGTCAAACAAGGCTTTATCATACCTAAAATACCTGTACAACACCATGGGAACAACCATAATGCTTGGGAAAGGTGTATCTCACACTAACCACACCTAGACCTATTAGGCTGCTACAACTTTGCCTAGAGGACAGTCATAAATAAGTGACTCAAATGACCTTAATAGAGGCCCATCTCCTAGTTCTAGGATCATCATCAACCCCTTTATATACCTTTAAGAGCATTAAGCATGAAACAAAACTGATCATAGGTTTCTAAGTGGTTTTTAGCTAAACATGTTGATTGTGACTGTGTGCAGGCTAGGTTTTGGTATCTTGGCTCTCCCCTTCACCCCTTAAGCCTCCAAATGATTCAACAAGTATTATTACACCATACTTCACATTTCCCAAGTCTTGGGTTCCTTTGACCAATCTCCATTTGCTCAGTACATCACCTGTAGCATTCATAGGCCTGCCACATACAAAATACCAGGCCTAAAACTCCTCATATCTTGCAAACCCTTGAATAGATTGAGATGAAACAAACTTCATTTGAAAGGGCATCCCCATACCTCTCATTTCCACCTAGTTTCAGATTTTTCCCATGGTGGAAATGGATTTTATTGGCAATTTTGTGTACAAACCCTAGATATGAGGGTTTCTAGACCATTGAACACAAAATGGATGGATCTCACTCAAAATTCAATGAAATTAGACAAAACCAAATGAAAAAGAAAGGTATTTCAATGTTTTATCTCACCACATGCATTGGACATCCGTACTATTCCTTACAATGTCGTGCAACTCAAAAAAATAGTAAAAAAAAAAGGAATTCACTCAGAAAATTAGGTTTTTGCATTGAAACTTCTCCAAAAACTTCTTCCTTTTCCCTACCTCAACCCAATGAGGCATAAAACACCCTCATACAACTACCCCAACTGACTCCAACTACTCTCCACAACATTGGATCATTGGGTTTTCACCAAATTTGTAAAAACTATCATTTTGTTGTAACTTTGATATTCTTCTTATCTAATGACCCCTACTCCCTAGGACCAACATAAATTAGCCTAAAAAGGCTTAGAATATTGAATACACTAGATATCCTTGTATCCACTCATGTAAACTATCCAATTGACTTCCTAGGTCCTCAGAATTACAATGCAAAAGATGGTTAAAAAGACTTACAAGGTTTATTTCAACATGCCACAACATCTGAGATGGTCCATAGGACCTTATTCCATCAAAAAAACAAGCAGAACAACTATTGAGTCACCCTTGTTCCATGGGTACTCCTACACCACATAGGGTATACCTGAGAATGCACCCATTGGATCAACTTCAGTTGCTTTGCATGGGTGTTTCTAAAATTTAGGCTAAGGTCGTTCAGTGATGTCTATGACTTGCAGAGTTGCCATTGCAAAATTTTAACAGATTCACAAATGGGGTTTTAATGAAAATACCTTGTTTCATTGTGTTAGGGTTTCCTTTCTTTGAATTTCTCCAAACGCTTCAAATCTTGGTTGTTGTTGCTCAAATTCTACTTCAATCTCTTTGAACACTTGATAGCTTCAGGTGCAAAGTGATTTTGAGATTAAACTAGTTCCCTTTTATCCTCCACATGACTTAACCTAACCATCATTAATGATTGTTCCAAAAAACTATCTCTCTCCCTTTTGATAGATAAAGTTAACTAAAATTGCTTCGCAATATTTCACATTAGCTTATTCTCTTCTAGTTTTTCTTTCAGAGGATTTATCTTGTCAGATTCCATCACATATCTCCATGCTGGATTCCAGCACCAACTTTCTGGCTGGGGGATTTAGATTGTTAACACTTCTCCCCCTGAGCCAGAGCTCTCAATTTACTTCCCAGAGGAAGTATTGGCACTAGAGACTGGTGTGGATCCATCCTTTACCTTATTAACATCCTTCATGATCTAGATCTAACTTGTCTCTTTCTTGGTTTCTACCAGATCAATCTTCTTTTTGTCTTTGTCTACTCTCTAATCTGTTTTCTCCTTTTTTGCAGGATAGTCTCTTTTTGTATTTCTACTTCTATAGAATTTTGTAAAGTATCCAGATTTGTTGCAAATGAAGCAAACAACTTTTCTCTGTCCTTGATTCCTCCTATTATTATAGATTGGTCTTGATCTACACCAATTAGCCATATGCCCAAATCTATTGCATGCAAAACATTTTTCATTGAAGGATTGACCATTCCTTGAATAGTTTGGCACATTTCTTGACACACTTCTATCATTTGCTTTATGTCCAATCTTCTTGCAATTGAAACATTGACCAGAAAAAGATGGGACATTTTGATTTATTCTACTTCTACACTGAGTAGCCCTATGATCATACTTATTGCATTTGAAACAATAACCATTGAAATATGGGTACCTTTGTGCATTTGGTTGCCTGGCCAGAGGTCTTTTAGGTCTTCTTCTTTGATTCCTTACCAGATGGTCTCTGCCTTTTCCTTCTTTAGATCTGTCTTGTCCTAAATTTGAACTTTCTCCCTTTTCAAATCCCAAGCTTTTCTTATCATCTGGATACTTTTGATTGGTCAGTAACTTATCAAGTTTTGCAAAGCTTATTTTGAATTTTTCTTTGTAGCTATTGTCTGCTTCTAGATCAAATTTCAAGAGTAGAACTTATTTTCTTAGTTTTTCACATTCCTCTGACTTGTCCTTCACAACTTGATTCAAATATTCCTCATTCTTGGTCATTTCTTCAATCACCCTAAGAAGACTCTCTATGGATTCACTTGCTTGTTTTAGTTGCTCACATAATTCTTTCCTTCTTTTCTGAGATTTACTGATCTACTCTTTTAATTTTAGAATGCAATTATCAACTTCTTTGATACTCTCCTCTAAACCCCTAATATCAGCCTTAGAGTTGTCAAGATCTTCTAGAGCTGCTTTAAATTATTCATTATTGACATATACTTGATTGCCAATCTTAACACTGCCAGGATGATCTGTTCTAGGATAAGTGAGATACCTTTGTGTTTCCATGAGTGAACCTTCCCAAATCTTCCTCAAGTTGTTAGGCTTCTTCCAAGGAACCTTTCTCTGATACCAATTGTTGAATACTAAGAACAATGAGATGGGGGATGAATCAGTGTTCTATAAAACCATTTGATTACTTGTTCCTTAATCCATTTACCAATTTCAATTATATAAAAACATAGTAAACAAATAAATACCAACCACAAAGTCATAACACATAGACACCAGGATTTTTACGTGGAAAACCCAAAGAGAGAAAAACCACAGAGAGGATTAGCTCTCAATATATATTACAGTCTTTTACAAATGGTGATGTTTAGGCTTGGTCACTCCATGGGCCTAGAACATGTTGGCTCACTGCCATGAAGCACAACTAGGTCTAGTAGGCTCACTACCTCAACCCTAGATCTAGAAAGATTACAATAAGGGTTGTTGAATCCTAATGGTTGTTCACTACCTTTACTGATAAGTACAATTGAAATTATATAGGAAATATGAATACTGCAAAAGCATCTATCAGCATGCTAGGGTGTAGTCATTTAGCAACTGAATATTGTATCCTGAGTCTTCATCCTTACTGATCTCATATCTCTGCTCTGCTATTCTCATGCTTGCATCAATCACAACACACCTCCTCATTACCTCAACAAAAATTCATCGCTCTTATATATCTGCATCATGATTTGATCCATAATCAGGTCAGCATCCAAAGTATGAAATGTGTAAACAAATAGTTGTACTTTGTCAGCTTGGTCTTGTGAACAATCTACAACGTGGACTTAGAAAAATTAGTACAAGTCTTTCAAATAGGTTGGCCTCAATCATATGAACACTTAGATTGATTATCCAAATGCTATATCTTCTCCGCATAAGGATCTAACATACCAGTCGGCTTGTTCTTTAAGAATATACTTGACAATTTCATCTGTCACATCACAACTCACACAACGGACCAAATGGGACCTCACAATTCATATCCAATGTTCATTACTGACCTCTTGACATACCTTCAGAATCACAGAGCAAAATACTTTTGTATGTCAAAATGTGGTTCATGAAACTGCTGCTCTGTCACAAATAAATACTGTTGAACTGGAAGCCGATACTGGATAGCTTGTAGAATATGATCTATTGAACTTCAAAGGCTATAATCCTAGATTTAGGTATTCATGACATATCTCTTAGTTGCCTCAAAACTACAGAAAAAATATGCATTTGTGGAGGAATGTGAACCATTTTACTCTGCACTGTACATTGTTCCTATCATACCTCTGTTCTTCCAAACTTAGACATTTTCTCCAAATGACTTCTGGAGGAAGTCAGTACTTGATCACTAGAATATAAAAACACCAAACAACTATGAACATTATACCTGATCTGTATTTCTATGTCTTCATCTACAGAGGCACACTGATCCACTTACTGTCCCTTACTCTGTATATTACCCATAGTCATTTTTACCAGCCAGACCTAAATTCTAATATGACTTTCTGGAGTAGAGTCTTCTAGTCATGTTGAAGGGATCTCTGAGCCTTGTTGCCATCAATGAAAACATACAAGTCTATACCGAAGTAGTGTCTCTTGCCAACAGAACCTACAAAAGAGTCCTCAAACACTATGTCCATTTCTACAACCCCTTCATATAGTCCACAAGCCCTTGAACCTATTCAAGAAGTCATCCCATGAGTCCAAATCAATCTCCATCATGCCCCTATGCAATTGACCATCAAGAGCCTTCAACTTCCATTCAAGAAAGTCAAGAGGTATGTCAAGAGCCTAACCCTAAGCATGAGGAAACATCAAGCCCTCATTCTAATCAAGATCAAATCACTTTCATCCAACCCATTCATAACATATATCTTTTCCATGATCAAGACATTTTTCATGATGAAGAACCTATCCATGAGAATCTTGATCCTATTCATACCCCACAGCCACTCATAAGTAAGACACCTAAGACCTACATACTCCATCTAATGAAATTCTTATTGAGCTACTTGAGCATTCACCCCATTTCATGGCCTTCCTTCAAAGCAAAGAAACTTCTCCTCCACCTATCCGTGATGCACAAACTTCCACTTGTCATGATGAGACACTTGCCTCCCAAGCAAGCATAGAATATCAAACCAATAACTTAGATCTAAATGAACATAATCAAGATCCTAATGATCCTTCCACATCCACCATCAACCCCATTTCAAGTCCACCATCATATCCATTTGGTCTTACCACCTTCATTAATGAGTTTCCCTCCTTACGAAAACAACAACCATTGTCTACCACTTCACCTTCTCCATCCAATAATGAACTCAAGTCTAGTGTCCAAAACACACCTAGTCCCATTGTCCATTGCATACTCCAAAACATGAATTATCAAGGCAAAGGCTTAGGCCTTCATGAACAAGGTATTTTGGAGCCCATCAATGTCAATGTCCTTCCACGCTCATATGGCCTTGGATATACACCCCAAGGTAAACAATCTAAAGATGTTGGTACTTCCTCCACACATCCTATGTCCACCACTTTCCATCACAAATCCTATCATACACCCAAAACCTACATTTCCTTTCCACCTCCATCATCCTACAAATGTCAAAAGCATGTGACCACACACCTTCCACCATCCAATCTACCTCCACTCCTTCCAACTCCTACTATCCCACCATCTATTTTAACTCCATTACTTCCAACTCCTAACATCCCTCCATCCACTTTACCTCCACTTCTACCAATGCCTAATGTACCTATCATCCATAAATTTCCTCACATTCCTAATCATGATCAACTAATGCACACATCATCCAAACATGAAGCTTCCACCCATTCCATGGGATTCAAAAAAAAATATTTGGATGCCTCCTCTCATAAAGTCAAAATTACTAAGGGTCCTAATGCCTTAGGGTACAAATGCAAAGATTCAAAGCAAAGTCCATTCAAAAATCTACCTAAGCCCATACCTTCAAAAGAAAAGTCCAAAACTAAAATGGTCTATGTTCCTAAACAAAAAAGAAAGTCAAATGAGGCATCCACCTCTAAAAAATCCCAACCATCCTCTTCCATCCAAAAATGCCATTCCAATCCAAAGATTCAAATTCCTTCATCCCACAAGCAAAGTAAAAAACATAAAAATCTTACGTCTATGTGGGTACCTGAATTCCTATGCCATCCATCCCCTAAGCAAACATCTCCATTGATTCCTACACCACCTCCACATCAAAAGCTTCAATGTTTATCATGGTGTGTGCAACCATTGGTCATGGTTCCATTCCATTCCGCAACATTTCCACATACCTCCATCTCCCCATCTTTCATCCACTACCCTACATATTTCACCCATCACCTTCCTATAGTCCATGCTTTTGCATAAGTTTTTCATCCATCCTTGCATAATTTCTCCATAATCCATATCATAATCCATTATCCTTCCATTCATAATCCACAACATAATCCAATATCCTTCCATTCATAATCTACCTTATAATCCACTATCCACCTACTCCATTTCCTTTTCATGTGATCCCTTATCGACATCTATAGGCATTATGAGACTTGACATGGCCCATGTACAATGACATCACTCTCTAATGGGACAATATCACCCTTGATGGAACTAGATACTTGAGTCCTATTGAAAGTATGTGCCTAATCGGTGTTGTCATTGATGTCAACATACCTTGGTTGTCATTGGTGTCAACTATATATTATTCTATTTCTTGTTTAGAATCTTTATATGTTGAGGATATTGAGAAAATTGGCCTCTCCGGAAGAAACAAGTGAGTTATAGTGAAGTGCAGTATAGATAGTGAGTTGTATACTGAAGAACAGTCTGGTAAATTGTTTCGCATTTCTTGCTACTTGAATATCTTGGTCTCCAGATTGGAAGTTATTTAAAGGGATGTCTAAAGATGCTAAATCCTAATTTTGAGCATCCGGTGTGAAGAATTGAGAGAGTTACATTCACTAGAGTAAAACTTACTTTTTTTTATTATTCTCTGGTGACAGGGAGAAAGTGTTTTGCTCCGCATTCCTCCGCATTAAAGTATTTTTCTCTGCAGTTTTAAATGGAAGTCTGGGATGATGATAAATGCCTACAATTGTATTGGTTCATGTTTTGGTGGTCTGCAAGCTATCTTTCCTTTATGATAGTTGAAGACAGTGAAGTGCATGTGTTCTAGTGTGAAGATTCCTATGGATAAAGTGGTTAAGGTTTGTGCGGTTGCTCCTGATGATTATAACATGCTTGTGGATGTCTCATGATCATGTTCCTATCTTGACATTGGTCTACGTTAAGGAATTGAGATCATGTTTGAAGATTGTTCCTAGACAACATAGCGTGTAACTAGTCTTAGCCGACTTGGTTAATTCCAGTGGTTGCGGGGATCTCTTGAAGATTGTTAAAGCATGTTGTGGTTGGGAAGATCATGTTTGAGTCCCAGCTAAGGCATGGCATGATCCACATACACTTTTACTTCATTTCCTGTGCATAATGTTGTAATAGGTCAAGACCTATTTTGTAAATATTTGTAATACTGACCTTGGAGATTATTCCAATGGTTGATGATTGTAATGCTAACCTTGATGATCATTCCAAGGTTGATGTAGTGTATAAACACTTGTAATTGAGTCGTGGAAAAGATTTCCTTTGGGGTTAAGATGCGAAGATAAGGAAAAAGGTGTGAAGGCAAGGTAGAGCAGGGTAGGGCAGAGCAAAGGAACTATTGTACTAAAATGTGTTTATCTCAAATTTAAAGAAGACGTTGATTTTGGAAGTAAGCCAGGCAATGAGCCACCAGTAGGGTTTAACAGCCCTCAGGGTTTAACATCCCTCAGGGTTTAATAGCCCTTATTGTAATCTTGTTAGGTTTAGGGTTGAGGTAGTGAGCCTGCTAGACCTAGTTGTACTTCATGGTAGTGAGCTAGTATGTTCTAGGCCCATGGAGTGACCAAGCCTAAACATCATTATTTGTAAAGATTGCAATATATATTTGAGAGCTAATCCTCTCCGTGGTTTTTCCCTCTTTGGGTTTTCCATGTAAAATCTGGTGTTTCTTGTGTTTATGTTTGCAATTGTGTTTATGCTTCTGAGTTTATGCTTTCATGAATTAATCATAAGATGAGCGGATAAGTTATTAATGTTAAAAGTGCAGAAATTGTCAAGGTTTCAAGACAACCGATTCACCCTCCCTCTCAGTTTTCTAGTGCATTTCAACAAGTCCCTCATTTCCATGTCCACCTATCCCATCCAAATATTCAAAAAAAAAAGATATAGTGAAAACCACCCTTGGTGGTGCCTTGGATAAGTACCATGATGAAAACCTGGCAAACATGCATCATGTGTAGGTTGATCTTCTATGTCACTTACACTTGGGGGCACATTGTCTCATCCACAATATCATTTTACATCCTATCATATCCTACCATTTCCATACTATCTTATCTTACCATCCTTAGCCATCATACATATACCTATCCTATCTAGTCCATTCATCCACCCTTCCTCCTTTTGATCTTGATAAAGATATAGGGGAAAAATGTTGACAAATGTTTTAGATATCTCTTGATATACCTCATCCAATAAAATCCATCTTATCATCCCTATTGTCATAAGCTTTGTCATGTCAAATCCTAAGTATTAAACCTAGAATGGGGTAAGTTATTCCTATACAACATAGTCCTTGGAGATCACATCCTTGCTCTCTTATGTGTACATCCATTCCATTTCCTATCACCTATCCTTTTATCCATTCATCCCACCTTCATCCTTGCACCTAGACTTGGTTTTCCCTTGTCATTGGTATCTAGCACAAAGGCTATTCAAATTTTCATTCAATGCCATCCAAAACATTCAAAATCCAAAAAAATCAAAAGATTTCAAAAATCCAAAAAAATCAAAACATTTCCAAAATGCAAAAAAATCAAAACATTCAAAAAGATTAAAAAAAATCCACAAAAATCTAAGCAATAAAGTCAATCTCAATTTTTCCAATCATCCAATCAAATCCTTCCAACCAAACCAATTCTTCAATCCATTCAAATCACATCAATTCGTCAAATCAATTCTTCCAATCAATCCATCAATCAATTCAAATCAAATCAAATTCTTCCAATCAATCATTCAAACACATCAATTCTTCAATTCAATCAATCCTTCCAATCAAATCAATTCTCATTCAATTCAATCAATCAATTCAATCAAATCATTCCATCCAAATCAATCAACCGAATCAATTATTCCAAATCACTTCTTCTAATCAATCAAATCAAATCATTCGTCCAAATCATTCTAAATCAATCTAATTCACCCAATCACTCAAAATCGATCATTCATCAAATTCAAGTCATCAAATTAATTCCAAGCAATAAACTCAAATGCAAGTCAATCCTTAATCCATCCCAATCAAGTCAATCAATCTAGCCAAATTATCCAATCACATCAATGGTCTTGATCCTAATCTTGACATAAACCAAATCAATCAATCAACCAATCATTAATCAAATCTTGGTGTTGATTTGCATGGCCAACAACACTAGTGTCAATAAACCAATCAATTGTCTTATACAGGATGTTGCATTGTCAAAACCAGACTAGGCATCTTATATGGCATATTTCATTTCTTGAAACCAGACACAACTAACACTATCATCATTATTAATCAATCAATCATTGGTTTACAACTTGACAGGGGCAATACCTTGTTTGTTTTTGTATCATTTGTGCATGCTTGCTTGCTTTCTTGAGTGTGTCATCATTTTCATATTGCATTTGTATCGTATCCCTATCTTTCTAGCTAATATTCATATCTTGTGTATGTTGGAATGGCTTTTTGCATTAACCTTTGCATCTAAGGTCATATCATACCTTTTGTGCATTAGGACTTTAATGCTCCAAGTTTACTTCCTCATATGTTAGGCAAGGTTGTATTATGCTGGTGCACAAGACACATCATCACGTTGGTCCTTATACCTTGGTGCATAACATCTAGTGCTATATCAAACCTCATGGTTGCTCACTTTCATTGCAGCATTATGTATCATTGATTTCTTCTATCCATTCCCTTATCTTTCTTCCTTGACCAATCCCTTTCATTTTGAGAGCCTACCCATGTTTGTCCAACCCACCTATCCTCTCGAGGGGGCATCATCATCCCATTTCATCATCCTTTTCCTCTATCCATACCTTAGCTTCTTTGAAATGATGTTACTCAACATAAATCTCATCATCTCAAACATCATCTCAAAGAGGGGCAAAATGTAGATACTTAAATTTGTCCATGTCTTGACCATTACCTAGTTGACACATTACTAGAGACATCTTGTAGCATTTTATCCTAATCCTACTCCTAATCCCATCCTAATCACCTAGATAATTAATTAAATAAATCTTATTTATTTAGTTAATTCCACTTTCACATGTTCCAAATAATTCCAATAAAAAATTTGAAGTATTCCCTCACCTCTCATCACATTCAAACACCTGTCACATGACTACAACTCTTCACATGTCAAACTAATTCAAATAAAATATTTGAATTAGGTCTCCTTTATTCCCCTCTGCACACTTGTCATATGACTACAACTCCTCATGGAGTGGGAAAACCTAATCGATCCTAGCCATCCACATCATTGAAAATAACTTTCAATCACAACCATCAATTCAAATCAACCTTTTCTATAAATCAAACCTCTCACAATCCATTTGCAATGCATTGGTTTTCAAGTAGCCTCATGCTGTTGAATTTTCTATGTAATCTAGTCCAAGTACCATTATGCTTCTGAAATAGTGACCAACCAACATTCCTCCCACAATCAACCTTTGAAATCTTGCATGCCTATGCGAGGTTGAGAAGAGCAATGGAGATAAATCAAATCTAGATTGGAGATCAGTTTCCTTTGCTTTCTTGTTTTAATTTTCATGATAGTTTGTACCCTATTGTGCTAGTTAGGGTTTTATATCTTTTTGTTTTAGTTTCAGACCTAATTTTTTCCCTAATGACACCTATCCATCCTCCAACTAGTCCTATCCATAATCTGACAACATCCACTTCCCTTGATGAGACACTTGGTCCCCAAGAAAATATAGACAATCAACTTCTTACTGAGCATAATGTTGATCAAGATCCTCATGATCCTTCACCATCCTCTATTGATTCCATTCCAAATCCATCATCCTACCCTCTTGGATCCAACACCTTCATTTGTGGGGCCTCTCTTGTAGAAGATAAATAACTTGTATCCACCACTCCACCCTCCCCATCTAATAATGGACTCGCGTATTGTGTCCTAATCAATAAACATTCCATTGCACATCGCATGCTCCAAAACATGAATTATCATGGCAAAGGCTTAGGCCTTCATGAACAAGGTATTTTGGAGCCCATCCATGTCAAAGTTCGTCCACAATTGCATGGCCTTGGCTATATACCTAAGGAAAATAATCTCAAGATGTTGGTACCACCTCCATGCCTTCCAACTTCACTTCTTTCCATCCCAAACCCCATACATCCCATCACACCACTAAAACATATGTCACCATCCTTCCTCCATCATCACACAAATCTCAAAAGCATGTGACCATACACCTTCCTCAATCCACTCTTCCTCCACTCCTCCCAATGCCTAATAACCCCATCCTCACATCCCCTTATCCTTTTATCCACAACTCTACTAATCCCTCCACCCACACATCTCATTCCCTTAAAACCCCTAAAATTCCTAATCATGATCAACAAATGCACACATCGACCAAACATGAAGCTATAACAACCCCCATGGGATTCAAAAATAGAAATTTGGATGCCTCCTTACATAAAGTAAAAAATTCTAAAGATCATCATGCCATAGGGCACCAATGCAAAGAATCAAATCAAACTTCATCCAAAAGGCTACCCAAGCCCACATCTCCAAAAGAAAAGTCCAAAACTAAAATTGTTTGGGTCCCCAAGCAAAAAGAACTTAATCCAAATGAAGCATCCACAATCCAACAATCCCAAAAATCCCTCTCCCCATTAAAAAATCATAAAAATTCTAATCCATTTGGGTCCCAAAATTACTAAATTGACCATCCCCTAAGCAAACATCTCTATTACTCCCAACTCCTCTTCCCATTCAAAAGATTCAAAATCCAATTTAGTGTGTGCAACCGTTGGTCTTGGTTCCTTTCCATTCCACAACATTCCCACATACCTCCATCTCCCCATCTTCCATCTACTATTCCGCATATTTCCCCCATCATATCCCTATGGTCCATGCTTTTGCATAATCCTTCCATCCATAAGCAACGTCCTAATCCACTATCCATTCATACATAATCCACATCCTAATTCACCTCCACTTCCCTCTTATGCAATCCTCTACCAACATCCATGCGTAAAATGACCCTTGACATGATCCATGTACGACATCCCCCTATAATGGGACATTATCACCTTTCATGGAACTAGACATTTGAGTTCCCATCCTCTTCCAAATCCCTCATCCATATTCCCCTATCCCATAAAAAAATCCAAAAAAAAAAGAGAAAAAAGAGAAAAAGAAAAAAGAAAAAGAAAAATAAAATCAAAATAGTAAAGAGAAATCCCTCCACCCAATGGTGAAAACCACCTCGGTGGTGCCTTGGATAAGTAACATAATGAAAACTTGGGAAACAAGTGTCATGTGTAGATTCCTTGTCTATGTGTCTTACACTTGGGGGCATGTTGTCTCATCTATCCCATCCTATTATTTTCCTCCTATGCTACCATCTTCATCCATCATATCCGCATACCTACCTATGACATTTACCTATCCACATACCCATCTTCCCTTCCTCCTTGGATCTTGATAAAGATAGGGGCAAAATGCTGAAAAATTCTTTGGACATCCCTTGATATATCCAATCTTTTCCCAACCAATCCTATCATCCTATAGTCATAAACTTTGTCACGTAAAATCCTAAGCATTACACCTAGAATGGGGCACATGTTATTCCTATGTGATGTAGTCCTTGGAGATCACATCCTAAATCCCCTTCCTCCATCCTTCCTATCTTCCATCCATAATCCTCTTATCCATTTATCCAATCCTTCTTTCAACCTTGATTTTGTTTTCCCTTGTCATTGGTATCTAGCATCTAGGCTATCCAAATTGCAATCTAATGTCAGCCCATAACATTTCCAAAAATCCAAAAAAAAATCAAAATATGTCAAAAATTCCAAAAAATCAAATATCTAAAAAATCCAAGCAATAAAATCCAAATGCAAGTCAATCTTAATCTATACCAATCTAGCTAAACAATCTAGCCAAATTATGCAATCACATCCTTGGTTTTGTTCCAATCTTGTTGTCAACCCAATCAATCAATCATCATCATCATCAATGGGATATATTAATCCCGCATCCTTGTGTTGATCTAGGGATATATCATTCCCCACAATGACAACACTATCTCAATCAATCAATCAATCAATTATTGGTTTATAGCTTGACAAGGGAAATACCTTGTTTGTTTTTTAATCAAGAAAAAACATTCATACAATGAACTGTACTTTAACCAAAATCACCTATCTAGCCACTTTATCAATTGCCACATCATTCGATCTCAAACAAACAATCATCATCCAACCTCATCTATAGATATATCATTCTCATCATCAGACACCTATCCAAGCATCACTTAAACTCTTTGGCAAGAGATACAATGGTTGTGTGACTTGTGTCATCATTTGGTGTTTTGTTTTTATCTTTTCTATCTCCTTTTACTTTATCAAAGCCACCTAGATCCATTTATATCTTGGTGTGTTACAATTAGTAGAGAATGGGGCATAGTGTTTTGTGTGTCTGTTGTATATTCTTATCACTACAGCTAATATTCATATCTTGTGTCTAGACAAGGTTGTATTATACTGTGTATATGGATACTCCTTTTGTTTGCAGTGTCAATTTCGTGCAAAGGATACAAAGTCACCCTGGTCCCTTATATATTGGTGTATAATATCCTCTTGCTATATCAAATAAGGACTACTCTACATACTATACCGGCATAACCATCTCCTCTCTATCCACTATATCCATTATGATTATAACTTATCCATTTCCAAATCCTATTCTAGAACATTCTTCACCTCTCAATCTATCTTTCTTCACTATCTATTTCACCTATTTCTTTTAACTTAACAATTCAACCTAACTATCCATTCCAAACCTTTAACCTTATCCACCCTTTCTCTTGCATTCATTTCCTTATCTAACTCCTTTTCATCCATTTTGAGAGTATACCCGTGTTCTTCTAACCTGCCTATCCTTTCTAGGGGGCATCCCATACTTACATCATTCCTCCTTGTCACTCCTTAAAGTGGTTGGGGCATCCTTTTCCTTCATCCATACCTTTTCTTCTTTGAAATGATGTTACTTCTCTTAGTCGCAACATCATCTCAAAGAGGGATAAAATGTAAACACCTAAATTTGACCATGTCTTACGACATTACCTTTTGACATTATCTTGCACCACTTTACAACATCTTTTTCTATGATCCCTTACATCATTCCCATTAGTTAAATAAATCACTTTTATTTAACTAATCCCTTTTATCCATTTATCATCCTCTTACACCAAATTAAATAAATTTTATTTATTTAATCTCATTTTCCTCCATTATCCAATTTAAATAAATCAAAACCACATGTCTCTCATAATTTAAATAATTTTATTAATTTAATTATCATTCCTACTCACATCCCTATTTTTAACCTCTTTAATTGTGCATCATAAGCACTTCCTCTCCAAAAATCAATTAAATAATCCCCTTTCTCCACTTGCATTCTTATTTTAGTCACATGTCATCCTCATTAAATGAGTGTCATAACCACTAACTTCAAATTTCAATCCTATCTTCCCACCTCACACCTCACCCTTCTAATCTTGGTCATCCATCTTATCCTTCTCCAATCTATAAATTAAACCTCTCATTTCAATATCAAACCCCCAACAAATACACACACACACACATATCTATTTTTTATCATCATTTTCAATATATTTTGCTTCCATATCATATCTAAGTTATGTTGGTTGCATGAGCGGTCCACATTACATCATCAAAAGGACAAATCTAATGGAGCTTGGGTGCACTTCATTTCATTCTATCAGAATTCCAAATTTGTGCAAAGTCTGAAGGTATTGTTGTACTATTTATCTTTATGTTATTGTTTTGCATGATTTTCAAGGTTTCAAGCATCATGGATATGTAGGTACATTTGAGCATTGGCATGACATGATCATTTATGTGGTTGATAGGTATGGTATATGATGTTTGATTCATTATTACTGGTGGTGGTGTGGTTTAGTTTTAGGAGGTTGTTCTTATCTCCTGGATGCTTGATTGGTTCCTTGACTATGGTTACTTGTTTGTGGACTTGTTTGGAGAATCTGATCTAAGGTTGATCTGGTGTTTGAGTCTTGAAGTCTACAAGTTGTCTTCTTTTATATCTTGGCTTGCAGGTTACTAATCTGGGGATGTGTTTGCATGTTTAATTGGTTTTTAATCTTCTAGTTATGTAGTTTTATGGGTAGGCCACCGATTTGGTTGCAGTGGGATGACTCGGATGTGGGTTGTCTATATCCACAAGATTGTTTTAGTGTTGATGCAGATTTTGTTAGTTGTCCTTGTTTTTGGTCATTTATGCATTGGTATGTTACATTGGGATGAGAGGATGGATGATTAGAGCGCTTGAATAGTCAGTTATTAGGAATTGTAGCATGTTTATCATGATGCCATGTGTAGCTCAGTATCACACTTCAATGAGAGCTTTTGTTAGTGATGTGGATTCATCATTTGATGATGGATGATCTTCTACAGTGGTTGTTGGTGTCATGGAGGAGCTCTTGGATCTTGTTTCTTGTATGCAGTGAGAGTTCATTGGCATAATGGGTTCTATTGACAGGAGATGGTTATATTCATGTGATTTGGAGATGTTGACATCTTGATACCATGGAGGAATCTTGGAGACTTTGCTTGGGGTGTTGGTTATGATTTTTTAGTTTTGATAGTTGATCCTTGTTTACAAGATGGATGTTATTGTGCCATGGTTGACTCTTGATTGTGCATTAGATTTTTGGCATGATACAAGTGATCTTTGGAGCATGCTATGTTCTTTTGAGACATATGATCTTCCTTGGAGGAGATGTTAGATCATGATGTCATGTTTGGGTTCTTGATTCTACAATTGGAGCTTTGACGATGATCTTGTTGGTTCTCTTGGTATTGAGTACTGTAGACACCCAAAATTGTCCATATCATAGCATTACCTAATCATACATGACCTTGTAAAACATCTTGTAATATTTATCCTAGGTCATTACATTATCCCATTTATCCCACTTACATTATCCCACTAGACCACCTTTCCAATTAATTAAATCCCTCTTCACATATCCCACAAACAATTTAAATTAAATATTAAATCAAATCCCTCATTATAACAAGTGTCACATGACTACAACTCTTCACATGCACAAATAATTTAAATAATTTTATTATTTAAACTATGAGATTCCCCTCACATCCTATTTTTAGCCCCACTTATTTGTCCATCATAAGGCATTTTCTATTCAAGATAAATAAAAGAATCCCACTTATTTCCTCATCCTATTTTTAGATTCATGTCATAACCCACTTAATGTACGTCATAGGCACTAAAATCAACTTCTAATTTTAGCCATACACATCACACAATTGACTTTTAATCTTAGCCATCTTCATCTTATCATTATGTTGTAGCTATGAGCAATCAACAACCCTTCAACATCATGCATTCTCATGAAAGATCAAGAAGAGCCATGGAGATCAATCAAGTCTAATGTGGATTTGATTTGCATTTGATTTTATTTGTTTTTATTTTCATGCTAGTTTGTCCTTCATGGTGCATAGTTTGGGTTTAGTTAGTTTGCTATTTTTAACACTAAATCTGATTTTCCCTAACAACAAGTACATTGGCCATGTGCTTGGGAGCTTCATGATAGTGTATTGTTGTATTTGGAGTTTAGCATGGATTGATTAGTTGTAGGTGCCCATGGATACTTGGAGACTGGGTGAGGCTGGAGTTCTCTTAGGATTAGAGACATTTATTAAGACGATTACTCTATGGAGGTTTCAACAGGAAGACCAAGGAGACTACATCTGGATATGGACGTGAGTTCATTATGGACCTAGAGGAGATTGTTCTTGGAGAGAGTCATTGTGGCTTGGTGTATCTTGGAGGAGCATTCTCATTCCCCACTCTTGGTCTACTCAATGGTTTATCTTCTAATAGGTATTGCCCATCCTATTTTTAGATGCATTTTTCTTTATATTTTATCTTCTCATGGTTATGGATCTTGAGCTATGGTTTTTGGTTTTGGAGAGTTCATTTGAGGGGTGCTAGCATGGTTATCTCCTTCTTCATATGGGTTTGATTTATGATGATTTTGGAGATGTGATTGGGCTTATTCCTATTTTAGAATGGTTATGAGTTTGATCTACCTTGGTTAGAGAGGCTTATATCCATGTTGGTTACATGATACATATGTTTATTTGATCTTTGAGATTGAATGATTGGGTGTTGTTAAGGATTTTCATTTGGGGTTGTAAAGGAGATCACACTTGACACAACTTAGCACTTTGAGGTGTTGGTATAAGGACATGTTATGATATAATTTACGGGTTTTCATTCTTTGTCTTGTGTCTACTTCTTGGAGGTTCATGTTCCTATGGTTGGACTTGGAAGAGTTATGGTAACTATTGTCACATAGAATTGCACCCTACTTGGAGAGAGTCCAAGCATTCTAATGACGCAATGGGAATGATCTCAAGGTGTGGGACCTTGCAAGTTGAGATCAAACCTCTAGAGAAGGATGGTTCCTCATTCTAAGCCTAATGCTTAGAGAAAGCTATCTAAACCTAGTGCTAATATTGTAGAGGAAAAGGGGTAGAAAGAAACTGAATGAAAATAAGATGATGCACCAAATTTAATGAGTGATAGTAACTCCAAATAGACACAACAATGATCTCAACTCACAAATCAGATTCACACAGACTTATAGAACTGATTGAGGCTTTGGGATGAAGACCTAACCTATAGAGGAGCCATTTTACTCATAGAATAGATCACAACTTCAAATAAAACATAAAAATTAGAGCATAAGAGAGGCAAGAATTATGAATATATTGATCATGAAAATTAGAAACCATTACAATAAAAAATGACTAGTAGCAGAAAGAGACACGGTATAGCTAATTACATTCATGGGTGGATTAACCATAAGACAAATAGAGGCCAAGCTTTAGGCACAGTGAGTCAGATTCTGGTAATCCTGCAATTACACTAAGAGGTCTAACTATAAGAAATTTGGTAGCATAACAGCCCAGAAATTACTCACTCCTTGAATAATGAGATTACAATACATTTATAACAAGTCCATGTGCAGAGATTGTTGAAGCAAATGCATAGGAACTAAGACCACCAATGCCACCATCAATGCATATCCAGGAAAAGATGACGAAGAGGACAGAGGCCATGCCTCTGGCAAATCTACAACCCTAGAAATGGTTGTCCCTACGAAAGATAGGATAGGTCATTGAAGATGAAATCCCAAAAGTCATCGTAGATTTGAGAAATATCTGCCACCGAGCCACGGGAGTCCCCTTACATTGAAGAACTACACCAAACCTAAGGAATTTTGTCTACAAATCCCGACAACTGAGATAAATGCTTTCAGCACCATTGGAAGTTTGAAAATCTTGAGTTTTAACTGGAGCTGTCAGATGGAGGAATAGTTAGAAGATTGATAGCCCTATGAGCTTCACAGAATACTTTACCCTTTACCTTGTCGATGCCTTAGGATATGTGGCAAGATCTCACAGGCATGTAAAGAATCTACCTGATAGGCAAGATTCACATGCAACATTGTGCCACCATTGATTTGCAATGGCCCCACCGCAACCTTTCTTTCTTCGACACCTAACACCATCTGAACATGCTAATCCTTCCTTTTAATAGCTTTCATCAAATAAGAGCCCACCACAAAGATCATGTAGAGAAAGCATGAACTTGCCACTTGGCAACATCTCATGATCGCGCACTGGATTTATGACATCAGCAGGATTCATTTGCGACACTATGCTACCATCTGATCTTATGTTTCTTGTAGCTTACCTCTTTATCCAACACCTATCAGAGCTTCCTCCTTTGATCCTGAATCTTCAATCCTATGGCTATAAGCCCAGGCATCCTCGACACATGGTGTAATTCTGGGGCCAGGCAGAAGGAAATGGGCCATCTTCATTTGGGCTTCACGGAAGCACGAAGGATCTTCCACATGGCCCCCCATTACAGGCTTTACCTCTCCATTGAAAACTAGCCACACATCATAATCTTGCAGTAGCATAGAGGATCTTTCCCTCTACTAAGATTCTTCTATGCCTATGCGCTGTCATTCGATCCTCAAAGTTGCGACCGCACCGAACTTACTTTACAGTTGTCTACATTTCATGGCCCCGTAGAAGGAAGGTGACGTCAACCTTAGGTGATCTGCAAGCCTACAAAACCTTCCATGTGGCACTACATGTCTAGAGGACTTAAGACTTAAGCAATATGACATGACGGGCAGCAGACGGTAACATTAGGTAAAGGGGGCCGATCACTTCATGACTTAATGAACTCAAGTTATAACTTAAGTGACCGAAAACCTAGGATAGACAGTCAATGACAAATTAAGACAAAGTTAAGACTGACCATGAAACCTTAGGGTTTAAGAGAAAACAAGGGAAACCCTAAGAGGTTTGGAGGGTTTGGGCAATTCGGCCGGCATACCAGAGAAGGAAAACACCAGAATTAGGATTCGTTAGGCTATTTAGACAGGAGGGCAAAATAGGATAACATTTTGGGGACTTTACAGGGGTGTTTGCCAACCTAAACACATGGAAACTAGTGGCCTTATCAATCCATTAGGCATGGGGTCAAAGCGTTGCAACAAGAATAGGGGAGCTAGAACAACTAGGCACACCACCAAGGCAAAACAGAACAAACAAGAAAGCATGTATCCTCTTAATGAGAATACAACAGAGTGCAAGAGCACTTATTGAAAGCAGACACCTAACCTATTTACAAGATCTCACAACCATGTTAAAAGCAAGGCTTGAGATGAATCCCATTGACTAGGATTGGCATAACCTCTCCATTCAGCTTAGAGAGTTGGAATCCATTGGCCTATTTGCAACTGGTAATGATATAGGGGCCACTCCACATGGCATCAAACTTTGAATGTCTTCCAGCTTTGGCCCTATCTGCATCCCATTTTAGCACTATATCTCCTTCATCGAATGTTCTGTCAGTAGATTTTTTGTCAAATGTCCTCTTTACCTGATCTTGATGGCCTTTAAGGGTCTTCATGGTCGTGTCCCTCTTCTCCTCAAGTTCCAACAGCTCTACAAGTCTGACTATCATGGTATCACTCTCCGTTAATTCTAGCTACTATGCCAACTCAAGAGAGGCAATTCCAATGATAATGGAACCCTTGCTTCCCTTCCATAAACAAGCATGAAAGGGGAATTACCTATAGCTCTCTTGGGAGTGATTCTATCAGCCCAAAGAGTAGTCTTTAACTTGGAGTGCTGAGTTCTTTGATTATCTTCCATTATTTTCTTGATAATTCTGATCAGGTTTTTGTTGGTGGACTTAGCCAAGCTGTTTCCCTAAGGATAGAAATTAGATGAAGTCTTCATATATACCCCATAGTTCAATGCCCATTAACTAACTTTTGTGCCTATAAAGGCCTTGGCATTATCAGATATGATGGTGGATGGCACACCAAATCTTGTGGCTATACCCTCAAGGAAGTCCATAATGGATGCCTTCGTGGCATCCCTTAGTGCAACTGCCTTTTTCCATCTAGTGAAATAATCAGTGGCTATTAGAATCCAGTTATGGCCAGCACTAGAGGGTGGATTGGTTACTCCAATGAAGTCTAAACCCCATTGAGCAAAAGGTTGATCTGTTTGGATTGGATGAAGGGGAAGAGCTGCCAGTCTCTACTTCCCAGCAAACAATGCACATTCTTTACATTTTTTGATCCATCTATGTGCATCACTAAATAGACTAGGCTAGTAATAGCCAAACCCTCATGATTTTCATTGTAGTTGTTCTAGGAGAATAATGACCACTAGTAGGGCCACTATGGAATTCTTCTAAGACTCTAGAAGTTTGACCTTGTACAATGCATCTAATAAGAACTCCATTGATGTCCTTTCTAAATAAGACACCATCAACAATAACATAAGGGATGGATTAGAGTCTGAAATACCTTCTTTTAGCTTGATCCAACCTATTAGGATAGCTACTTGACTGTAGAAATGTGAACATGTCCTCGTACCAGTTAGTTAGAGTATGGGTTCAACTGGTTGTGCCTGCCCTTGAACACATACGGATTCACTTCTATTTTGACATATGCTGCCATTTGTTCATATAGGCCTTTGCCACAAACCAGTTTGGTAATGTTGATGTTGATGTCATATTCCATCACCTTGGTGATCCATGCAGCCCTTTTCTCATTAATATCCCTGCTCAGGAGGAATTCCTTCACACCGGGGTGGTTCACCATCAACTGAAATTTGCTGTTTGAAATCATATGTGTTAGTGCCTGAATTGACTGGCAGTTTTTGAGCAATTTTCATGCAGGCACTTTCCCTAAGTATCCAAAAAAATGTTCTAAGTGTTGGACCTCCTCAGCATTGTTCAGCTGCATCATCATATTTTCCTGAGGAGGAGGTCATCATCATCATATTTTCAGTTATCACCGTGTTGCTTGCGGGGGGCATCATATTTTCTGCCTTCGTGATTTTTCGCCGGGGTGATATTTTTATCATCGGGTGATCTTGGTTATGATCATCCTGATGATGTTGTTGAAGAGTTCTAAGTGTGACCCGATATTCACTGGGGTCATCATATTTGGAACGTCAGGATGATCTTAGTCAATATCATCCTGATGATGTTGTATCACTTCATGTTCGTTGTTTCTCATCCTGATGATGCTGACATCATTCTTATGACAGGGTGATATCTATTTCTCTGCCTATCTGCATCATGATATTTCTGAAGGAGGGGGTGATATTTTCATATCACTCGGGTATATGTTTGTTCCAGCGTCATGATGATGCTGATATCAAGGAGATATCCGCCTGCCGGCTTCGTGCATTATCTAGTGGGGGTGATCTTTTCAAGCATCATCATATTCATCTATCGCCCCGATCTTATAGTGGAGCTACAGTGCAACCTGATATTTGTACATCAGGATGATATTTCCAAATATCCGGTTGTCTTCCGAATATCATCCTGATGTTAATATGATGATGACGTCATCAAGGTCCCGGGGGGGTCATATTTCTAACACAGATCATCTTGTGGAGATCTCCCGATATTTGCAAACATGATGATGACGTCATCCGGATATGAGGAGGTGCGCAGTAGGCAGATATGATGATGACGTCAGCAGGATATGATGATGACGTCATCAGGATGTTCATCGGCCAGACTTTTGGTATAGGCTCAGCAGGAGGATGTTCCTCCGATGGATCAGGTTATGCCGATGAAGGCGATTATCATGCAGTTATATTGCAATATGATGCTAACGTCAGGGTGATTTTTCAAGCGACAGGATATCATGCTGCTGGAGGATGATGATGATGAAGTCTTATACTAGTGTCGTCAGGAGCAAAAGCACCGACATCATATATGCTCATGACCTAGTATATAAAGTGTTAAAGAGGTTGTTGCGGGGTGCATGTGGGATAATTGATATCCTGCATTTTCAAATATCATGATGATGAATCTCGGCGGGAAATGGTTGCGATGCAGAATTGACGTTTTCCCGAGGCCGTGGGTTGGTGCGCCATTAATGGCGAAGATTGCAGAGGTATGGGCGGATCTGGTACCCGATTGAAGGTGTACATCAGCGGACAGTGGCGCAGGGCTCGAGATATCTTCCTATCTCCTCCCCTACCTGCTGCATTCATGTTTGGGTGCCAATCTGGTAGTGTTTGAGTGCCACTTTCCTGATACTGTATATCTGGCGGGATTTTTGGTCAACCCTGTAATTAATTGCTATGGTACACTACCTGGCTATTATAAGCAGGAAGTGTTACTCATTTGTGGTTGTTGAAAGTTGAAGATTTTTGGCTCTGTAATTCAAAACAAACTGATCTGGTTGCTCTGTACAGTTTAACTTGTGAGTTTATGTATCTCCTGTTGTACGATTTGGCATGAATCCACTGATTTCATGGTTAGTCTTATATGAATAATGCTGTGTTTGCATGTGTTATGTTAATTCTGTCTCCAGTATTGCATGTATTCTTCTTCTGAATCTGGATATTTGGGTAATGTTCAGATTCTAGAGCATAGAATTCCTATGTTGAATGTCTGATCTTTTAACTTCTGCTCAAGGGGTAGATTAAACTATTTTCAGGTTGAACATTGGGAAGGGTATACTGCAGTAGGGATGCCATAAGTAGAGATAACTTGACACTCTTTATTGGGAGATATCTGTAAGGCAGATATCATGTGTATCCCCCTGAAATCCAGTTTTAGCTATTCATGCTGATCATTCACAGGTGTATGTCTACTGACTCCAGGCCCTGGATAGGCACCAATCTTGCTTTGTGTTTGTGTTACAACCATGTCCAGCTTTACATCCAAATTTCAAACTAAACCATTTCATACTTCCACCTGTTAGTTGTAGGAGTAGGATTAGGAACCCCCCTGCATGCTCTCATACCCAACCAGACATCATGTCCAAGAATGTTGCCAGCCTTGTGATCTATCATGCAGATCTTGGTCCATACATGAGAGTATTCTGCCTGTTGTTGTCAAGTTAGACCCTTCTATCTTTGAGCTAGTCAAGGTTACATCTTGAGTAATAGGGATACCCCCCTTGGTGCGGCAGAACCAGAAGTGAAGGGGAGGCAGCTCACGCAACCTCCTGTATTTAGTTGGCTGAATCTGCCTGTGCATTAGAAGTGGCAAACCCTAATGCTGATTCAGAAGAAAAACCAACAATATGTATGAACATTTTTAGTGCCTTTACTATAGAAAACACTTTTTTTTCTATAAAATCATAATTCAGTTCATATTCTTTGAGAGGCTAGTTGAAGAAAGCAATTGGCTATTCCAATTTTTCTTCATTCTATTGGGTTAAGATAGTTAATATACCCTTTTTGCCTCCAAAGGCATACAGAATGAAATCTTTCTCATAATTAGGGTTTATTAGTGTAGGAGCTTGAACAATGGCTTGCTTGATAGCTTCAAAATTATCCTTCCCTTCCATAGACCATGTGAAGGAAGCATTCTTCTTTAACATAGTTGTGAGGGGTTTTGCTATTGAAGCAAAGTCAGGTATGAACCTCCTCACAAAATTGATCTTACCTAGGAAGCTCTGTAGACCTTTCTTATGATTAGGCAAAGGAAGAGAAAGAATGGCATTTGTTCTTTTAGGGTCAATAGACAATCCTTCTTTGGGAACCACACATCCCAATTATTTGCCTCCTGGGATAGCTAATATACATTTCTTTGGATTCAATGATATCCCAAACTCTCTACATCTTTCAAAGACTTCTCTCAAATGACCCAAGTGGTCAAATGCATGGTTGGAATATATAGTCAGATCATCAAGATATACTAAAATAATATCACTAATCAAGCCTTTGAAGGCCAAATCTATTGCTCTCTAAAAGGTGGCTCCAACATTTGTCAATCCAAAAGGCATCTTTTGATAAGCCAAAGTACCCCACTTGGTGGTAAAGGTTGTTTTATACTGGTCTGATTCTTTTACAGGAATCTAATTGTATCTTGAGTAGCCATATATGAGGGAAAACCTTTCAACGCTTGCTACTATTTGTAATATTTGTTCCATAGAAGGGAGTGGATAGTGATATTTGAGGGAGGCTTTGTTCAAGTCCCTAAAGTTCACACATAATCTCATTTCCCCATTCTTCTTCCTAACTGGAACTAAGTTGGCTACCCAAGAGGATTGTTTGATGGGATAAATGATCTTAGCCTCTATGAGTTTGGATAGCTCTTTTCTCATTAATGGTTCGATTTTGGGATTGATAGGTCTTTTCTTTTGGCAGACAGGCTTGGCATTGGGGTCTAGGTCAATAGTATGTTGGATTAAACTAGGATCAAAGCACTTTAAATCCCTATAATCCTAAGCTATTAGATCATCAAATTCATTACAAAGCTCCATGAAACCTTGTCTTTCAGCTTGCTCACATACCTTGCCATGTTTTAGGAATCTTCCTTGTGTGATCTCCACTTCTTCATAGTCCTGCCTTTTGACTATCATATTAATTTTTCTTTCTTTGGCTGATCATTAGCTCCAAATATACTTTCCAATGTGATCAGCCCTTTGGGAAATTTGTTGGTCTTTAGCTAGATCACTTGGTCACCATATTTCTCTTGCAACATTGACTGATTTTTGGCAGCAAACTTTGCCTCATCTTACAAAAAGTTCACAATTTGTTGGTCACTGTCAAACACTTGCCAGCTGATTACATTATCGGGCACGGTAGGCCTTACCACAATCTTTACATGTTGATCTAAGTTTTTTTTTAAATTCTGAGGAATATCAAACTATGCACCAACTGTAGCTACTCTATCAACATCTTTGTATCTTAGTCTGGGAACTACCTGAATATTGAAAGCATCAAAGTCTTCAATCAGGTCCTAGACTCTCTGTTTGTATGACTTTAACAAATCATTCTTTGAAGCACTTAGTTTTCTGATTTGGTGAACAAAAAGTTCACTATCACCAAATACTTGCAAGACTTTATTCCTCTTTTTTGTGCCAGCTATACGCCTTGAATCAAGGCTTCATATTTAGCTACATTGTTAGTACAGCTAAACTGTAATCTAAATGAAGAGAAATAACTTTCTTTTTGGGGTGAAATGAGTAAAACCCCAACACCTGTTCCATTTTTGCTTCTGGAGCCATCAAAATACATCTGCCATATCCCACTTGGATCTAATTTTTCTTTTTCAA
Source organism: Cunninghamia lanceolata (assembly GCA_027924645.1). Classification (NCBI taxonomy): domain Eukaryota; kingdom Viridiplantae; phylum Streptophyta; class Pinopsida; order Cupressales; family Cupressaceae; genus Cunninghamia; species Cunninghamia lanceolata. Next base: position 3,803,183 of record BSBN01000080.1, on the reverse strand, counting down.
GATTAAGGATAGTAGCATCCTCCTCATGGATATAATAAGTACCCAACCCTGTTTCTTCTATGTAATCAGGAGTGTCAAACTGAAAACAATTAGCCCACTCATCTAACAATATATCAGGTATTTCATCCACTGGTGTGGTAGCTTCATGCCCACTGCTATCATCCTCTTCTAACTCATGTATTGTGTAGTTCATGTTGTGTGGGTTAGGAGAGTAGGGTTCTATATGGTCATTTGCAATAGGCTTAGCCCTAATAATCACTTTGGTGCCATATGTAGTTCTAAACAACATGTGGGACCAATCAGAAGACAAATACACACCAATTTTAGCAGTGAAGTCCCTAGATAAGCATATGCCAAAGCATGCAGGGAGATCTATAACAGATATATCTTGTGAAACAGAGCAGCCAGGACATGCATGTAGAGTGAGTTCCAAGCCTTTAATAACTCCTATTGTATTGACAGTAGTACCATCTAATTGCACTACACCCTTGTTCACAAGTTCATACTCTATACCCAACCTATTAGCAATATTTTTTAGTATAATAGAGTTACCCACCCCAAAATCTATCATACAGTTATGCAAAAATTTGTCACCTATGATTAGGGAAACATAAAATGGAGGGGGCTTACTGTCTCTGGTTGTACTTGCCTCCTCTAGTTGACATAGATTTGCTGGGGTAGTTGTCTTTTCTTTAGTTGTTTCCACAGCAGGTTGGCCGAAATTAATTAGGGCCTCTTGAAGAAGATTCCTTTGGGCTAGAATCAGCAACACATCCCACATAGAGACACTCACATTTGTCTTCTTCATTTGGTTCACTATGCTAAAGGGTATCTGATTACCCTTTGGAGGTGATTTAGTGATAGTTGGGCCATCTTTTGGCTGTTGGTTGGATTGGGGTTGTATTGTTGAAACTGTATCTACCTTCTCAACTGTCTAATTTGTTTTCCCTGAAGGAACTTCAATCACCTTCTCTTTAGTTGTATCTATTGGAGACACTTTGGGTACAAGTGTATGACCATTTGTAGGTATTGAAGTATCTTCAATAGCTTTTCTCTTTGATCTTGTATTGAATGCAACTGGACTAGGGCCTTGATTGATACCACAATATTCATCAGGGGTCTAGTTCATTAAAGTTGCATTTTTCTACATCTATCCTTGGCTTCCAACCACTCCTTGATTGGTATTAACTTGTTGTTCTAAACTTTTTGGTTGCTCTTGCACCATCATGGCATGATTGAACTCTCCACTTTGACACAAATTTTGGTCAAGTGGCTAATTGTAAGGGTAACACTAGTTGTCCTCTTGGGCTAGATTGTTTTGAATTGGGACAAGGGGCCCTGGAGTGCTTGTTGCATTAGGATTAATGGCATTCAAAGGTCTGACATAACTAGGTTGCCCTTGCCTTTGCATATTGCCTTGATATGGCAGCATGTTCTGTTGATAACCCTGATTGAAGGGTTGATATGTCTAGTTGGAGGGCTGATAAGATCGGTTTGATTGTATATTTTGTCTCTTTATTGCCACTAACTCATTAGCAACACCTTATAGTAAGATTTTAACCTCTTGTAATTCATTTGGGGGTATAGGTAAAGGAGTTGTGGAGGTGGTTTCTATAGGAATAGGAGCTACAATAGGCTAAATAGCAAGAGCCTCTGGAAAAAAGGGCATGGGTGGCCTTGGGGCAATTTTTCCTACCTAAATTAAACAATTTTCTACCCTTATGGTTGTGTCATAAGCATCTGGTAAGACCACACCACCCATGGACTAAATCATGACAGTAATATCTAGATTCAAAGACCTTAGGTAGTAGATAAATGCTATGTTTGGAGAGGGTTTCACCAACAAGGGAATTCTAACCCACGTCTTCTAAAATCTATAGTTGAAATCCACCATGTATTCATGTGTAGCTCTCTTGATTGTAGCTAATTGTTCCTGTTGTGATGTTCACAACACGCCCCATTATGCTCCTTAGCAAAATGGGGACCCCTGCTGATGTTTTGCTTTTTGCTTCTGCTTGTGTTTTTCTGCTTTCTGGCGGTTTGGTAAAAATGAAGGTCAGGTGCATCATCATCATGATATAGGATGAGGTAGGTCATCATCATGAGGTTAGTTTGTCAAAGTTCATATTTTGTTGCTGTGACCTCATATTTAGAAAGAGCTTGAAATTCCATGCAGGTTTGCCTTTTACTTCACTTGAAAATTCGTCCATATGTGAAAGTTATGCACGGTCAAAGTTTTAGTCAAACTTGATAATCACACGTCATCATCATATTTTTTCATGTTGACAAGATCATCATGATCTTGGTCTATCACCTGATAAAAATCATGCAGTCGCAATATCCGGACGTCAATCTTAGGTGGTAGTGCCCTTTACCAGTCAAATGGCCTTATGCGCATCATGATTTTTTTTTAGGAGGGTCATATTTTATAAGCTTGGTTTTGCTGTATGAGGACATCATCATCATATTTGAAATGCCCCCCCGATAATATCCTAAGGTTCAAATATCATGATGACGTCATCTTTAAGTCACGGTAAGTTTCCCCGTCGAGCGGTCTTTGTATCGCGAAGGTCATCATGATATCTTTGCATCGCCTAATCTTATAATATCATGCTGATAATATAAGATCACCCTGACTTAGAAAAATCCACCCTTCGGCATATTTGCATGCGCATGTTTAAAATCCTATCGGAGGGTCATCATCATGATATTTGCTGAACCTCGCTAAGATGATGATGACGACTTCATATCCTCCTGATCTCCTTTTGCATAATCATGATCATCATCCTGATCTTTCACGGGTCATTCGCTGAAATTCGCTAAGTGATGGAGACATCATCATCATAATTCGATAAAGAGGATCAACATCTTCATATCCTCCTGATCGCCTTTTTTGCAATATCATGATGATCACCCTATCTATTCAGAAGAGGGCGATATTTCATTCCTCAAACAGCATGATCATATTTTGCAATATCACCCTAGCGCAAATATCATGATGACCTCAACTCATCCTTGTGCTCCGAAACGAAATATGATGATGACGTCATCATGATAATTCGATGAGGAGCATCATCATCATATTTTTATCCTGTCCTGTTGTCAAGATCATCATGATCTTGTTTGTTCACCCGACATTTCGTGAAGTCCTCCTGCCGAGAAGAACGACCTTTTGCTAATATCCTGATGATGATGATCATCATCATCACATTTTCCCTTCGGCAGGATATGTTCCAAAACATGATCCGGTTGGCGAAATATCATGATGACGTCATGTTCTAATTTAACGAAAGGCCCCGGATATCATGATGACGTCATCCCGATCTGATAAACGAAGAAGCTAATATCATGATGATGATCATCATCATCATCACATTTTCCCTTCGGCAGGATATTTTCCAAAGCACGATCCGGTTCCCGAATATGATGATGACGTCTTATTCTAAGTTCGACAAAAGCAAATATCCTGATGATCATCATCATCCTGATCTTTCGAGAGGGTTACCTTGGCCGCAAAAAAAGGGTCATATTACATTCATCATCCTGATCATGCTCCTTAGGTGACCCGATATCACAATTATCCCCTGATCTTAACTGAACATGATGATGACGTCATCCTTAGCATTTCAATGAAGCCCAAATATCATGATGACGTCACCATCATCTTCCTTTCCTCGGCAGCATGATCATATTCATATCCTCCTATTCTTCTTCAACATGATGATGATGATGATGTTGTTCTTTTCTCCAATATGCAGAAGCGAAATATCATGATGACGTCATCTGGACCTTCAGAAGGGAGAGCATCATATTTCCAGAATATCATGATGATGAAGTGAATGTCGGCCAACATGTTTTTTTGACACACCGATAGCGATGGTCATGCCGATGGGCGGGAAATGAAGCGGTGGAATTTTAAAGTGTTTTTTTTGGGCGCCTGTGGCATTTTTTCGTTCAGCGATGGTTGACCCGATGAATTTTGAGCAGTCTGAACGCATTTTAGACGCGTTTTGAGGGTTTTCTGGATCCGATTTCCACAATCTTGCGCAGTCACCTGGGTTTAAACGCTTATTTTAATTTCTTGCTATTTATGTGATAAATGAAATACTTATTGCTTGTCTTGTCTTGCAGGCTTGCAGTTGAGGAAGCAGCTGGAAAGTCAACACAGTGACCTCATGGAGGAAGAAGATCCGATCTCAGGAGCAAGAAGATAAGGATGAAATGCGAAAAGTCAAGGCCATTCAAGTAAAGAACAAGGTTGCAGCTGAAGGTATTACTGCAACAGACAAACAGAAGTTATTACCCAGCTGCCGGAACTTCTCAGAAGGGGCAATATTTCGCTCAGATTTGACACTGCTCAGAGATATTTTTGAGAACTGGTTCACCTGTATTTATTGCTGTAACCAGGGGTTTGAACCAGGGGTTCAGTTAGGTTTTTGTTGTAGTGAGGACAATCAGAATGTCTTTATATTGTGCCTCTCTACACTGTAATACTTGACAGCAGGGATTTTTAGGAAAACAATAGAGGTTACACATAGGGATTTTAGGATTTTGCCAGAATTGTAGAGCCTTTCTGGGCATAGTTTAGAGGTAGAAGAAGGAGGTCGCCTGTTTGTCTGCAGTAAGGTGCGCGTGGAATGTCTGGCTACCTTACTGTATCTGTAAAGCTTGTAAGTTCTCTGTAGTATGATCAATGAAACTAAGAGTCATTCCTACATTGTAAATCATGTATGACTATTCATTTCTAATACAATAGAATTTGGAGTTCTGCATCTATCTTCTAAGTGTTCTCCTGCCCTTCTTTGTATTTTGAAATATCTTCTTTGAGAGCTTGCAATTTTAAGTGTATGTTTGTGAAAATGCTCAGAACTTACATTTAGGGTTTTTACTGTGGATTTGATCAAATTACTGTGGTATTTACATAGTGCATAACAGAAACAATTAGATCCTTCGGTAGATTAAGTAAGGTATAGATTAGATCTTTCTAACTTTTCCCAACCCATCTGAAATATTTAGCTGAAAACGTAGAAATCTAAAGGAAATTGTCTCAAATTTGAAGAAGCATGCACAACAGAGCTATAAGTAGACAGTTTTCATAAATAGATAAAGAAGAAAGCTGCAAAAAAATTCAAGAAAACCCTCTGAAACTTGCAGCACAGTATCACTTTTATGCAAATGAACAGAATACTTGTTGAAATCTATGACCTCTTTGCATATTCTTAGTCTAGTAAGCCATCAAACAAACCTAAACTACGTAAGGCCCCTTGAACATTACAGCTTCACATTGACCAACTGAACTTGACCAACCGAACCATTGTAGACTTGGGATTAGTTGAATCTCAAATGATTCCTTCTTATCTTTCAAGTATAGTTTCAGTTCATTATATGTGAATTTTAACTTATTGTTATGATTGCATCAAAACAGTCATCAACAGTTCCATAAGTGAAAAATGGTCACTTCTATCTTCAAAGTGTTAGCACAATTTAGTGCTCAAATCATCCCAATTTTGTATTGAGTTGGCCTGGAGACCCCTATACCACTGCAGGGCCTTCCCCTTGAATGAAGAGGCTAGCAACCTCACAGACACATTATTAATAGTGACATTGTGGACAGAGTAGACACTAGCAACATCTTGAATGTGTTCAGCAGGAGTAGTAGAGTCTTCACCAGTAAAAAATGGGATAGTCTTTAAGGCTAAAGTAGGGATGTCATCATATTGTGCTAGGTCTAGAGGACTAACCCCATTAAAAGCAACAAATGGAAGATTTCTAGTCATATTATGGATATTCAGGTTAATGACTATAGGTATATGTAGGGTTCTAAATGAATGCTGAGACCTAACCTAAAAATCAAATGGAGGAGGAGTAGATCGAGCTCTTATATGTACTAAAATATTATTTCTGTTTTCCCTCACTAGGGACCTAGACAATCTTGTTCTTCTTCTTCTATCAATGAAGGAGAGTTCTATGAATTGGAAGTCACCTCTAGAAGAAGACCTTGTCTGCACTCCAAGCATGAAATGTTAAGTTGTTGTGTAGGAACTGGATCAGTAGAGTTGCCAGGTGCTTGTTGAATGCTTTCACAACAACAAATGAACCAAGAACAACACCAAAATTCTTAGTCCAGCTCTCACTCAGAGTAGAGTGTCCCACCAGGTGTACTAGAAACTGTTAGCACCAAGGTGGGGATTGATGTATCAGGTACTTGCAAGATGTTTCCAAGACTACAACAGTCTAAGAATAGCACCAAACTTCTTAGCTTCAAACTTAGTCCCACTGGGCATGCTAGAAATTGTTGTCACATAGAATTGCACCCTGCTTGGAGAGAGTCCAAGCATTCTAATGAAATAATGGGAATGATCTCAAGGTGTGGGACCTTGCAAGTTGAGATCAAACCTCCAGAGAAGGCTGGTTCCTCATTCTAAGCCTGATTCTTAGAGAAAGCTATCTAAACCTAGTGCTAATAATGTATAGGAAAAGGGGTAGAAAGAAACGCAATGAAAATAAGGTGATGCACCAGATTTAATGAGTGATAGTAACTCTGAATAGACACAATAATGATCTCAACTCACAAAGCAATTCACACAGACTTATAGGACTGATTGAGGCTTTGGGATGAAGACCTAACCTATAGAGGAGCCATTTTACTCACAGAATAGATCACAACTTCAAATAAAACACAAAAATTAGAGCATAAGAGAGGCAAGAATTATGAATATATTGATCATGAAGGTCAGAAACCATTACAAGACAAAATGACCAGTAGCAGAAAGAGACACAGTATAGCTAATTACATTCATGGGTGGATTAACCATAAGACAAATAGAGGCCAAGCTTCAGGCACAGTGAGTCAGATTTTGGTAATCCTATAATTACACTAAGAGGTCTGACTACCACAAATTTGGTAGCATAACAGCCCAAAAATTACTCACTCCTTGAATAATGAGATTATAATATGTTTATAACAAGTCCATGTGTAGAGAATGCTGAAACAGATGCACAGGAACTAATACCACCAATGCCACCATCAATGCATAGCCATGCCTCTGGTAGATCTACAACCATAGAAATGGTTGTCCATACGCAACATAGGATAGGTAATTGAAGATGAAAGCCCAAAAGTCATCACAGATCTAAGAAATATCTATCACTAATCCACAGGAGTCTCCTCGCATTGAAGAACTGCACCAAACCCCAGGAATTTTCTCTGCAGAGCCCAACAACTAAGATAAATGCTTTCAGTGCCATCGAAAGTTTAAAAATCCTAAGTATAAATTGGAGCCATTAGATGGAGGAACGGTTAGAAGATCGACAACATCGTGAGCTCCATAGAATACTATACCCTTTACCTTGTCGATGCCTTAGGATACATGGCAAGATCTCACAGGCATGCAAAGAATCTACCTGATAGGCAAGATTCACTTGCGATGTGCCACCATTGATTCGCAATGGCCCCACTGCAACCTTTCTTTCTTCAACACCTGGCACCATTTGAACAAGTGAATCCTTCCTTTTAATAGCCATCATTAGATAAGGGCCCACCATGAAGATCTCATAAAGAAAGCATGAACTTGCCACTTGGCAACATCTCACGGTCGCGCACTAGATTTATGATGTTGGCAGGATGCATTTGCGACGCTACGCTACTGTCTGATCTTCCATTTCTTGCAGCTTACCTCTTTATCTGACACCTGTCAGAGCTTCCTCCATTGATCTTGAATCTTTGATCCTATGTTTGTAAGCCTAGGCATCCTCGACATGTGGCGCAATTCTAGGGTTAGGAAAAAGGAAATGGGTCATCTTCATTTGGGCTTCACGGAAGTGCAGAGGATCTTCAACATGGCCCCCCATTATAGGATTTACCTCTCCATTGAAAACCAGTCATGCGTCATCATCTCACAGCAGCATAGAGGATCTTTCCCTCTACCAAAATTCTTTTGCACCTATGCGCTTTCGTTCGATCCTCAAATTTGTGGCCCCATCGAACTTACTTTATAGTTGTCTGGTTGTGGCCCCATGGAAGAAAGGTGGCATTATCCTTAGGTGATCTGTGAGCCTGCAAAATCCTTCCATGTGGCACTGCGGGCCCAGGGGACTTAAGAATTAAGAAATATGATGTCATGCCCACATTTTCCATGAAGTCATGACACGCATCAGATGTGTCATGTCCACATTTGTCATGTGGTCATGACATGAAATATCTGTTGATAACTGAGAGGGGGGTGAATCAGTTATCTTAATTATTTCAGCTTTCTGAACTTTCTTAACAATTAATGTAGCATCAATTCAAATAAGAAAACATAACCATGAAATGGAAATACACATGACACAATATTTTTGATGTGGAAACCCTGTTAAGGGAGAAAACCACAGGGTGATTAACCCAAGATTGTATTCTCTGTTAGAAGAATAGAAATAGAAAATGGCACTTGCCAATTAGGGCTTACTGCCTGAGCACACTACTCACAAGAGGCTCACTGCCTACAAGAGACTCACTGTCTACAAGTTGTAAGAAGAATAACAAGATCCTTGAACTGATGAGAAGCATCCACATATGCTGAGGTTCAATTCCGGTTAGGCTCAATACACTGATTTGATGCACTTCATCCTTCCTCTTCTTTGGTGTTGTTGACCTGTCACATACCGGACCTGTCTTACTGCTTTCACACTATTCTTCTGCTTTTCTTCACACACCACAACACACAACACACCACTCACAACTTCATACCAAAATCAATCTGGTATATATATCTGCACCAAGGATTTCATCCACTTTCTAGTCGGCATCCAGAATAGTCAATATTTATCCAAATTCTGATCTGTCGGCTGACTCCTTACTTATCAAGTGATGCGTATCAAGGAGATGCTTATAGAAGTCATCTAACATGTCAGCCAATCATGGATGATACCTTAAGAACCTTGATCACCATCAACAACTCATCCGGATTGAGGTTTGATACTCTGCCAAACTAGACCCCAATACTTAGATGCTCATATCTTTTCACTCTTACATCACCGGAGGCTCAATCCCTGGAATCTATCAGTTAATTTATTCCTCTTGACTTCCCCATGTCCACACTTTATAAAGATACTTTCTCTAAGAGATCCGGACCTGACTATCGGACCTTGCTGCATGCTTTGTTCTTGCTTACCAAACCACAACACTTCTTCAATTTGACTTCCGGTATAGGCACACCATGTTCTGCAGATGGGTGGGATGAAATTTGTTGCCATCAATGACAATACTCATGAATCCATATAGTGTCTCTTGCCAACAATCTCCCCCTTTGGCATTGATGGCAACACTTAGTGAAAAATGACTAAGTGTCACACTATACTCCCCCTTGGCTAATGCTCTGTTCTTATGTACATTTTCCGGAGCTCCCCCTTAGCTGGACTCCTCATTTTTCACTGCTCCTCACTCCCCCTTTGACATCAATGGCAAAGGGTGTGATCCGCACACCAAAATTTCCAAAAACAATCTATACTTAGCTGCATATATATACATGTTTTCCCTACATATACTGAAATATATCTGAAAAAGTGGTCTTTAGCTGTACCACTTCTTTCGCCCAACTATTCTTCATCCTATCCAAAATTGAGATGTGACCACTCAACAAGAATGCAAAAGCTTCTGCCCTTTTTAGATCTGTCGAATCACTAGTCCGGGCTATAGTCTGAGCATCACTTAGGGCCTCATGCATGGCCTCTAACTTAGGGATAATAATCCCTCTTAGTTCACTTAGCCTACCTATTTTTATTTTCTTCTCCTTCTCAAGCTTCTTTATTTTATTTATAGTTGCAAGAGTTTGGCACTCTTAATTTATTATGGAAGAGGAGAGAGGGTCAAAACTTTGAGATAAACTTGCCAGTTTATCCTCTTGCTCTTTTACTTTCTTCTCAATTTCCTTTGTTACTTTAGTCCAGGATAAACAAAATTTATATATATCTCCGCCATATTTAAGAGCATTTTCTAAGCTCTTTATCCCAATGTCCATAACTCTCCTATCATTTGAAATTAGACCTTGTATTTCGGAGAATCTCTTACCTAAAAACTCTTTCCGAACCTTCTCCTCAGCTGCTTTCTCTAAAGAATCAAAATGTGTATTAACAGAATTTACAAGAGACTTTAGATTACTGGATGTGGATGCTATAGGATCCTTTTGGAAGGATGGCATGATCTTTTCCAGTACACCAGATGTAGTTTCTATGAGCTCACAGTCTTCCATGTGAGACTTCAACATTTTTTCTTTTGCCTTAGCTTGAGTGAAGGAAGCTAGTTTCATGGTTTGGACCGGAGAGAGGGAATCAAAATTGAATGGACCTTGAAGCAATTCTGGTTCATCAAATTCCATCATTTCTTTGGTCAAGAACTCTTTGACTACTTCTGCTGTGTCTCTTGCCGGAGACAAAATTTTCTCCTCTTCTGCAGCCTTACCACTATCATCTGTGGCCTTCTCTGTTGGAGTTTTCTCTCCTTCTGCAACCTTGCTACTATCATCTTCTTTCTCTTTTGCTTCTTGACTGATCTCTTGTACTCTTTTTTTTTCTTTGAATCCGGAGTCTGTAGGGGAAATCGGAGGAGAGATGTTTGCTTGATCATGGACCTCTTCTTCCAGAGCAGAGGAATCTAAATCCTTACCTTTTTGTTCACCTGTCTCCTTTACTTCTTCTACCACTATCTTAGTAGATTCTTCTTTGTCGTCCATGGCAGAGGGCTCATCACTTATGTCCTCTATGATGGGAATGTTGAACCTTTTGTAGGCATTTTGGAGGATTTCTTCAGTTTCTTTAGCTATTTTATCAGTTTCTCCAAGCATAAGCTAATTCATTCTAGCTTTGCTCCAGAACTCATCCTTGCAATCTTTGAAAATCATATTCATTTGTTTCTGAGTGATTGAGGGATAGAGCTGAATAGCTATTTGTTCCCTGATCTCAGGGTCCTTGGCCTTGGCATTGTTCTTCCTAATTTCTAGTTCTTTCTCTAGGCTCTTTGGAATTAAAGATATAATCTCAATGAATGCTTTATTATAAATGTTAAGGTACCTGACTGTGGCTTCTTGTAGGATCTTCTGATTAGCCTCACTGTAGTCGTCATAAAATTCAGTCATTAGTTTCAAGTTCCCATCTACAGTGATTAATTTGACTACATCATCAATGGACAGAGTGGGCCTTTCAACAAACTCTTCTGCCATCTCTCCCTTGTCTTCATCGGTAGAGGGTTCACCAAATACTTTCTTCTGTTTCCTCATTTTCCTTACCTCCTCATCTAATTCTGTCTCTTCTTCATCCTTTTGGCTTGTGTAAGACCTTGTTGCCTTTTCTTGGTTCTCTTCTCTCCTTTTCCGAATGATTTTGCTTCCGGTTTTGATGCCTTTGAGCTCTTTACAGTGGTGGGTGCAGAGGTCTTAGAGGATCTAGTTTAGGAGGGGACTTCCACCGGAGTACCTTCTTTTTCTGCTTTTTCTTTTTCTTTCTCTGCCCTTTCTCTCTTCTCTCTATTTGCATCAAGTGCTTCTTTTAAAATTCCATGCCTCTTGGCAAACTCTTCTACTTCCCTCCTCACTTTTCTTTTTATTTCTGGTTGTCTTAAATCCACATGGATCTTCACACTTAATTCTTCAAAGGTTCCAAACCTTTCTACCTTGGGATCCTTGGGCTGACTTAGCATGGGCTGAACATGCAGCTCCATAATTTTCTCATCCACTTCATACCCCATAGGCATGATCCACACTGTTCTTGGCTCCACTGCCTCCATTAGGCATTGATCAGTTTCTACCATAAAACATATTTATCTTTATATTTTTCAACTAAAGATTGGGGGATTCTCTCTCTTGCTTGCATCATGCTTTGAAAATTCTTGAAATAGCCCCAGAGAGCTGTATTCTATGCCTTGGCATCACCAAGCCCATGTATATAATCTCTGATTTGAATGGCTACTGGTCTATCATTCTGCCATACCCAGCCACTGGATTCAGGAAGCTCATTCATGTAATAAAAGAATAGGTAGAGTATCCAACCACCGTATTTGAAAGAGTTCTTCTTATCCTTCTTTATCTTCAGAAGATTCTCCAAGAGTTGGTTTAGAAGGAGCTCACAAAGATCATAGTCTGCATTCTTCCTCAACATTTCATAAGTAGTATATATAGCAGTTCTAGATACTGAATTCTCCTTGCTGGAGTGATATATCTTATATCCAATAATCATTGATGCAAACTTGATATCCGGATCTGTGATATCCTCAATAGTCATTGCTCTTTTATCAAACTTCGATCTGGTAGCCTCACTGACAATTTGGTTTTTGACAGATTTGAGTGTAAGCATTCCACCAATTGAGTGTAATCTGGTTATTGCCCTAATGGCATCCTTAGTGATCTTAAACATCCTGCTCAACCACATGAAGCTGTCATGCATTCTGGTCAAGATATACCAGACCCATTCATCTTCCAGAAAACAGGGGAAATGAATGCATTGTGTAAAATGTTTGTCCCGGATAGCTTTATACTAGGTTTTGAGTTCGAATGAGTCATCTATCAAATGCTTGTGACAGATATCAACTAGCTTAGATTCCCCAAATTCTTCAATACTTGCATGAATATATGCCCTAACATCTTCTACATGTAGAACCCCATGCAAAATGCTTGAAAAGGCGCCTAGGGGATCAACTTCTAGGGATTTATATGGATGCTTCTTAAATTTAGGGTGTGGCCTATTAGAAATCTTCACCACATTCAGAGTAGCCATCTTTCAAAGATTTGCAGAGAGATATTTAAGAATGGAAAATACCTTTCACACTTCTAGGTTTTACAGAGTGAGCTGGATCGATTGCTTGATGAATCAACTTCTACAGATGATCTTTGATGGGCTTGAGGAAATTTGTTGCAGAGCTCCTTTTCGCTTCTTCTTGAATACAGAATGAACAAATGTTTAATAAGAAAAACCCTTATATTTCTTCGTAAACCCTAATACCAATTTGCAATAAATGCTCAACTTAAGTCATTCCGGTTTGCCTTGTTTTCCTTATTTGGATGACTTGATGAACCGAAACGATCTTGTTCTAAAAATCTTGCAGATCTTCCATATCTTAACCACAGTTTATTTAGATGTTTCTCTGAGAATCCTTTAATCCACAACTCTCCTTGTGCCAATTCCGGCACCAATTAACTGGCTAGGGGAAAAATATTTTTCCTTGTGTCTCCCCCTGAGCCAAAGCTCCTTTTTTAATTTCTGGAAGGAATATCAACACTAGATTCTAGTACGGATCCATCCTCTACATTTTCTGTACTTCTCTTCACCCAAATTTTGTTCATCTCACTTTTAACTTCATCCACATTTACTTTTCCTTTTCCTTTGTCTTGATTCTGATTATGATGCACCTGACGCCTTTTGTCCTGGTTCTTGCTTCTACAGAATTTGGCAATATGACCGGATCTATTGCAATTGTGGCAAATGACATTTCTTTGCATATTTGAATGAAATCCTCTTGATCTGCATTAATTAGCCATATGTCCCATTCTATTGCATGCAAAGCATCTACCATTGAATGAATTGTTCATTTGCATATTTCTACATTCATGAGATTTGTGACCATACCTTTTACAGTTGAAACACTATTCGGAGAAGGATGTATTAGTCTAATTTATTCTCTTTCTGCACTAATTAGCTTTATGACCAAAGTTATTGCAATTGTGGCAGTATTCATTGAAGGATGGATATCTTTGAGCATTAGGTTGCCTTACCGGAGGTCTTCTAGGCCTATTCCTTGGATTTTCTAATCCAAAATTCTTCTAACCAGATCCAGAGATTTCACCTTTCTCATATCCCAAGCCATGCTTGTCATCTACCCTCTTTTGGCTTTCAAGAAGAACTTCAAGTTGAGCAGAACTTATCTTGAATTTCTCTTTGTATTCATTTGTTGTTTGAAGATCCTTTTTAAGAGTGTCAATTTGATCCTCAAGTTTTTCTTCATTATCTCTAGCATCTTCAAGATCATATTCTAGATGCTTGATTATTCTATCCATTTTGTGGCAGTCTTCTGACTTCTCCTTGAGGGATTGTCTTAGATCATCTTTAGTTTTTCTTTTCTCTTCAATTTCTTGGGTGAATTTCATAACTCCTGATTCCATTTCATGTCTTACCATAATGACCTCTTTTGATAACTTTTCACATAACTTGGTTTTCTCCTTCAGATCTTCATTTGTACCATTGTCTTCACTTTGACTTACCAATTGCTGAAGTAGATCTTTTCTCTTTTTCATAGAGATACTCAGTTTCCCTTTTAGTTCATTTATGAAATCATCAGCCTGTTTGAGTCTTTCCATCAATTCACTGACTTTAGAGTTTGATTGTTCAAGATCATCTAGGGTAGACTGAAGTTGCTCCCTCATACCATACACATCCATTTTAGTTCCCAGATCTTCCTCAAGCTATTAGGCTCCTTTTGGAGGAACTTAGCTCTAATACCAATTGTTGATAACTGAGAGGGGCGTGATTCAGTTATCTTAATTATTTCAGCTTTCTAAACTTTCTTAACAATTAATGCAGCATCAATTCAATTAAGAAAACATAACCATGAAATGGAAATACACATGACACAATATTTTTGACATGGAAACCCTGTTAAGGGAGAAAACCATAGGGTGATTAACCCAAGATTGTATTCTCTGTTAGAAGAATAGAAATACAAAATGGCACTTGCCAATTGGGGCTTACTGCCCGAGCACACTGCTCACAAGAGGCTCACTGCCTACAAGAGACTCACTGTCTACAAGTTGTAAGAAGAATAACAAGATCCTTGAACTGATGAAAAGCATCCACATATGCTGAGGTTCAGTTCCGGTTAGGCTAAATACAATGATCTGTTGCACTTCATCCTTCCTCTTCTTTGGTGCTATTGACCTGTCACATACCGAACCTGTCTTACTGCTTTCACACTGTTCTTCTACTTTTCTTCACACACCACAACACACAACACACAACTCATAACTTCATACCGAAATCAATCTGGTATATATATATCTGCACCAAGGATTTTATCCACTTTCTAGTCGGCATCCAGAATAGTCAATATTTATCTAAATTCTAATTTGTCGGCTGAATACTTACTTATCAAGTGATGCGTATCAAGGAGATACTTATAGAAGTCATCTAACATGTTGGCCAATCATGGATGATACCTTAAGAACCTTGATCACCATCAACAACTCATCTAGATTGAGGTCTCATACTCTGTCGGTCAGTTCTTCCTCTGTCAACTTTGCCAAACCGGACCCCAATACTTAGATGCTCATATCTCTTCACTCTTACATCACCGGAGGCTCAATCCCTGTAATCTATTAGTTAATGTATTCCTCTTGACTTCCCCAAGTCCGCACTTTACAAAGATACTTTCTCTAAGAGATACGGACCTGACTGTCAGACTTTGTTGCATGCTCTGTTCTTGCTTACTGGACCACAACACTTCTTCAATTTGACTTCTGGTATAGGCACACCATGTTCTGCGGATGGGTGGGATGAACTTTGTTGCCATCAATGACAATACTCATAAAGTCATATAGTGTCTCTTGCCAACAATATCAAAAAAAATTCCACGCTTCCCTAGAACCCCCCTAGCACGTGTAAGCGTGCTCGGTGGCGTTACGCTTAAGGCGTAAAAAATATAGTGGAATGCAGATTAATGTGTTCACGTGCACATACCAATCACAATGAAGGCCAACTAGGGGGTCAACGCGACACGGTTAACATCGCCAATAGGGTTAGGATCAACGATCAAAAACCCTAAGTTAACCTATGTGAATGAAGGGATTTTGACATAAGTCAAAATCAATAGTCAAAAGTCAAATGCATGAGAGGATGATAAAATACAAAATTCAAATGATGATACTTGGCAAACAAAATTATAATCCCAAACAGGGTTAAACTTCACTAACCTAGCTAAACCTTAAATTCTAAAAAACTCCGGTAGCATAACGCCTCACGGGCGTGAGAAGGGTTTATTGTACTAAAACTAATTTTGATCAAAAGGTTTAATGAATTGGTTTATATTACCTACATCTCACTAATTGAAATGGTAGATCAGATGATTAAGTTAATTGATCATTTTTCAACAAAGTCTGATCAATTTGTTTTCCTTCACGTTTTCTATAATTTAAAACTTTTTCAACAAAGCTCGATCAATTTGTTCTCCTTCACGTTTTCAATAATTTAAATTATTTTTCAACAAAGCTTGATCAATTTGTTCTTCACATTTTCAATCAATCAGAGTTATCTCTCCATCATTTATATTATTCCTAATTTCTTGGTAAATCAGATCTCGAAATACAGGTTTCACTAACTTTGTTTAAATGGTTTATTAGGTTTCCGTGTCGGGTTTAAAACCACATTTAATTTAAATTCGTTAATTAAATTGGCCCAAAAGGATTAAAAAGAATATTAGATTTTGGTTAATAACATGTGGTTTAAATCGTCCTCATAGAGTTAGATTTCCTAACCCGATTGTTTTAAATAACTACCTCTCAATATTTTAATTGTATAAAATTTAATTGATACAAATAAATCCTTTTCTCCCGACAATTTAAATTAAACATCAATAAATTATAAATCCATCTAATCGTGATTAAATCAATTTATTTATATCCACTAACAAATAAAAATAATAATATTTTAAAAAGAATAAAGTTATACCATTTAATTAATTATCTCAAAATCCCTATATAATTTCCAAACTTAAAACAATGAACAAAAAAATAATAAGAGGGGAATTTAAATTTTAAATTGGATTTTATTTCCACCTTGCCCTAATTTCTTCCAACAATAAAATATAATTTTCTTTATGGCAAAAACCCTAACCCTATTTTTGAAACTCATGCTTTTTCTCCTCTTTGTTTTCACTTTTATCTTTCTTTCTCTTTCTCTCTCATTTTGTCTTGGTTTTATTTTTGGGTTGCAGGTTTAATGCCCACATATAAAATGCATATGATGGCATTTAGAAATATATATATATATATATATATATATATATATATATATATATATTCATTTTAATGTGTATATTGAAATGCTCCTGTCTTTTCTTTTTTTTTTAAATAAATATATATATATATATATATATTTTTACAATCTAAAAACCCTAAGCTTTTTGACAGCCAAGGAGGAGGGACTGTGGAGGGGAGCTGCTAGGGCAGCGACGGCAAGTTGAGGAGGGCGGCCGCAGTGGTGTAGCAGAGGGCGGCAGTAGAGAATAGTCTGGAGGTGGGCCACTGAGTGGTGAAGGACGGCGAAGATTGAGGTAAGCAACAAATGCTACGAAGGTGGAGGCCGCGGGGTGTCCACGAAGGTGGAGTCCACGGGAGTTTGTGTAACGGGGAGTGTGGGGAGGGGGGCAGAGCCCCCACCCACATTCCACACAGTGGGGTGTGGGTGGGGGCTCCATCCCCCTCCCCACACCCTTGATAATAACAGCGACAGTGGGGGGGTTCGAACCCCCCCACCACTATATGCATTTTTCATTGCTAAAAAAAACTACGAACTATTCTTTTTTCTTTTTAAACACAGTCTATTCACTGTGTTTTATTTACATAGCAATCAATTCTTTTCTTAAATGAGTTTCATATATATATACAATTATATAAATAGTGTAGTTTCAATTTTGAGAATGATAAAATTAGTTTATTCTTCTGAAAACATATAGAAATACATTCATTTTATATATATATATATATATATAATCACATTTTCTAATTATTCCTTCTATTCACTTACTAATTTTTTTTTTAAAACAATAAGCAAGATACATATATATATTTTCTTTTATCAATTTTTCTATAAGGCAAGAACTCATTTTCCTCCTTTTCTTTTAACAAAATATATTCATTGCAATATTAATAATCACATTTCTAAAGGAAGGAAATAAATACAATTTAGTAAATTCTTCCAATACTTAACATCATCTAATTTTCTCTTTTTCACAATAACAATATACAAATTTCATGTTTGTCACAAAATGAAAACCACAACTTTACTAATTGATATTTTAATATAACATACAAATGCAATAGCTTTAAAAATAAATTTTCTTCCTTCCTCATTTGAATAATAAGCATTAAAACCAACAATCTTAAGTTTCTAATTCATATGAAAGTAGCTTTCACACACAAATAAAAAGAAAATACATTTTTACAACAAGAGAGAGAACAATGCTCTTCTCTTTGACAACTAACAAAATATGCAAGCCCCTAAATAGGCCAAACTCTCTCTCAAGAGTAAAGGAAAGAAAATATCAACTCCAAGAACAAGGTGTTTTCTCCAACTTCACAACTTAACTCCAATGAACCTGCATATCAGAACAAGGGGAAAGAAAACCACACATCTTGCTCTCCTCCCTACCATAGACCCGCAAGAGGGTCACCCCTAAGCTAGGGAGGTCATCCACACACTTGGGAACTCATTCCACTTCACAACAAGGCATTCAACAAACAAACACAATTTTACACCCATAGATAACACAACACAAGAACTCAACCAGGATGAGTTCAAAGGGGTAGGGGAGTGGACACACTCGACTCAAGAGTGCCACTCCTACAAATATCCCAAAACAAATACCTCATAAGGCCTCTAGCCAACACATTTAAACACAATTTCTACAAAGCTTCCATTTTGGCTCTTAAGCCATTTCACATATTGCTCAAAAATCTCATATATTGCCCTCAAGGCATACAACACCACAAAAACAAGGTAATGACCCCGAGGAGGGTCACTCATCCCCTACCCCACACTTGTTGAGCATCTTCTCCCAAGTGGGAGAGGCTCTTACAACACCCTACAAATTTTCCCCACAATAACAATAAAAACTCAAGAAAATAGATCTCACACATAGCATCATGCAAGCAAACACAAAAAAATACAAAGGGAAGGTCTTAGCCTTGAAGCCAACCTTTAAAAGCCCAATTATGGTAGATGGTTGATGTAGAGATTCTCCAAATCCTCCTCCAACATAAGCCACAAAGCTCTCTCTAACTTTTTCCCCAAAGTAAATTCCAAACAAGCAAATTATCCAAAAATTCAACAACTCATAACCTTCTCCAAGTGGGATTAAAATAAGCTCAACCCATGAGCTTTGAGGAATGGGAAGGTGACACTTGTCACCTCCTCACTCTTCCTCCCCACTACAAGAAAGACCCATGGGATGGGTGATGACACATGTCACTCACCCATCCCCAAGTCTCCCTCACCCCTCCACTTGTCCTCTCTCAAACATGTGGGAGAGAAAAGTGGAGCTTAAGAGGGAATGGGTGACACATGTGTCCCATTCTTTTCCTCCCAAGAGGGACCACACAACTCCAAGGTACTCTCACCAATTGTGAGAGAGACTTGGAGTAAAGTTCTCCTTAATTGGGGGGTCTTGGAGACATCTCCAACCTTGGGAAGTGGAAGGGATGGGGTTGAGTGTTGGACCCACTCATCCTCTCCCTCCCATGCCTCCAATTTCGTCACTTAACTTCAGGGTGAAGTTAAGGTGACCAAATGGAGGTTTACCAATGGTTACCCAAGTCAAAAAGGTCCCTAGACCCAAGGGGTACAACCTAGGGTCAAGTTTATCTCATTTTGAGCACCTAGGGTTAAGTTAAAGCACATGAAAAGGGGTCCCAAAATTTAAAATTTAAAAAATGAACTTCAAAGACAAAATTCTTACAACACCAATTAGAATTCAAATTAAAAGAGGGATAGACTTAGCCTGATTAACAACATAGAATCAACATTACAGAATTTCATCATATACAGAGTTGATCTTAGTTCCTCGTGGAACTAGATCGGCTTCACAAGGGATAACAACATTGTGTGTGGGATGATCTCCAATTTCTGTGGCTTGTTAGAAATACCTGCGCACTCAATTGCAAAGTTAACTTCACATATATATAATAGCCAAAGCAAATTAAAACTTACACTTGCATAAAATATCACAAGTTCACATAAGCATTAAGGAAGTCACATTACAATTAGATTCTAAATTCTGCATTTCAAACATCCATTCCCAAGATTAAATCACAAAACTAATTTCTATCTAACATCACCCAATTAGTTTTCCCATAACATCATAATATAAAACATCTATCTAACATCATCATTCAAGCAATATCTAGGTTTAACACATCGTAAACATACTAAGCATAACAATCCACATACATCATAAAGTCTAATATTCTAGAAATTCGGGATCAACAGTCCCACAATACTAAATGTATCAGCAACAGTAAAATAAATAGTCAAATGTACGGGAATGAAAAAGGTAGGCCTCACATCCTCCCCCCTAAGACTGTACTTCCTCCTAGAAGTTGTCAAAGAGGTGAGGATAAAGAGCCCTCAATCTCGCTGCATCCTCCCATGTCGCTGTGACCTCGTCGTACATGTCCCACTGGACCCTAACCTGGTCCAGCTCTCGACCTCAAAGGCCCAGCATCTGACGAGCCAATATGCGAATTGGCTCCAAACCTAGCTGACCGTCTGCCTCTACTTGAAGAGCACTCCAATCCAATACGTGAGCTAAGTCAAATATGTAACGTCATAAAAATGAAACATAAAAGACATCATGGATACGTGACAGGCTAGGCGGCAAGGCTAGACGATAGGCTACAGGTCCTATCCGCTCCAAGATCTCAAAAGGTCCTACAAACCGTGGTGTGAGCTTAGAGCCCTTTCCATAACGGATTGGACTCTTGTGTGGTTGCACTCTAAGGAATACCCTATCACCCACTGAGATGCTTCGATCAGTTCTCTTAGCATCAGCATACTTCTTCTGTCTATCCTGCACCTCCTAAAGTCTTTGCCTAATCAGTGTGACCTGCTGCTCCATATCCTGAATTATCTCTAGACCAATGGCAACCCTATCCTCTATTTGATCCCAACTCAATGGTGTCTTGCATGGTCTATCGTATAAAGCTTGAAAAGGAGGCATCTCCAATGAGCTGTGATACCCATTATTGTAGGAAAACTCAACCAGATACAGATACTCCTCCCATCTAGACTAATGGTCCATAACATACATATGAAGCATTTCCTCCAACACCTGATTAACTCTCTCTGTCTATCCATCAGTCTCAGGATGGTAAACTGAACTGAAGTTGAGCTGTGTGCCCAACACCTACTGTAAGGCTCTCCAAAAAGCTGAAGTGAATACTAAGTCTCTGTCAGAAATGATACGGAGAGGTACCTCATGTAATCTAACAATCTAATCCAAGAACACTCTCGCCACAGATGGTGCATTGTACATCATGCGTACATGTGAGAAATACGCCACCTTGGTCAACTTGTCAACCGTCACCTTGATGGCATCATGGCAGCGTGATGACATAGGAAGACCAACAATAAAATCCATGGAAATGGTGTCCCATTTCCACTCAGGTATCTCATGAGGGTACAACAGTCCTGCTGCTGATGCTCGGCCTTGACCCTCGGCACTCAAGGCAATGAGCAACATATTCTGCAATGTCTCATCTCATACCTGCCCAGTGGTATAGCTATCACAAGTTGACATGCATCTTCTTCACCCCTGGGCGTACTGCATAAGGTGCTCTATGAGCCTCTAAAAGAATCACTACACAAAGATCTCCCTCACGGGGTACATAGATGCGCTGACGATGTCTAACAAAACCATCTGACTCAAGGGAATATCCTGCGAATCTACCCTTAAGGGCCCTCTGTTTCTAGATCTCTTGCTGCACCTCAAGAAACCACTCATCCTCAGGCATATGCTGTAAGATACGCTCTCTCAAGTCCACACTCAATGTCAAGGTCAGGATCTCGTGGTGCCTCTGATTCACGGCATCGGCAACCATGTTCTCCTTCCCTTTGATGTAGTGGACATCAAAGTCGTACTTGCATAAAAACTCTATCCAACGCCATTGGTGGGCGTTCAAATTTGGCTATGTGAATATGTACTGCAAGCTGTGGTGATCTGAATGGAGCTCAAAGTGATGACCTAAAAGAAAGTGTCTCCAACGAACAAGAGCATGTACTACTAGTGCGAGCTCTAAATTGTGAGTAGGGTAGTTCAGTTCATGTGTCTTGAGCTTACACGACTCATATGCAATCACCCTACCAACCTGCATGAGCACGGCTCCCAAACCCTCAAGTGATGCATCTATGCAAACAACAAAATCCTCTACAAGATTTGGAACCGCTAAGATGGGAGCACTAATAAGACGCTCCTTGAGGACCCCAAAGGCCCTCTCGCACTGCTCGGTCCAAGTGAAACTTTTCCCTTTCCGCTGAAGGGAAGTGATGGGATGCGCTATCTTGGAAAAGCCCTCTACGAATCTACGGTAATAACTGGCTAATCCCATGAAACTCCTGACCTCTGTCACATTGGTGGGTGCTGGCCAATCCAGGATAGCTCTGATCTTGAATGGATCTACGGAGATGCCATCGCTTGATAGAATGTGCCCCAAATACTGTACCTCTGTTCTGAAGAAGGCACACTTTGCCAAGTTGCCATAAAGCTACTGGTCTCGTAAGTACTGCAAAACCTGACGCAGATGATCCACATGCTCCTCCTCGGTCCGCGAATAGATCAAAATATCGTCGAGAAAAATGATCACGAACTGATCCAAGTAAGTGCGGAACACCCCATTCATGAGACTCATGAACACTATAGGGGCGTTCGTCAAACCGAAGGGTACCACTATGAACTCATAATGGCCATATCTGGTTCGAAAAGTAGTCTTATGAATATCTACCTCTGTGATGCGCAATTGGTGATACCTAGATTTCAAATCAATTTTTGAGAACACTCTGGTTCCCTGCATCTGGTAAAAAAGGTCATCAATCCTAGGCAGAGGATAATGGTTCTTCATTGTCACCTTATTCAACTGCCTATAGTCCATGCATAATTGAAGAGACCCATCCTTCTTATTCATGAAGATAACCGGTGCGCCCCATGGTGAAATGCTAGGTCAGATGTGCCCCTTCTCAAGTAACTCCTCTAACTATAGTTTGAGCTCTATAAGCTCATGTGTAGTCATCTTGTAGGGTGCACAAGACACTGGCTCTGTACCTGGCACTAGATCGATGTGAAAATCTACCTCTCTGCGTGGAGGCATACCTGGTAATTCTAGTGGAAACACATCGGCAAACTCTCTCAGGATAGGGTGATCATCCAATGAAGCCTCAGGCTCATCCTCTGATCTGTCACTGATCGTGATAGCGAACATATGGCACCCCTTCTGCATGTAGCACTTAAGCTGCTGCACGGATATCATATGAACTGTTGTGGGCTTCTGAATGCCCACTATCTCAACCGGTGCACCATGATCATTTAAGTAGCTAATAGTCCTTCGGCGATAATCTAGTTTATCTCTATGAGCTACAAGCCAATCCATTCCCAAAACTACACCATAGGATCCTAATGGCATAACTCTAAGGTCACATGATGTAGTGAAGGAAACCAAGGAGATCTCACAATCCCGAACCAAGGTATCTACTGACATCCTAGCCCTAGAGGCCAACTCAACCTCCCACCTAATGTCCTGCCTAGAAGCCACCAGCCTGTAACATTCCACTAACGATGTAGACAGAAAAGAATCGGTAGCTCCAAAGTCAAAAAGAATAGAGATGGGGGCATCCCCGATTATACCTGATGTCTCAATCACGGATACCTGATAGTTGGCCTAGCGGTTATCAACCACTACAAACATGCGGTGGGACTTGCCCACATCTCCTACAGTCTACTCTGACCCTCCTGAACGGGGCTGTCCCCCTGCTATGAAACCCTGTGGACACTCTCAGGCCAAATACCCTACCCCACCATATACATAACATGGGCCCCTAGCTTGTAACTACCCTGACTGAGTCCTACCCGACTGCTACTATCCAGTCCATCCTATGGACCCCTGTGAACCTCTATATGACTGATGTGACCTCGCGGGTCTCGCAGATGATCCCTGCTACCTCTGATCCCTATGTGGGCCCTGCTGCTGCCAACCATGATTCTATCCTCCCTGAGCCCTCTGCTAATGTTGTTGTTGCTACTGTGGAGGCCTAGGAGGCAAAGATGGAGAATTAAATCCTCCTCTTTGTGGTGTTGATTGTGGTCTATGAAAGTTTTGTTGCTGCTGGTGATTACGGTCCTGAAACTATGGGCATGAATTCTACCCTCGTCTCTAAATCTCCTCTGTAATATAAGCCTTCTCGGCAGCCTCACTCATAGTCTAGGGGTCTACCATATGCACTGGTCCTGCTATCCCATGATTTAATCCTTTGATGAATTTGTGCACTAGGAGTTTCTCATCGTGGAGATACTCTGTGTAACGTGAAAGCTCAATAAATCGACTCTCATACTGTGCAACCGTGAGTCCTCTCTGCTGTAAGTCATGGAACTCATCTATCTGGCACTATCTATAATGGTCTGACAAGTAATGCGCATTAAAGTGCTCTATGAAAGTGTCCCATGTGAGTGTGTCTAATGATAACCGGTGCTTGCGCTCATTAGTGCGCCACCAAGTAGTTGTTGCATACCTCAGGAGGTGTACTGCCACGCGTGCTTTCATGTTGCTCCCATAAGGTCGCAACGCGAAGCATCTATCTAAACTGATGAGCCAAGCCTCAGCCTCGACTCCCTCTGTAGCTCCTACGAAGGTAGGTGGATTAAGCCTAAGTAGGTCTCTGATGGGATTTCCTCTGTCTCTAAGTCCTATATCCAGCTCATCCATACCATACTCATAAGGTCCATGATGTACCTGCTCTACCCTCACAGTCTCATCTCGTCTCGTATGTTGTGGAGGACTCCTACTCCATGCTCTGTAAGCTGACCCTACCTCCTCCACTGTAGTATTAGGTATATCTACTAAAGGCTCCATACGTGGTACCTCTCATGGATCGACGCGAGGCTCCACACGTGGTTCATCTCACGACTCAGCACGCGGCTCCTCACGTGGCTCCTCTCACTGATCATCGTGAGGCTCATCACATGGCACTGGTATAACTGGCAGTAGCCTCTCTAACATGGCATGTAATGTCTGTAAAATCTAAGGTCCTATATCAAGTACTGGTGGTGCCTATGATACTGGCAGATTTGCTAAGGCTACTAGTAACTATCCCTCTGTAGAGGAATCACTGTGCACCTCAATGGATGCAGTGTTACGCAATTGCGCTCGCTGAATACATCGGGGAGGCATCCTACAAAACAAGGTAGGTACTAATTAATCAAAGTTGCAGAATAAGTAACGTGCCCAAATACGCCCAGTGTTTAAACTTGGGCTCTGATACCAAATGTCATGCCCACACTTCCCATGTGGTCACAACATGCATCACACGTGTCATGTCCACATTTGTCATGTGGTCATGACACGAAATATTAAAAAAACTTCCACGCTTCCCTAGAAACCCCCTTGTATGCATAAGCATGCTCGGTGGCATTACGCTTAAGGCATAAAAAATACAGTTGAATGTGGGTTAATGCGTTCACGTGCACATACCAATCGCAATGAAGGCCAACTAGGGGGTCAACGTGACACGGTTAACGTCGCCAATAGGGTTAGGATCAACGATCAAAAACCCTAAGTTAACCTATGTGAATAAAGGGATTTTGACGTAAGTCAAAATCAATAGTCAAAAGTCAAATGCATGAGAGGATGATAAAATACAAAATTCAAATGATGATACTTGGCAAACAAAATTATAATCCCAAACAGGGTTAAACTTCACTAACCTAGCTAAACTTTAAATTCGGAAAAAATCCAGCAGCATAACGCCTCACGGGCGTGAGTAGGGTTTATTGTACTAAAATTAATTTTGATCAAAAGGTTTATTGAATTGGTTTATATTACCTACATCTCACTAGTTGAAATGGTAGATCAGATGATTAAGTTAATTGATCATTTTTCAACAAAGTCCTATCAATCTGTTCTCCTTCACGTTTTCTATAATTTAAAACTTTTTCAACAAAGCTCGATCAATATGTTCTCCTTCACGTTTTCAATAATTTAAATTATTTTCAACAAAGCTCAATCAATTTGTTCTTCTTCACGTTTTTGATCAATCAAAGTTATCTCTGCATCATTTACATTATTCCTAATTTCTTGGTAGATTAGATCTTAGAATACAGGTTTCACTAACTTCGTTTAAATGGTTTACTAGGTTTCCGTGTCAGGTTTAAAACCACATTTAATTTAACTTCGTTAATTAAATTGGCCCAAAAGGATTAAAAAGAATATTAAATTTTGGTTACTAACGCGTGGTTTAAATCGTCCTCATAGAATTAGATTTCCTAACCTGATTGTTTTAAATAACTACCTCTCAATATTTTAATTGTATAAAATTTAATTGATACAAATAAATCTTTTTCTCCTAAAAATTTAAATTAAACATCAATAAATTATAAATCCATCTAATCGTGATTAAATCAATTTATTTACATCCACTAACAAATAAAAATAATAATATTTTAAAAAGAATAAAGTTATACCATTTAATTAATTATCTCAAAATCCCTATATAATTTTCAAACTTAAAACAATGAACAAAAAAATAATAAGAGGGGAATTTAAATTTTAAATTGGATTTTATTTCCACCTTGCCCTAATTTCTTCCAACAATAAAATATAATTTTCTTTATGGCAAAAACCCTAACCCTATTTTTGAAACTCATTCTTTTTCTCCTCTTTGTTTTCACTTTTATCTTTCTTTCTCTTTCTCTCTCTCATTTTATCTTGGTTTTATTTTTGGGTTGTAGGTTTAATGCCCACATATGAAATGCATATGATGGCATTTAGAAATATATATATATATATATATATATATATATTCATTTTAATGTGTATATTGAAATGCTCCTTTCTTTTCTTTTTTTTTTTAAATAAATATATTTTTTTGTCTATAATCTAAAAACCCTAAGCTTTTTGACAGCCAAGGAGGAGGGACTGTGGAAGGGAGCTGCTAGGGCAGTGACGGCGGTGGCGGTGAGTTGAGGAGGGCGGCCGCAGTGGTGTAGCGGAGGGCGGCGGTAGAGAATAGTCTAGAGGTGGGACCACAGAGTGGTGAAGGACGGCGAAGACTGAGGTAAGCAACAGACGTTGCAAAGGTGGAGGTTGCGGGGTGTTTGCGAAGGTGGAGGCTGTGGGAGTTTGTGTAACGGGGAGTGTGGGGGGCCCCCACCCCCCACACCCTTGATAATAACAGCGACGGTGGGGGGGTTCAAACCCCCCCACCACTGTATGCATTTTTCATTGCTAAAAAAAAACTACGAACTGTTCTTTTTTCTTTTTAAACACAGTCTACTCACTGTGTTTTATTTACATAGCAATCAATTCTTTTCTTAAATGAGTTATATATATATATATATATATATATATATATATATATATATATGCAATTGTATAAATAGTGTAGTTTCAATTTTTTTTGACAATGATAAAATCAGTTTATTCTTCTAAAAACTTATAGAAATACATTCATTTAATATATGTATATAATTATATATATAAATATATATATATATATATATATTTTGCATATATATATATATGTATAATCACATTTTCTAATTATTCCTTCTATTCACTTACTAATTTTTTTTTTAAAACAATAAGCAAGATACATATATATATTTTCTTTTATCAATTTTTCTATAAGGCAAGAACTCATTTTCCTCCTTTTCTTTTAACAAAATATATTCATTGCAATATTAATAATCACATTTTTAAAGGAAGAAAATAAATACAATTTAGTAAATTCTTCCAATACTTAACATCATCTAATTTTCTCTTTTTCACAATAACAATATACAAATTTCATGTTTGTCACAAAATAAAAACCACAACTTTATTAATTGATATTTTAATATAACATACAAATTCAATAGCTTTAAAAATAAATTTTCTTCCTTCCTCATTTGAATAATAAGCATTAAAACCAACAATTTTAAGTTTCTAATTCATATGAAAGTATCTTTCACACATAAATAAAAAGAAAATACATTTTTACAACAAGAGAGAGAACAATGCTCTTCTCTTTGACAACTAACAAAATATGCAAGCCCTTAAATAGGCCAAACTCTCTCTCAAGAGTAAAGGAAAATAAAATATCAACTCCAAGAACAAGGTGTTTTCTCCAACTTCACAACTTAGCTCTAATGAACCTGCATATCAGAACAAGGGGAAAGAAAACCACACATCTTACTCTCCTCCCTACCATAGACCTGCAAGAGGGTCACCCCTGAGCTAGGGAGGTCATCCACACACTTGGGAACTCATTCCACTTTACAACAAGGCATTCAACAAACAAACACAATTTTACACCCATAGATAACACAACACAAGAACTCAACTAGGATGAGTTCAAAGGGGTAGGGGAGTGGACACACTCTACTCAAGAGTGCCACTCCTACAAATATCCCAAAACAAATACCTCATAAGGCCTCTAGCCAACACATTTAAACACAATTTCCACAAAGCTTCCATTTTGGCTCTCAAGCCATTTCACATATTGCTCAAAAATCTCATATATTGCCCTCAAGGCATACAACACCACAAAAACAAGGTAATGACCTCGAGGAGGTTCACTCCTCCCGTACCCCACACTTATTGAGCATCTTCTCCCAAGTGGGAGAGGCTCTTACAACACCCTACAAATTTTCCCCACAATAACAATAAAAACTCAAGAAAATAGATCTCACACATAGCATTATGCAAGCAAACAAAAAAAAAATACAAAGGGAAGGCCTTAGCCTTGAAGCCAACCTTTAAAAGCCCAATTATGGTAGATGGTTGATTTAAAGCTTCTCCAAATCCTCCTCCAACATAAGCCATAAAACTCTCTCTAACTTTTTCCCCAAAGTAAATTCCAAACAATCAAATTATCCAAAAATTCAACAACCCATAACCTTCTCCAAGTGGGATTAAAATAAGCTCAACCCATGAGCTTTGAGGAATGGGGAGGTGACACTTGTCACCTCCTCACTCTTCCTCCCCACTACAAGCAAGACCCATGGGATGGGTGATGACACATGTCACTCACCCATCCCCAAATCTCCCTCACCCCTCCACTTGTCCTCTCTCAAACATGTGGGAGAGAAAAGTGGAGTTTAAGAGGGAATCGGTGACACATGTGTCCCATTCCTTTCCTCCCAAGAGGTACTACACAACTCCAAGGTACTCTCACCAATTGTGAGAGAGACTTGGAGTAAATTCCTCCTCAATTGGGGGGTCTTGGAGACATCTCCAACCTTGGGAAGTGGAAGGGATGGGGTTGAGTGTTGGACCCACTCATCGTCTCCCTCCCATGCCTCCAATTTCGTCACTTAACTTCAGGGTGAAGTTAAGGTGACCAAATGGAGGTTTACCAAGAGTTACCCAAGTCAAAAAGGTCCCTAGACCCAAGGGGTACAACCTAGGGTCAAGTTTAGCTCATTTTGAGCACCTAGGGTTAAGTTAAAGCACATGAAAAGGGGTCCCAAAATTTAAAATTTTAAAAATGAAATTCAAAGACAAAATTCTTACAACACCAATTAGAATTCAAATTAAAAGAGGGGTAGACTTAGCCCGATTAACAACATGCAATCAACATTACGGAATTTCATCATACACAAAGTTGATCTTGGTTCCTCATGGAACTAGATCGGCTTCACAAGGGATAACAACATCATGTGTGGGATAATCTCCAATTTCTGTGGCTTGTTAGAAACACCTGCACACTCAATTGCAAAGTTAACTCCAAATATATATAATAGCCAAAGCAAATTAAAACATACACTCGCATAAAATATCACAAGTTCACATAAGCATTAAGGAAGTCACATTACAATTAGATTCTAAATTCTGCATTTCAAACATCCATTCCCAAGATTAAATCACAAAACTAATTTCTATCTAACATCACCCAATTAGTTTTCCTATAACATCATAATATAAAACATCTATCTAACATCATCAGTAAAGCAATAACCAGGTTTAACACATCGTAAACATACTAAGCATAACAATCCACATACATCATAAAGTCTAATATTTTGGAAATTCGGGATCAACAGTCCCACAAGACTAAATGTATCAGCAACAGTAAAGTAAATATTCAAATGTATGGGAATGAAAAAGGTAGGCCTCACATATGATGCAACGGGCCACAGACAATAACATTAGGTAAAGGGGGCCGGTCACTTCGTGACTTAATGTACTCAAGTTATAACTTAAGTGACTGGCAAGCTAGAATAGACAATGAACGAAAAATTAAGACAAAGTTAAGACTAACCATGAAACCTTAGGGTTTAAGAGAAAACAAGGGAAATCCTAAGAGGTTTGGAGGGTTTGTGCAATTTGGCCTACATACCAGAGAAGGAAAACACCAAAATTAGGATTCATTAGGCTATTTAGATAGGAGGGGAAAATAGGATAATAGTAACATGTTGTGAGGGAGTATGTAACTTTTTGTGTGGATCATTGTGATTGCTCTTGGTACTTCATGGTTTTGAGTGTTGATTAGTAGAATTGGTATGTCTTGATCTACTTTCATATTTGACATTACCCAAGTAGTGGGAGTTCCTAGCTATGTATGGTCTTTTTTGAGAGTTTTTATATAAGGAGCTTGTGATCGCGGTACATGGGTTGGATATGTTGATGACATGAGTTTAGTAATGTTGTTGATACCTAGGAGGTATGGATGGTTGGATGTATTAGCATATGTTGAGGTGCTATTTCCAATCACGTGGATTTTTTCCTTTGACAGTAGCTTGGAGCCTTTGTTATCACTTGGATTTGATCCTTGTGTTATTTTTGGTGCATCTTCACCTTGCCTTGTTCCTTTTCTTCCATAGGTGGCATGTTGGAGGGTGAGAGGAGTTCTTGCTTGAGATGGTGGTTACCTTAGTTTTATTACAGGTATCTTGATGGAGCATGAGAGCATGTTGGAGATTCATGTGATTTCATGTATGGCTATGATGATGTATTTCATTGGCTGACCCTTATGCAATGTATACATCAAGTGGGAGAATGTTGGGAAAAAGGTGTGTTGTACACCTTGCATAACATTGATTATTTTTATTAATGTAAAATAAATATTTATTTGTGGTGCATCTTAAATGATGTGTTTAGCCACATTAAATATTTATTTGGGGCCACTTGCAAAAGTTGTAACATTGGGAAATATTTATTGTGGGGTTGAACATTGGGAAATTATTTAATATTAGGAAAAAAAGAAAACTTAGTACCATTTATTAAATGTGGGGTCAATGGTTTTGTGTACTCATTGTTTTGAGTCACATGGTTTTAGCCCAATACCACAAGTTGTATTTGTGTGAGCTTAAGTCTATAAAAGCAAGCACATGGTTAGTGGTTTAGGTTGGCTTATTAGTTGTTTGGATTGTGTATCCAAGATTTAGCTTCTATTGTAGGTTGCATTTGTGAGGAGAGGAAGCATGGCTTTGGATGTGTGGTTACATGATTCTCATTTTCTTGTTCACATGGAGTGCAACTAGGGAGCTTGACAATTCAGAAGTATTCATAGACGCTATGTATTGTAATATTTGTTCATGAGATAATACAATGGGTGTGGATGCTTTTGGAGGCTGCATTTTTCCCTCAATGAGGGTTTCCTCAGGGTATATCTTGTGTCATCTTGATGGTATGTTTTCTTATTCTTTTGCATGTGGATTTTTGAATACTTGTCTGCATACATATCTCTCATAGGGTTATGAGGAAATTTGTCTTTACAACTGTAAATTTCCCTTCACTTTGAATAGTGTCTTCATATTCCTTAATCTCATACGCATTGATTTTTCTTTATAACTTTCAATCCACTTATCTAAATTTGAAAAAAATTATATAGGATTGTTCTATGCTTAATTCTTTACACATTCAACAAAAAAATTATATTTTTTATTATTATTGTACAATTTATGTGATGTGCACACTCAATTATGCAATTTTCAAGATGCTTCCACTTTGAGCAATCACAAAAAAATAACAATAAAAAAAACACAACTTCTAGTACTCACTTTTAACTATATTTCTACCAAACAATTTAAAAATATTAAATGCAACAAAAAAAAGGGGGTGCACACCAAACACTATGTTATAATTTAGTAAAAAAATAGGAACACTTTTGTGTGTGCACAACATTTGATCCTCTTAATCTTAACCATTTTAAAAAAACTTTAGTAGTCTAGAAACTAGTTTTGAATTACTACAATTGTTGTTCTTGTCACATCTTCAAATTTTGAGTGCATGCATCTCAAATTACTCATCCAAGTTTAGGTTTAACTAATTTTAGGAAAAACGTGGCCACTTTTGACCCCCTTTTTGTCCCCTATTTCCATAGAGTTACCCATAGCATTACCATCCATAGTTGTGGCAACAACTCTGCATCACAATTCATATACTCACACCGAATATGGTAAACTCCCATTGTTAGGGTTATCCTTAGACCTAGACCTAAACCTTCAAGGTTCATTTGTAATGGTCCTTCCTATGTATCCCTTCATAGTAATTAGAGGCTTTGTAGTTCATACACTAATAATAGATAGGCTTCATCCTCTCATTTAATATGGGATCTCCAATCTCACTTTAAATCATAGCCTTTAAGTGAATCTTATGATTCTAATTCAATTCATACACAATAGTAGTGTTGAATGCACAAGACAACTGAGAGGGGGGTGAATTAGTTGTATCAAAAATTTCAAACCCTTACAAACATTCAGATCTGCATTAACCTTTAAACATGTTATAATAATTAAGTTGTTGCAAGTATGGGCCTAACCAGTGTTGTCATTGATGTCAACATACTCATGCTGCATTAATGAGAAGGATTGGATGAGCAGAGAGGAGCAATGGAGACAGTGAAGTGGAGATCCCAGCTAAGATGCAGATCAGAGGTTGCGATTCAAAGGGTTTGTAGATATGAGTCTTGAGATGATCCAGTCATGTTTTTAGAGGTCTGCATGAAGATCTGAAGAAGTTATGGCCGCTCAAGTAGAACGGGCTTTGGCAGGTGTTCAGAGGTGACAGAGTGACACAGATAGGTCCGGTGAGATCTGGTAATGCACTATCCCATTCTGCGGATTTGAGGGAGTGTTGAGGAAGTCCGTGTGAAGTGTCAACTCGATTGGTTCATGGTTTAAAGGTCTGGAAGAACCTATTCCTTTATGACAGTAATGACAGACTATGTTCTTAAAGCTCCGGATGAAGGAGAGGAGAATTCCAGCAAGCAAATGAAGTGTGGATGTTCTCAAGTGATTCGAGAAAGGTTGTGGTGATCCTTGGATCGTGTCCAGTTCATGTTGGTGGTCTGCATTGAAATTAGAGTGCACATTTGAAGAATAACCACTGGATGATGGTGTTCTTCCTGAGACTGGCCGACCAGATGTATTACACGTCTTGCGGATGTTCTTGTAGATGTTTGCCAACTTAGATGATTATTCCTAAGTCGATGCCTTGTATAAATAAGCGATTGTGAAGTCTTTCTAAAGTGTGTCTTGCGGTGATGAGTGTGTGGTAGCGAGGAGGAGAGCGAAAGGTAGAGCAGAAGTATTGGGCTTAAATGGAACTGATTCAAGCATGGTGAAGATGCTATTCTCCAGTTCATGTAGGTGATACTTATTTCTTTGTAGACAGTGTGTCTCTTGTAGGCAGTGAGCCTCTTGTGAGCAATGTGCTCAGGCAGTGAGCCTTAATTGGCATGTGCCATTTTGTTCTTTCTATTCTTCTAATAGAGAATACATTCTTGGGTTAATCACCCCATAGTTTTTCCCTTAACTGGGTTTTCCACGTCAAAATCTTGGTGTCTTATGTGTTGATGAGTTTCTGCTTTTGATTTGAATGCATTATGTTTCATGTTTAATATACTGCTAATCACTAAGAGGATATAAGTGTGTAAATTAGAGAAAGTTTTGCACAACTGATTAACCCCCCCTCTCAGTTGTGTGCCCTAAGTCTAACAATTGGTATCAGAGCTAAGTTCCTCTAAAAGGAGCTTAACCGCTTGAGGAGATCCAGGATGTCGTCTTACAAGAAGGATAGTCTGAAGTTTGATGGAACCAACTTTTCTCTTTGGAAAGGTCGCATGAAATGTCACTTGCAGTGTATGGGAATGGCGTACTGGTCCATGGTTACAAAATAGTATGTACCTCCACAGGGTGGTTCGACAACCCTAAATGAAATCATAGATGCTGAAAACAATCTATGGACCAAAGAGGCTCTTCTAAGCGCATTATCTAACTCAGAGCTCTCAAATGTTATTGACCTACCAACTGCCTTTGAGATTTTGAATAAACTGAAACTTTTGCATGAAGGAAACTAGTATGTTAAATGTGCAAGGTTACAGAGTCTAAAAGGGAAATTTGAAAAACTGAAGATGAGATATGATGAAAATATTACTACTTTTATGCCAAGAGTGAATGAGTTGGTTTGTGGAATTAGAAATGCTGGTGGAGTCTTGGATGAAAATGAGATTGTTGGTGAAATTCTCAGATCCCTTCCTACTTCTTACAAAATCAAGGCTGCTACCATTAAAGAATTAAGAGCCCATACAATTGTCACAAGAGATCAATTGGCTAGGAAATTGGCTGGATTTGAAATGACAGAGTTTGGAGACGACCCCCCCAAGATTGAATCTGCATTCAAATCCAGTGCCTCTGTTAAAGGTAAACAAAGGTTTGATCCAGGAGAGAATTCTTCAAGGAAATTGTCATGGTATGAAAAAGCAAGAAAAGATCTAGAAGAAGAAGAAGTAGAAACTGCTCAACTTGAAGCCCTTATTGCAAAGAGGCTACCAAGAGGATCCAGTAAGTATGAAGGAAAATTACCTTTCAAGTGTTTTAACTGCAATAAGATTGGTCATTTTGCCTCAAGGTGTCCGGAAAGATTTTCAAGGCAAAATCCTAACAAGCCAAGGTTCCAAAAGAACTGTTACTATGTACATGAAGATGATGATAAAGAAGAAGTAACAAATGATGAATCAGAGATAGGAAACAAATCCATAAATGAATGGGTGTTCATTGCCATCAAGGAAGAAGATCCAATGTCCTCTGTATCTGTCAATCTTAAGACTATGGAAAGAGCTTTGGCTGCCCAAATTGAAGAGAAGAATGATTGAGTCATTGACAGTGGATGCTCTCACCATATGACAGGTGACAAAAATAAGTTTGTAGATTTGGAAAGGTATGAAGGAGGAGTGGTAAAGTTTGGTGACAATTCTGCTGGTAGAATCAGAGGAAGAGGAACTATTTCTTTTGATGGAAGAAACAAAATTGGTAATGTACTATATGTTGAAGGTTTGAAGCACAATCTTCTCAGTGTTGGATAGTTGGTGGACAAAGGCTATGATCTCTGATTCAAGCATGGAAAATGCAAAATCTTTGAAAGTTCCAGAACAGAGATTGCATCCAGTACTCAAACTAAAGGTAATATCTTCCACTTGGTTGGTACTAGTAAAAGTTGCTTATTTGTTCAAGTTGATCAGAGTTGGTTATGGCATAGAAGGATGTGTCATGTGAATTTTGATAATATCATCAAGATAAGCAATACTTAGGCTGTAAGAGATCTTCCAAAATTGGTGAAACCTACTAACAGCTTGTGCAAGGAATGTCAGTTGGGTAAGCTGAGCAGAGTCACATTCAAAAGCAAGGAACTATCTTCTACCGAATTATTGGACCTAGTTCACACTGATCTTTGTGGTCCGGCAAGAACCAGGAGTATTCAAGGTGATAGATACTTTATGCTGCTAATTGATGACTATTCCCGAATGATGTGGGTAACCTTTCTAAAGGAGAAATTAGAAGCTCTTGAGAAATTCAAAATATTCAAGGCTATGGTAGAGAATGAAACAAGATTAAAGTTGAAATGTCTGAGGTCTGATAGAGGTGGAGAATTCACATCCGGTGAGTTCATAGAGTTCTGTGAGAAACATGGAATTAAGAGACAGTTGTCTACTCCTAGGACTCCACATCAGAATGGAGTAGTGGAGAGAAAGAACTGAACCATCTAGGAAGCATCTAGGACCAGGATGATGGAAGCAAATGTTCCTCAGATCTATTGGAGAGAAGCCGTCAGCACTGCAATCTATACTCTCAATCGAGTTCAAATCAGAAGTAATACCGGTAAGACTCCTTATGAACTTTGGTTTGGCATTACTCCTACTGTAAGATATTTTAGAGTCTTTGGTAGCAAATGTTACATCAAAAGAGATGAAGATCTAGGCAAGTTTGATGCTAGAAGTGATGAAGGAATATTCTTAGGTTACTCTACTCAAAGCAAAGCATACCGGTGTTATAACAAGAGACTAAGAAAGATGATATGTGAAGGTTGATGAGGGAATAGAGAAACCCTCAAGGTTTTATGAATATGATGAAGATGATCAGAATGGTGTTCTGGTTCAAGGAGTTCAATCCTCTTCTGAAAGTTAGATTTAGACTAATCCAGTAAATCAGGAAGAAGAGATAGGTCTAAATGAGCTTGATCAAGAAGCAGAAGTGCAAGAAACTCCCAAAGTTCCAAGGTATGTAAGACTAAACCACTCTGAAGATTAGATCATTGGTGACAAAAGCAAAGGTGTGCAAACTAGAAGGAAAATTGCTCAAAATTCAGATGAATATTGTCTAATTTCAAAGATTGAACCTAAGACTATAAATGAAGCCTGCAATGGTGAAAACTAGACCAAAGCAATGGAGGAAGAGTTGATGCAAATTGAAAAAAATCACACTTGGGATCTTGTTCCCAGGCCTAGAAGCAAGAATGTGATTAGAACCAAATGGGTCTTCTAGAACAAACTAAATGAAGTTGGTGAAGTAATCATAAATAAAGCCAGACTGGTCTGCAAGGGCTATTCTCAAATAGAAGGAGTTGATTTTGAAGAAACTTTTGCTCTG
Organism: Cunninghamia lanceolata; assembly: GCA_027924645.1. NCBI lineage: Eukaryota > Viridiplantae > Streptophyta > Pinopsida > Cupressales > Cupressaceae > Cunninghamia > Cunninghamia lanceolata. The sequence continues at coordinate 3,766,342 of BSBN01000080.1, read as the reverse complement.
ATACCAAGAATTGAAGTAGTCAGATTATTTCTTGCATTTGCTTCCTTCAAGGATTTCAAGGTGTATCAGATGGATATCAAGTCTGCTTTCTTGAATGGTGACTTAGAAGAAGAAGTGTACATTGAACAACCGGATGGATTTCAATTGTCTAAGCATGGTGATATGGTCTGCAAGTTGAAGAAGGCACTGTATGGACTAAAGCAAGCCCCAAGAGCCTAGTATGAAAGATTGGACAAACATCTTTTGAAGATTGGTTTCAACAAAGGTACTGCTGACAGTAATTTATATTTCAAAATTGATCATGAAAACATCTTGATTGTTGAAGTGTTTGTTGATGATATCATTTTTGGAGGAAGAGCTAGTATGTGTAAAATCTTTTGCAAATCAAATGAAAAGTGAGTTTGAGATGTCCATGCTTGGTGAAATGAATTTCTTCTTGGGTCTGCAAATCACTCAAACAAAGAAAGGAATCTTCATTTCTCAGACCAAATATGTAAAAGAATTGTTGAGGAAATTTGGAATGGAAGATTCAAAGCCAATGAATACTCCCATGGCAACCAGATGTAAGTTGAGAAAAGATGATGACTCTCCTAAGGCAGACTAGACAAAGTACAGATCAATGATTGGAGGATTGTTGTATCTCACTCAAACTAGACCAGATATAATGCAAGTTGTTGGTCTTGTTGCGAGATTCTAGGCTGATCCTAGAGAATCTCATGTCATGGCAATCAAGAGGATTTTTAGATATCTAAAAGGAACAGTTGAGTATGGTTTGTGGTATCCTAGAGATCATGATTTCTCTCTTCATGCATATACAGATGCAGATTGGGCAGGATATGTGGATGACCAGAAGAGTACCAGTGGTGGAGCATTCTTTTTGGGAAAGAGATTGGTTTCTTGGCTAAGCAAGAAACAAGAGGCAATATCCCTGTCTACAATTGAACTAGAATACATTGCAGCAGTAGGTAGTTGCACTCAAGTTTTGTGGATGAAGCAGATGCTAAGAGATATTAAAGTAGAGTATGAGGAGCCTATCACAATCTTCTGTGATAATTCAAGTGCTATAAATATATCTAGGAATCCGGTGCTGCATTCTAAGACTAAACATATATCTATCAAGTTTCACTTTTTGAGAGAGCAAGTGAACAAGAATGAAGTTAGATTGGAGTTTGTGCCCTCCAAGGATCAGATTGCAAATATCTTTACTAAACCTCTACCTAAGGACTCTTTTGAGTATCTCAGGGAGAAGTTAGGGGTTATTGCCCCTCCGATGATGAATTAAGGTGCATGAGGTGCATCAGTCTGGTGGATATCACAGTCATATCTTGTGATCCGGATTGATGGGAGTTGCTACTCAGGGGGAGCAACAGGTATGATTCTATAGTGCTAGAATTGCAAGTATGAGCCCTTTGCCATTGATGTCAAAGGGGGAGAGAAGACATGTGAAAAACAAGTGGTTGATGATCAAAGGGGGAGAGAAGACATGTGAAAAACAAGTGGTTGATGATCAAAGGGGGAGTGGTAAAGGAAGAGAAGACATGTGAATGGTTGTTGCTGATAGGGGAGTAGTGACAGTAAGGAGAAGTTCTTGTCTTGATGGTTTTTCACATCATACGTTGCCATCAATGACAAAGGGGGAGATTGTTGCAAGTATGTTCCTAACCAGTGTTATCATTGATGTCAACATACTCATGTTGTATTAATGAGAAGGATTGGATGAGCAGAGAGGAGCAATGAAGACATTGAAGTGGAGATCCCAGCTAAGATGCAGATCAGAGGTTGCGGTTCAAAGGGTTTGTAGATATGAGTCTTGAGATGATCCATTCAATTTTTCAGAGGTCCACATGAAGATCTAAAGAAGTTATGGCCGCTCAAGTAGAACCGGATCTAGCAGGTGTTCAAAGGTGACAGAGTGACACAGATAGGTCTAGTGAGATCTGGTAATGCACTATCCCATTCTGCGGATTTGAGGGAGTGTTGAGGACATCCGTGTGAAGTGTCAACTCAATTGGTTCGTGGTTTGAAGGTCCAGAAGAACCTATTCCTTTGTGATAGTAATGACAGACTGTGTTCTTAAAGCTCTGGATGAAGGAGAGGAGAATTCTAGCAAGCAGATGAAGTGTGGATGTTCTCAAGTGATTTGGGAAAGGTTGTGGTGATCCTTGGATCGTGTCCAGTTCATGTTGGTGGTCCGCATTGAAGTTAGAGTGCACATTTGAAGAATAACCACTGGATGATGGTGTTCTTCCTGAGACTGGCCAACCAGATGTATTACACATCTTGCGGATGTTCTTGTAGATGTTTGCCGACTTAGATGATTATTCCTAAGTTGATGCCTTGTATAAATAAGGGATTGTGAAGTCTTTCCAAAGTGTGTCTTGTGGTGATGAGTGTGTGGTAGCGAGGAGGAGAGCGAAAGGCAGAGCAAAAGTATTGGGCTTAAATGGAACTGATTCAAGCATGGTGAAGATGCTATTCTCCAGTTCATGTAGGTGATACTTATTTCTTTGTAGACAGTGTGTCTCTTGTAGGTAGTGAGCCTCTTGTGAGTAGTGTGCTCGGGTAGTGAGCCCTAATTGGCATGTGCCATTTTGTTCTTTCTATTCTTGTAATAGAGAATACATTCTTGGGTTAATCACCCCGTGGTTATTCCCTTAACCAGGTTTTCCACGTCAAAATCCTAGTGTCTTATGTGTTGATAAATTTTTGCTTTTGATTTGAATGCATTATGTTTCATGTTTAATATACTGCTAATCACTAAGAGGATTTAAGTGTGTAAATTGGAGAAAGTTTTGCACAACTGATTCACCCCCCCTCTCAGTTGTGTGCCCTAAGTCTAACATAAGTATGAAAAGCAAATAACTAAAACAACACCACACACAAGACAACACTAGATTTTTATGTGGAAAACCTAAGAAGGCAAAAACCATGGTGAAGATTAGCTCACAATAAAAAGTAGTACCAATACAGAATTACAAAAGGCTCACTACTGGAGGACTCACTGCCCAAAAGAAAGAAAGGCTCATCACCAGAGGGCTCACTATCTAGAATAAAGAGATAGAAGAGAAGGCTCATTGCCAGGGATGAACTGATGTAATTGCATCTAACATATGCATAGAGTTCAGTTCCAATGAAGCTCAATATTCACCACAACACAAACATCACCTTTGCAGCAACACTGAAAAATAGTAGACACCTTATGCTCACTGCATCCAGTAGCCTAACACATGAAATCTCTCGTTGCACTGATCAAGTTCACATCACAAACATCAAATCCATCATCTACTCACATACACATGAATTATTGACACTTATTTATACCATAATCAATCTTGAAATCATTCTCCAAGGTTAGCAACACATCTTAACCCAAAAAATTCAAATTAGGTTTAGACCTAAACATTCCTACAGAAGAAAAGAATGAATGCAGACCCATCACACCTTAGCACGAACCTAAATCCACTCTTACACACTTCATCATGCTTTCACAACCAATGAAGCACAACTACAATTAGTGTAAACAACCAAGTCGGTTAAATTTGTGTTAACACTATGAACTTTTAAGTGCATGCTTCCTCAAGACCAAAAGATGACATATGAACCATGCACTAAGTATGAACATGATCTAGAAACATCCACAAGTACCTGAATACTAACATATTCCTTTGCAACATCTTTCCCTTGAAGAAAGTTCACATGGGAGCACTTAACCGGCTCTATCATACTCTATCCTCAATTGCAAATCAATAAATGAACTTGTGGAGCACCAAACCATGAACCACTTGAACTGAAGAAAGATATAGACCTTATAAGCATAAATCTAGAACTACAAAGCTAGAAACAAATCTATAAAGAAATGCAGAGCAAAATAGTTTCTCCTAGACACTTCTGCACAACTCAAAAACATTGTTTGCACACTGGTGAACATAACTTTCTCTCCACAATGAAATGGAGCACAAAATCTAGAATATAACATCACTGAACACCTCTGAACAACATATCCAAACTACACAATTAGATATTCAATTAGAAAGAAATGTAGAGCAAGATTCGATCACAACTCTGTTAAGCCAGAACACATCTTCAACACACTATTTCCTTTATTAATCAAATTTTTAATCAAATTTTCTCAAAAGCACTTGGACACCAAACAATAGAAGCATATTCTCAACATCTTTAGCACTTCTTCAAGGCAATCACATCATCTTTCACACAACAGCTCAATCAAACAATAACAGTAATATCAGAAGACACAGTTGACACCAACGACAACACAAGCTTGTTGACATCAATGACAACACTGATTAGCACATACTTGCAACAATCTCCCCCTTTGTCATTGATGGCAACACATAATGTGAAAAACCATCAAGATACAACTCTGCACCAATCTTCTTTACTTTCTTACTCTCCCCCTTTCTTTTACACATCTTACACTCTCTCTCCCCCTTTGACATCAATGGCAAAGGGTGACACAACTTATTTTAGCTCTCTCCCTTTTTATGATACTACACATACTTGAACTACTCACTAATACTCTATAACTACTCTTTTTCTCCCCTTGACTATAACATCCAACAAAGTCACTACCTACTCCCCCTTAGGAGTGCACATAAAACTATTCCAACTCTTACTCCCCTGTCTGCAACAATCATCATGACCACTACCTGCTCCCCTTGAGAGGTAGCTTCCAACATCAATCCATAACAAAGAATGAATCTTGACACACACTGGACTAATGCATCTCCTTACACATCTAGTTCAAAGGAGGAGGGGCAATTACCTCTAACTTCTCCCAGAGATACTCAAATGTATCCTTATGAAGAACCTTAGTGAATATGTCAGTAACTTGATCCTTTGTAAGCACATACTCAAGCTTTACTTCATTCTCTGCAACCTTCTCTCTTAGAAAGTGATACCTAATTGAAATATGCTTTGTCCTTGAATGCATCACTAGATTCTTTGAAATGTTAATAGCACTTGTATTATCACAGAAAATAGAGATTGGCTCATCATACACAACTTTGATATCCTTCAAGGTTTGTCTCATCTGTAACACCTATGTGCAACATGATGCTACAACAATATACTCCACCTCTGTAGTAGATAAAGACACTGAATCTTGTTTCTTACTTAGCTAAGACATCAATCTACATCCAAGAAATAATGTACCACCACTTGTACTTTTCCTGTCATCTACACAACCAACCCAATATGCATCTATATAAGCACTTAGAGTAAAGTCAATATTTTTTGGATACCACAAGCCATGATCTGGAGTGCCCTTTAAATATCTAAATATCATCTTCAATGCCATAACATGTGACTCTCTAGGATCTATTTGAAATCTAGCCACAAGACAAACTACATGCATAATATCCAGTCTACTAGCAGTTAGATATAGTAATCCTCCAATCATTGATCTGTACTTGTTCTAATCAACCTTAGGAGATTCATCATTCTTGCTCAACTTACAACTAGTATCCATAGCAGTACAAACTAGTTTAGACTCTTCCATTCCAAACTTCTTTAACATCTCTTTTACATACTTTGACTGAGAAATGAAAATACCCTTATCTATCTGATTAATTTGTAACCCAAGGAAGAAGTTCATTTCCCCACACATTGACATTTCAAATTCTTTCTACATCTCATCTGCAAAACTCCTACACATGCCTTCATTTCCATCAAAGATTATATCATCTACATACACTTCCACAATTAGAATTTGATCTTCACGTACTTTGATGTATAAATTGCTATCTGCAGAGCCTTTAGTGAAACCTTGCTATAATAAGTACCTGTCTAGCCTAGCATACCAAGCTCTGGGGGCTTGCTTCAATCCATATAGTGCCTTCTTCAATCTACAAACCATATCAGGTTTATCTAATAACTGAAATCCATATGGTTGTTCTATGTACACTTCCTCTTCCAACTCGCCATTTAGAAAAGTAGACTTTACATCCATTTGATATACCTTGAAATCCTTATGTGCTGCAAAAGCCAAAAACATCGTAATGGGCTCCATTCTTGCCACCAGAGCATAAGTTTCCTCATAGTCTATTCCTTCCACTTGTGAGTAGCGTTTACACACAAGTCTTGCCTTGTTCCTTACCACTTCTCCATTCTCATTTAATTTGTTCCTGAATACCCACTTTGTTCCAATCACATTTTTGTTCTTTGGTCTTGGGACAAGTTCCTAAGTCTGATTCTTCTCAACCTGCATTGGTTCTTCTTCCATAGTCTTGATCCAAAAGTCATCCTTGCATGCCTCAACCACTGTTTTAGGTTCAAATTTAGAAGGTAAACATAGATTTACCTATTCTTTAGCAGCTTTCCTTCTTGTCAATACACCTTTACTTTTATCATCAATGATCTGGTCTTCAGTGTGATGCCTCTACATGTACTTGGGAGTTTTAGGGATTCTTTATGAAGCTTCTTGTTCTTCAACGTGCACTTCTTTTTCTTTAGTTTCTTCTTCTTCTCAAGTCTGTACTTCATTTTCAACAACATTTTCTTCTTCTTTGCAGAAGGACTCATCTAAATCTAATACATATCCATTAACTTCTGAAATCTTCTGTATGTCTTCATCAACCTTAACGTTCACAATCTCAACAATATTTCGTAGCCTTTTGTTATAGCACTAGTAAGCTTTGATTTTGTTAGAGTACCCAAGTAAAATACCTTCATCACACCTTGCATCAAACTTTCCTAGTTCTTCATCTCTTCTGATATAACATTTTCTTCCAAAAACTTTGAAATGTTTGACAGTAGGAATCCTTCCATACCATAGCTCATAGGGAGTCTTTGTGTCATTTGCTTTTACTTGTACTCTATTCTGTATGTCAACATCAGTATGAATTGCTTCTCTCTAGTAGACGTCCTGTAGGTTTGCTTCTTTTATCACTGTCCTTGCAGCTTCTTGAACAATCATGTTCTTCCTTTCAACCACTCCATTATGTTGAGGAGTCCTAGGAGCAGATAAATGCCTTTTTATCCCATGATCCTCACAAAACACGTTAAACTCATTAGAAGTAAATTCTCCACCTCTGTTAGAACTCAAACATTTGATCTCCATATCCATTTCATTTTCAACCATTGCTTTAAAGGCTTTAAACTTATCTAGGGCTTCTAATTTTTCCTTAAGAAAAGTGACCCATGTCATTCTAGAATAATCATCAATAAATAACATAAATTACTTGTCACCTTGAAAACTTCTTACTCTGGTAGGACCACAAAGATCTGTATGTAGCAATTCCAATAGTCTGGTAGATGACTGATCCTTGACTTTGAAGCTTCTTCTTGTTTGATTTCCAATCTGACATTCCTTACAGATAGAATTGATGGGCTTTGTAATCTTTGGCATGTATCTCACAGCTTGAACTAAACTTATCATTACCAAGCTATCAAAATTGATGTGACACAATCTCCTATGCCATAGCCAACTCTCACTAATCCGATTCATGAACCAATATCCATTAGCACCTTTGAGATGATAAACATTTCCACCAGTCCTCTTTCCAGTAACAATCATTGTTCCAGAGCTTTTTCTGATCTCACAACCATCATCCTGAAACATAAGATTGTAACCCTTGCTACACATCTGTCCAACACTCAAGAGATTATGCTTTAAACCTTTAACATATAAAACATCATCAGTGTTAAAATTTCCATCAAAACTAATTGAACCTTTTCCACAGATCTTAGTAGTTGCATCATCACCAAATCTAACTACTCCACCATCATATTTTTCAAGTTTAACAAACCTACTCTTATCATCTGTCATATGATTTGAGCATCCACTGCCAATGACCCAGTCATCTTTTTCTCTCCTAGCATGAAAAGTAGACATTACAATGCCTTCGGGGTTAGTACTTGCTCTCAAACCCTTTTCCTTCACACAGCTTCTAGAGTTAGCAAAAATAGTTTCATCTCTTAGGGCTATGAATAAGCATTCATTATCATTATCATCCTCATAATCAGATTCATCATCAGATATACTTGCATCTTCTCTAACATAGTAACTTTTCTTAACCATCTTACCTCTATTTTCCCTATTCTTAATTCTCAGAGCTCTATCTGGACATCTTGAAGCATAATGACCTATTTTTCCACAACTGAAACATTTAAAAGGAAACTTACCACTGAACTTTCTAGTACCCTTTTTCATCCTTCTCACAAAGTTAGCTTCCACTTCATCAAGATCTTCCAGATCTGATTCCACAGTCTTCTCTGATTTTTTAGCCTTAAAAGCAATCTCATCCTTTGCAGTTCAACTAGTTGTGCCAAACTCTCTTATTTCAAAAGCAGTTAGAGTGCCAAGCAACTGATCTCTAGTAAATTTATCCAAATTTTGTAATTCTTCAATAGCAGAAACCTTATGACTGTAGGCTTTAGGAAGAGTTCTAAGTACCTTCAATATCACTTCTTTATCATCTATATTTCCACCAAGTCCTTTGATGCCATTGACAACTTCATCCACCTTATGTAAGTAGCTTGTAACATTTTCATCTTCAGACATTCGCACAGTCTCAAATGTGAGCTTCAAACTCTGCATTTTAGCTTGTTTAACCTTATCATCTCCTTCATAAACACTTTCCAACTTTTTCCAAATCTCATTAGCAGTTTTCAAATTCACAACTTTCACCAACTCAGAATTAGTAAGACCACTTAAGAGAGCATGCTTTGTCTTGCCATCAATTTCATGAGCTTTGATTTCTTTAGCATTACTTATACCATTCTTAGGTATAGTGTAATTAGACTTAATGGATTTCCAGATCTCATAACCAAGAGCAGTTAGAAAGGTTTCCATCCTTACCTTCCAAAGAGCATATCCTAATCAATCAAACAAGGGAATATCCTTCTTGTGCACCATCCTAGATCTACCTCAAGCTATTAAGCTTTCTTCAAAGGAACCTTTCTCTGATACCAATTGTTGAATGCATAAGATAACTGAGACGGGGAGTGAATCAGTTGTATCAAAAATTTCAAACCCTCACAAACATTCAAATCTGCATTAACCTTTAAACATGTTATAATGATTAAGCATGAAAAGCAAATAACTAAAACAACACCACACACAAGACAACACTAGATTTTTACGTGGAAAACTCAAGAAGGGAAAAACCATGGTGAGGATTAGCTCACAATATAAAGTAGTAGCAATACCAAATTACAAAAGGCTCATTGTCAGAGGGCTCACTACCCAAAAGAAAGAAAGGCTCACTGCCGGAGGGCTCACTGCCCAATGACTCACTATCTAGAAGAAAGAGATAGAAGAGAAGGCTCACTACCAGGGATGAACTGATATAATTGCATTTAACATATGCATGGAGTTCAGTTCCAATGAAGCTCAATATTCACCACAATACAAACATCACCTTCATAGCAACACTGAAAAATAGTAGACACCTTCTGCTCACTGCATCTAGTAGCCTAACACATGAAATCTCTTGTTACACTGATCAAGTTCACATCACAAACATCAAATCCATCATCTACGCATGCACAAACAAATTATTGACACTTATTTATACCATCATCAATCTTGAAATCATTCTCTAAGGTCAGCAACACATCTTAACCCAGAAAATTCAAATTAGGTCGAGACCTAAACATTCCCGTGGAGGAGAGGAATGAATGTGGACCCCATCATGCCTTAGCACGGACCTAAATCCACTCTTACATGCTTCATCACACTTTCACAATCAACGAACCACAACCGCAATTAGTGTAAACAACCAAGTCAGCCAAACTTGTGTTAACACTATGAATTTTTAAGTGCACGCTTTCTCAAGACCAAAATATGACATGCAGACCACACACCAAGTATGAACATGATCTAGAAACATCCACAAGCACCTGAATACCAACAAATTCCTTTGCAACATCTTTCACCTGAAGAAAGTTCACACTAGAGCACTTGACCATCTCTATCATACTTTGTCCTCAACTGCAACTCAATAAATGAACTTGTGGAGCACCAAACCATAAACCAATTGAACTAAAAAAAATATATAGACCTTATAAGCATAAATCTAGAACTGTAAAGCCATAAACAAATCTGGGGAGAAATGCGGAGCAAAATAGTTTCTCCCAGACACTTTTGCACAACTCAAAAACACTGTCCGCACACTGGTGAACATAAATTTCTCTACACAATGAACTGGAGCAGAAAATTTGGAACATAACATCTCTGAACACCTCTAGACAACATATCCAAACTGCACAATCAAATATTCAATTAGGAAGAAATGTGGAGCAAGACTCGATCATAACTTTGTTAAGCTACAACACATCTTCAACACACCGTTTCCTTTATTAATCAAATTTTCAATCAAATTTTATCAAAAGCACTTGGACACTAAACAATAGAAGCATATTCTCAACATCTTCAACACTTCTTCAATACAATCACATCATCTTTAATACAACAGCTCAATCAAACAACAACAACAATATCAGAAGACACAGTTGACACCAATGACAACACAAGCTTGTTGACATCAATGACAACACTGATTAGCACATACTTGCAACAAGTAGGATAGAAAATGTATTCCAATCAAATGTTAGTTCAATGCCAACATTAATGCACAAACACTCACAAAACCACATAGTGACCAGCTCATATAAACATCACCTATTCACACGTAGCGATTGACTCAAGTATACATCACATATACACAATGTGACTAACTCACGCATACATCACACATTCATAGTGTGATTGGCTCATGTGTACAACACATATACACAATGTGAATAACTAATGTATGTGTCACATATACATAGTGTGACTAGCTCATGCATACAACACATATACACAATATGAATAACCCATGCATGTGTCACATATACACAATGTGACTAGGTCATGCATCACATATACACAAGGTGATTAGTTCACACATACATCACATATACACAATGTGAAAAGATCACATATGGGTCACATATACACAATGTGAATAGCTCATGCAAGCACCACATATAGACAATGTGAATAGCTCATGCATGCATCACATATACACAATGTGAATAGCTCATGCATTTATCACACATACATAATGTGACTAGCTCATATGCACATCACAGTTACACATAATGACCAACTAGAAAAAAGGAATGGTTGCAACCTTACTACACTTATCTTCCCTTTACTTGGTTAACTAACATATAATCCCTTAAGTACATCCCAACTAGAAAAAGGAATGTCAGTGCATCTCATGCTACACCAAGGGTCCCATCATTTTCCTTGGATTACTACTAGTAGTGATGATAAGGCAAGCATCCCATACTACTTATTGTCATCACTAGAAAAGGCACAAGTGCAACAACACACAACACATGAGGCCATTAATACACATAAATGTAGTGACTGACTCATGCATACATAATGACCAACTAGCAATAGGAAGTAGATGTGACTTATTGTTACATCTTCCCATTACTTGGTTCACTAACACTTACCCTTTAATTACATCCCAAAAAGAAAAAAGAATGTCAATGCATCTCATACTACACTATGGGTCCCATCCTTTTTTCGGTTTATTGCCAACAATGGTGACAAGCACTTGCATTCATCATTGGCTAAGGTGTAAGTGTAACAACATACAATAGATAAGGGGCCATTAATAAGATTTCCATAGCCCACTAAATTTTTTGAGTTAGTAGATCCTAATATCTATTATCTCCATGCCACTAGAGAAAGTTAGTCAAACTAGGTATGAGGTAGCTCCTAGTATATATTAGCTACATGGTATTGGTGAAAGTTAGATAAGCCCTATCATATTATGGGTATCTTTTAGCATCTGTCACCTCCTTATTACTGGTGACAATCGACTAAACCCTAAGATACGGTGGTTAGCTCTTGGCACCCATCACTTGCACAATACTAGTGACAACCAGCTAAAACCACTCATATATCATAACATGAATAATTCCTAGCATCCTTCATCTCCATGCTACTAGTGAAAGATAGCTAATCCTAAGATATAATGGATAACACTTGACATCCACCACTTGCATGGTATTTGTAATAGCTATCTATGCACATCTGTATTAGATTGAATCCTGACATGTGGGCTCATCTTATACCCAAGTGAAACACAATAAGGATATCGCAAATATTTACAAATACTGGGTAGGTTTACCTAGTTACATGTCACATAAAGTGATCCATAAACCTATACACATAGTCTTATAAGTCCCAAGGTTTACATTATCAGTCAACACACAGAGTAGCACATTAAAACCACATGAGTTAGCCTCCTCTATCCAAACACATATGCATAAACCAATACAAACTCATAAAGTAATCAAGTCCATTAACTTTATTTGGTTGTTACTTTGAAACACATTCTTTATTAGACAAAAATCAAACCCAATCTAGTAGTAATATTAAACAATATTGTACTCCTGAGTACATAACAATTTTGTGTATTACCAAACATAAGCCTTATCATGCATTTATCCACCAAATAGATATAAAGTCCAAAACACCCTACCATATTTGGTAATACTTACCATTAATTGCCCATAGTTAGCAAAGTTAGTCATAAGGAACTCTATCCTAAACCCAATAGATATCCGCCCATATATTTAGAGTGGGTAGTTCATCCATAAAGATTAAGGTTTGTTCCCACCATTAGATCATATTAGCTTAATTCAACATCATCATCATCATATGCAAAGTTAGTAGGTTTTCTTAACTCATACATAGCCATGTCATGGCCAAATTTATTATGCCCTTATTTCTTGGAAGAATAGAGTACATTAGTTTCTTGAGGTAACCTATACTATTGTGTTCTTAACACAAAGCCAAGGCACAAGGTCATAGTGTTTAGTACACAAAACTCTACCAATTTTAGTTTGGACAAGTCTAGAGGCATTCTCGTACAATCACATTAGAGACAAACCATGAATACGATGACTTTAAAAGTTCATCCAAGATTAGAGTAGATTTTGGAAAGCCAGATCCAAGAAACCTCATAGTAGATAAGATTGATGATGATGGATTGCCTTTCATTGGCTCAAACATATATAGTAGGGACATATTAATTAGAAAGGTGAGTTCATAGCCATTTGAAACAAATTCTAGCTTCAAGATGAAGCACATTGAAGAGGGAAGGTTGATCAAGTTTAGGAACACCCCAAACCTTGGACCAATTCCCTAAACCCATTCCCTACGGACTTAGGTCATGGGGGCATCCTACACCCAAGGACTGCTTAGATACTCACTTCCAAATGGGATTGAAGTCCCATGTAGTTCTCCTCACCTTAATCTCTCCAGGAAGCTACACAAAGATTCCTATTCTTGAGGTTTCATACCAACAATTACTATCATTGCCAAAATCAAATCCATACACAAAAATTATGCCTAAGGCATAACCAATATAAAATAATTCCAAACATATTAGATCATAGGGGAATGATAGTCAAAATATCTTCACAATGCAACAATTATACAAAGACTTGTCATGGCTCCAAATAATTTCCTACTATAATATGATTCAATTAATCAAATATTATAATCATATTATAATATGACATCCTTCGTAATTGGAACACATCATGTCAGGATACCAAACCATATCATACATGGTTCTTTCATGTATATTTGCCAAACATAGGGGACTCATGTTTAAGAACTCATTCACTGATCTTATATTTATGTTTAGACTTGTGAAATAGAACTTCATATCATATTTCATTGTTCTATAACTATTGCTAGTAAACATGGTAATGGACTATTATGGTAGTCCATAGAACAATTTTCTGAAGATGAGCACACCATATAATTGTAGTGCATTGTTTAGCTACAAGGAATTATTCTTATCTAGTACTATAAAGTTCAATCCATAGTGGAAATATAAATAATTAGCTACATTATTCATTTGTAATTAGGTACCACATTCAAAAATTATAACCAGATATAAATCCATGTAAGTTTTGGTCCTTCTAGTTCAACAAGATTGAACAACACCCCCTTGGTACAATGTTACATTGTTTGGTATCTTATTGTTCTAATTAAGCACACCTTTGTGCACTTGAAGGTATCATAAATACACCATGACATGACACATTCACAACCCATTCATAGTGAATGTATTAATGATAGCTTGTAGATGGTGTTATGAAATGGTAGTTTTTTATAGAAAATCTACATCTCAAACTAATTTCTAGATGATTCATATAATAAGTTTAATCCATAAACTAACAAAACATAGCTATGAAAATATCAACACTTATAAGAGTTAGTAAACTTAGTTTCTGTATGCTCAAAACTGTGACTCTGGTTGCTTGGGGTTGTCGGGTCAGATTTCATCACCCACACAAACCCTTCCCTCCTTGTCACGGGGTGATCCACCAAGTCACTCTTTCTCACGTGGAAGTAGCCAGTCGAGAGGAGGTGAGACACTGCTGGGGTCTGGCTCGTTGGAGAGCTAGACTTCACAGAGAGGGGTTGGCAAGTTCTGTGGCCTTTGTTGTTGTGTTTTTTGTTGTATGTTTCATTCAATTGTTGTTGTAGTTGAGATAACCCTATGACCCGAAGGGTCACTAGTTTCTCTTCTTTTGTTTGGATTCCTTAGATTCCACCTCTGTGTGGGTAAGCAATTATTTTTGTTGATAGCTTCTGCTATTTCAATGTCTCGAAGGAATTCTCATTGTAGTTGCAATTGTCTAGTTTCTTCTAACAAAAAGAGGACAAATGGGTCTCCTTGTGGTAGAATAAACATTTGTTGTTGTGTTCGTGAATGGATCTCGTCACGGATAGCCCTTACCCACTCTCCTCTCACTCCTAAGCACATTTGTGAATCAGGATAGAGGAAGTTTTGTAATTGCTAATGTTAACCAGATCTAGGGTTTTGACCTAGGGTTTAGTTGACCTAGGGTTTGACTTGTGTTTTGACTTTGTGTTTACCTTGTGATGTAATCAAGGGTTTGGTTGGATCGTTGAACTGTGATTACCTCATGACGGAATCGAGGGTTTGCAATTTTGTCTATTCTAGGGTTTCTATATGCATGCAAACTAAATGATATGCAAAACATTCTTTTTGGTATTGTTAGAGTATTTTGGAAATAAAAGTGCTTCTAATCTATGAAAAGGAAATATGTGTGCAATCCTATATGACTTTTCTAATGCAAAATTAACCTATGTTTTTTGGGTTTTTGATGATTTTAAAGTAATATATTCTAAAGAAAAGGGAAAATGCTTCTTCTAACAATCTAGATCTAGAAATATGAAAGCGATTAATCTAACATGCAAGATCTAACTATCAAGGAAAAAGTAATGTTTTATTGTTCCCAAGAGCAAATTTGATTCTCTAATTACTATGAATTAAGTAAAAACGATGAAGGAACCTGGAAGAAATGAAGATTTGTTGACTCCACTACCCTCAGTAATCCTTGTAATTTGGCAACCTCAAATCCTTTTGTGGTAGCGAGTGATCCTTTTGACAACAAAATGACTCAAAGAAGCAGAAAGAAGCTTTGATGAAGCTTGTATGCGCTTAATGAGAGTTTAGGTTGAGCTCAATGGCATAGAATGAAGTAGTGTAGCACTACTTGGTTGAACAAATAAAGCAAAAGGCACCTTTGTCCTGTGAGAGCATTTGAATGCTAAGTTGGAGAGCAAAAATTGGCAAGAGTTGTGTGTACAATGAATTTGCCTCCCTTTGTGCTTGAGGGAGGGAGGTATTTATAGGTTAAGAAGAAGGGATTGATTGAAGAGTAAACTCATTTGATTGATGACTTAACAAGGATGATTGGGGAGTTAACAAGGTTGATTACTTAGTGAACTCAGCTAATTAGAGAGTGATGAAGCAATGATAGCTTATCATTGGAGAGGAAATGGAGGTGAGGGAATGCATGAGGTTGATTGAAGAGCTAATTTGAGATCAAATAGAGCTAATTATACATGTGTGGGTGCATGAAATAGTTAACTCTATATTAGGGATCAAAAACCATGCAAGCTGGAAGAAAAATGGGCAAAAACAAAACAAAAACGAGTGAGAAACTCAAGTTTTTCCGTGGCTGCAAAAATGACAGGGTCACCCCTTTTTCATGTAGGGTCACCCTTGGGTGACCATGGGTCACTCGGGGGGTGACCCTAGGTCACTCAGGGGGTGACCCTAGGTCACCCGGGGGAGATCTGGGTTGGATAGGGTTAGATACAAAAAAATAGGCTGGGAGATGCAAGAAGAGAAGAAAAGGATGGGTTATGCATCAAGAAATAGGTGAGTCATGTGGAAGAATCCAAATCTCCACTTGTGTCTATAGGATCTCCCAGGGGAGATCTGGAAGTAATAGGGGTAGATTTGGATTGGGTGAGTGGAACTGAAAATTGAAAGTGGGAGATGGATAGGGAGAGCTCTAGAAGGCTTCTAGGAGGTGCACAAGATGAAAAATAAAGGGGAAAGGTGAAAACTCACCTACAAGACACTCACAAGGCTTAGGAGCAAGGTTGAAAGCTCAGAAAATTCATGTTGACAAGTGTTGGAACAACTATCGAAAAGCATCGCAAATGAGGAGAGAGAAATCGACAAAGAGGAAACAACACAAGACAAGAAGAGAGGACATGTCATCAAGAGGATCGCTGCTTAAAGGACATTATTTCACGCTTACATGTATGTGACAAGGATTTGAATCATCATAGGGGTCCATGTGGAGGCTATGCATGATTTTTATCCTTACATATTTTCCCTCTCGAGCACGCTAATCTACATGAAAGGTAGGTACCATTCCTGAACTAGGCCTTACTTGTCGATTTTCCTGCAATTTGTACCTGCAATAACTAATATTAGTGTGACATTTAAACATATCATAACAATTAATGAAAACTGAAATGATGAACTCACCATGGATCGTTCAAGCTCGACTAGTTGTTTGCCTTTGTCAGTTTGGACCTGTAGGAATGAAAGCACACAAAACAATGCACGAAACAGATGCATAAAAGCAAAGAACTAATCTAAAATGCACAAATGAAACTAAGCTAAGGGCAAATCAAGCAAGCCAATTTGTGAGATCAGAGTGAAACAGCGATGGAATCATTCATGTGAATAGTCATTAGAAAGGTATCGTTGAGGGGATCGCAGAGATGGTTGCCTCTTCTTCAGCCGCAGAGAATCGAGTATGCAATTAGTGAAAAACTCTTCTCTAAACCCTAGGTTGAATTTTGTGAAAAATCTCTTAAAATTATTCATTTTATATGATTTTTCCTATTGCATTGTGTTTGTCTCATCGTTTAGAGCAAGATTGCTTTTTTGTTTTCTGAAATCAGTCAAAAAATGAGGTTTTTAGAGTAATTTTTGGTTGAGGGATCTGCCTCTAAGGTCGCCCCTTTTGTCAGGCAGGGTCACTCAGGGGAAATCCTGTCCGACAGTAGGGTCACCCGGGGGAGATCCTGAAAAGCAGCAGGGTCACCCAAGGGAGATCCTAAAAAACACCTGGGTCGCCCGAGGGGACCCTGTTGGGCAAAATTTGACTAAAATTTCAAGTTGTTTAACGCTTGTTTCACTCTGATTTGACATGATTTGGTCACTAAATCTACCTGTTTATTACAATTTTGAAGGTTTATATGCTTTTTTGTGTAAGGTTTTCTACAGTTTTGCAATTTTTAGGGATTTTTATGAGTTTATGAGATCTAATCTAAAGTTCTCTGATTTTGTAGGACATACGTATTCGATGGAATGCCTGCCGAGAGCAGAGATGGATTTTAGGGATGTTTTCTTCATTAAGTACTGAGGATCATGCTATTCTGAAGAGGGCAGGCCTAGCTAGAGTTTGTTATGTACCTATGATTCATCATGTATCTCACATATGTTGTGACATTTTGACTTACTCGGATGTAGATGAAAACACATTCAGATTCCCACAGATTTCTGGAGAGTGGACTATTACTCTATATGATGTGTATCGCATACTTGGGGTTCCTGTGAGAGGATAGCCTTTATCTCTTCCAGGTAGCGAGTCCTATGAGGACAAGGCTTCTCAGGCTGCATTCATGGGGGTTAATCACCCTGGGGACCAGACAGGAGTTCAGCTTACCTTTGTGCCATGACTCTGTATCCCACTCTTGAGGAGGTTCCTGATTGGTTTGATTTCTTTGAGGTTGTCAGGAGACAAGGCCTCAACTCATCTAAGATGGTGTTGGGCACCCATCATTTGTGAGATTGAGGAGGGCACAGTTTACGCTTGGGGAACTGACATCCTGGCTATGGTTTACAGAGATTTCATAGTGAGGGGCTCTAGCTTTCAGCCACTCTTCTTTGATTATGGCATGGATATTTGAACACATGAGGCCCAATCAGAAGCTCATTTCACTTCTAGATAAGTGGCTACTGAGAGCAGCGAGGTTGATGCATGTTGGTCACTTTGATGTTACGTTACCCACTATTGCTACTCTTACTTATGAGGATATGATTTTTGATCCTTATCATGACATGGAGGGGGCATGGACCTGAGATGGTGAGATCAAAGAGTATTGTCATGAGGTATCTAAGATCATAGACTGTATTGGTCTAGTTGAGGCTCATCAGGTTGACCATGTCTTATAGTAGTTTGGCGAGGATGTCCTTGAGGACTTGCCCCCAGTGTCTACTTGTTACAGGACCATTTAGGAGATGGGTGAGATTGGATAGAGAAATGTCATTTGGACTTGTTGTGATGTTCACAACACGCCCCATTATTGCTCCTTAGCAAAATGGGGACCCCTGTTGTCGCTTTGCTTTTTGCTTCTGCTTGTGTTTGTCTGCTTTCTGGCGGTTTGGTAAAAATGAGTCAGGTAGGTCATCATCATGAGGTTAGTTTGTCAAAGTTCATATTTTGCTTCTGTGACCTCATATTTAGAAAGAGCTTGAAATTCCATGCAGGTTTCCCTTTTACATCACTTGAAAATTTGTCCATATGTGGAAGTTATGCATAGTCAAAGTTTTGGTCAAACCTGATAATCGCAAGTGATCATCATATTTTTATATCCTCAGTCATGTTGTCAAGGTCATCATGATCTTGATCTATCACCTGATAAAATCATGCAGTCGAAATATCCAGACGTCAATCTTAGGTGATAGTGCCCTTTACCCGTCAAATGACCTTATGCGCATCGTGAGCATCATGTTTTGAGTGTAACCTGATATTTCATAACAACGAGCATCATGATATTTTTACATCACCTGATATTATAATATCATGCTGATATTATAATATCACCCTGCTTAGAAAATCCACCATCTGCATATTTGCATGCGCATGTCAAAATCCTATCGGAGGGTCATCATCCTGATCTTTCAAGGGAGGGTCATATTTGCTGATATTCGCTAATATGATGATGACGTCATCATATCCTCCTGATCTCCTTTTTTATATGATCATGATGATCACCCTATCTTTTAAGGGGGGATGATACTCTCAGCAGCATGATCATATTTTAAATATCACCCTAGTGCTAACCTGATGATGACCTCAACTCATCCTCATGCTCCTAAGGCGGAACATGATGGTTACCTCATCATGATATTCGATGAGGAGGATCATATTCCTAATGTAACCCGATATTTCGTAATGTCCTCCTGCCGAGAAAAAATGACCTTTTGCAAATATCCTGATGACGTCATCCTAACCTGATAAACGAAGAAGAAAATATTAGGACGACATCATCATCACATTTCCCTTCGGTAGGATATTTTCCAAAACATGATCCGGTTCGCGAATAGGATGATGACGTCATATTCTAAGTTCAACAAAAGCCCCGGATATCCTGATGATCATCATCATCCTGATCTTTCGAGAGGGTTACCTTGGCCGCAAAGGGGTCATATTACATTCACCACCTGATCATGCTCCTTAGGTGACCCGATATTACATTTATCCCCTGATCTTAACTAAACATGACGGTGACGTCATCTTTTGCATTTTAATGAAGCCCGGATATGACGATGACGTCACCATCATATTCCTTTCCTCAGTAGCAGGATCATATTTCATATCCTCCTATTTTCCTTCGACATGATGATGATGATGATTGTCATTCTTTTCCCCAATATATAGAAGCGAAACATCCTGATGACATCATTTGGACATTTGGAAGGGGGGAGCATCATATTTCCAAAGTATCATGCAGACGAAAGTTTTAAGTCTTGCTATCGGCAGTATGTGAAATTGTCACCCCGAGGGGGGTATCTCTCACCGATGAGGAAGAATACAAGCCACTAGGGCTATATCAGCATAACTCTCGCCGATGGAGGATGAGTGAAATAAAAGGCCATCGGCCAAATAACGAATATCGGCCATACATTTTTTGGACACGCCGATGGCGGTTCTCACGCCGATGGCAGAAAACAAAGGAAAAGGGCATCGGCCCAACGGAGAACATCGGCGAAGGAATTTTGGGGCCCGCCGATGGCGATAGTCACGCCGATGGGCGGGAATGTACGTAGCGGTGGAATTTTAAAACATTTTTTGGCGCCCGTGGCATTTTCCCGGTCAGCGATAGTTGACCCGATGGGTTTTGAGCAGTCTGTATGCGTTTTGAACGCGTTTTAAGAGTATTTTGGACCCGATTTCCACAATTTTACACAGTCACCTGGATTTAAATGATTATTTTAATTTCCTGCTGTTTATGTGATAAATGTAATACTTATTGCTTGTCTTGTCTTGCTGGCTTGCAGTTGAGGAAGCAGCTGGAAATTCAACACAATGACATCATGGAGGAAGGAAATCCAATCTCAGGAGCAGGAAGATAAAGATGAAGTGTGAAGAAGTCAAGGCCATTCAAATAAAGGACAAAGTTGCAGCTGAGGGTATTACTACAACAGACAAACAAGAGTTATTGCTGAGCTGCCAGAACTTCTTACAAGGGGCAATATTTCGCCCCCAGATTTGACACTGCTCAGAGATATTTTCGAAGAGCTGGTTCACCTGTATTTATTGCTGTAACCAGGGGTTTGAACCAGGGGTTCAGTTAGGTTTCTGCTATAGTGAGGACAATCAGAATGTCTTTATATTGTGCCTCTCTACACTGTAATACTTTACAACAGGGGCTACAACAGGGATTTTTTTTCTTTAGAAGCACACAGTGAGTTAGCTTAGCATAGTTTAGAGGTAGAAGAAGGAGGTCGCCTGTTTGTCTGCAGTAAGGTGCGCGTGGAATGTCTGGCTGCCTTACTGTATCTGTAAAGCTTGTAAGTTCTCTGTAGTATGATCAATGAAACTAAGAGTCATTCCTACATTGTAAATCATGTATGACTATTCATTTCTAATACAATAGAATCTGGAGTTCTGCATCTATCTTCTGAGTGTTCTCCTGCTCTTCTTTGTGTTTTGAAATATTTTCTTTGAGAGCTTGCAATTTTAAATGTATGTTTATGAAAATGCTCAGAACTTGCATTTAAGGTTTTTACTATGGATTTGATCAAATTACTATGGTATTTACATAGTGCATAACAGAAACAATTAGATCCTTCGGTAGATTAAATGAGGTATAGATTAGATCTTTCTAACTTTTCCCAACCCATCTGAAATATTTAGCTAAAACGTAGAAATCTAAAGGAAATTGTCTGAAATTTGAAGAAGCATGCATAACAGAGTTAAGAGTGGACAGTTTTCATAAGTGCATGAAGGAGAAAGCTGCAATAATTCAAGAAAACCATCTAAAACTTGCAGCACAGTAACACTTTTATGCAAAGGAATGAAAAGTATTGACATATCTCATGCTCTTTTTTTGCATATTCTTAGTCCAGTAAACCACCAAACAAACCTAAACTACGTAAGGCCCCTTGAACATTACAGCTTCACATTGACCAACTGAACTTGACCAACTGAACCATTGTAGACTTGGGATTAGTTGAATCTCAAATGATTCCTTCTTATCTTTCAAGTATAGTTTCAGTTCATTATATGTGAATTTTAACTTATTGTTATGATTGCATCAAAACAATCATCAACAGTTTTCTGACGTTAGGAGGAAGGCTGTATATTGCAATCATCAACAGTTTTCTGGCGCTAGAAGGAGGGCCTTCTTGAGTTAGGTTTCATTTCAAACTGGCTAACGACAGCAATAGAGTGACTAGGTCTAGATCCAGTTCAGGAGATATATTTGTGCAACTACCTGATACAAGGCGAAGTAAAAACCCTTTAATTTGGAATCCAAAGATATCGCAAGCAGGAAGTTCATCTGGAACACCTCCTGGGTCACCTTTTAACATCCATAGTATTGTAAGTCCTGACAGATCACTGTTCAGATCTTTAAATCTTGGTTCAGGCACTCCTAGAGGTCTCAATCCTCCTGTAAATCCTAATCCACCAATCAATCCAGGTATTCCTGCAAGTTCAAGTCAAGCTCAAACACCTGCAATGGCTTATTTCGATGTCAATTCTCCCATACTCTTCAATGATTATCATGAGATGCCAAAAAATCCAGAGAAGATATGTCCCAAATACCAGTTGCATCAGGACCCAGAAGATCATATTAGAATATTTAAGGAAGCATGTTTTAGGGCTATGTTAGAGCACGAGGATGTTGTGTGTAGATTGTTTCCTTACACCTTTAATGAGCAGGCCTCTAGCTAGTACGTAAACTTACCCAATGGTTACATTTCTTCTGGGCACTTATGGAAGAAGCATTTCTGTCAAGATTTAGAGGACCCATTGACCTTTGCGCTTTGTATCATAAATTGGCTGCTATAAAACGAGGTGAGGGAGAGCTAATTGATAATTTCAATGACAGATTTCAAAAGGCCTATTCTAGGTTGGTAGCCCCTTATACCATAGATGATGCTCCCTTGTTGGCTATGTACTATGCTGCCTTGGATCCTTTAACCGCCATGTTTGTCAAAAGAAAACCTGACATAGATTCAATATCCAAAGCCTATAAAGAGGCAGCCTCAGTGAACCAAGAAATGAGGCATACAACTTATAGTCCATTTGTCAATGGAGGAAATTTTGGGGTGCAGAATCAGGCACACCCATGGAATGGAGTCCCTGTGCAGCACGCTCCACTAGTAAATCCGGTTCCTTCTTACACACCTGTGTATAATCCTACTCCAATCCAAGCTATAACTCCTTACACGGCTAGTACTTCCAATAACAGTCAAAATAATGGTCAGCCTTTCTTCCAACTTCCTAGGGATGTAACTGTGGCAAAAGCACAAGAGGATAGGGAAGAAATCAAAGAAATTACTGCACATTTGAAAAGATTAACAACCGAAGTGACACAGCTAAGAAATGAGAACCTCTATGGAAGAAGCAACCAAAACTACAATCCACATCAAAATCACAACCAAGGCCAAAATCAGAATTATAGTCTCAATCAAAATCAGCAGTACAATCATAACCAAAACTACAATCAGCATCAAGGCCCCAGTCAGGGGCAACCAATGCAAAATAGGGGGCCAGTGATAGATAATAGGACCTGGGGCAATAATAACAGAAATCAGAATCAACCTAGGCCACCCAAGACATGGAACACTGGGCCCAACAACGGTACTCTGGCTTCTCCTTTTGAGAATACAGATAATCATGGTGCAAAACAAACGACTAGCATACAAATGGCCAGTACAGCACCCAAAAATTGGTGCAGATTTCACAATACCAATGCCCATGCTGAGCACGACTGTCCACAGTTCCACTTGGCAGCTAGTATTTTCAACATAGATGTACAACCTCCTACCTCTGAATTTCTCATTCCTAAGGGTAATGAGGTAGTTACCTCGGAATATGACACAGCATTAGTCTTAGAAACGTTTACCTTTGCAACTGCAGAAGAGAAAGAGGATGAATTGCTAGAGGATGAGCCATGCTGTTGTGAAAGTCTTTATCCTGAATCAGCCTTTGTGTTAAATGCTTTTCAGTTTCCTTTTGAATCTGAAAATGAGATATTAAATGAAATAGAGGAGGTGCAGGCCTTTCAACAAACAAATAAAAGCCACACCTACAATTTAAGGAACAACCCTAGGCCGGGAGGACCTTTCACCACTTCCACTCCTCTGAATAATATCAATACACCCCCAGATCAGAATGCTAGCAACAATCCTGCCATACTTAAAGCTAGTCAGCACACAAATAATGGAACAACAGTGCAAAAGGATCAAACAAGTAAGACAGAAGCAATAGAGACAACAAGATTAATCAATTACTTATCAGAGGAAATAAAGAAAATTAAGGTCAGTATACCTCTAAATGAATTATTGAAGACCCCAGGGATCAGAAATGCTTTTTTAAAATCCCTGGATACATCCATAACAAACAAGGTGTCTGCTGATATAACTGTTCCTAATAGTGATTCACCACCTAAGGAGAAGGGTAAGAAAGTTGAGCAGCCTTCCAATACAAATGTGGTAATACATGCGGATAAGAGAGATACTCAACCTTTCTTGTTAACTGTTAGGTTGTGTGGGAAGAATATACATAATTGCATGGTAGATTCTGGTGCTTCAGCCAATGTAATGCCCTTAGGAATATGTAAAACTCTCGGGCTGACTCCCACCAAATCTGCCAAGGTTGTCACGCAATTAGATAAGACCGAGGTTAACGTGATAGGAGAACTCATGAACATTCAAGTGCAATTAGCTTCAGACCCTAGGGTAAGCCAAATCATTGACATTCAAGTAGTGGATATACCCGTAAATTATGGAATGTTGCTAAGTAGAGATTGGTCCAAGACATTAAACGGATATATGGCTACTGACTTTTCACACATGTGGTTACCGTGGAGAGGCATCCCAAACCAGATCAGAATAGAGGCAGAGCCCAGAATGAAACATATGATAACAGAGTATAATCGAACTAATGAAATATTATATGCTGCTGTTGAATCAGGTGTCTATAGAATTACCAACAATGGGATGGAGATTGAAGAGATTATGATGTTAAACATTAGAAAGAAGTGTGTCAACAATAGAACGGCACTATTCATTGAGTCTGACAGAAATTCTTCAGATGAAGAAAACAATGCAATAGACAAATTTGGTCATGCCATTAGACGAGAGGTGGAAGAGTGCGTTACACACAATCTCCCAGTCCAATGTAAGTTATATAAAAATAGGTGTAGAGTCCATGATAGGCAACATTCTGAGGAGAATTGTGAAATATGCAAAGACATCATTGAATATGAATACAAAAAGTGCATAGGGAGGGTAGAGTCACAAGAGGAAAAGGAGAATCCTGATCCAACACAGAGATATGTTCAGGATAATATAGATGCCTTGATTCCAGATTTAGGAAAAGAAATAGAGGACAAGGGTAGTTATCTTTCTGAGTTGCAAACTAAAAACACACATATGCAAGATAACCAAATGGAAAAACCCATGAATAAACAAGACAACACCCCACAGGCAATAAAAGGGACAAAGTATGCCAAGGTAAAAGATCAGAAAAGTAAAGATGGCATGTGGACGTTAAAATGTGATGGGTCCAAATCAAAACAGGGCGCAGGTGCGGGTATTGAACTCATAGATCCTCAAGGTAAATCACATTTGGCAGCATATAGATTACAATTTTCCTGCACTAACAATATTGCTGAATATGAGGCCCTAATTTTAGGACTTGTCATGGCCATCAAGAAAGGGGTAAAAACCATCAGAGTATTTTTAGACTCTGAATTAGTAGTCAGACAAGTGAGGAAACTATATGCCTGCAATTATAAGAAAATGATTAGTTACAGACATAGAGTATGGGGTTTAATGGATTCGTTTGATGCTTTTAACATAGAGCACATTCCTAGAGAGCTGAACCATAGGCCAGATGTGTTAGCAGTTGCTGCCAGTACATTAGAACCATTGACACTGACAGGACTAAGATGATTTGCTGTTGAGCTAGTTAACGTGCCCAGTATACCAGACAACGTTACACACTTTCAGGTATTTGGAGAGGATCAACAAATTATTAATTTTCTGACTTGTAATGAGGCATTTGAGGCCCAAATCATTGATGAACAAGAAAGGCCTAAAGTAACATGGGACGAAGAAGATATGATCAACTTAAAGAGCAACTTCTTACCAAAAGGAGTAATTGAATTAGAACACATCTTTGACTTCGACGGGGTAATAAGACAGAAAGACTTACCCAAAACAGAAGGGGGTAGGTGTGATTTACATAACTTAGGGACTGAGCTAAATCCACAAAGTGTACTAATTGGGAAAGCTTGCTCTGAGAAAATTAGAAAAGAGGTTCTGGACGTTCTGAAAGAATATAAACATGTCATAGCATGGACTTATGAAGACTTGAAAACATTTGATGAGTCCATCATAACTCACGTAATACCTTTAAGAAAAGAAGTCAAACCATTTAGGCAGAAACAGAGGCCTGTAAATGCCATTCTAGAGCCTTTAATCTTTGAGGAAGTTAAAAAATTACTGTCCGCTGGAATAATTTTTCCAGTCAGACATTCTGTCTGGGTAGCTAACTTGGTACCAGTGAGGAAGAAAAATGGAGACATCAGGTTGTGCGTAGACTTTAGAAATTTAAACAAGGCATCTGAAAAGGATAATTATCCTTTGCCCCCAATAGACGAAGTACTGCAAGCAGTAAATGGCGCAAAGATGATGTCTTTTTTAGATGGTTTTTCAGGTTATAATCAGGTCTTAATTGATAGAGAAGATAGACTAAAAACCACCTTCACTTGCAAATGGGGAAATTATGCGTATAGAAGAATGCCTTTTGGTCTGATCAATGCAGGTGCCACTTTTCAGAGGGCCATGGACGTTGCATTCCGTGGATTATCAGGTAAATGCATTGTTGTGTATATGGATGATTTAACTGTGTATTCCAAGGATGCATCCACCCACACTGAAGACCTCAGAAAAGTACTCAAGCGATGTGAAAGGTATGGGATTTCCCTTAATCCTAAGAAATGTATATTTGGCGTAACTAAAGGTAAATTATTAGGCCATGTCATTTCTGAAAATGGAATTTCAATTGATCCGGATAGAATAGAATCCATAAAAAATTTGCAAATACCAAATAGTAGGAAAGAATTGAAATCATTTTTTGGTAAAATTAACTTTGTTCGGAAGTTTATAACAGGTTTTGCAGAGATCGTGCAGCCGTTGAACGCCATGTTGAAGAAAGATGCACAGATGGAATGGACGCCAATGGCCAAAGCCGCATTTGAAGATATCAAGGAGGCAATTTCTGATGCTCCTGTATTGGCAAGTCCAGACTACACAAGCCCGTTTTACATCTACTCCTTTGCATCTTCTCATTCTGTCGCGGCTGCCTTGACACAGAAAGGTGAAAATAATGGAGAGAGGCCCATAGCATTTATGAGTGCGCCTCTGAAGGATGCACAGCTGAGATATCTAGATATCGAAAGACAGGCATTCACATTAGTAAAGGCTGTGAAAAAATTTAGACACTACATTCTGCGCAGCCAGATTAAAGCCATAGTACCAGACGCAGCAGTAAAAATGTTGCTAATGCAAAACGAGCCTGGAGAAAAAAGAGCCAAATGGATCACCACACTGCAAGAATTTGACATGGAGATCATTCCCGCAAAGCTAGTCAGAGGGCAGGCGCTGGTGCAGACAATAGCAAACATGGATCCAAATCTGATAAAACAACAATATGTATTGAATTCCCAGGACGCATCAAGCTGGTACGATGATTTAAGCACCTTCCTGATAGCCGGAAAGTACCCAAGCAAGATGAAGGCTTCTCAGAGGAGAGCCTTGAAGATTAAGGCACAAAATTATATGGTGCAAGGAGGTCTTCTATTCAGGAAGAACCATGATGGAATTTACCTGAGATGCATAAACAGAACTGAAGCTGATAGAGTGTTGACAGAACTACATGACAAGTACGGAACCAGCCATGGTTCCCATTTAGCTACAACACACAAAATACTGAGGGTGGGCTATTACTGGCCCACTATGTTCAAAGATACTAAGAGTCACATCAGAAGTTGCCACACCTGTCAGACTGCAGCAGACAAAGGGAGAAATCCGGCCAATCCACTGCAACCTGTGATCGAATCCAGACCGTTTGCACAGTGGGGCTTGGATTTTATCGGAGTCATCAATCCCCCATCTTCTGCAGGACACAAATTCATATTGACGGTAACAGACTATTGTACAAGGTGGACTGAGGCCACCTGCTGCAAATTTTCCACAACTGAGGTAGTTATCAAGTTCCTTGAAGAAAACATTATCACCAGGTTTCGAACGCCCTATTCATTGGTATGTGATAACGGCCCTGCTTTCTCTTCTTTAAAATTTTCTAAATGGGCATTTGAATATGGGATTATTCTAAGGTTTCCTTCAAATTATTACCCTCAAGGTAATGGACTGGCTAAATCAACAAACAAAATTTTATTAGACATAATCAAGAGGTTAATTGCCAAAAGTCCTAGAGAGTGGAATACTCTGTTAAGATATGCATTATGGGTAGACAGGACCAAGTTTAAAATAGCTTTAGGTAGCACACCTTATCACTTAGTTTATGGGACTGATCCCATACTTCCGGTTAATCTGAGAATACCAACCTGGAAGTTTGCCAATGAATATCTAGGCTTTGATAACCATAGGGAAGCCAGAATGGTGCAAATGTTACAACTAGAAGAGAAAAGAGGTCAAGCCCTCGAGAAGTTTGCCAAACACCAAGTGGTTGTTAAGAGGTGGTTTGACAAAAGGGCAAGAGTCAAAACATTTAGAATATCAGACTTAGTGTTGTGCTGGGACAAAGCACATGAAAAGAAGGGAAGCCATGGAAAATTTGATAAATTATGGCTGGGTCCATTACAAGTCTCAGAAATAATAGGAGATAACACCTTTAGACTTAAGACCTTGACTGGAGAAGATATGCCATTACCAGTTAATGGCCAGCATTTGAAACACTACTTCCAGGCTTGAGATAAAAGGGGGGCAGTCCTTTTTTCTTAATGTAAAATGCTGTGGGTAATGTACAGTTCTTCTTTTGTGTTTTCTTTTGGGTTGGCTGTTTGTATAGTTTGTCTTCTGTTTGTTTTTTGCTTTTGTTTCTTTCTGTTTGTACAGTTTTTTCTTTTGTTGTGTTGTTTGTACAGCTTGTTTGTTTGGTTTGTTTGTTGTCTCCTCAGCAGGGATCTTTATTTTACTTTAGAGTATTAAGGAGAAAAACTAGCAACCATTCAAAATAGTATAAAATTTAGGATATTCAAGTTAACCATTTGCAATTTACACATAACTTGTTACCGTCATGAATGTAGAGAGTTGTTCATCTTCTGAAGTTTTGTATTCAATAAATGTGATTGAGAATTCGAAGAAAGTTTCTCACGATGACACACCTAAAATCCTTGGGTTTGTTGAACTTACCAATGTAGATATTAGGCGAAAAATCAGAGGTTACCCTTGCTACCATTACAATTCTCAGCTTAATTTCAGCAAGTGTCCACTCCTTGCATCATGAAGTTACAAATTGTTATATCTTATGAAATCTTTCAAAATTAGAAAACAAAAAATAAATAAATAAATAAATAAAATGGATTATACTAAAAATCCAAATTAAGCCATCTAAGTAACTCTGCCGGGGCTATAGACGCTCGCTGGCAGTGGGGCTCTACTTAGGAGAATTGTAACGATAACCTTGCCAGGGCTATGGACGCTCGCTGGCAGCAAGGCTCTATCCGGTCGGCTATGAGGGAATATCCTCACCTACGTAGGCTAATGTCAGTCACTGGTTTGTTCAACCGATCTTCAAGATGAGGATAATTAATCACGTGCACACAACTAAACTGAAAATGGAAATTCATGCATCTTTATTGAATACCTTAAGTCTCAAGCTGAATAGTAATTTGCAGGAAAGATAGTCAGAAGTTATGGATTCATTTCATCTAGTTTCCTTGAACACTCTGAATTTAGTTGTTTTGTTTTGGTTGCTAGTTGTTGTGATGTTCACAACACGCCCCATTATTGCTCCTTAGCAAAATGGGGACCCCTGCTGTCGCTTTGCTTTTTGCTTCTGCTTGTGTTTGTCTGCTTTCTGGCGGTTTGGTAAAAATGAGTCAGGTAGGTCATCATCATGAGGTCAGTTTGTCAAAGTTCATATTTTGCTTCTGTGACCTCATATTTAGAAAGAGCTTGAAATTCCATGCAGGTTTCCCTTTTACATCACTTGAAAATTCGTCCATATGTGGAAGTTATGCACAGTCAAAGTTTTGGTCAAACCTGACAATCGCAAGTGATCATCATATTTTTATATCCTCAGTCATGTTGTCAAGGTCATCATGATCTTGATCTATCACCTGATAAAATCATGCAGTCGAAATATCCGGACGTCAATCTTAGGTGATAGTGCCCTTTACCCGTCAAATGACCTTATGCGCATCGTGAGCATCATGTTTTGAGTGTAACCCGATATTTCATAATAACGAGCATCATGATATTTTTACATCACCTGATATTATAATATCATGCTGATATTATAATATCACCCTGCTTAGAAAATCCACCATCTGCATATTTGCATGCGCATGTCAAAATCCTATCGGAGGGTCATCATCCTGATCTTTCAAGGGAGGGTCATATTTGCTGATATTCGCTAATATGATGATGACATCATCATATCCTCCTGATCTCCTTTTTTATATGATCATGATGATCACCCTATCTTTTAAGGGGGGATGATACTCAGCAGCATGATCATATTTTAAATATCACCCTAGCGCTAACCTGATGATGACCTCAACTCATCCTCATGCTCCTAAGGCGGAACATGATGGTTACCTCATCATGATATTCGATGAGGAGGATCATATTCCTAATGTAACCCGATATTTCGTAATGTCCTCCTGCCGAGAAAAAATGACCTTTTGCAAATATCCTGATGACGTCATCCTAACCTGATAAACGAAGAAGCAAATATTAGGACGACATCATCATCACATTTCCCTTCGGCAGGATATTTTCCAAAACATGATCCGGTTCGTGAATAGGATGATGACGTCATATTCTAAGTTCAACAAAAGCCCCGGATATCCTGATGATCATCATCATCCTGATCTTTCGAGAGGGTTACCTTGGCCGCAAAGGGGTCATATTACATTCACCACCTGATCATGCTCCTTAGGTGACCCGATATTACATTTATCCCCTGATCTTAACTAAACATGACGGTGACGTCATCTTTTGCATTTTAATGAAGCCCGGATATGACGATGACGTCACCATCATATTCCTTTCCTCAGCAGCAGGATCATATTTCATATCCTCCTATTTTCCTTCGACATGATGATGATGATGATTGTCATTCTTTTCCCCAATATACAGAAGCGAAACATCCTGATGACATCATCTGGACATTTGGAAGGGGGGAGCATCATATTTCCAAAGTATCATGCAGACGAAAGTTTTAAGTCTTGCTATCGGCAGTATGTGAAATTGTCACCCCGAGGGGGGTATCTCTCACCGATGAGGAAGAATACAAGCCACTAGGGCTATATCAGCATAACTCTCGCCGATGGAGGATGAGCGAAATAAAAGGCCATCGGCCAAATAACGAATATCGGCCATACATTTTTTGGACACGCCGATGGCGGTTCTCACGCCGATTGCAGAAAACAAAGGAAAAGGGCATCGGCCCAACGGAGAACATCGGCGAAGGAATTTTGGGGCCCACCGATGGCGATAGTCACGCCGATGGGCAGGAATGTACGTAGCGGTGGAATTTTAAAACGTTTTTTGGCGCCCGTGGAATTTTCCCGGTCAGCGATAGTTGACACGATGGGTTTTGAGCAGTCTGTATGCGTTTTGAACGCGTTTTAAGAGTATTTTGGACCCGATTTCCACAATTTTGCATAGTCACCTGGATTTAAACGATTATTTTAATTTCCTGCTGTTTATGTGATAAATGTAATACTTATTGCTTGTCTTGTCTTGCTGGCTTGCAGTTGAGGAAGCAGCTGGAAATTCAACACAGTGACATCATGGAGGAAGGAAATCCAATCTCAGGAGCAGGAAGATAAAGATGAAGTGCAAAGAAGTCAAGGCCATTCAAATAAAGGACAAAGTTGCAGCTGAGGGTATTACTACAACAGACAAACAAGAGTTATTGCTGAGCTGCCAGAACTTCTTACAAGGGGCAATATTTCGCCCAGATTTGACACTGCTCAGAGATATTTTCGAAGAGCTGGTTCACCTGTATTTATTGCTGTAACCAGGGGTTTGAACCAGGGGTTTAAACCAGGGGTTCAGTTAGGTTTCTGCTATAGTGAGGACAATCAGAATGTCTTTATATTGTGCCTCTCTACACTGTAATACTTTACAACAGGGGCTACAACAGGGATTTTTTTTCTTTAGAAGCACACAGTGAGTTAGCTTAGCATAGTTTAGAGGTAGAAGAAGGAGGTCGCCTGTTTGTCTGCAGTAAGGTGCGCGTGGAATGTCTGGCTGCCTTACTGTATCTGTAAAGCTTGTAAGTTCTCTGTAGTATGATCAATGAAACTAAGAGTCATTCCTACATTGTAAATCATGTATGACTATTCATTTCTAATACAATAGAATCTGGAGTTCTGCATCTATCTTCTGAGTGTTCTCCTGCTCTTCTTTGTGTTTTGAAATATTTTCTTTGAGAGCTTGCAATTTTAAATGTATGTTTGTGAAAATGCTCAGAACTTGCATTTAAGGTTTTTACTGTGGATTTGATCAAATTACTGTGGTATTTACATAGTGCATAACAGAAACAATTAGATCCTTCGGTAGATTAAATGAGGTATAGATTAGATCTTTCTAACTTTTCCCAACCCATCTGAAATATTTAGCTAAAACGTAGAAATCTAAAGGAAATTGTCTGAAATTTGAAGAAGCATGCATAACAGAGTTAAGAGTAGACAGTTTTCATAAGTGCATGAAGGAGAAAGCTGCAATAATTCAAGAAAACCATCTAAAACTTGTAGCACAGTAACACTTTTATGCAAAGGAATGAAAAGTATTGACATATCTCATGCTCTTTTTTTGCATATTCTTAGTCCAGTAAACCACCAAACAAACCTAAACTACGTAAGGCCCCTTGAACATTACAGCTTCACATTGACCAACTGAACTTGACCAACCGAACCATTGTAGACTTGGGATTAGTTGAATCTCAAATGATTCCTTCTTATCTTTCAAGTATAGTTTTAGTTCATTATATGTGAATTTTAACTTATTGTTATGATTGCATCAAAACAATCATCAACAGTTTTCTGACGTTAGGAGGAAGGCTGTATATTGCAATCATCAACAGGACTCCTTTGACTCCAATCATCTTCATTACTAGGGTCTCTAGAGGAGGACGGAGAGGAGGGAGAGGGACTCCTTCCTGATCTCTGATTGTGACTATTGACTTAGAGTCCACTAACGAGGACTACATCCCAGGTAGTAATGATTCATCAGATGAGGCCCTTCCTAAGGATTTCAACGATATTGATGATTCAGATGATGTTCCTAACATCCCCGAGGGTCCTCCTGTTATTTCTCGACCTCCTCATTCAGATGAGGTGATGCGTCAATTTGACCCTGATTGGCAGCCTGGTGATCCACGTAAGTTTTTGTCTATTTGTTTTTTTGTTTATCTTTGTCCTTTCTCTTTTTGTGTGGAACTGACTTGGTCCACTTTTGATCTGCTATTTCAAGCAATATTAGAGAGTGGAGGTACTTCGTTCGTGAGGTCAATGTTGGATTAGCATCTCCCTTCACTAGGATGACTCGTGATTGTCTTTTAGATGATCTTGGTGTGCCCCCTGCTGTAGGATGACACACTGACATTTTTTCTCCTATCTACCATGGGTGCCAGATAACTATAGAGTTGAAGACCCAGATTGACATGCTTAAGGGTGAGAACCAAGTACTCCGAGAGATGGCTCACCTTAACTTTGGATGACATGATGCTAGCATGGCGGCGCCCTCACGGTCACATGCTCATAGTAGAGCAACTCACTCTCACACGTCTCATGGGGAAACTAGTGGTACTCGTAGACGGAGGAGCCGAAGTCTTGAGGGTTCTGTTAGAGGGAAACGTCCTTGACTTGCTTTTCTTGAAATTGTGCCCCCTTGCATGGGGAGCCTCTACATCTGTCAAGAGCATTTTGTCTTAGCTCTTTGATACCCTTGTATATGTAAACTTTGGATGTATCTGTGAAAGTTTATCCTCTTATGGTTTTTCTCTTATCAAATTTGTACTCATCTCTTGTGCATGTTCAAAGGTTTGGGAAATTTTTGATTATGTTTGACCTTTTCAACTCTTTTAACAATGCAAGTATGATAACAATAACATATTTCCATATATATGATATGCAGTTTACGAAATGATAATGCAAGAACACAAGAAATGCTGAAATGAAACTTTTACACTTATTGACTGTCATGAGATATGACATTTGACTTTATTTCTTTGAGACTCTTTTTCTAATTTTTGGCATGAATGCAATATGGAACGAACAATGTCATGAGATATGACATTTGACTTTATTTCTTTGAGACTCTTTTTCTAATTTTTGGCATGAATGCAATATGGAACAAACAATGTGACTGCTCTTAAATACAATTTTCTACTCAGGGGATCGCAAGTTGTCTTGATATAAGAGATCTATTCAAGGCTGTGAGATAGGATATAGAAAAAATCAAGTGCGGAGTGGGAATGAATATGGAGCGTTTCTGATTTCTAGACTTTGTTAAAGGCTAAACACTAATCCTTATCTAGATAAGACAAATTGATAAGCTTTCAACTTTAGACAAGTAGCAAGTTTTATAGGTGTTCACTAGACTTAGATCATAGATGCCAAGCAAAGTAGACCTGGGGTAAAGGATAAATGGGAAAGAACAAGGGTCCCTATAGAAGATGATCCTAGAGACTACTAGACTTGTCAGTTTTTCTCAACTAGTGTGTGTGCATGCTTTGTACCTCTCTTTCTCTGTTAGAATGTCACCCTTGAGGCTTCGAGCTTAGACTGATCTTCACCCAAGAGTACAGACATTCAACAATCTTCTCTCTTTCACTCTTTTTTTGTATCTCTTTTTTTTTGCTTTTTCACTTTTTTTGCATTTTCCTCACTTGATTTTTCTCTTTTTTTTTGGATTTTGACTTTTCAAGAAATGAATACTTTTTGGAACTTTGACATACAATACTTTGATTTTCTCAATTCTCACTTTTCAATACTCTTATTTTGATCACTCATTTTTTTTATTCACTCGTATCTTAGATTGCTTCCTTTAGAGTTTTGATCTTCTTGACATTTTTTGGCTAGGGAAGATAAGGGGTTGAGCGCCACCTAAAGTTTTTGTAATCTGGTTGGACTTCTCTACTACTATGGAAGAATTGGGAAGGTCTACTTGCAAGCTTCTCTTGAGCAGTGTAGGTTTGAATACTAACTTTGTTTAGACCTAACATCTTGACTCATTAAGACTGGGATAAGTGTAAAGCTAAGAGCTAGGTTTTGATTAGAATCACCAGGAATGAAGTGAGATAATGGCAATTGTGAAAATGGGGAATCTCTAGGTCTTGAAAGGATGATGTATATCTAGGAAACATTAGACTCCTTACTGAAAAGAAAATAGTACAAAATCAAGTAACTGACTGCAATGTGGGATGAACAGAGTGAGGCAGAAGTGCAAGAAACAAATTGTTTTTGACATTTTTAACTTTTTTATAATTTTTTTGTATTTTTATGTTTTATGATTTTTTTGGTTTTTAGACATAATATTTCTTGAGGTGAAAGGCATTGACTATTTCACCAAATTCCTCTCCCTCCATTGTGCACAAGAGATAAGCACCATTTCTGACATCTTCTTTGATCATGTAAGGACCTTTCCAGTCTTCTGAAAAGCTCTTTTTTGTCTTCTTTTCTTGTTCTTCGTGCTACCTCTTCTTAGAACAAGTTCTCCTATTTTGTAGGGCTTATTCGAATCTATTGCTGCCAATTCGATGGCTTCTTTTGGCATTGTGAGACGAAGTAAGTCTTGAAAAGCATGTTGATGAGAGGGAGTCCAATACAGGACTCCATCACAATTTAATAGTTCTACTAATAGGTCAAATTGTTCTTGCATGTAGACTTTCACCTCTGGTCTCTCTTAGATTCTTTGCAAGAATTAGAATAGCTCAAGAGGAGTTTGTGGCTCCCTTTTCTCATCAAGAGGGACAAAGCTTATGCTTGTCCTCCCATTAGGTTCTAGTCTCAAGTCCATGGCATATCCAATATAACTTTTTGGGAGTTTAAAAATGACAGGGTCATCAACACCAACTGTCACTCTCATCTTCCACTCTCTATGAAAGATACCTTCACTTTCTTTATCTTCATCAGGCAGTCTCGACCATTTCTATTTGAACTGGAGGTGCCTCCCACTCGCTGAGTTAATTTGATTGAATCAAGGCAGAGGTGGTTGGCTTTTCTTGTGCCTTGGATACCATAAACATCCTAGGTAACATCCCTATAGCATTGGTTGATTCATTATCAATGGAATGCACTTCTTCCATGGGTATCACGGGTTGATGTGAATCCTCCATTGGTGTGAGAGGCTCATATGATTCTATTTCTTCTGGTGTATCAAGGAGATGTGATTTACTCAGTGGCGACAGCGGTGTGTAACCTTCCGTTATGTCTTCCTCAGCGTTTGAGAAAGCGTGTGGGTCTGCATTTCTTAGATCTAACGTAGTGGTTTGAAACACTAGTCCTTCAGTTCTATGAGGCTTCTCCCCTATGCAAGGCAAGAGTTTATAGGCCTCTTGGATGTCGATCATGAGTATTTCTAGGGGGAATTGGAGTGGTCCATCCCATTCAATCAACTCCATGATCTCAATAGTTTTATCCTTGGGAACCATTTCTCTTTGTTTTGGTAACGACTCATTCTCTAAGGTTTTAATCTCTGTAGCATTTATGGTATTTTTTGGGATTTCCATTCGTTTGATGCATATCAACTGAGGTGTAGGATTTGGGATGGTTAACTTGTTGGTAGGGAGTTCGTAGTCTATGGGAATACCTATGCGTTTGTTTGACATATTTGACTTTAACATGCTGAAAGGTTCTGGATATCCCTGTGCGACATATACTTTCCCTAGGTGTAAAAACTAAACTTCTTGGAACAAAGTGGATGGCACAGCCTTCATTCTATGTATCATGGCCTTCCAAGAATCAATTTATATCCTGTGTCCTTATCTATGACATAGAAATTGGTTGGAATGGTTTTGGGTCCCAAATTCACTGGAAGGGTAATTTTGCCTATGGTTAGAGATTTTAGATTATCATATCCGCTTAGAGTATCTTGTGAGGTGATGATGTCAGTGTGTCCATAGCCCATCCTATCTAAAAGGGAGAAAGGAACTATATTCACTACAACCCCATCATCGATTAATGTTCGTTTAATACATGTATCATAGATCTGTACTTGAAGATATAGTACGGGGTCCCCTTTCTTAGTCAACTTTGCCTCAGAGGGCATCTGTTGTAAGTTGAAGAAAAATCCTAGATCTTTAAGTTCTAAGTTTGGTGGGCTGAGATCGTAGTCCATGTGATTGACTTGCTCACTAGGTGGTGGCATAATTTGGTCGAGGTATTTTAGACCTATTGCTTTTAGTAATGCTGAGTGATGTGAAGGGGAGTTTCTGAGTAAATCAATGAACGAAATGTGAGCATACATTTTCTTTGGATCTTCTATGAGCTCATAAGGTCCGATTGGAGCCGGTATCGGTTCTACTACCGAAATGATACCTTCATATGCTTCTATTTGCTCATTTTATTCCTCATGATCTCCCTCTTCTTCTTCTTCATTATGCATAATCTCGACTAATCTCATCAACCTAGTTTCTCCTTTTTGTCCTAGTTGTGGTGGGATTTTGAGGTTACTACTCTATGCTATTTTGTTTTGGTTTGTCATTTCTATATCTTTGTGTGTGGGGAACGGGTCCTAATAAATTCTCATTTTTGCATTTTGTGGTGCTATGGGAGCTTGATTTTGTCTTGTATCTTTGTTATCCAGTGTGACCTCCTGTGGGTTTAAGAACATTTCTATGAACAAATGTTGTTGCTCTTCTGGTAGTCTTTCTATGAACCTGTTATATTCCCTACAAGATTCTGTGTTATGCCCCCTTGTTCTATGAAAAGAACAAAATTGGTTAAACTCATATGGGGGTCTCTCATATCGTCCATCATTTTCGTTCTAGTTTCCTTTGCAGTTCCAACTTTGGTATTTGTCTCGAGGATAGTACCTGTTGGTTCTAGGTAGATCTATGGCATTTACATTAGGAGGATAGTAATCTCTCCCATTGTAATCATCTTTTATCTTCTTGATTGGGGGTTGATCCGTCACCTCGTCTGTGGTTGTACTCCTATTGTTTTTAAGGATTTTAACGACAGAGGTGTTGTTTCCTGTGTCTTCCTTCATTAG
The DNA here is from genome assembly GCA_027924645.1 of Cunninghamia lanceolata. NCBI lineage: Eukaryota > Viridiplantae > Streptophyta > Pinopsida > Cupressales > Cupressaceae > Cunninghamia > Cunninghamia lanceolata. The sequence goes on along the minus strand of BSBN01000080.1, from coordinate 3,728,018 downwards.
CTTTCCATTTGAACCACAGACTTTTCTACCACTGTCGATGGTGGCTTGGTCAATTCTCAAAGCACTTTCTAATGCCTCTTCGTAGGATTTGTATGGCAATTTTTGAACATCTTCTCTCATGTCTTTGTTAAGGGCATGCAAGAAGAGATTGCACAATTCTCAATGATCCATGTTCGGAGAACTAGTTGAAGAATAAAGGACTTGTCTCCATCGGGTGACAAAGTATGCTACAAATTTGTTTGGTTCTTGTTTCATTGTGAGGAATTCCCTGATCCCTGTTTTAATGAGTTTGTTCATGTCAAATGCCATGACAAACTCTCTGGTTAATTGTTTGAATGAATGGATTGAAGCCTCTAGGAGATGATAATACCAATCCAAAGTGATGCCTTCAAGAGTTTTCAGAAAGATTTTTGCTACAACCCCATCCCAAGGGAGGAGTTCTCTTATGGTCGTGGTGTAGGCTTTAATGTGTGAAGTTGGATCTCCTTCTCCTTTGAACTTCAGGAGATCTAGCAATGGCCAAGGTAGTTGCACACTTCTTATGTTTTGGTCTAAAGGTTCTTTCAAATATTCAAGATACGTTCCTAAAAAGGCACTTTGAGATTGTGGGGTTGTTAGTAATAACCTTGTGGATGGGTTTTGATGACCCATTGTCGGATTCATTGGATTGTTCTGAATAGGAGGATTCTCATTTAGACAAGTGTCATTACTAGCGTGTTGTGAATAATAATTGAGGTAGGGGGATTTTGAGATGCCCCCTAGTCCTATTCATAAGATTTAAGTCTTCTTTCTGGAGCAGCTTGCTCTACTTCCAGGATTCTTATTCTTTGCACTAGAGTTGCGATTAAATCTGCAGGAGTGGCAGCTCTAGGGGTTTCCTCATTTCTAGGATGTTCTCTTCGAATATTTTCATAGTGATGTGCTTCCTCGTGTGCGGTGTTTTCTTTTTGTTCTTCTTGTAAGGCAATTCTCAATGCCTCTTAAGCATATTTGGTTTATTGTAGACATTTTTCCAACCTTTTGACCTCTTCATCAAGGTGAGTATTCAATGTGCTTGTGGAAGGCTGTTCAAGCTAATGTATCTCTGACCTTATCCTTCTCGCTTTATGTGGCGCATTAGGTATGACTAGGTTATTCTCCCAAGCTGGGTTATTGAAAGATAGAGAATGCCTAGATTCTCTTTGATCTTGTTCATAATCAAAGTCTTCATAGTCGTAACAATTGGTGATTGGCGCATCAGGATGCGACGACACATACCTATCAAAGGAAGGAGTTTCTAGTTCTGTTGAGGGAATGGTCCCTTGGTTTAAGTTAGGTTCCATCACATTCAGGGGTGCCATAGACACCACAGAATAAATGGAATGGATGATGGCGTAAGCAATGGAAGTCAAAGTGGCTATGAAGGGCAGTGAAAGACTGTTTTGAAGTTTTTAAGTGTTTTTGAAATGTTTGAGATGGGAACACGAAATCACTTGTCCTAGAAGGATTTGCAAGTTCACATCGGGTTCACCAAAATATGTACGCTCAAAATCATGACTTTGGTTGCCTGTGGCTGTCGGGTTAGATTTCAGCACACACACAGACCCTTCCCTCATTGCCATGGGGTGATCTACCACGTCACTCACTCACGGGGAAGTAGCCAGTCGAGAGGAGGAGAGACATGGTGGGGTTCTAGCTCATTGGAGAGATGGACTTCGCAGAGAGGGGTCAGCAAGTTTTGTGGCCTTTGTTGTTGTGTGTTTTGTTGTATGTTTTACTCAATTGTTGTAGTTGAGATAACCCTATGACTTGAAGGGTCACTATTTTCTCTTCTTTTGTTTGGATTCCTTAGATTCCACCTCTGTGTGGGTAAGAAATTGTTTTCATTGATAGCTTCTGCCATTTTAATGTCTCGAAGGAATTCTCGTTGTAGTTGCAATTGTCTAGTTTCTTCTAACAACAAGAGGACAAATGGGTCTCCTTGCACTAGAACAAATGTTTGTTGTTGTGGTCGTGAATGGATCTCCTTGATCTCATCACAAATAGCCCTTACCCACTCTCCTCTCACTCCTAAGCACATTCGTGAATCAAAATAGAGGAAGTTGTGTAATTGCTAACTTTAACCAGATCTAGGGTTTTGACCTAGGGTTTGACATTGTGTTTACCTTGTGATGTAATCAAGGGTTTGGTTGGATCATTGAACTGTGATTACCTCATGATGAAATTGAGGGTTTGCAGTTTTGTCTGTTCTAGGGTTTCTATATGCATGCAAACTAAATGATATGCAAAACATTCTTTTTGGTATTTTTAGAGTATTTTGGAAATAAAAGTGCTTCTAATCTATGAAAAGGAAATATGTGTGCAATCCTATATGACTTTTCTAATGCAAAATTAACCTATTTTTTTGGATTTTCAATGATTTTAAAGTAATCTATTCTAAAGAAAAGGGAAAATGTTTCTTCTAACAATCTAGATCTAGAAATATGAAAGCGATTAATCTAACATGCAAGATCTAACTATCAAGGAAAAAGCAATGTTTTACTATTCCCAAGAGAAAATTTGATTCTCTAATTACTATGAATTAAGTAAAAATAATGAAGGAACCTGGAAGAAATGAAGATTTGTTGACTCCACTACCCTCAGTAATCCTTGTAATTTGGCAACCTCGAATCCTTTTGTGGCAACGGGTGATCCTCTTGACAACAAATTGACTCAAAGAAGCAGAAAGAAGCTTTGATGAAGCTTGTATGAGCTCAATGAGAGCTTGGGTTGAGCACAATGGCATAGAATGAAGTAGCGTAGCATTGCTTGGTTGAACAAATAAAGAAAAAGGCACCTTTGTCCTGTGAGAGCATTTGAATGCTAAGTTAGAGAGCAAAAATTGGCAAGAGATGTGTGCACAATGAATTTGTCTACCTTTGTGCTTGAGGGAGGGGGGTATTTATAGGTTTAGAAGAAGGGATTGATTGAAGAGTTAACTCATTTGATTGATGAGTTAACAAGGATGATTGGGGAGTTAACAAGGTTGATTACCCAATGAACTCAGCTAATTAGAGAGTGATGATGCAATGATAGCTTATCACTGGAGAGGAAATGGAGGTGAGGGAATGCATGAGGTTGATTGAAGAGTGAATTTGAGATCAAATAGAGCTAATTATGCATGTGTGGGTGCATGAAATAGTTAACTCTATATTAGGGATCAAAAACCATGCAAATTGGAAGAAAAACGGGCGAAAACGGAGCAAAAATGAGTGAGAAACTTGAGTTTTTTCGTGGCTATAAAAATGGCAGGGTCACCCCTTTTTCTAGTAGGGTCACCCCTAGGTGACCATGGGTTGGCTGGGGGAGATCCGGGCTGGACAGGGTCAGATGCAGAAAAATAGGTTGGGAGATGCAAGAAGAGAAGAAAAGGAGGGGTTTTGTATCAAGAAATAGGTCAGTCATGTGGAAGAATCTAAATCTCCACTTGCATCTGTAGGATCTCCCATGGGAGAGTTGGAAATAATAGGGGGAGATTTGGTTTGGTTGAGTGGAACTGAAAACTGGAAGTGGGAGATGGATAGGGAGACCTCTAGAAGGATTCTAGGAGGTGCACAAGAAGAAAAATAAAGGGGAAAGGTGAAAACTCACCTACAAGACACTCACAAGGCTTAGGAACAAGGTCGAAAGCTCAGAAAATGCAAGTCAACAAGTGTCACAACAAGTGTCGAAAAGTGTTGCAAATGGGGAGAGAGAGAAATTGACAAAGAGGAAACAACACAAGACAAGAAGAGAGGACACGTCATCAAGAGGCTCGCTGCTTAAAGGACATTATTTCACGCTTACATGTACATGACAAGGATTTGAATCATCATAGGGGTCATCATGGAGGTTGTGCGTGATTTTTGTGCTTACAGTTTCAAGTATCAATTTCACTTACTATGACAAGGCTAATAATCACAATAAAAACTTGAGTGGTCAATGGCTACACTATAAACCTTCTTCTCTATCCTAGGTAGTGCTTTTACAAACACATAATAGTCTTGATACATTAGCAAGGGAAGAAATAAGAAATAACCACAACTACCAACTAAATGGATTAAATTGCTACTTGATAAAAGTATAACTTCTTGTCATAGCACAATAAGTACATCTTTACCTGATTATCAACCTAACTCAAAAGTGGCAACATACCTATGGGTATTAACACTCCATACTATCAATGGTCCCAACAAGTAATTGACCTTGGAACCATCATTAGTCATATCCTCACGTTTCTAATTACAATGACTAAATCCATTTATATAGATGACATGATTCATGCCAATAACTTTGACATTTAGATTTTAAACCCTGTGTTTTCACTTCATTGGAATCTCTTAACCATTCATCTATTTCATAGGTAATTACCAATTTTTCTAGAAGCTGTAGCAATAATAAACTATCACCAAGCTAATAGCATAGGTCTCACGAATATCCTGTTACCTAGTAGGGTGTTAACATGTGAAATCATGATGTCAAGTAAAGTGACATGCCACCTATTTGAACTAGCATAAAAATGTTAGAGGAAACTCTTATGATAACATTATCTAATCTTGGATAAAGCATGTGATATACTTGAAAAAATGCCCCAAAAACTATAGAAGCATGCAAGTGATACCCAATTTTTTTGGCAAAATGTCACGAAGAAATATAAGCCTTTGGGAGGCAATCAAATTGTTTAAATATATTGTTTTCCATTCTCCAAGCTCCTTTAACAATTTACTTATACCGAATAGACACCATAATAGTTTGATTTCATATAATATTCTTGCATAAAAGAAGGTATGTGGAGATTTAAAATCAATTCTCTAACACTCCCAACTAAAGAAGAATTAAATAAACTTAAGCAATATCAATCTTCTTGTAGCTGAAATAGGAAGGCAATAGATGCATAAATAAAAATGTCACTATATTTTTAGAAGAAATGAGAGATTGTTTTGAATTCTTGAATTTTTAAGAAATAACATACCAAGAAAGCTGCCCCTTACAACAAAAGAATACAACTTTACAACAGTGCTAAAAGTAAAACCTTGTTCATAATGTCTATGGCTAGAAAGGGGATGTTCCAGAATGGAGAGCATAACTCAGTTGATGCAAGGCCCATTGGTAGTGCCAAGATTAGTTTGAATAATAAAGAAGAAAATTTTAGCTTATGTGACATTCCCTTTTATGAAAGGCACCTATTCAAGCAGTAATATGCCCAAGCAAGACCATCTACTATCCGATATAATATACCACATTTGATATTTACCACTCTAAACATAAAAGTAGAAAACTAAGGTAATAATTCATTTTTTAGGATTAGGTTACATTAATGCATGAATATAGAAACAAACCCTTCCCATGGAAAACTTATGGCCATAATTCTCCATATTCAACCATAATGGAAATTCATAAAACCCTTTCTGTGTTGAATTCTATGTTTAATACAATGTCAAGATCTTACCCAAAGTCTATTCATTAAGCATAGAGTAGAGATTTCTAAGCATATAATTTCCTTGAATATGGTTAGTCAGTATTTTGCTAGATATGGAACCCTGTCAACATTTTTCCTCACAATTCTGAAGCACATTTGTTAATCCAAACATTGCCTTTGACATTGATGACATCATAGAGAGAATTCATGTCTACTAGTGCAACACCCACTCCATCCCTAATTGAATTCCTCGAGGCATGGCTAATTTCACTTGATGTTGCCATGGAAGTGAAAATGATAAGGAGTTGATAAGAGCAAACAATAACAAAAAACATAGAGAGAGAGATGCTGGAGAGGAAGGATAAATAACAAAGGTAAGGTCATTGGCTAATTTAATATATTTTCTCTACACTTCATTCGTCTCCATGCCATCTGCTAAACTTCTTCCCAATTACTTTATGTGTCGATGGGTGTCCATATCATCCCACCTTCAACACCCACCTCTTTAATATTTTTGTTCCACTCAATTTTTAATTATTTTTATTTATTCTTGTATATTAACATTTTCGTATTGTAGGGATGTGACATCCTCCCCACCTTGGAGTAAGCCATCTTGGCTTATTAGGAAGTTGCATTTTCTCTTTTCTTTTGCAAAAATCTATATTCAAAACATTTATTGTTTTTCTCTTGTTATGTTTTGACCTCTTTGGGCCTTAATTTATGGCTTTTATAATTAAATTTCTCCTTAGTTTTAAAGTTATTGGCCAAATTATTTGGGTTTGCATCCACTATTAGTGGTTTTATTTTCCCGATTTGACTAATTTTGGAATAATTTTCCAGGATTAAAAAGGTACACATTCAAATATTATACCCTTGAGTATGCATTCCCACTACGTCAATCCTTTTTTTACGCATTGATTTTCTTAAAATAGTTCAACACTTATGCCACATGGCGTCTGTATTTACCTATTTATCCTTGCAAGGTAATGATGTACCATGCATAATCGACCACTCTTTGTGGTAGGTATGCATTATATATTTAATTTTGCTTCCACTTAGGTCCTATTGCCTAGGGTGTCATCCCTTCATTCTTCCTTTAGAATCCATCTACATTGGTAGAGGTATCTGAATAGAATGCATTAACAACATCTCAACATGCTTTCTCTCTTAGTTTTGGTTTTTCTTTATACGATAGAGCTATACAACAAATAGCCCATGTCAACATATGGATACAACAATAGGTATTATGGAAATGACAAACCTACCCTGTATGAGTGGAACATGAATTTTGGGTCAAGCATTTTAAGCACATTCAATCGTGCATCCTCTAGTTCTTTGCAATTAAGTTCATAACCATTCATGCTTAAAACAAAATGAGGATTCTTAATATTATTAAATATGCACTGAAAGTATTCACATAAGAGTATGCAGATTTAGATCTAACAATTAGGTCATGGAAAATAGTAATCATCAGATACCGCAACCTTTCACTATGCACCTTGATTTTCCTTTACAATTGCTATATCCAAATTCCCATTCACACCAATTTAGGTATTCTTGGTTAGGATTGGTCAACCATTCTTATAAGCTTAAAAGTCTACTTAATAAATTCAATGCCAACATATTCATACTAAGTCACCAATTTAGTTATAGTGAGCCAGTAGTGTAAAATTGTCTACTTTATCCCATAGTCTAGTGAGATTTATAGGTCCAATGTTTGAATCATGCTCTAATACCAATATAATAACCACCCTAGTTACTACTATTTTTTCTCTCATACCATTACACCTCAAATACTAACTTAATTGACCAAGCAACTTCTATCCAATTTAGAAGTGCCAACTTCATAACCTTACTAGCAATAGTTGTGGCAACAACTCTGTGCAACAATTCATATACATTCACTAAATATGGTAAGCTCCCAATGCTAGGGTCATCCCTAGATCCAAACCTAAACCTTAAGGGTTCATTCATAATGGCTTTGCCTGCATATCCCTTCCTAGGAATCAAAGGCTCCAATAATAGAGAGGCTTTATCTCGTCCTTTGATTTGAGATCTCCTGTCTCACTTCTAAATCATAGCCTTTAAGTGAATCTTATGATTCCAATTCAATTCATACACAATAGTAGGATAGAAAATGCATTCCAATCAAATGTTAGTTCAATGCCAACATCAATGTACAAACACTCACAAAACCACATAATGATCAACTCATATAAAATTCACCTATTCACACATAGTGATCAACTCAAGCATACATCACATAATACATAATGTGACTAACTCATGCATGCATAACACATACACAATGTGATTGGCTTATGCATACAACACATATACACAATGTGATTGGTTCATGCATACAGCACATATACACAATGTGAATAACTCATGCATGTGTTATATATATGGTGTGATTAGCTCATGCATACAACACATCTACACAATGTGAAAAACTCATGCATGTGTCACATATATATAATGTAACTAGCTCATGCATACACAACGTGATTATTTCACACATACATTACATATACACAATGTGAAAAGCTCACACATGCGTCACATATACACAATAGGAATAGTTTGTGTAGGTGTCACATATACACAATGCAATTAATTCATACATACATCACATATACACAATGTGAATAACTCATGAACATGTCATGTATACACGATGTGATTAATTCACACATACATTACACAATTCAAATAGCTCATGCATGTGTCACACATACACAATGCGCCTAGCTCATGCATGTGTCACACATACACAATGCGACTAGCTCATGCACACATAGTGACTAGCTAGCAAAAAGAAATGGTTGCAAGATTACTACAAGCATCTTCCCATTTACCTAGTTCACTAACACATAAGCCATTAAGTACATCCCAACTAGAAAAATGAACATCAATGCATGCATCTCATCCTACACCAGGGGTTCCATCCTTTTCCTTGTCTAGATTGTTGCTACTTGTGATGATCAGACAAGCATCCCATACTACTTGTTGTCACCACTGGCAACAGGTTCATGGATTTTCAAGACTAGTTTTCTCCTTCTACACTCTAGCTCATTCACACCAAGTTAGGAGTAGCAACAACGTTATTGTTGTGGGTGCCTTATATGGAGCTATAATATTCCTGGGTCAATAGTTATTCAACTGTGTAGCCTATCATTACACTAGAAAGAATTGTGCTCTATAGAGAAAACATTGCAAGAATGTACTCTACAATGCCCTATGCTCTTGGTTAGGTCAGTTCTCTTTATGGATCAATCTATCTAGTCACATACAAAACACAATATAGGTCTACTGCCATTCAATTTGGTATCCATGTATGTCCTTAGTTGATATGCTATCTTCTTCCAATTCTTGTGATTGTGTTCTATAGAGAAAGCATGTAGGAATGTAATCTACAATGCCCTATGTTCTTGGCCAAGATAGTTCCCTTTCTTAGCATGTCATTTTGTTCTATGGATGAATCTGTCTAGTCGTAGTTTAGAAGTTTGTTTGATTTTTCTTCTTGAGCTACATGACATTTTTGTACTTCACCATCTATGGGATGTGTTGGTTCTCAAATTTGTAATTCACCAAACCCTAAAAGGATGCCAAACTTTGTGATCAGGTCTGGTAACCGAATTGGCCAACTGATAGAATCAATCAATCTGATTGGACTTCCCTATGCTTTAGGCTCTGCTTCGCCTAGGTGGGTGTACCTTTCTATCACCGAATATGAACTCTTCACTACTAACTAGTGATGATTAAGTAGATTATGCAATTTTGCCAATTAAAGCATCTTTTCAACCACATTCAAAATGGCATGGAATCTGAAAATGGTTTTATTCAACTCCTTTATCCACTACTCCTACAAACAGAAAACCAAAATTGTTTTTGAAAATATTATGTACAAGGAGTTGATTCTGGAAAGAAATTGATCAGTGTCTGCTCCTAGGTATCAGAGTCTATTCACAAAAAGATATGTGCTTTCCTTCTAGCCACAACTTGAACTACTTGGCATAATTCAGTCTATGCCTGGCATAATTCAGTTTATGCCTGGCATAAACATGCAAGATTGTTTTCACCTGGCTCTACTTATACATCCAGATTGAATTCTCCAAATTACTGTGATTTTCTTAAAGGAAATTAATTCCTCCTTGACGAAACCCAACAAACAACCCACACAGAAACAACAAATGTGCTCCAAAGAATTAAACATATCCTTGATATGTTAATTCAAATAACAAGGAAAAAACATGGAGACAACTAGATAAAATATCAAAAACATTCAACAAGTAGTTGAGAACTAGAAGTTCGACACCAAAGAAATGCAGTCTTCTTTTATTGATATGCTTCAAGGATCAGGCCTTACAATGTTTTGCTCCTCCAAAATCAGATTCCCCCTGCTTGACAGCAATATTTACAATTTCACTTCTTTCCCAAAGCTTTAAAAACTAAAGAAACTTTGTCAATGCCTAGTCATCAGCATTGTGTTCTTCTTTTCCAGTCTGCCAAGAGATGGCCTGTTGATTCCTAAAACACTAACAACTTTATCAATTTTGCAATGAAGCTCACCTGCAACTCTCTCATTACATGGAAAAAGAACTACTGAGGAGTCAAACCAAATAGAAAGGAATTCTCCATAAAGCCATGATGTAGGGGCATCGCTTACCCCTTCAAATTTTATTTTTAAAATTTTGTTTTGTTTTGGGTTTTTTGTAGTATTTTGGTGGTTTGGGTATTTGGTGGTGTTTTGCTTTAGCTTCCTGTCGTATTTTCACCTTATCTTCCTATCACTTGCTATGATGAATCGAAGTCTTGCTCCTGTCACCAAATGACAGTAACTTAATTTAGAGGATCTTGAAACCATTGTCAGTTATTTTGCAAACCCGAAAAATGGAGAATCCAATTTGTTGTGAGTTGAGGAAGGAGGAAAAGTTGAGGCGTCAGCAGAAGAAAAATGACAGAATTGGTCGACATTTATGAAAGGAGTAGGGAGAGAGAGGCCGCAGGCCATTTTTTAGAAAGAGGCCTATAAAAGGATGAGGGCCGATTCTTGTAGGAGGCCGAACATGACAGAGGATGAGGAGATAAAGAAAGGGCAGTGATTGAAGGTGCAAGAGGCCGATCTATAGAGGTCGTCCGCAAGACAAGATAGTAGGCTGAAAGGTTGTGAGAAGGGCGAAGTCGAGGAAAAGGAGGCCAATTTGGAAAGATCGAGGCCGATTAAAACTAAATATTAAATGTATTATGTTAATTCAGGGATCAATGGGTAGGTTGTAGGCCTAAGGCCAAGAATCAATAGCCGAGAGGAATGCAGAAGTGAGTATAGGAGGCAAGGAGTTCAAATGCAGAAATTAACTATTTATCTTTTGTAATCCAATCCGTCTGCGAATGTATGAATCGATGACATTTGTATATGTTCCTTTATAAGATGTTGTGAGGATCTGAGTTATTGAGTTGTGATTTAAATGACATCTACTATTGTCCTGTTGCTATAGTATAGTATTTTAGTTCCTGTCACCTGACTCTGTTGAGTATGAACTACTGATATAGTGTTATTGTGTAATCCTTATTGTTCCTGCCTGGTTTCCTGTCGCTTTTATGCTAGGAGGTCTGTTGAAATAGGTTTAAAATAAAAAGAATAGATAATTAGTCATAGATTGCATTGGGTATGTGTGCATTTGTCTAGAATCATGCTATCAGAGTGGTATCAAAGCGTAGAAAGATTTGGGTGTGAATCTTGAATGTGTTATTAACCCTATTAAAAGTTGTGTGTTGTAGTGTTGTTGCTGATTGACATGTTGTTGAGAACTTGGCACCAAAAGACTAGGCAGAGGAGAAAGAGAAGGAAGCCCTAGGTGAGGTGTCTAGAAGAGGAAGGAAAACATGAAGAAGCAAGATTTTGAAAGAGAGCTGGTAGAACTAAGAAAAGATTTAGCACAATACCTGATTGCCAAGCAACAAAGGTATGAAGAAGAAAGACACGAATAATTTTGGGTATGGCCAATGGAGAAGAAAGTAAAATGGCCTATAAAGAGGATTGTGCAAAAAAGAAGGCGACAAAACATGAATGCCTTGAAAAGAATAGATGAGAATGGAAAGAGTACCCACAGAAGATGGGATAGTATAGAGTTGCCAATTGAGAAACATGGACCAAAAGAGGTCAAAGAAGTTCTCATAGTGGAGGACTTAAAGGAAAGATGAAAAGAAGAAGTGCCACAAGCAGCACTTGTAGAAGAGAATAATTAAGAGATAATAGTGTCCCTGAGGGAGGCACTTACGAGGAGATGTTGGTCCTTTATTTTAATTGCTAATGTTGTATTAAATGTGTGTATATAGGTATGATGAAGGTCAAGGATGAGACCTTGAAATGGATAAGAAAAGGGTCTAGCAGAGCACCCTTGGGTGGAGATGAAGATGAGAGAAGAAGAAACCAAATCGCAGCAAACAAATTGCAGCGGTACAACAGGAAGAGGTACAGTGCAAAGAATTTAAATGTAAAGAAGAGAATTGTAAAATATTGATTTCAATTGATAATACAGATGTTGAGGATGATTGTGGATTTCAAGATGCCCTAGAAGATGTTGCAAATGAAAGGGAGGAAGCCAATTTGGGAGATGAGTTATCAAGCAATGAAGACAAGGATGATAACCAATCCGGATAGCAGAACAAGGAAGAAGTACATGTAAGTACAAATGTTGATAAAAGTGAATTTAATAATACGGTTATGCAAGTTGGTAGAGAAAAGAAAGAAGAACATGGTTATATAGTGTCATGTTGGCTTAAGGGGCAGAGTGGGAAGTGTAAATTAGGAGATGATTATAGTGTGGTTTGTAATAGGAAACAAATGCCCAGCACGAAGGGCATGAGTGAATGCAAGAGGAGACAAGAAGAGGAGTTAAGTTGGCTAGAAAGGAAATGTGCAGTGGAGGTCTTAAGGCAACAATCAGATCATAGAACATGGAAGATGAATGCAGCAATAAAAGGCCAGTAGCCTAGAGCTACAGGAAATAAAGTATGGATAATGAAAGCTAGGACAGTAGAAAATGGAGTTGGTATAGCAGAGAATGGAAGATATGAAGACAAGAAGGAGATCAAGATGGAAGGGTTAAGCTTACAACAGGATTGTCACATACAACAAGTTAAAACTTGTAAAGAAGAGTTTGAGAAAAGTGAAGAAACATTGTTAAGTCGTGAAGCTCGAAGGCCTAATGATGGTGCCAAAAAATTAGAACAGCAGAAGGAAGATAATTCAAAAGCATTGACTAGTGTCATGGCAAAGAAGCAAGATCATGGAACAGCGTCGAGAAAGCTAGAGGAGGATATATGTAAGATAAAAGGTAAGAAAATTGCTCTTGGTGAACCCAATAATGAAGATTTTAAATTTAAAAATGAAGTGGTTAAAAATAACAGTTTGATGGAAGAAAATGAAAAGAATGTAGAAGTGAATAGTAAAGATGACATTTATGACTATGAGATGGAACTATGGAGTTTGGTAGATGAGAAAGACATAAGGAGAAAAAAGTATGACAAGAAATAAGAAAATAAACTCAAGTGGGATAAGAATGATGCAAAGCAAAACCGGGTAACAACAGTAGCATGGAAGAATGAGAACCATGAAGAGGATAAGAGTGATATTGCAACCCTCACAAGGGTTAAGGAAATAAGGAATGGAAGTATTTGGAAAGGTGGAGGTCTTGTGTTTGACATGAGGATTACGAAAGAAGAGAATAAAACTATAGATTTGAAGGGTGGGATAGCATAGGATGAAGAAAGAAGACTTGAAGGTGATGATAGAAAAGTTATTACAGCAATGAAGACAAATGTTGAGTATGTTGTTGTGAGTTGTGAAACTAAAAAAGATCAGTGGTTACAGTAGTGTGTTGAGGAAGAGTGGAATGAAAAGATTAAGGGTTTGAGAATATGTGGGATAGCGAAGGAGACCTCGAGGAAGGTCGAAGACAATGATATAGAAGTGGTTGTAGGCCTGAAGGCAAAAGATGAAGCAGTAAGGGTAGATTTCAAGATGAATGTAATGAGTCACGAAATAGAAAGTAAATATGAGGATAATTTGTTGCGGCAATTAACTGTAAGAGGAGAGTGTTTGGAAAGGCTATTGGTTGATTATGTAGGATGGTTAAAAGAAATGGGTGATTTCAATCTATATGCAACTATCATGAATGCTAATGACATTGATAAGGTAAAGCAGTTTGGGGAACTAGGTAGTTTCCATCAAATTGTTGGCTTTGATGTGAGTATGAAGGAAAGGATGAGACAAGATGGGAGGAAGATGGTAAACATTAGCCATGACCTCATAAAGGCAGAGCGGGGAAGAGGACAACAAAGTTGGAGGAGTCTGTTAGTAGAGTTAGAATGACTATGGAAGAAGAGATAGCTAAGTTGTAGAAGCGACACGTGCAGTGGCACATTCTTTTGGTTCCCTAGGGAGTCTAATGCAGGGGCATTGCTCACCCCTTTAAATTTTATTTTTAAAATTTTGATCTATTTTGGGTTTTTTGTAGTATTTTGGTGGTGTTTTTCTTTAGCTTCCTGTCGCATTTTCACCTTATCTTCCTGTCACTTGCTATGATGAATCGAAGTCTTACTCCTATCACCGAATGACAGTAACTTAATTTAGAGGGTCTTGAAACCATTGTCAGTTATTTTGCAAACTTGACAAATGGAGAATCCAATCTGTTGTGAGTAGCTGAAGAATCTTGCCAGAAGTTTCTCATCTCTCGGAAAGATGCTAAGCATATGAACGGTCAGGCAGAAGAAGACAAAAGAGAAAAGACTAGTTTTGGATGATGATTACAAAGAGGAGCAGCTGAATGATTAAAGAAGATAGTGGAAAGAATAGGACTGGAGGATCTCTGCAAAGGAAGGAGGAAAAGTTGAGGCATTGGCAGAAGAAAAATGACAGAATTGGTCGACGGTTATGAAAGGAGTAGAGAGAGAGAGGCCGCAGACTATTTTTGAGAAAGAGATCAATAGAAGGATGAGGGTCAATTCCTGTAGGGGGCCGAGCATGATAGAGGACAAGGAAATAAAGAAAGGCTAGAGATTGAAGATGCAAGAGGCCGATCTATAGAGGCTATGCACAAGACAAGATAGTAGGCCAAAAGGTTATGAGAAGGGCAAAGCCGAGGAAAAGGAGGCCGATTTGGAAATATCGAGGCCGATTAAAACTAAATATTAAATGTATTATGTCAATTCAGGGCTCAGTGGGCAAGTTGTAGGCCTAAGGCCAATAATCGATGGCTGAGAGGAATGCAGAAGCGAGTATAGGAGGCAGGGGGTTCAAATGCAGAAATTAACTATTTATTTTTTGTAATCCAATCCATATGGGCATGTATGAATCAATGACATTTGTATATGTTCCCTTATAAGATGTTGTGAGGGTCTGAGTTATTGAGCTATGATTTAAATGGCATCTACTATTGCCTTGTTGCTACAGTATAGTATTTTAGTTCCTGTCACCTAACTGTGTTGAGTATGAACTGCTGATATAGTGTTATAGTGTAATCCTTACTGTTCCTGCCTAGTTTCATGTTGCTTTTATGCTAGGAGTTCTATTGAAATAGGTTTAAAATAAAGAGACTAGATAATCAATCATAGATTGCATTGGGTATGTGTGCATTTGTCTAGAACTGTGCTATCAGAGTTGGAACAGAGCGCAGAAAGATCTGGGTGTGAATATTGAATGTGTTATTGACCCTATTGAAAGTTGTGTGTTGTCGCTTATTGACAGGTTGTTGAGAACTTCGCACCAAAAGACTGGGCAGAGGAGAAAGAGAAGGAAGCCCTACGTGAGGTGTCTAGAAGAGGAAGGAAAATATGAAGAAGCAAGATTTTGAAAGAGAGCTGGCGGAATTGAGAAAAGATTTAGCATAATCCCTGATTGCCAGGCAACAAAGGTATGAAGAAGAAAGCCAGGAATACTTTTGGGTATGGCCAATGGAAAAGAAAGTAAAATGGCATGTAAAGAGGATTGTGGAAGAAAGAAGAAGGCAAAACATGAATGCCTTGAAAAGAATAGATAAGAATGGAAAGAGTACCCACAGAAGATGTGATAGTAGAGAGTTGCCAATTGAGCAACATGGACCGAAAGAGGTCGAAGAAGTTCTCATTGGAGGAATTAAAGGAAGGATGAAAAGAAGAAGTGCCGCAAGCAACACTTGTAGAAGAGAAGAATGAAGAGATGAGTTTCCCTAAGGGAGGCACTTATGAGGACATGCTGGTCCTTTATTTTAATTGCTAATGTTGTATTTAAATGTGTGTATACAGGTATGATGACGGTCAAGGATGAAACCTTGAAATGGATAAGAGAAGGGTCTAGCAGAGCACCCTGGGGTAGAGATGAAGATGAGAGAAGAAGGAACCAAATCACAGCAGCTGAACAAATTGCAGCGGTACAACAGGAAGAGGTACAATGCAAATAATTTAAATGTAAAGAAGAGAATTGTAAAATATTGATTTCAATTGATAATACAGATGTTGAGGATGATTGTGGATTTCAAGATGCCCTAGAAGATGTTGCAGATGAAAGGGAGGAAGCCTATTTGGGAGATGTGTTGTCAAGCAATGAAGACAAGGATGATAACCAATCTTGATAGTAGAAAAAGGAAGAGGTACATGTAAGTACAAATGTTGATAAAAATGAATTTAATAATACGGTTATGCAAGTTGGTAGAGAAAAGAAAGAAGAACATGGTTATATAGTGCCACGTTGGCTTAAGGGGCAGAGTGGGAAGTGTAAATTAGGAGATGATTACAGTGTGGTTTGTAATAGGAAACCAATGCCCAGCACGAAGGGTATGAGTGAATACAAGAGGAGACAAGTTGGCTAGAAAGGAAATGTGTAGTGGAGGTCTTAAAGCAGCAATCAAATCATAGACCATGGAAGATGAATGTAGCAATAAAAGGCCAGCAGCCTAGAGCTATAGGAAATAAAGTATGGATAATGAAAGATAGGACAACAGAAAATGGAGTTGGTACAGCAGAGAATGGAAGATATGAAGACAAGAAGGAGATCAAGATGGAAGAGTTAAGCTTGCAGTAGGATTGTCACATACACGCTGAAACTTGTAAAGAAGAGTTCGAGAAAAGTGAAGAAACATTGTTAAGCCGTGAAGCTCGAAGGCCTAATGATGGTGCCAAAAAATCAGAACAGCAGAAGGAAGATAATGCAAAAGCATTGATTAGTGTCATGCCAAAGAAGCAAGATCATGGAACAGCTTGGAGAAAGCTAGAGGAGGATATATGTAACATAAAAGGTAAGCAAATTGCTCTTAGTGAACCCAATAATGAAGATTTTAAATTTAAAAATGAAGTGGTTGAAAATAACAGTTTGATGGAAGAAAATGAAAAGAATGTAGAAGTGAATAGTAAAGATGACATTTACGACTATGAGATGGAACTATGGAGTCTAGTAGATGAGAAAGACATGAGGAAAAGAAAGTACGACAAGAAATAAGAAAATAAGCTCAAGTGGGATAAGAATGATGCAAAGCAAAACCGGGTAACATTAGTAGCATGGAAGAATGAGAACCATGAAGAGGATAAGAGTGATATTGCAACCCTCACAAGGGTTAAGGAAATAAGGAATGGAAGTATTTGGAAAGGTGGAGGTCTTGTGTTTGACAAGAGGATTACGAAAGAAGAGAATAAAAATGCAGATTTGAAGGGTGGGACAACACAAGATGAAGAAAGAAGACTTGAAGGTGATGATAGAAAAGTTATTACAGCAATAAAGACAAATGTTGACTATGTTGTTGTGAGCTGTGAAACTGAAAAAGATCAATGGTTACAACAATGTGTTGAGGAAGAGTGGAATGAAAAGATTAAGGGTTTGAGAATATGTGGGACAATGAAGGACACCTCGAGGAAGGTTGAAGACAATGATATAGAAGTGGTTGCAGGCCTGAAGGCAAAAGATGAAGCACTAAATATGAAGATAATTTGTTGCAGCAGTTGACTATAAGAGGAGAGTGTTTGGAAAGGTTATTGGTTGATGATGTAGGATGGTTAAAAGAAATGGGTGATTTCAGTCTATATGTGGCTATCATGAATGCTGATGACATTGATAAGGTAAAGCAGTTTGGGGAACTAGGTAGTTTCCATCAAATTGTTGGCTTTGATGTGAGTATGAAGGAAAGGATGAGACAAGATGGGAGGAAGATGGTAAACATTAGTCATGACCTCATAAAGGCAGAGCGAGGAAGAGGACAACAAAGTTGGAGGAGTCTGTTAGTAGAGATAGAACGACTATGGAAGAAGAGAAAGAAGAGATGACTAAGTTGTAGAAGGGACACGTGCAGGAGTACATTCTTTTGGTTCCCTGGGGAGTCTGATGCAGGGGCATCACTCACCCCTTTAAATTTTGTTTTTAAAATTTTGTTCTGTTTTGGGTTTTCTGTAGTGTTTTGGACGTTTGGGTATTTGGTGGTGTTTTGCTTTAGCTCCCTGTCGCATTTTCACCTTATCTTCCTATCACTTGCTATGATGAATCAAAGTCTTGCTCCTGTCGCCGAATGACAGTAACTTAATTTAGAGGGTCTTGAAACCATTGTCAGTTATTTTGCAAACCCAACAAATGGAGAATCCAATCCATTGTGAGCAGCTGAAGAATCTTGCTAGAAGTTTCTCATCTCTCGGAAAGATGTTGAGCATATGAACAGTCAGGCAGAAGAAGACAAAAGAGAAAAGATTGGTTTTGGTTGACGGTTACAAAGAGGACCAGCTAAATGATTAAAGAAGATAGTGGAAAGAATAGGACTGGAGGATCTCTACGAAGGAAGGAGGAAAAGTTGAGGCATCAGTAGAAGAAAAATGACAGAATTGGTCGACATTTATGAAAGGAGTAGGGAGAGAGAGGCTGCAAGCCATTTTTGAGAAAGAGGCCGATAAAAGGATGAGGGCTGATTCTTGTAGGAGGTCGAACATGACAGAGGACGAGGATATAAAGAAAGGCCAGTGATTGAAGATGCAAGAGGCCAATCTGTAGAAGCCATGCACAAGACAAGATAGTAGGCCAAAAGGTCGTGAGAAGGGCGAAGTCGAGGAAAAGGAGGCCAATTTGGAAAGATCGAGGCCGATTAAAACTAAATATTAAATGTATTATGTCAATTCAGGGATCAATGGGCAGGTTGTAGGCCTAAGGCCAAAAATCGATGGCTGAGAGGAATGCATAAGCAAGTATAGGAGGTAGGGAGTTCAAATACAGAAATTAATTGTTTATCTTTCGTAATCCAATCCATCTGTGCATGTATGGATCGATGATATTTGTATATGTTCCTTTATAAGATGTTGTGAGGGTCTGAGTTATTGAGCTATAATTTAAATGACATCTACTATTGCCCTGTTGCTACAGTATAGTATTTTAGTTCATGTCGCCTAATTGTGTTGAGTATGAACTGTTGATATAGTGTTATTGTGTAATCCTTATTGTTCCTGCCTGGTTTCCTGTCGCTTTTATGCCAGGAGGTCTGTTGAAATAGGTTTAAAATAAAGAGATTAGATAATCAGTCATAGATTGCATTGGGTATGTGTGCATTTGTCTAGAACCGTGCTATCAAGACACAAATTTATAGCCCTTTATCATCCCTTATAAAATGTGGTCCATGATTGCAGCATGAGTGATTGTGTCTTTTTACCAATATTGAAACACTTATAACTCCATAACTGTGTGAAGCATATCAGGTCCCATTGTGGGCCTGGCTAAAAAAAATTTCGTTTTGAAACAAGTTTTTTTCCTAAATTGACCTGAGAATGCATTTGTATGCTTCTGAAGTGAAAAAATGAAATGGGTAATCATCAAAATCTATTTTCTGGCAACTTGCACAATGACCCAAAACAAGTCAAGTGGCCTCCAGAATCGCCCTAGAAAGTTCGTCAAGTGATCTCTTGAAGCCACGAAAATGCACAAGCATGTAGACATTTGAACCAAGAACTCAATGGAGAAAACGACATTATAAAACACATCTTGAGGTGCAAAATATTAACAATCAAAGTGGCCCATTTAGCCTTTTCTGCAAATGCACCTGTCAAAAAACAACTTGAGCACACCAAGTCACCTCCTTGAAAAAATATCAAATCTCCACCTGGGAAATTGCCACTTGGGGAAATGATTCATTTAGGTCCATTGAGCATGTGTGCAAGAGGGTTTTCCACCAATTCACTTCCTTCACAAAATATTAAGGGTCAAAGTTGACCTCTCTAAAACATGTTGGAAATGCAACTGTCAAAATATGACAAACTGCATTTGCTTTTGGCCTTGAAAAAATATCAAACTTGATCATGAGGCTCTGAAATTGGACCAGGGAGCATATGAAGGTTAGGGGAATGCAGAATACCAATCCACTTGCCATGATGATCATCCAGCTGTAAAATACCAAACTAAATAGGAGGCTACTTCGCAGGCCTGAGAATATGTAGAAAGCTAAACAATCCCAGAACCCTCCAACTTGGCGCTTCAAAACCCTGTCAAAACTCATCACAGGAAGTTGAAATCAAACATACATGTTCACATATGACAAATGAACACACTCACCAGGTGATTTGGCTTGAAAGAAAATAGGTTCCGAATTATGACCCTCCAAAGTAGGTCACTGGGGCAGATTTTTCAGGTGCATTTCTGAGTGTGCAAATCAATTTTTTCATCATGGGCACTTAAAATTTTGCAAAATTTTACAATCCCAAAAGTGGCTCTTGCTTGGGGATGTATACCCCTTGGGGGCATAGCAAGAATCCAGATCTCTGGTGGAGCAGACCGGTGCTTTATTCATTGGGCAATAGAGTCTAGCTTCTCTTTCTCTGCCCTGAATTGGTATGATTTGAAAAATCACACTACAGCTGATGGCACAAGGCCACTAGAAAAAGAAAAGGCCTCTACTTACCTCTTACATACACCTTATTTTCATCTGATTGCAACACAATAAATCTGAAAGCACTATCATTGCAAATTTGAAAACAAACATTGCTACTAGCACATTGAAACATATCACTGTATCTTCTCATGCCAACATGAATTCCATCAGACTGCATCTCAAAATCAGACACAAATTGAAAAACACCATCACCGTGTAACAAACATCCATCATTGTTTACTTCATCATCATGATTCACTGAAGGTCTGCCCAAATAGACTGAAAAATTGAAACATTCATATGCTACCTCATCGTTGATATCACACTGCTGCACATTATGAGAATCATGCAAACAATCCTCCAAAAAAGAAAAGCATTCATATACAAGCTCATTTAGATAAGAAATTACACACTCATATGACTGCATTTAGAACATCCTGACTTTCACAATCAGCCATCCTTGTGTCACTAGAATGAATTTCTGTGTTTGCATCAACAATTACACTTTCATCATATCCATCATTGTTAGAGTTTATGTGAGCGGGGCACAGAAGTTCATGACCATTTTCATGTGCATAGCTCTAGTATTCCATGGCCAACAAATCTGAAATTTGCTCACTACTGAGTGAATATGCCTCCTTATTCACCTCATTGTTGACACATTTTCTACTTTCATCTTTGCAAGATATGTTCCGATTTTCTTCTATTATATTATCATACAATGAGTATGTAAAATATTGGAAAGCATACACAGATGTACATACCTCTTCTTCACCAATTGTACCAGCCACTGGATGTGCCTCATATTCATTACCAGGTGAACTTACTTCTTCATTTATCGCATTGCTGATGCACTCCTCATGCAATGTGTCTTCAAAAGCACCTTCAATGTTGCAGTCCTCCTTCAAAGTGAAGCGCTGGCCTTCCACAATTTTATTTTCATTCAAATTTGAAATATCATTATTGAAAACCTCACTTGCACATGTTTCCTCTTTTGGCTGATCTTCTCTATGACACCAATTAATTTGCACACTTGTAAATGTTTCAGCTTTGGGATCTCTTCTTGCAAATGGATTTTCTCCTTGATGAACCTAATATTGCTAATATTGGGGTCCTTGTTGCCAATATTGCTGATACATATCTTGATGCATATATTGGTTATCACCTCCATGGTAATAGATATCACTTTGTATACTTTGAAATGGAGCATGATGCTGATATTGATATTCCCCTATATGCTGGTCATATCCCTAACTTTGAACTTTTACTCCTTGACCAGGGGGAAAAGGATATGCACCTCCAACCGGCTGAATACCATCAGATCTATATTGCTTCAAGGCCCTCAACTGAAGCAATTCTTGCTCCAATTCATGATATCACCTCAGCAATTTTTGCCTCTAATTTTGTTCCATTTTCTCATTAGGTATTTAGTTGACAGAGTCACCACCTCTTTCAAAGAGGAACAAATTTCATTTTCTGGTTCTATCCCCAGCGGAGTCATTCACATATCAAATCACTGCAACAAAACTTGAACCAGATTTCAAATTTACACCCATTCATTCTTTGACTCTTCCTAATAATAATCACCAAATCTCCCCAGCAGAGCCGCCAATTTGTTGCGACAAGAATGGGCAAATTTTCACCAGAGACTCCAAGGCAATATTTTCACATCAATCCCCAACAGAGTCGCCAATTTGTTGGTTAAAATTGTAGTGCTTGTAGAAAAACTGTGTTGCTTTTTTGCCTCAATGTTTTAGATCACACTCCATGATCCATCATCAAGAAGAAAAGAAGAGAAATCAAATGAGTAAATTGCAGAGAAAGTCTCTTAAAAAGAGAGAGAAGGGTTGGGTACGGATTACAAGAGGAGTCAAAGGTGAGGAGACAAGAAAAAGAATAACTAAATAGAAGAAAAGAAAAAGAAAACAAAAAATGAAAATAAACATATAATAAAATAAAAATAATAAAAGGTCTGAAAGAAAGATAAATTAAGACAAAAAATCACTAAGAGGAGAAACCAAGAATAAAACTGAAGAACAAAGGTACAAAAGTAGAGTAAAACTAGATAGGCAACAAAAGGAAAAGTAAAGAGGAAAAAACTAGGAGAGGGAATATATATATATATATATATATATATATATATATATATATATATATATATATATATATATATATATATATATAAAGGGGGATATGTATATAAATGGAAATAAGTAAATCTAACAAGTATGAATATAAGCATAAGTAATAAATATGTGTGTGTGTGTGTGATTTCAAAAATGAGCATAAATAAAGGGATATGCATAAAAATGTAAGTAAGTAAATCCAACAAGAAGAAAGTATATAAGCAAAAGTAAGGTATATGTATACATATAAAAGAAAGAAAATTAAAATTAAAAAGTATAAGTATGCAACCAAGTATGTGGAATTACATCTATATGTATACATATGTAAAATAAGAGAAGAAAGGAAAAGAAAAAAAGAAAAGAAAGCATAGAAAGGAGAAACATAAAAGAAAGAAGAAACAATAGAAATATCATCACAAAGGAAATAATAGAGAAAGGAGGTTTAGTGTCGCATAAGAGAGGAACCAAGCTGGACAAAACTCGAGGAGAAAAGATAAAGAAGGGGAGTTACAAGGAAAAGAAAATAATGCAAGGGAGAAAAGATCGAAAGAAGAAATACATTAAAAATATAAAATTATTAAAATATATATATATAAGTAAACATAAAAGTATACATAAAGATATATATACCTGCACATACAACTATAAAAGTATAAAGGAGAGAGAGAGAGAGAGAGAGAGAGAGAGAGCCCAATTATTGAGGAAAGCAAAAAATAGGAGTAAACATAAATAAGCAAAGGAAGAACCAAATAAAAGAGACTGCAACTATAAAAAGAAGAGATGGAGAGGAAACCTAGAAGAAAGGGTAAACGAAGGAAAACAACCACAAGAAAGAAAGCAAAGAGACCGAACGACTTAAGGAAAAAGATCAAGGCCCGAGAGGGGACGAACAACAAGGGTGGATCAAGAAAGAAAAAGAACTAAAAGAGGACAAGAAAAAGACACAGGATAAGTAGAGAAGATAAGGGTCCATGGTGAGAGGAAGGATAGGAGAGACAAGGAGGAGGTAGGGGAAGATAAAGGAACAAGAGGGAGTCCACGATGAAAGGTGGAAAGCGAGGAGTGGGATAGGAAGAAGAGGGGAGGAAAAAGAAAAGGCGGGAAAGGATGGATTAGGGGTGGAGAGCTGGTAAAGAAAAAGGGAGATGGAAAGGGGGAGCAAGAGATCAAGGAGGAGGATGGTGATTATGAAGGGAATTTAATAGAGGATTCCAAGTGTGACTTAGGTTCCACCCATCATCTCTATTAAGGTTGGTTGGGTTGTTTCTTATGAAAATAGCCTCTTTAAGTTTTATCTTAAAGAAGTTATCTTCCTTGGCAAGGACAAGGGTATTCTCTAGGCGAATGTGGTGCTTAGTGCTAGAGGAGTGGTCAGCTAAGGCCGATTTGGAGACCCTTTCATGTCTGGTGTCTGCACAGTGTTCTTTGATTCTTAAGCTGATACATCCCCCGGTCTCACCAATGTAAGGGGTGTCACACGAGCAATCTATTTTGTAGACGCATGGACTGTGTAAATATCATGACTACAATTTGTTGGTTCTCAAATCTGCAGTTCACCAAATGCTAAAAGGGTGCCAAACTTTGTGATTAGGTTTGGTAACTAATTTGGCCAAGTGACGGAATCAATCGAACTGATTGGACTTCCTTGCGCTTCAAGCTCTGCTTCGTCTAGGTGGGTGTACCTTTCTATCACCGAATATGAACTCTTTAATACTGACTGGTGATGATTAAGCAGATTATGCAATTTTGCCAATTAAAGCTTCTTTTCAACCACACGCAAACTGGCATGGAATCTGAAAATGGTTTTATTCAACTACTTTATCCACCACTCCTACAAACAGAAAACCAAAATTATTTTTGAAAATATTATGTACAAGGAGTTGATTCTAGAAAGAAATTGATTAGTGCCTACTCTTGGGTATCAGAGTCTGTTCACAAAAAGATCTATGCTTTCCTTCTAGCCACAACTCGAACTACTTAGCATAATTCAGTTTATGCCTAGCATAAACATGCAAGATTGTTTTCACCTGGCTCTACTTATACATCCAGATTGAATTCTCCAAATTACTATGATTTGCTTAAAGGAATTTAATTCCTCCTTAAGGAAACCCAACAAACAACCCACACAGAAACAACAAATGTGCTCCAAAGAATTAAACATGTCCTTGATACGTTAATTCAAATAATAAGGAAAAAACAACAAGGAGACAACCAGATAAAATATCAAAAACATTCAACAAGTAGTTGAGAACTAGAAGTTCGACACCAGAGAAATGCAGTCTTCTTTTATTGATATGCTTCAAGGATTGGGCCTTACAATGTTTTGCTCCTCCAAAATTAGATTCCCCCCACTTGACAACAATCTTTACGATTTCACTTCTTTCCCAAAGCTTTAAAAACTAAAGGAACTATTATCAATGCCTAGTCATCAACATTGTGTTCTTCTTTTCCAGTCTGCCAAGAGATGGCCTGTTGATTCCTAAAATACCAACAACTTTATCAATTTTGCAATGAAGCTTACCTGCAGCTCTCATTACATGGAAAAAGAACTACTGAGGAGTCAAACCAAATAGAAAGGAATTCTCCATAAAGCCACAACTTTCTGGCCCTTTATCATCCCTTATAAAATGTGGTCCATGATTGCGGCATCACTGATTGTCTTTTTTACCAATATTGAAACACTTATAAGTCCATAACTGTGTGAAGCATGCCGGGTCCCATTGTGGGCCCGGCTAAAAAAATTTTCATTTTGAAACAAGTTTTTGTCCTAAATTGACCTGAGAATGCATTTGTATGCTTCTGAAGTGAAAAATGAAATGGGTAATCATCAAAATCCATTTTCTGGCAACTTGCACAGTGACCCAAAACAATTCAAGTGGCCTCCAAAATTGCCCTAGAAAACTAGTCAAACGATCTCCTGAAGCCACGAAAATGTACAGGCATGTAGACATTTGAACCAAGAACTCAATGCAACAAATGACATTATAAAACACGTCTCGAGGTGCAAAATATTAACAATCAAAGTGGCCCATTTATCCTTTTCTGCAACTACACCTGTCAAAAACCAACTTGAGTACACCAAGTCACCTCCTTGAAAAAATATCAAATCTCCACCTGGGAAACTGCCACTTGGGGAAATGATTCATTTAGGTCCATTGAGCATGTGTGCAAGAGGGTTTTCCACCAATTCACTTCCTTCACAAAATATTAAGGGTCAAAGTTGACCTCTTTGAAACATGCTAGAAATGCAACTGTCAAAATATGACAAACTGCATTTGCTTTTGGCCTTGAAAAAATATCAAACTTGATCATGAGGCTCTGAAACTGGACCAGGGAGCATGTGAAGGTTAAGGGAATGCAGAATACCAATCCACTTGTTATGATGATCATCCAGCTGTGAAATACCAAACTGAACAGGGGGCTACTTCGCAGGCCTGAGAATATGCATACAGCAAAACAATCCCAGAACCCTCCAACTTGGCGCTTCAAAACTCTGTCAAAACTCGTCACAGGAAGCTGAAATCAAACATACATATTCACATATGACAAATGAACACATTCACCAGGTGATTTGGCTTGAAAGAAAACATGTTCCGAATTATGACCCTCCAAAGTAGGTCACTAGAGCAGATTTTTCAGGTGCATTTCTGAGTGTGCAAATCAAATTTTCATCATGGGCACTTAAAATTTTGCAAAATTTTACAGTCCCAACAGGATGATGGCAGCCTCAATCACAACAAACCACAAGTAGTCTCAATTGTGACTGTAGTATTTTACTCCCTCTTCAATATTCTCTCACGATTCTTAATTCGAAAACTAGTATGCAAGTCCCTATGTCCAGTCATTTTATTGAAGAAATTAGTATCAACATCCACAAACAACAGTAAATGATCGAGAAGAACAATATGTAGAACGTAAGTGTTTTTTTTAGTTTTATTTCTAATGGATATTATATTTCATCGATCTTTACTAGGCCGCTTAAGTACTTTTTTGAATTGTTTTGCTTGGAATTGCAGGTTGCAAGATCTAAGCCTACAAAACTTGTCAGCAGATAAAGTTTGCTCTAGCAATATCTTGATTCACTTGACATATATAAAGTGCAGCTACAATTGATAGGGAGTTGCTCAAAAGCATTGAGAAGAGAAAACATAAAGATGCAGAGCTTTCTAGTATTCTGCATGTATAAATATCGCAGGTAAATGTGTTTGGCTAAAGTGTTCGCAATTCCTCTAGTCACAACTTGCATTCTACAACAACTGCTCATAGGCTAAAAAAATGCGTAATTTTTTTTCATTGCATTGGAACTGGTTGTAAAATGTAAATCTTACTCTTCGCTCCACATCACACAGAGACCAGCATTCACAGTTCTCTTGTAGGTGCTCAGAAAGCAAAAAAAAATGGACTCATCCTGCTTTGCAGGCACCCAACCATTTGCGCAAGCAACACAAGATGAAAAAAGGTCCTCACTTTAACTGCTCCTGTTCTGGCTTCATTTTCCTGTTTCTGCATAGAAGCCATCCTTGCACATACCACTTTCATTTGCAGTTCTACTAATTTGAGCTGTTTTTTGCCATGCATTGTTCAGTACTATCGACACTTACTACTGCTCTACAGGATGACTCAACCAAACAGCCACTACAAAAGTGATCAGCACTTTCAATAGTGTGTATCGCATACATGCTTTTTATAAACTGGTTTTTGTCATTCTTCCAGCAATTGCTGCCTATGCATACAGAGCATGCTCATGCATATTGGTTTCAAACATAAGGGGCTTGGCCTTTTGATGTGGATTAATATTTAGTTTGAACTGAATAAATGGTCTTTTTTTAGGAAAAATCTTTTCGAAGGCAAGATTTTTTTCTTTAAACATTGGAATGCATATAAGTTTATAACCAGCAACCTCTTGTAATGTCTTACCAAAATCAGCACTATTATCAATATCAAGCTTTTATAGACATGTATGCAAAATGTGGAAGCATAGGTTAAAAGCAGATTGTTGTGTGGATTTGAAAGGTTATATCAGGCAGACATGGACCATAAAACATAAACGACAGCACCACAAACACTAACCTTATTTTCAAACTGGCCATATTTGCAGTTGAGTGCCTTTTCTAAATCAAACGCTGTGAAATATTTTTACATTTCAATCAGTAATCACTTAGTGGATCAAATGAAGATTGAGATGGAGATCCCATGCAATATTGTGACGTATTTATTGAGGGAGCCATAAACAAGAAGGATACTGCTAATAGTTTCTCCAACGAGGCATTCAAAGCCATATGGACTGCAATTACTGCAGGATATGCACAAAATGGATCTGTATTGAAAAGGATTTAGGAACATTCAAGCAAATGCAATTGGCAGGCATAAAGCCAAGCTCCACAACATTTGCCAGCATCCTTGCCGCCTGTGCCAAAATGGGAACTTTGGAACAGGGTATCGACATCCATTAAAGAAAAATGGATAGATGAATTTTATCAGATGATGTAGTTGCAACTGCCCTGATACACATGTGTGCAAAATATGGAAGTATAGACAAGGGGCGCAAATTGCTTGATAGAATGCTTCAAATAAATGTGATGTCTTGGACTGCAATGATTGCAGGATATGCACAACATGGATTTTGTTGAAAAGGCTTTAGAGACTTTCAAGCAAATGCAATTGGCAGGTGCAAAGCCAAATTCCACAACCTTCACCAGCATCCTTGCTGGCTGTGCCAATATGGGAGCTTTGGAACAGGGTATGGACATCCATCAAAGCATAATGCATAGAGGAGTTTTGTCAGATGTTGTGGTTTCAACTGCCCTGGTAGACATCTATGCAAAATGTGGGAGCATAGACAGGGTATGTACACCTAAAGATGCCATCGAAAGTTATGATAACCTTTTCTATGCATATGGAAGCAAGTCACAAACTCTCTCCAAACCATTGAAGCTTAAGTGCCCTGTTTCTTTGTGCATCTATTTATGCCATTAGGCCATAGGTTATCTGTGCATAGCTTGTCTGTTAAATCCTTGGTATATTCTGTGTCCATAACCCATCTGGCAGTTTGAAGAAACTACATCTCAGCAAGGCAGTTGTATCTAAATATAAATTTGTCTTTCCCCAATGCAGATTTATTCATTGTAGATGAGATTGTGTTTTATATTTTGGGTTCTTGATTGGCAGGTTACAATGTTTGGCGGCTGTGTTTACCTTCTCATATCTATTGCTTAAACAGTTCTGCTAGATGAAAGTTAGCAGGTACAATTGCAATCACTGTTTTAAAGTTAGCGGTTATCTGGTGTACTGTTAATTCCACGCAGCTTGTTTTCCTTACAAATACAGGCAAACAACTGTAACCTCTGTTGTAATCTGATCTGTGCATTTGATTCAAACCCTTTCTTGCAGCCCTTAGCAAGGACTCCAGCTGCACCAAAGCACTTGTTAAAATATAATTCCTTTCAATTCATTTCCAAATGTCCATGGGTCAAATATAGAATCCACATAATCAAACGTGAATGATCAAAGCATAGTTATCAATAATCAATAGTCCACAAGCATCAGATATCCACAATAATACCATGTGCTCGTAAAAGTCCATCACAGATAATGTATATAAAAGAATATGAATAGTATAACAAGAGTAGCACACAGTTGGGCCTTGCAAACGTTCTCTTAGTAATTTACTTTAAAGAAACAATAAATTACGCTTAAAAATAGTTTCTTAAGTGTTGCAAATAATTGTAAGCAGTTACATAAATAGAAAGAAGCAAGAACTAAAACCCAAGAAAAATAGAGCTCATAACACACAGAATTTACCTTGGAGAAACCCAAAATGGGAAATATTCAGAACATTAAGGACCATGCCTACTCTCGCCACTATCTTTTGCAACTTTACATAACAATTTTCCTTTCTCAAGGCCTCCCAGAACACTAACAACCTATAAATAGTGTCGTTACAACTTTCTATGCTTTGTACCTTGCTCCAACACACTCTCCAATGCATTTACATGCTACAATCCCCAAAGCACTCAACCAAGAATAATTACATGACACTCAAAGAGTTTATATAGACAAAAACTAAGCAAATAGAGGAGGCAGGGAGTCCATACACAGGCCTTTGAAAAGATGGAATTCCAAATGCTTCAGCATCCTTGGGTCCCATGGTCTCTATTATTTTGCCATTCTCTATATGAAACCATCATGTTGTCCTATTTTGTGCAAGACGGTTTTGGCATGGATTCTCTGTTGAATATCTTTTACAAGAAATACTTAAAGCGGTTAAGTTGTGCACTTCATCAATTTGACCAGGCATTTGAGATTAGTGGCTTAGTTAGCTGGACATAACTAATTTTCGTAATCCAATTCGAATCATAAGGGGCCTTAATTTGGGAGAAGTTTGAAAGCGAGAGGGGAAAGGAAAGATTTCCTTTTATTCCAGAAGTCAAGAGACAAAAGGGATCGTTAAAAGTTCATCTCCACGAGGATCATTTGGGGCATATGTGATGCAAGAGTATGCCATAGAGTGCGCACAACATTCTCCATTGATGGTAGTTGAATATTTAGAGGCTGCTAGGACTGTATTTTGTGTCTCAGATTTATCTACATGTCAGATTTGAATCTGTTGAAATCAGATTAATAATTGTATCAGATTCACCTAGTGGTAATTGTAGCATATCAGTTTCGTAGTTGGGTGAAACAGTACTCACAATAGAAGATTGAAAGAAAGGCCATTTGCTATTTCAAAGATAATTTATGTTGCTGCTAGAATCTGCACATTTATTTGCAACCAGCTCAACAGGAAGCTGAATTGTGCAAGGCTAACTTGTACTCCACTTCCTCCCCCTTTATGTATGCCATCATTCCTATTGATTAATCTCTCCTTTTCCAATATATGAATATCTGTCATTATTTTACTAAAAGGTTGTGTGATCATATAAGCCTTAGATGGGATATAAGCCTTAGATGGGTCCTGCATAGGTGTCCCTTAGCTGGCAACTGCCTGGAAAAGGTGTAAAGAGTTGATAAGAAAACTCGTCAATTTGCATAAAGAAAACTCATCAGATTGCATAAGGGTAACATCTTTTGATAATGACACAAACCAATGCCCTCTTACTAGAGTTGGCCCTAGTATTTGTTCCTTCTGCAATAATAATACAAATCTTTACTGGCCAGATTGCACATAGCTTTGTTAGCTGACTCATTATCTATAATATATTAATATGACATATATGTTATGCTAAAATTAAATCTAGGGATTGCACATGGAAGATGCATCGCAAGTTTTAGAAGGTCTATTTATATACATGGTTTGTGTATGTTACGATAGTTGTAGAGAGTTTTGCATGGCAGGTGGAAACTTCCAGCTAGAGGTTGTAGGGATAAGCCCTGACTTTTGTTATGAAACTCTTTTCTAGTGTCCTAGTGCCACAGTTTATTATGACTCGTGAGAGATTCAATGTATTACAAGCAATCTCCATGTGTTCGCAGGATAATGTCATAGAGATGGAGGGATCCAGAATAATTTCCAGTCAAGAAGTGATGAAAAACTCAAATTACAATCTTGGAAGCAGTTTCCCTGGCGGGCTTGTGATGGCCATAATTCTTTTCCTGAAGGGAATGGCTTCACCAGCATGCCAGTAGAACACTGCATTTCCCCTTATGTCTGCATTTAGGAATTGCCTTTGCACACCAATTCTTTCTAAAGTGAGAGCTTTGTGCTATTAAGATTTTAGGTCAAGAAGAAAAGTCATCTGAAGAAAGATATGGGAAACCTTATCCGTAGTTCCTTAGACTCTTGTAGGGTCCTGGTCAAGCCTTCAAGTGAAAGCCTGTTTTGGTGAAATATTTTGACAACTCTTCAGATCCATCTCTTGTCTGTTGCTTGTGAACAGGCCTTTGTTTCGCAGGGGTTTTAAGCAGCTGATAAATGATCACCTAAGATCATTCTTTCCTGCCATTCCAGAACTGTTTCAGTACTTGTGCAGTCTACATTCTCAATGAGGCATTTCCCGTGGCAACCTTTTGCAAGCCCATATTTTGGGCTTTCTTGTCTCTGAATTTGACTCTCTGTCTCTGAATGAAGCTGTATTTCACAACATCTTCTCAGCCTTTGTGTTCATAACTTGAGTAACACATTTTCAGAAGCATGCATCTAATGACTTCTATGACATACTTGTTTGACCGTTGATTTCAAACAAGGCTTTGTGGGTTTTATTAGAGCTGTTTGGTCTACCTTCATGGAGATTCAGGTATTGGCTCTCCAGAACTAGTTATGGTTTAAACAAAAATGTTAATAATTTATTCTGAAAGAAATGAAGAATAATTTATCTTCCAACTGTTTTACACCAGATGTTTCCAGGTGTTTCCTGGAAAGGATTCAATACCTTCATTACTACAGAATGCAGGCAGTTGTTCTCCATTTACTTCAAAGGCCTGCAAGGGAAGAGCTACAATACTTCACACCCTCAAGCCTACAAAGTATTTTTCCAGTTGTTTCAAGGAACTATTGTAAGGGCTACAATACTTTCACACTCTCCAACCTGCATCATACCAAGTTCTTCTGATTCTTTCAAGGGTAACGTGGGAGCATTATACTTGGTTATTTTCTATGTTCCACGGTGTTTCAGGACAGGAAAGGGGGGATGGCAGGGGACGCGTTTCGGGGATGACAGTCCGAGGGCCAATTGTTGGGGACGGCAGGGGGACGGCGATATATGAATTTTTGTATATATATCATAGTTGCAAAACTTGCCAAATTGAAAAACTCAATTGCTTAAATTCCACTAAAAACGCATTTTTTTTTTCAACATTCAATGATAAGATGCATCCAATGAGTCAATAAATCAGTACATAAAAGAAACAAGCTGAGTCTAGTTGTATTTGATTGATTTGAAAGCAAATTGGGTACAAAATGGCTAAGTTTGAAACCTGAAACCCTGAAAAATTGGTTAAGTCTGAAATCTGATGGATCCTCCAAAATCTAGAATTTGCATGTTAAATCCCATGGATCTGGAACCTATCTCAAACATCGTGACAGTATATTTCAAAATATTTAAAGTATAAGAAATTCAATATACAACTAAAATAAGAAGGGGACGTTTCGGATTTTTTGAGTTTACAGGGGACACCAAGGGGACGTCCCCAGCCGTCCCCACGTCCTAGAAACGTCACTAGGGGCGGGGACGGGGCTGGAGGAGGTGGGGTGCACTCCTGGTTATTTTGGTTGTTTTAAGGCGCTACCTGGGAAGGGCTTCTTCTTTACCTTCTCCCCTTGATACAATTTTCCAAATGTTTCAAGAGTCTAGCTGTGAAGGGTATTTTCACCTTAGCCACCTTAAGAACCTGATTTTATGGACGTTTGACGGGGCTACCTAGGAAGGGCTACAACTTTGAACCCTCACGCGAGGAGTTTTGTGAATCCTAAGAACCACCTGACAAGAATAAAGACGGTGAATTTTGTTGAGACTCTCTGTGTCTTGCCATCTGGCTGTTTTCTTATTCTCACTTTTTCAGATTTCTGGGAATTTTCCTATTCTTTGAAAACCTTTATTCAGCTACTGTTTTTGGTCTATGACCTTGGTACTCTTTGTGCTACTTTCTCCTCAGTTGTTCAGATTTCAGCCCTTCCAGGCCCCTTTTTGTCCTCTAATACTGCTTCTCGGGTTCTACGTATAAATTATCTAGTAAATAATTTATACTGTTCTATTGGAATATTCAATATTGTTTTCCTATTAGAAAAATCTTAGCTGCATTTGACTCACGTCAAAGGACCTAGAAAAAATAGTTAAAGATTTGATTGCGCACTGGCAGAAGGTTATCTTTGTTGAGATAAATTCAAAGGATTGATTGGTAGCGGCTATGTTTATTAAAAATGGTTGAAGACCATGCTAGAAAGCAGAAGGGAACTTCTACTCAATCTATTTTAGGCTTGGGAACAGACTTTACTAGAACGACAAGAGTTCCAGAATCAAGAGAAGAGTGTAAGATTTATGCTTGTCAGAATAAATTCTTTTTGATAGTTTGTAAATTGGCGTCCAGTGCATAGCAAGAAAAGAGGGTGCCTTGCTGATGACCCCCTTCAATCATTTGGTTAAGACCCCACAACCACAGGCGAGAAGTTATGAGCTCAATTCAAAAATTAGAGGAATACAGTAAAAACTATGCATTGTTATTCTTAACAAGCCAAAATGAATTTTTATTAAGGCAATACAAAGTATTTGCAGTGATAAGGTCTCACATATCACCACAAACCAAAGAAAGAATCAGTATTCATATCTCTAACACATAAACACTCATCTGATATAAACCAGATTAAAAATACAGAAGAAATTAGTTATACATAGGCTTCTCAATTGAACTTGAAGAGAACTAAAACTGTCAGGGCTTGAGCATAGAGTGCCACACACAGTATGCACACACAATCTTCTGTGATATGTAGACATAGACAGCAAAAGAAATGCTCATTAGCATGACATCTCTGATATCACCCTTATTCCGAGGCGCTGCAAACTTCCGTAATTCATCAACAGATTGATCCAATCTCAATCTCTTGAAAAAAGATATCTTTGGCCCTGGAATATTCAAATTTGGTTTATGGTTTTTGAGAAGGGGTTTAGTCTTTCCTACACCCAAGGTTGGTTTTTGGTAGGCTTTATCTAGAGTTGCCCGTTCACTACAAGCCTCGTTAGACATTAAATCTTCTGATTTGCTAACTTTTTGTTCTCCCTTGTCACCTTGGGAACAACTGGATCGAAATACAAAGGAACCCAAATGGCTCAACTTACCCTGTTTCAATCCTAAACTACTTATGTGGCCTGAAAATGCAAACCCAAATTGGTTTCTGCCGGAAATTTGAGACCCACTTGCAAAAACTGCTTCTCTTCCATGCAGACAACAGCAAGACATGGAAACGGCCATTGGAGGAGATCAATTCAATTTCAGTAATGAAAAATATAAAATTTTGAGCCTTAAAAACACAATATGAATGGTACTAACTCACTTGGCCTTTCCACGCATGTAACTGGCTCCTTGGTTTTGCTTACATTGGAAATACTGAACGGAGAGACTTGCAATCATTTTTATTTTTATTTTTTGAAAGAATTGATGCAATGGTTTTCTTCCTGTTCTGCATAAGTGTACACCAACAATTCCTGTTGTGCATATACGACGTAAATTTGTAAACACTTTTAGTTTTAGGCATTTATCTTCTTGCAAATCAAATGAATAGCAGCAAAAGACAAAATTGGTAAATACAATCTTGTGAAATATCCTCATCCGTGTGACTAAATATCTTCTTTGTAGAGGCGTCTCTCTTTCCCATATCTTGTGCTCGATGATAACTTCACATTGAGAATTATTATTTATTATTATTAATTAGCCAATAGGCTTTTATATGTGAGCATTATAGTGCTCTGAATTGTCTCACCCTGGAAAAAAATTGTTGGGCTTAAAGAGCACACACTAAGCTAAGCTTTGACTTGCTTAGGTGGCTGGTGGGCCATTCCTGTTACTCTGTTTTGTTAATGTGTTAATAAGAGAAGGGGTCCACCAGCCACCTAAGCAAGTCAAAGCTTAGTGTGTGTTGTTTAAAGAAAAATTGCCCGCAATTTTTCTAAACTTGTCGGTTGTTCTTATGGGCGTATTCCTTGAACCTCTTATCGGTGCAAGTGCTAGTATATATGAGCATTACAGTGCTCGGAATTGTCTCACACCGAAAAAAAAATCACCACAGAAATTTTTTAAAACTCGTGGGTTGTTCCTATCAGCCTATTCCTTGAACCACAAATAGGTGCAAGTGCTAATTAATATTTGTTTAGAGATGAAATCTGTTCACTTTGTTTTTGTGTTTTTCAAAAAATTGTTTAATAAAATATGATTGATTATTTTGATGTAAATTTGACCTTTATTTTATAATTCTCATACATTGTGTTTTTAATATTTAAAAATTCTACCCTATTTTAGTGTGGACCATTAAAGTACTTTAGAAATCACCAAACCTATAATTCTATCTTTTAGATAGGGTTGCACATGATCTCTACCAAATTTAAAAGATAATTTTTCTAATTTCATGTTATCTTTTCCACTTTAGTCTATATTCCTATTTTTTTCTTGTACCCAAACAATCATTTACAAACAATTCTAAACTATTGAAAGTAAATCTAATCTAATAAATTGAAAGGAATTTCTACACCTATAGCTAGAGTTGCTTCAAATTTAGAGCAATGGTGATTTGGTTGGCAATAATGTCCTTAATTTCTAGGTTACAAGAATAACTAGAATCAAAATAATAGAGCTTTCATAGTGGGTTGTGTAAGAATGATTGCTTCAAAATTTGAACCGATGAATTATCAAAAAATAGTCTATATACATAGAAGCCTCAAGTTTTTGGAGTCAAAAACAAGATTGACAGATCTAAATTATGTAGAATTGGGCCAAGAACTGAAGGGAAACTTAGGTTTTTAGACTAAATCATGTGTACATAAGTATAATAAGTTTGCCGCATTAACAAACAAATAGTTCCACCACACTCCATTAACAGAGCTCCATTGGCAATGCGTGCCATAGGTGGAGGGTAATCCAGAACTAGTATATTTAAAGATTTTATTTCTGGACATGGAAGAATAAGTAGATCCTGAATAGGCTGATCTGGTTTGTTCCCATTATCATTTTTTGGGTTAATGAAGAGTGCTAGCTATTTATCTCTAGTGGTTTTTATAATATTTTTTTCTTTTAGTTACCAAAATTTATAGAATCACGAGTACTTTAATCTGGTTTTTGTAGTTCCTGATATAAGAAGTTAGTTGTAGCCTGCGCTAGTCAAAATCTGACAAAAAGCCCCCTTTATGCTTTGATGTACATACATGTTGATGGGTTTTTCTTGCACATGCAAACTTAGAATAAAATACTAAGTATTCTATCCTCTCTTGAACAAAGTCTCTCGAATGCTAAATAGTGTGATCAATCGAGACAGTTCTCCAAGGTTCCTTATTCGTGTTATGCAATGGATAGACTCAGTAGTTGATGTGATCATGCTGGTAATCACAAAGGGACTTACGCTGAAAATGCTCCTTACTCCACTCAAATGTGTTACTTATTCCTTATGAAATGGAACTTCTTCTAACTGGCTACGAAAAGAAAATGCAAAAGACAAGGGTTGAGAAAGCTAATTTAAGGACAATGAAGTGATGGACAATGCTTCGATAGACAAATTCCTTCCAACCGAGCTTCGCTTCGCCATGAGAGCAACAACTACACGAAACTAGTGCAATCTTCAAAGGAAATGTGAAGGATTTTCAAATTGCAAACATGCATCCAAATACCCACATCTGGCCCAACTTGAATGAACATCACAATCGAACTATTGCAACATGAGGTTCAGGCTAACTTTGCATTACAAATCACCATCGGCAATCCACAATAAGTATGAACCGAGGAATTCATCAATTTTTTTACATTTATTCATCAAATCAATGAACTGTATCTAAAATCTATCTAATTTGCTTTGAGTCATCTTCAAGAAATTGGAAACCATGCTAACATCCCAAAACAACACAAGTTTCACCAAGCTTCAATGAGAATGTATTGATTTTGGTAGTATCTTTACAACAATTTGCCAAAATCTTGTCAATGCTTTAAGAGCTTCTACTCTAACATTTTACCTCCTAAGAACTAATGATATTTCTAATGTATCCTTACAAATGAGAGAAGTGAGCCTTATATAGAGCTCAAGAATTACAATGAATGGCCAAGATTGATTTGCAAATCAATGGCCGAGATTGAGACAACACAAGGTAGTTACAACAACTTGCTATTTTTAGAACATGAGAGAGGCAGTGAAGGCACGTTTCCTAATGTGATAAGCTAGAAGTGGAATCTTTGCAGCATCTTCTACATGGGCGTCCTCTTTGGCTACCTATATGTTGTAGGTACATTGAATTTGGACTAATGATGTGGCAAACTATGATTGGCTTGATGATGTACACCTGCCACCTCAACAACTTGCAAACTGGTTTGATTTTCCTCATGTTCACACTGCTCGAAATATTTTCCCAAATTATGGACTTTTTGAAGTAGTCTTTTGATTTTGGATTTTCAACTCTGGCACTTTGCATCTTTCAAACTTGCAAATTTGGGAATTTTGTCGAATTTCCTCTTGTTGTTGTCTTGTCATTTTCGTATTTTGAATGTAATTCATGAATTACTTGATGCCCATGCTCATTTCTCATCTCATGTTGTTCTTGTGCAGGATTGAACTCTGGATGGTGCAAGAGGTAAAAGATGTTTTGTGCGCAACTTCTTGGAGTAGATTGCATATGATGGATGTAGATGACTCATGGAATACATAACTCTGGAGCTTGAAGATGCAAATGAATTCCTGGAAATGGAGTTCTGGATGAATGTTCCTCTCATGATGCTAGATTCTTGAACATGCAAGTAGATTGATCTTCTGGATGCTTGGATGATGAAACTTGCAAGATGAATAATGAAGTTCTTTCACTCCAACAATGAAGTTTTCCTCTTGAAGCAAGGTGGATGATGGTGAACTCGATGATGAAGTGCAGTAGAACTTTCCTCGTTCTAGTGAAGGTGCTTTCTTTGGATGCAAGGTGAATGAGCTTGATGACACTTCGATCCTCTGGATGCTTCTTTGGATAGCTTGCCTCCGCATACTTAGATCTTTCACTTGATCTCACACTCCTTCAACATTCGCCACTTACAGTGCCAACCTACAAGCAAAATACCCCAAGTCAGTACATCAACATGTTACATGATATAAAGGAAATTTAACAACGAAATTAACCCTCCTCATGAATGTGGAACAAATAAAACAATTTCAACACATTCATAAGACAATTTTCAATCTAAGATGACTTATTTAATTATGCAAAGTGATTCTATTTCCTATGAAAGTTTCAAAAAAGATGGAAATTGTTTGGGTTCATGTAATTTGCGCCCTAGGAAGGGCGCAAAATGTAAGCTCTAGAACATTTTCCTCTTTTTTTGAATTTCGACACTTAGAACTTTTCTTATTTTCTCCTCTCCAATCTCCTCTTGGTGAACTTCAAATTGTGGCATGGGATTTTGATTAAATCTTGTTGGAAATATAATCACTTTCAAAGTTGTTGAGGATTGAACATATTGTCTTCATCTCCTCATGTGAAAGGATTCTTCTTGCATGGGCGCATAATGTTCATTGAAGAACATTTTCCTTCACTTCTTGGGCATGAATTGTTCATGGGCGAACAATTTCCACTCTGTGTCTTCTATCATGCCTTTGACCTTCACTTGAAGTTTCAAATCAATCATTGGATTTTAAGATGCTCCTTAGTTGAATTTCCCTTATAATAATCTTGGGTGGATTTTACATGATGATGAACATTTTCCTCTCCTTGTAGGGCGGATTTTGTAGGGTTGAAAACATTTTCCATCTTTTAACACTTCCACACTTAACACCCTTAGTAAATTTCTTCCAAGTTCCTTGCACTAAATCCTTATAAAATTGTATCAACTTGCAAGAATTGGATGATTTTCCAAGTGCAAAGATCCTCCTCTAGAAGGGTGCAAATTGCATGAGGCAAAACATTTTGCAACCTTGCTATACTTAGATATTTTTTGACTTTCTAAACCTCTTCTTAATGATCATTTCACCTTAGGCATTCAATCATTACTTCAAGCATTCACTCCAAACTTTCAAGACAAGCCCTGATTTTCAAGACTTTTCTTACTTAAACAACTTTCTTCATGACTACATAGGGCAGAAATTGCATGGAGTAGAACATTATGCGCCCTAGCATGGGCGGATTTTGAAAGGGGTAGAACATTTTCCTCCATTTTCAACTCAATCATGACTTTCCCTTTGAATTTTCAAAACAAGGATGATTTCTTAAAATGTTTCATACTTAGTCAAATTTCCTTGTTCCTTCTAGGGCGGATATTACATGGAGAACATTTTGCACCCTCAAACTCATCCTCTAGCTAGGGCACAAAATGCAAGGGGCAGAACATTTTCGCCATTTTGCATTTGATTTTCACTTTGCCTTAGATATTTCCTTGAAACTTCAAGTCAAGGCTAAATCCTTAAGATGCTTTATACTTGATCAAATTTCCTTGTGACAAGTTTGGGCAGGTTTTACATACTCTAGAACATTATGCGCTCTTCTCCTTTTGATGAACATTAAAACCTTATCTTTGATCAACATCAAACCCTCACTTCAAACTCCTCAAGGCAAGCTTAGATTTGTAATATATCTCACATTTGACAAGTTTCCTTAGTACAAACCTTTGGCGCAAATTAGAGGTTCTAGAATAATTTCCTCACTTTGCAACTCATCAACTAGGGCACAAAATGCAAGGGGCAGAACATTTTCCCCATTTTGCATCCACCATTACTTTCACTTGAAGTTTCGAAACAAGGCTGATCTCTTAGGATGTTTCATACCTAGTCAAATTTCCTTGTTCCTTCTAGGGCGAATATTACATGGAGGAGAACATTTTGCACCCTCAAACTCATCCTCTAGCTAGGGTGGAAAATGCAAGGTCTAAAACAATTTCCTTCGTTTTGCATTCACCATACTTAGTTAAATCTCCACATTTTGACCTTGAGTGCCAAATGCAAGTATATGTGCATTTTCCACCTTGTATTAACCTTTGACAAACCTTCACTTGGAGCTTCAAAACAAGATTGGAACTTAGTTCAACTTCTTCACGATTACCTAGGGTCGAAATTGCATGGAGTAGAACAATTTCCTCCGTTTGCACTTGAACATTTTCATCAAACTTCAACTTTCTAACTCCATAAAGCAATTTGTCATGTTTTTTGCAAGTATTTTCAAGAATTTGTCTTAAAGCAATCATGCATTCGAAAATGGAGACCTTCAACCTAGGGCACAAATTGCATGAGGAAGAACATTTTCCACATTTTGCACTAATCTCCCTGGGCACAAATTGCATGGTGTAGAACATTTTGCATCATTTGGGACCTCAACACTTAGTCATTTTATCTTTGAAATCTCTCAAACTTCAACTTTGTCATTCAACACTTAGGACAAAATTTTCCTTGAAAGTTGTTTGTTGAGTTGTCTTCATTGAAAGGGAATCTATCCTGGGCAGCTTATGTAAGGTGCAGAACATTTTCCTCTCCTTGTAGGGCAGATTTTGTATGCTCTAGAACATTTTCCACCTTTCTTACTTAGACCTTTTTTGTCTTGACATTTCAAAATCTATCATTTAATGCATGAAATTAGGTTGAGGACTATCCTTAGAGTACATTTCTTCTTGGGTGGATTTTGAAAGCTCCAAAACATTTTCCTCCATTTTCCTGGGCGCATATTGCATGGTGTAGAATAATTTCCACCCAAGGTCCAAGACTTCAACTTTTTTCGCTTGATTTTGACTTGTTCTGGATGGAAGTATATTTATACTTTAAATATTTTGAAATATACTTCCTGGATGTTTGAGATAGGTCTCAGATCCATAGGATTTAACATGCAGATTCTAGATTTTTGAGGATCCACCAGATTTTAAACTTAGCCAATTTTTAGGATCTCAGAACATTAGGATTCCAGACTTAGTCAATTTTTAGGATATCAGGATATGCACTAGAATGAGAAAATATGGACTCCTTAGCCAGAATATATCGAGACTTGGGCAAAACAACACTACCAAAACCTTACAAGCTCAAAGAAAACCCAAACCCTAAAGCAAAGCAACGACAGAGAGCAAAAAAAAATAGGGGATCCCCATTTGCAATGGGGCGATGTGTGATTACATCACAACTATAACCTGTTCCAAAGCTCCCATTTTGGCAGAAGCAGGCAGGATGCTGACGAAGGTGGTGGAATTTGGTTTTACAACTGTCAATTGCATTTGCTTGAATGTTTGTAAAGCCTCTTAAAAAAAATCCATTTATGCCTATCTGGCAATCATGATATTCCATTAGACCACATTTTTTGAGGCATTCTGCCAAATAGTTTGGGTGCCTTGTCTATGCTTCCACATTTTGCATACATATCCACAACACTCTACTTAAACATCATTGGTTTCAATGGTCAAATTATTAATAACAATTTTACACATGGTTCATAACAAAAAGTGGCAAATATTTGTCCTATTTTTATTGGCCAAAACTGACATTTAACTATTGAAGTGGATGATGTTTAAGAATAGCCTATCTACAAAATATTTCCATTATAATATCTAACAAAAATGCCCCCTCCATTATGCATTATGCTTTGATGGATGTCCATACCCTGTTCTAAAGCACCCATTTTAGCACAGGCAGGGAGGATGCTGGCAAAGGTTACATAATTTGGCTTTACACCTACCAATTGCATTTGCTTGAATGTTTGTAAAGCCTTATCAAGTTATTGGTCCATTTATTTTCACTATATGTTATTCGATTGGCTAATTTCTTATTCTGGATTTGATTTATAAATTCGAAATTCTGGGTTCCAATTATAATTTTAAATTTTTTACGCTTTCTGAGACAGCCAGTTTTCTTGCCTCGTTTTCCTATATTAACTTTGAATTACTTTTTATCCTTGGGTTTCTACCTAATGACGAAACTCAATATTAAATTCCAACTTAACAATCTCCTTACACCTGGAGGATGCCTTGTGGCAATAGTCTATTTTTGTTACTTATATCAAGACAAAATCTGATAATCCGTGAAAATATTTTTGAAGCTTTAAATCATTTTGATCCAACTGTCGAATGTTATGATGAATTTTGGTCATCTATGATAAATTTATAGCAAACATAATATGTAAATCACATTTTCACCATTTCAGCAATGCAAATAAACTGACTGAAAGCACCGTCATTAGTTCTATTTTTGTGAAATCCGTAAATTTTACTTATCTCCAGGTAAAATTGTCATACCTATATTCATGTCATGTGCTTGTTATGTTAATTTCCTTCTTTATCAGTATATTTGTATTCCTCTACTTATTGTGCTTTGTGGATTTCATTTGATGCTATTGTATTCTTCAGACATTCAAATCCAATTTTATACCATGGAAGATGTTGAATTAAGAATATTAAAAAGAGTATTGAATTTAACTAATTTCTTATTCAATTTACATTTATGCATGGCAGGGCACAAAGATTTGTAAAAACATACAAGGTCAAACTGAGTAGGAAAACTGAGGCAGTTGCAGGTGATTATATAAGAAGTTGGTGATAAGGAATTGAATTTGCTTGGTTGCATTTTGCATAACTCTCCCTTGGTAGAAATAATGATACTTTCTGCACCATCCCACCTAAAGAGAAGTAATCTTGATCTCATCTTCATTTATGTTAATTTCTTTGAAAACTTAAAAAAAAAACCCTTTGAAAACTTCAAAACAAAATACAAAATTACTTTTTTCTCGAGGCACCTGGCCTAATGTGTTTTGCCTTTACTATTGTTGCAAATGTAGGGTATTAGTTTTTGGTGGCCATGTGAACTGTTTAACAAAATCTCTCAAAGGAATGTGCTCAAATGGACTGCAAAGAGTGCAGGGCACGCACAAATTGGATTTGTTGAAAAGGCTTTAGAAACTTTCAAGCAAATGCAATTGGCAGGCTTAAAGCCAAATTCCACAACCTTTGCTAGCATCCTTCCTGCCTGTGCCAGAACTGGAGCTTTGGAACAGAGTATGGATATTCATCAAATCACAATGGAAGGGCATTTTTGGCAGACATCATAATTGCAGATGTTCTGCCAGAAACTATGCAAAATGTGGAAGTATAGGACAAGGCACGTCAATTGTGCAAAACGCACACCGCTGCATGCAATGTGTCAACTGAATTTTTTCAGGCTACATGTCAAACCAATTCCTCTTATTGTACCTTGAAAGAACGATTGTCAAACCTCTATCATCCATCTGAGCTTCATACGATCAATCCATCAAGGAAGACAAAGGAGGGTTAATCTAGTAGGACACAAAATTGTTCCTGCGGTCACAAGCTGCAACTTTGCTTCATCACAATGATCCTCCTCGACAACCAATTCTAGATCAACTCATATTGCCCTCTATATTTATGAATTATTTCCTTTTAAGGCCCTTTTATTAGAATAAGACATTCTTGTCAGTCATATAGATCCATACCAAAAGGAGGTCATACAGATATAGGGGAACAAAGGGTTCACAAATACATGCAGATATAGAGGAACAATAGGTTATTATCATTAATCAAATTACGATAAAAGTGACAATGTTACTCTTCGGAACTCATCTAACTGTATGCTACTGAACAATTTTGCATGCATTACAATCAAAACTGGTTTGTTGTAGAAGATATAGCTGATGTACTATAGGACAGAGAATTGTAAGAACCTCCTAACACAACTGGTAAAGAAACAGGTTTGTCCTCAGTTGGGCCAGTCAATGAAATGGCAGACAAGAGAAGTTTAACAGTACTTCAAGTTGATTTTGATTTTAGAGAAAGATATGCTGAAAGAAATTAAAGGGTTTTGGCTCCCTTGCCAAGCAGCTTTCACAAATTCATAACTCTGTTTTAACTATCCTGTGACAGATTTTGCAATCAGCGCGTCTTGAAACAAGAGTTCCGAATTTTATTAAAAAAAAAAATGCCTACATCAGAAGAGCCTCCACAATCACAATTTAATATAATTTTGAAGCATTCTTATATATCAAAAGCGTCTCCACCCTAACAATTTAAAAGATTGGAAGAGCTGCCAGCCAAGAATCAGTTGCAAAAAACTCAAAGCAACCAAACATCAGTTAGAGAAACTCAGACAGGCAAGTCATTGTGTCATTTGACTACCCTATAAACACACATAAATAGAGTATTACTTTGTTCAAGTTAAAGATTCCTTCTTAATAGCAAA
The DNA here is from genome assembly GCA_027924645.1 of Cunninghamia lanceolata. Lineage (NCBI taxonomy): Eukaryota > Viridiplantae > Streptophyta > Pinopsida > Cupressales > Cupressaceae > Cunninghamia > Cunninghamia lanceolata. The sequence goes on along the minus strand of BSBN01000080.1, from coordinate 3,683,789 downwards.
ATAACAAAATCCTTTCTCAGGCGTATCTTAAGTAGAAGCACATAGATAGGCAAATGGCACAATAATGTAAAAGAGATTTATTTATTTGATGAAAAAGCTCGTTTACATATATCAGATGTACGAATAAAACATAAATAAGTGATTAAAACCCTCCGCGCAGGCGCAGGACGAGGTGAAGTGTGGACTCCTTCTGTATGTTGTAATCAGCCAGAGTTCGGCCATCCTCCAGCTGCTTCCCAGCAAAGATGAGGCGCTGTTGATCGGGAGGAATGCCCTCCTTGTCTTGGATCTTCGCCTTCACATTGTCAATTGTGTCGGAGCTCTCCACTTCCAAAGTGATGGTCTTGCCGGTCAGGGTTTTCACAAAGATCTGCATTCCACCACGCAGGCGAAGCACAAGGTGAAGGGTGGACTCCTTCTGGATGTTGTAATCAGCAAGAGTACGGCCGTCCTCGAGCTGTTTGCCCGCAAAGATGAGGCGCTGCTGATCAGGAGGGATTCCCTCCTTGTCTTGAATCTTTGCCTTCACATTGTCGATGGTATCAGAGCTTTCCACCTCCAGAGTGATGGTCTTGCCTGTCAATGTCTTCACGAATATCTGCATGCTGTATAATTTCTTACTGTCTCCAACACAAAACCTGCAAATCGAAGGCTTTACACAGAGGGATTAAGAGAAATTGAAAGCTAATCAGCCTGTTTTTAATAAAACCTAAATTGAGGATGTGCAAGGGAAAAGCCGAGAAGCCTATTTATATTCTGTCTACGGACGACTCGTTTAGCTTGTAGAAACCGTCGCGTAGTTTGGAATAAGGCACGGTTCCAACTCCAGAACGTTCTCGGAAGTCGGATGAATTCAAGTTTGGAGTGTTGGATGGTCAATTTTGGCTGCAACTTCCCTGTCTCGCCTACCATTTAAAATAAAATAAAAAGATAACTAGCACTTGCACCCATAGTAGGTTCAAGGAATACGCAGATAGGAATAACCGACGAGTTTAGAAGATTTCCCCGCGTCATTTTTTGTTTTCCGAGCACTATGATGCTCACATATAAAGCCTATCGGTTAATTATATAATTATTTTTATTTTCGCTGATAAGTGTTTTTGTAGTGAGCAGCACTACATGAATTATGTAGATGAAAGGTTCAGATTGGAAGGACTACGACCAAAATGATCGTGTCCACACAATTTGCAATGACGTCGTCGGTTTTTATTTTAACAATATTCGTCACTCAACTGTGATTTGACAGGGACCTTACATGTGGATCTCCCGTGACAAGAAATAAAAATATTTTTTTTGTCCCGTGACAAGTTTGAGGGCGTCAAGACTAGGGCGAGGGCCTATGCGAGCATGGCCTAATGGGCACAACCTGTTGAGCTCCATAGTCGTAAGGTTTGCAGTCTCCAGGGGAGGTTGTCGGCTTCCATTGAAACTAAAACCCTCACTTTGTTGTAGCTACATATTTAAATGAAACAATAAACCTTCATCTCAAATAAGGCAAGGATTTTTCTGTTGTCATTTTCTCCCAAAAGGCATGTGATTCCACCATTGCTGGTTGCTCCTGCATTCAGTAAATACCTCTGTGCAACACCACCCCCTTACTCCTGATCCTTCCCCCTCACAAAAGCGTGTTGTAGCCGCCCCTTTTCCACATTCAAACCAAGTTTATAAGACCAAAAAAAATTGATTAAGGGGAGAAAAGAGTCTAGAATCAAACTTCCAGATCTAAAGTACAGGTGGAGAGTGAGGGTCTGGAACATTGCATATCATTGGAAATCTCTAAGAAGAATGTGGTCAACTAGAGTTCATTAGAATGACTATTGTTTGTTTCACTGCTCTACATTTCCTGTGATGGATTCTGTACATATGTATGGGGGATCGTCAAGGAATGATATGAGAAGGGAATTCACTTATTGATTTGGTATGTGAGTATGAACGTGATCGAGATCATCTTACCTTTGCAAATTTGAACTACACATTTCCAAAATTCAAGTTTAAACTCAAAATTTTTGCTACCTTTTTCACTAGTCATTATGAGCCAACTAATAAGTGTGAATTGCGTCAAATTAGGATGGTGTATTAAAGACTAGCCTAGTCGGAATAAATTATCTAGCACATATCTAGCATCAAGGTCCATCAACTTCACATCATCATAGGATTATTACATGCTCACTTGTCCTAAGGCCTTTTGTTCAAAGTCATAAATTCCTATAATCTTTAATTCCAAAGTTGTTTTTTGGCTAAATTTGATAGGTATATAATTTATACATCAGTCATCCCTTCTTTTTGCTAAAATAATCTTTTTCCCCTATTTTGCCTTATTTCTCAACTAAATTTTTCCATGTTTTCCATTTAAATTTGAACCCTAGATAGGAAAACAAAATGGGCAAAAAATATTTTAAGATTTTACAATTTTTATATAAAACCTAAAAAATCTTATAAAATTCTAGAAACCTTAAAAACCCACAAGATCTTATTTAAGATGTTGTCAATTCCTTGTGGGTTAAAGGTATACAACAATCAACCACTTGGATAGGTTGTTATAATTGCAATATAGAGGACTCATTAGTAGTTGAGATTAGGGCCTAAATTTGACAATTGATCTTCCCTGTCAATCAAATTTTTGTGATGATTATCCATTTAGAGTTACCTTTCAAATGTTAAATTATATCTTATTTTAAAAAAGTATATCATTTACTAGATTTATACTTCACTATAATCTTATATGATTTTTGATAGTCTATCCAAAATCCTGACTTTCACATGATAGAGTCCTCTCAAAATTTTGATTGTATTTTATAACCAAATTCTTTAAATACAATCATCAAATTTAGGTCCTAGTTAAGATGGTTATGTCAAATATGTTGATGTTGCTCTTCACATTTTATGATCATAAATTACATGTCATGATATTGAGGGTTATTTGTGTAGACACCTAAAATTAATATAAATATTGTTTGGATTTTCATGTAGATCACACTTGCATATTTCTTCTAGTTTTCCTTATTAATTAAATAATTAAATAATATTAATTATTTAATTAAATCTAATTATTCAACTTCTTCTAAAAATAATTAAATAATGACAATTATTTAATTAAGCTAATTATTCCTCCAAAAATAATTATTTCCCCTTCTACCAAAATTAATTAAATAATATTAATTATTTAATTAATCTAACTATTCTTCCAAAATAATTAAATTTAATTTAATTATTTATCTCTCCTCATGATTAAATAATTTAAAAATTATTTAATTAGTTGAACACCTTCTTAAATCAAATTTATTTAATTCCCTTCACGTTTTTTCTTAAAATAAATAATAAAATCGTATTTATTTTCACCTCACATTTTTGGATGCTTTAAATTTCTAAATCCTTGGCTTTTTGTCTCATTCAATCTCTACCTTTGTTCAAAAAATCCTACAACTCAATCTCCACCTTCAAAATTGACTTTGAGTTAACCTATGTCAATTCCTTGATTTTTGGAAGCCCACTCCTTGCAATTCCTTGATTTTTGGAAGCTAACCTCTTACAATTCCTTAATTTTTGGAAGCTAACTCCTTACAATTCCTTGATTTTTGGATGTAACTTCTTAGTTAACTCATGATCATGTTGTCTCATCCATTCTCAACCGTTGATCATAATTCAAATTCTTTTGATCTCAATCCTCCATTCTTTTCAAGGAAAAGCATATAAGCATGCCTCCTCTAAGCCATTTTTGAATAACTCTCATGATCTTCGCCTTACACTGTCATTTTGATTCTCGAATTCTTAAGCACTCAAGCACTTGATTATTGAAGCGCTCTATCATTGTCAAGCATTCAAGCTATCACGGTTATGCGAATCTGAGAGCATTTGGATCACAAGGATCACGATATTATAAACAATAGAGATATTGTGTATTTGTTGCTAACGTTTGTGTTTGCATTCATAGTTGTTTATCTTTTGCTCTATTACGTAGCTTTAGATCTGTAGCTATTTCATTGTATTCCATTGGTTTCATTCGTTTGTGGTTATTCTACATTTCTATAGCCTACATTTTGGCACCCACCATGTTTATTACTATTTTTTTTAAGGCATATTGACATTTGTTTTTTTAGGCTTTGATCCAGGTCGACTTCTTTGGTTACAAAGGTTTCTATTGTTACAGTCTTCCACATTCTTCACACTATCACAGAGATTTATGCTTTGTTCATTGTAGATAACATTAATATAAGCCTTTGCATTTAATTTTATTGTTTATATAAGCCTTTGTATCTAATCTAACTATTATGGGCAATCTTGTTGCCTGATTTTGGTTTATTCAGTTTGAGATATTACTATTAAGGTCACCATTTCTACCCAATGCCTATCTGTGATAGGTCACCATCTTCCAACTGGTTGTTGTTTTTATCTAACACTTGCATTTTGGTGTTGTAGAGTTTGTTTATTGTTTCATTTGAAGGTTGAGAAGGCCCCATCTAGCATCTCGCTTGAGCGCATCCCAAGTTCAGATCTTCGCTCACCTTCTTCTCATATGACTGTCGCATAATCGTTTGGCACGAGTGTAATAGACTACTACGAGAAGCGCATGGCCACTTTCTCTTTAGATCAAAGCATCAAGCTCTTTGGCCTCAGCGGCTTCGATTCATCGATGCCCCTTGCTACTCTCTCCGATCACCAAGGCCCCATCTAGGCATTTTCAAAAGAAGCTTGAAAGCCTAATTTATGTTTTGAAAGGTGATTTGGGCCTTGGAAAAGACCTCTAAAGGATGACATTTTGTTTTGGCTGAATCTCTGTCATTTCCTTGTTTGACCAATCTGCCTTCTTCAGCCTCCATATGGTTATTTTGGCTGCCTCCATGATCTGGCCACTACACATACAAATTGGCCCATTATTGTAGCCTCGTCCCATCTTTGAGACTCTTTTCATCGCTCATTCAACCCTCACTAGTGTCACCAATCTTGTATTTTGAGTCCCATTTGGACTCTAAGTGCCCAATACACCTCTTCAATAGGCCGCACTCTCTTTTGTGTACACAACGCCTTCACTTCTATCAAGTCACCAACATTCATCACTGGTCATCGGGCTTCCTTCAGCGGTCTTTGTTTCCTCTATTTGGTCAAAGTTTTCTGAGGCAAATCTCCATTTAGTTCAATTATTATTATTAAGATCATTATTATTTGGGTAGCATTTTTATATTTTGTTTTGTTTTATTGCCTTTATCTGTGTGTAGGGAAAGCTTTCGCCTAAATTGATCTACATCAAACAGGGATCTACTTGATGGAAGCTAAGGAGTAAAACATAAGGTGCACTCATTCCAACCCTTACATCCTTTAGTTAAATAGGTTTCTTGCATCACATTTAATTTTGGGGTTTTAAAGAACAAGTGCTTGGTGAAGAAGTTGTTGGCCATCCAGGAGTGGTGTGTATGCTCTCCTCTTGTGTTCTTAGCATGATCTTGAGGATCAAAAGCACCCTCTTACACCTTCCTCTTCACATTCTTTCACATTTGATTTTGGGTCTTTAAAAAAAGAACTAGTGTTTGAAGTGTTTGGTAAAGTTCGTGAACCGTTCAAGATTGGTGTGTATGCTCTCCTCTTGTGTGCCTTCACGATCTGGAGGATCAAAACACCTTCTTACATTCACAACTTTGCATTTTTATTGTTATCACACTTTTCTTAAAGGATAAATGAAGGATTTTTTTGTCAAATAAACACGTGTTTGATCTCCTCTTGCGTGACTACATAAATTTAAGGATCAAAAACATTGTTTGTTTTACCCTTTGTAACCTCTTAGGAAGGCCTTCCTAGAGAAGCGATCACTTTAGGGATGACCTTAACTCTAGTGTGCTGGCAGAGTATAAATAGCGGGAGGTGAATCTAAAGACAGCTCTCTTGGATCTAGTATATTGTCACTATAACTAAGCCCCCAAGAACTTTATACCTTGGGGAAGTGATAGAGGAGGGAGGGTTACCCTCTCCTCTTGGTTATTGTGAGGATATTTTTATCCATCTATGGATTTGGGCCTTAAGTACCCTCGAGGTATATAGAGGACGCTTCCATTAGTGAGCTTGTTCTATCCTAGTTAAGCCATCCAACCTATCTACCCTCTTATCTCTAGGATTGTTGTTGTGTCTATTGTGTTTATAAGATAAATATCAAAATTGGAATAGTAAGAAGTGTTTTTCAAGTGTCTGCTTTTGATTGTTTGCTTTTAGCATCTATATTTCATTGCAAGAATAGAAGTACAAACCAAGTTCTTTTTCAAAAACTAAATTAGTCTCAATCAAAACCTTTTCAAAACTCATATAAACTCTTTGTTCTGGGGTGGGTTTTTGTTTGCTAGTTTTTATCAGTTTGTGGCACAGTCATTTTGCCAAAAATATCTTAACACTAATCAACTTCAACCAAAACAAAAATTAACTAATCAACATTAATTAGATTAAAAGAAAAGCAATTTTCTATTTAAATGAATGGATCTGCATAGGAAACATTCTAAAAAGTTATAGATTGTTGCTCTTATCTTTATCATATATCCAATTGTTGAACATATCAAGATCTAGGTAAATATCAAAATCATTTTGAACCTATACTTATCTATATCAAGAATATATCAAAGAGGACAATAGATCTCTCCATCCAGTTGCATATCAGTTTGCTTGGACTCAAAAGTCTAGTACACGTAAACACTATCATTATCATGATCATATTTGTTGCATATAAGTTTTCTTGGACTCAAAAGTCTAGAATGAGTAAACACTATCATATCATGATAAAAAAAATCATTATCGTGATCATATCTTATATCATTGGAGATCTAGCATATCTTTGAATTTCTTGGTTTAGATTAAGCCTAAGGGTCTCAAATTTGATCTTTTAAACATATACAAACTCAATATCAATTTGACAGTAGTATATGGTGAATACAAGAGCACGTTCTAAACAAGAAGAAATGGATCCTAGAAGAATATCCATCAATGTCTTAGTAACCTCTTATGTTTCAAATGCAAACACTACTTGTGAAGAATATGGTATGCCATCTATGACATCACCCTTGCCCTTGGAATAAGTCCTTGTGGAAGACCTAGATGACATGCCTACTTCTAAGGAAATAGAAGATTTTGTAACTGATCCAAGGGGCTCTAAACTCATTAAAATATTGATGGGTAGACACCCTAATTATTATATGGAAATGTTATTAAAACTAGGGGCTAGAATTCCCTCTCAAGAAGAATTAAGACCCCTTGGGGATAGGGATCCCATCATTAGTCAAATATACACCCCCATGGACCTCTTAACCCCTACCCTTTCTAGAGGTATCCCAAGAATGGAATCTATGCCTTTACCTCAACCTTCAAATTCCATATTTATCCCAAGTTCACCTACCATTCCCAACTTATCCATGCCTATACCTCAACCTTTGAATTTCATGTTTAACCCAAACTCACGCACCATTCATGGCTTGTCCATGCCTTAGCAAACTCATGTTCCTAGCTCAAACATAATTCAAACTACCTCGCCTTTGATTTCAACACACTATGGTGCCCAAAATCCTTTTTCAATACCTCCACCAATATCCCTCAAACCCAAGTTCAAACCTCATCCTTTATTCCCCAAGGGTCAAATTTAATGTCTAATAATAACCCTTTAAATCAAAATTTAATGTCTAATAATAACCATTTAAATCAAAATTCTAATTCTAATCTTAATCCCCAAATTGATGAAGTAATAATAATGAAACAACAATTTCAAGAGTTGCAAAAACAAATGTTGGACCTTCAAATGGGAAGTACCAAGAAGAGTTATACTTTAGAGGACATTTGTCCCTACCCATTTGATAGATCCCTTAATATGATTCCTTTCCCTAGGAACTTTGAAATCCCCAAATTTGATAAATATAAGGGTAAAGGTGATCCTACAAAACATGTGAGAGAATTCTATTTAGCTTGCATGGAAGTATCCTATAATGACACTTATCTCATGCGTCTATTCCCTAGAAGTCTAGGGGGGCAAGCAATAGAGTGGTTCTCTCACTTGCCTCAAGGGATCAAGAGTTTTCAAGAATGGTTGTCAAATTTAAGTTAAGCTATTTTTATTTACAGGTCACCACATGAGACTCTTTGATGCCTCGTAGAGTACCCTATCTTAAATAAATCTATGTAAAAGACACAAATAATAAAATACATTATTATTGATACTCAAATTAAATATATTTATATTTAAAAAATATATCTACAGTATGTCGCGAGATATCTTCTCCACACGTATATTGATATTTTTAAATATAAATATACTAATTTTTAAATTTAATCATTTAGATTTTTAATTTTTAATAGTTTAATCTTTACATATTACATAGTTTAATTTTTAAATTTTGTAAAGCTTATCTTTAATCTCAGCAGTTTAATTTTAAAATTTTAAATAGTTAAATTTTTTATTTATAATTTTAGGTTTTATTTTTTATAATTTTTAACACAAAACATTTAAATCTTGAAATTTCTAAGAGCCCATAGCCTGCCCCTAACATTTACTCAAACATTTTAAAAACTTTTAAATTTTAAGTAACCTAAACCATAACAATAAAAAATTAAAACCTACACTCTACCCCCTACCCGTTACCCATTCCCCTTCCTAAACTACCCTGCAACCCCCCTCCACCCTTCCTCTTCCCTAACTCCACCAATCCCCACACTCTCCTCCATCCCTCCCGCCACTATCCTCTTTGTCACCACCATCTTCCCTACCATATGAATATCCTTTCAAGACCACCCAAATATGTTTATATAGTATCATGGATATCTTTTTGCACTGATTTGAGATTAATTGACTTAACATTTAGTCTTGATTTCCACCTTGTGTATCAATTGCTATCCTACCCATGGGTGAGAGGTCATAACTATTCCTAGGGTTGCATGATAGCTATTGCGGTATAATTTAGTCTTTAGGCTGATATGATAGTTCTTCCAAGTGAGTATTCTCAAGTGACAATACTTAGCTTGATTTTAGCATGATGATAATTCATTGAATAACATGATTTCCCTTACTATCCTTCTAATTGTTTAGGTTAGTGTCTAAATCAGGATAATAGCAACATGTGATTGCACATCTACTCCACAGTGAAAGTGTTTCCATGGCCTTGGTCTAGTTTAGGGTTATCCTTCAATGTTGATAAGACTCCCTTCATAAATATATACCAATACTATCTTGATGATTTCCTTCCCATGGTGATATGGCTTGTCGTCATAGATTGTTATCTCAAATAAATATAAATTTTCACTTTCTCATGATAATTTAACTTGTCAAAATGATAATCCTCTCACTTCCCTCATGACTATCCTATAACATGAGATTTCATGCTTTAACATAATCATAAAGTGAAGTAAATGAACACATAAAGAACATACCTTAGATTTCAAGATTCGAGTTGCCCGATCCTCAAAAATTTGGCTTCAAATTTCTCAAAAATTTGATCTTTTTGGCAAGTTCCTTCATATTCAATGTTGAATTCTATATAAATCTAATAGGATTAGTGAAGATTAAGAAAAAAAACAATCATATATCATCAAATTCAATCTCAATACATAGAAATTAGCATTGAAACAATATGAAACATGAAACTATTAGTTTAAATAATCAAATTCTATCTAAAAAGATTCAATCTACTTCTTCTACGTTGAAAAACTAAAAAAAGGTGGTGGATTAAGCAAACAATGATTGCCAAAATGTCAACACCATGTTAGTGCTTAAATTTGCAAGCACCTTCCTAAAGATTCAAGCATTCAAATATGCAAGCCCCTTCCCAAAAAATCCAAAAATTCTATGTCTTTCGGCCTCTGCAGTGCTAAAAAATGTAAAAAATCAGTTAAAATGCATGTCTTTGTATATACAAAGGTGTTTGTATATACATGCAGGTAAAATGTGCATTAGCGGGTTAGAAAACTCTATCGCCCTTTGAAAAATTGAGTTTAGATGCATTTCTGAATGTATATCAGGCTTCTAAAAGGTGCATATACAAAGGGGGAATCTTTCGCAAATTCCCAAGAATATTCCCACTTTGTATATCGGGTCATATACAAAGTAAGATATACAAGGAAGTGAAATATACATTTGCTACAGTGGCGAGGCAAAGATGCATGTGGTGGGGCCCGTGGATATACAAGGTGGAATGTATATGCAATATACATTTGGGCGCACATACAATGGTTAGATATATTGCAGGAATATTTTGGAGAAGATTCCTTGTTTGTATGTGCATGGGAATGTACATTGAAAATTATACAAAGGCTCGCGACATGCAAAGTGAACAGTGCAAAGGAGATAGAAAATGGTCAGGCCCACCAGTTGTATGTAAAGGTAGTTGTATGTATGTCGATGTACATTCAAAGCATACAAGTGAAATATGCATTCCAGAACCGAAGGAGAAGTCAGATGCAGCGAATAAAAGTTTGAAATCCACCTTGTATGTATGAGGCGATGGATGCAAGCAAGGGGACATACAACCCGGACACGATGGAGGAATAAAATGTAGTGAATAAATATTTCAGGTCCGTGGGTTGTATAAAGCACTTGTATATGCCGATATACAAGCCGATGTGCAATAAAAGAGATACAAGCCAGACTTCAAAAGGGGATACGTTCTGATGCATAGTGATTTGAAATCCGTGGCCTGTATGTATGTATGTGTTGTATATCGCGGATATACAAAGGATGGAGATGCAAGCCGAACCCGATTTGAACTTCAATTTGCTCTATAATGGTTTGGGGTCTGCCTTGTATAATGAACAATTGTATATGCATTTGCTCTTGCATATACAAGGGTTTTTTGATAGGGTGAACAGTAGCAATTGTATATGCATTCAAACATGCATATATAATGGGCGAAAATGGCAAAATAGTGAATGGAAAGGCCAGTGATAGAAACATGAGGTGCCTGCATGGCACGACTTGACTGGTTGGTGGCTTTTCAACATTTTTGGGTGCCGTTGATCCTGGTGATGGGAGGTGATCGACGGCCATGTTTTTGAACCTGCAGCGAAGGGTTTTTCCTATGCATGTGCGGCTGTTTTTGGGTGGGAAACTTCAGAGGCGCGCCATTGCTACATTCCAGAGGCTGCAGATAGTTGAGGCTTTAATGGCAGATTGTGCAGGGAAGTATGGGTCATGTTGACAAGTCAAACACCTGAATTGATGAAGAAAATCTTGGAGCGGCGGCTCAAATCTTGAACATACCTGCTCCTTCCTCTTTGTCCCTCTGCCACATTCAATTTTGAGTGCCATTTCTCATGCATTATATCTGGTGGATTTTTTATGTGCCATGTAATTAATGCGGAGTACACTTTCTTCTTGTATTAAGCAGACTGTGTTACTTAGTCTATTATTGTTGAAGATTTGGGCATTTTTGTGTAAATAATGAAATACAGAACATTTCCTGGTAGTTGTATCTCTGTGGAGTTTATGAGTTGCACCTTGAATGTACATTGCATACATTTTAAGTTTCAGTGTTGTTTTATATGAAAAATGCTTATGGCATGTGTCTAGCTGTCCCTCTCCACTTGTTGCATGCATTTCTTCTTCTGAATTTGGTTGCTAAGGGTTCCTCAAATTCTAGGATACAGGTTTCTGTATTGCATGTTTAATTTGTTACTTCCATTCAAGGAGTGGATTAAATTGTCTTAGGTTAAATATGGAGAAGGTTGTATGTTAACTGGGATATCAGTAAGTAGAGGCAGTTAAATACCCATTCTTGGGTGATGTTTGTAAGGCAAACATCAATCTAACCTCTTGAAACTTGAATCCAAGATGCAATCCATTCTTGTGTATACGTCTAGTTGACTCCTTGCCCCGAGATAGGCACCGGTCTGTTCTTGTGAAGTAATTATGATCCAAAACCCCTGTCTTGCATCCAAACCATCAAATTCAAACCATTCCATTATTCCAACCTGTTAGTTGTAGGAGTAGGATTAGGAACCCCTGCATACTCTCATACTTGACCAGACAAATATGTCCAAGAATGTTGCCAGCCTTGTGATTTATCACACAAATTTTGGTCCACACATGAGAGTATTCTGCCTGTTATTACAAAGTTAAATCTTTCTGTCATTTGGAGAGTAAATGCTACATCTTTATCAAATAGGGACACCCCCCTTGGTGCGGCAGAACTAGAAGTGAAGGGGAGGCAGCTCACACAACCTCCTGTATCTATTGGCCGAATCTGCCGGTGCATTGGAACTGGCAAACCCTTTGCCGATTCGGGAAAAATTACCAACACACCATACAAATTGTTTTATTGTCTGATTGTGCATGAAAAGCAAGGAATAACAGAGCATGTGGGTCTGAATCAAGGATCCCACATGTTTTTTGTCCATTTTTTTGGTTCACTAAAATGCGCTCGCATTATAATGCGAGTGCATTTTGTCAAGCATGCAAAGTTTAAGTGCTTTCATGCATGGAAAGTCTTAAGTGTTGTCATGCATGGAAAGTTATAATTGTTTTAAGTGCATGGAAAGTGGGGAGGGAGGTACAAAGGTGAGAGAGGGTAGGAGCTATAGAGGGGAGGGAGAGGGTAGGAGGTAAAGAGGGGAGAGAGAGAGAGGAGAAGAGATAAAGAGGGGAGGGAGAGAAATAAAGATAGACTTCTTTTGACATGCAACCCTAAACCCAAGCAACCCTAAATAATGCCCCTAAACCCTAAACCCAAGCAACCCTAAACCTCTAAACCCTAAATAATGCCGGTAAACCCTAACCCCTAACCCCTAAACCCTAAACCCAAGCAACTCTAAACCTCTATCTATCTATCTATCTATCTCTATCATCCCTCTACCTCTCAATCTCTCTCCCTATATCTCTGGCCATGTCCCTCACTCTCTATCTCCCTATCTCTCCCCTCAATCTCCTCTATATCTCCCTATCAGTCCTCTCTCTCTCTAAACCCTAAACCCTATACCTCTAAACCTTAATCCCTAACCTATAAACCATAAACCCTAAACCCTAAATAATGTCCCTAAACCTTAACCGCTAACCCCTAAACCCTAAACCTGAGCAACCCTAAACCCTTAAACCCTAAATCCCAAACCCTTAAACCCTAAACCCAAGCAACCCTAAACCTCTATCTCCCTAGATCTCTCCCCTATCTCCCTATCTCTATCGTCCCTCTACCTCTCAATCTCTCCCCCTATGTCTCTAGCAATATCCCTCACTCTCTATCTCCCTATCTCTCCCGTTAATCTCCTCTATATCTCCCTATCAGTCCTCTCTCTCTAAACCCTAAACCCTAAACCTCTAAACCTTAACCCCTAAACCATAAACCATAAACCCTAAATAATGCCCCTAAACCCTAAACCTGAGCAACCCTAAACCCATAAACCTTGAACCCAAACCCCCAAACCCTAAACCTAAGCAACCCTAAACCTCTATCTCCCTATCTCTCCCATATCTCCCTATCTCTATCATCCCCCTACCTCTCAATATCTCTCCCTATGTATCTGGACATGTCCCTCACTCTCTATCTTCCTATCTCTCCCCTTTGTCTCCTTTATCACTCTCAATCTCTATCGGTCCCATCTCTCTATCTCTCTCTAAACCTGAGCAACCCTAAACACCTAAACCCTAACCCCTAACCCCTAAACCCTAAACTCGAGAAACCCTAAACCATAAATAATTCCCCTAAACCCTAACCCATAAACCCTAAACCCTAAACTCATAAACCCTAAATAATACCCCTAAAACCTAACTCCTAACCCCTAAACCCGAACAACCCTAAACCTCTCTCTAAACCCCTAACCCCTAAACCCTAAACCTCTATCTTCTTATCTCTCCCTAATCTCCCCATCGAGCTATCATCCCTCTACCTATCAATCTCTCTCCCTATGTCTTTGACCATGTCCCTCACTCTCTATCTCTCTATCTCTCCCCTTGGTCGCCTTTATATCTCCATATCGGTCCTCCCTCTCTAAACCCTAAACCCTAAACCTATAAACCTTAACCCCTAACCCCTAAACCATAAACCCTAAACCCTAAATAATGCCCCTAAACCCTAAACCCTAAACTCAAGCAACCCTAAACTTCAAACCCCTAAACCCTAAACCCAAGCAACCCTAAAACTCTATCTCCCTATCTCTCCCCTATATCCCTATCTCTATCATCCCTCTACCTCTCAATGTATCTCCCTATGTCTCTAGACATGTCCCTCACTCTCTATCTCCCTATCTCAGTCCTCTTTCTCCTCTATCTCTTCAAATCTCTACCACTCCCCTCTCTCTATCTATCTCTAAACCCTAAACCCCTAACCCCTAACCCCTAAACCCTAAACTCAAGGAACCTTAAATCCCTAAACTCTAACCCCTAACCCCTAAACCTGAGAAACCCTAAACCCCTAACCTATAAACCCTAAACCCTAAACTTGAGCAATCGTAAACTCATAAACTTTAAATAATGCCCATAAACCCTAACCCCTAACCCCTAAACCCTAAACCTGAGCAACCCTAAACCTCTCTCTCTCTCCAAACCCCTAAACCCTAAATAATGTCCCTAAACCCTAACCCCTAAACCCAAGAAGCCCTAAACCTCTATCTCCTTATCTCTCCCTTATCTCCCTATCTCTATCATCCCTCTACCTCTTAATCTCTCTCCCTATCTCTCTGGACATCTCGCTCACTCTCTATCTCCATATCGCTCCCCTCCGTCTCCTCTATCTCTTCCTATTTGTCTCCTCTCTCTCTCTACCTATCTATCTCTCCCTATCTCCCTATCTCTTGCCTCTGTCTCCCCTATCATTCCTCTATCTCCCTATCTCTCCCCTCTATCTCTCCCTCTCCCTTATCAACGAAGGAAATGGAAACAAGAAAACTAGGACTCTCTTTCTATCTCTCTCCCTTTATCCCTATCTCTCCCCTCTCTCTCCTCTCCATCTCCACCCTCTCTCCCTCTCCCTCCCTCTCCCTCCCTTATCGACAAAGAAAATGGAAACAAGAAAACTAGGACATTGAAAGAGGGATAAGGATACGTGTTGGGAGGATGAAATGGAAACAAGATAAAATGAAAGTTCATTGGATGGAAAGAATGATGAGAGGAGAGGTGGAAATTAGTAAAATAGGGAAAATGTGGTGGGATCTAAAGGGAAATTCGAAAGGAAAAGGAAAACTAGGAAAGCTAGGAAAAGGAAAAATAGGAGGTAGATAGGTGAGAGAGAGAGAGAGAGAGAGAGAGAGAGAGAGAGAGAGAGAGAGAGAGAGAGAGAGAGAGAGAGAGAGAGAGAGAGAGAGAGAGAGATGATATTATTTAACCATAATGTGAGCGCATTATAATATATTCACATTATGCTTTACTTTGGTAATTTCCAAGCCTTTGGCTTCCAAACCAAAGGCTTGGACTATGTTTTGGACGTCCAAAGACATGTTTTTCTAGATTGTAACAAAAATTACATAATCTGGTGGGTGCTCCCCATCAGGTTTGCACATGTTTCAATGACAAGTCAAAAAATACCACCATAATCTTAAGCTCTCTCTTAGCTTTATAACCATATAATTTTCTTCACATTTTGAGTATGTTAAGGATTTCATATAATTTCTTTTCTTAGTGTATTCATTTTTTGTCAAAAACCAACGTGTGGTATTTTTGACTTTTTTTAACCATTCATCAAAATTCCAAATAAATTACATTTTTGGAAATTAGACTACATTCTACATGTATTAAAAAAAAAGGATTTTTGATTAGTTTTCAAAAATTTTAGGGTGGAGCACGCTCAATTTTCTATTTTTCAGGATGTGTCCATTTTGAAAATTAGTAAAAAATCAATTATTCATGAAAAAATTATCAGAAAAATCAAGGATAAACTACATGGTGTTTGCTAATTTCTCACTGAAGTGATTTTTGAAACACTAAAAAAAGTTAACATTTTAGGGGGAGCACACCAGACACTATGTTATGTTTTTTTGAAAAAAATAGGACCAATTTGTGTGCTCCCACTTTTTGAACCCCTTAATCTCAACCATTTTTGAAAAAAGTTAGTAGTTTAGAAACTAGATTCAAAGCACTACGACGAGCTTATTTTCGTTGTATCTTCAAATTTTGAGTGTAACTATCTTCAATTTTCATCCAACATCAGTCTTTCCTGATTTTAGAAAAAAAAGTGGCATCTTAAGACCCCATTTTGGTCCCCCATCTTTGTGCACTTACCTATAAAGAATGCCCTTGAAACTTTTAAGAAAATGTAATTGGAAGGTACAAAGCCAAATTCCACAACCTTCACTACCATTCTTCTTACTTGTCCCAAAAAGGATAATCAAAACCAAATTTTTGTCTCATATTGTTGTTGAAAGTGGCCTAGTAGACATGTATGAAAATTGTGGAAGCATACACCAACTACATTAACTGTTTGACAAAATGTCTCAAAGAGGTGTGCTCTCATTGGCTAGAATGATTGCAGGATATACATAAAATGGGTTTAATGAAAAGGCCTTGGAAAATTCTAAGAAAATGCAACTAGTAGGTGTAAGGCCTACAATGATAACTTTAAGAAAAGACCCCTAAAAAATTATAAAATCTTGGCAAATCCTAGCTAACTGCATTAATTTTCCTAATAAATATTTCATTTTTTTGAAAAAAACTATTAATTTTCTTAGAGAATTTATACACATTACAAGAAAATTTTATAAAATCCTAGTGAATAATGTAGAGAAAAATTAATGCATTGTAGACTTAAACAAAATTTAGGGGTAAACCTATCTGAACAGTACACTATCATTGCATTTCTACATTAAATTATCGACTAAGGAGCGTAAGCTTATGATGATGCCTGCACTATATATGCCTTCAAGACTCATTTTTATCCTATACTAACTCATCCAGACTTATTCTAATTAGCCTAGTCTGCTGAAGTTCACATAAATGTAAGAACAACAAAAATAGTTTAAAATCCAATTACTACGGGTATCGTCAACATAAGCTGAAGATAACTATATTCAACAGAGAATTATAGAATTAACTCAAAATATTCAGAATGATAAAAGAACTAACACTAACCTCCGGAGGACTTAAAATATGCATTTGTTCATGAATCACAACTACTAAAAATAGCAATCAAGATATTTTACTTATCTCACAATGCAATTTACGAAATAACAAAAAAAATAATTTTAACTAGGAATGCATAAATAAATAAGGAAATATACGAAGTGAGGGTTAGTACCTTGTGTGGCCAGCTCAGGGAACTATCTCACTTAATTTGGAAACCAAATCTACTTCAGATTCTCATGCATTCTCATAACACAAAGTTGTATTCAATTCATATTAGAGACATAATCTTCTTAGATTTTTATTCAAATCAAAACATGTCCGGATAATTGATATTGAAAAATAGAGTATCGGCTAAGTAACTGGAAAAATAAAGCAACGAACTCCTCCCTCTAACTTATAAAAAATTAGCAGAGTTTTATGCAACTACTAACTAATCCTCAATCAATCCAACCCTAGATGCTAGGATATAGGTTTCATGATTGATTTATTAATCTAACTAATCAAAAGAAGAAAAGTCATGTTCAAACAAGAACTCTCATGAAACAGTTTGTATGAAAAACCACTCATAGACTGCATTTTGAACAAGTCTTTCTTTCTGCATTTATTCCAATCCATGATGGTACAAACTCCTCCTCCATCTGTCTTCACTTTTGGCGTTCACACTACACTTCACTTAATTCCCCTGTCCTGCAACTCGCTGCAATTGCTCTTTCCTTGATGCCACGTCCTTGTTGCACAAAGTTAATTATCCAAACATATGCAAACAAAATAGCTTTCATATTAAATTATAGGATTTTATCTATATTACATGCATACTTATAATTTAAGTCATTCACTTGATAATATAACCACCATATTCCATATTATCAACATAGGTTTAAAGTCTTTGAAAAGTATATGAGAAACAACATATAGTAATGGTGATGTTTGTAAAGTATCTACAGGTTCATATGAAAAGGTTTTAAAAACATATAAAAACAACATAAAAAGAAGTCAATAATTAACCCATAATCTCCCCCCAACTACTCTTTTGCTTGCCCTCAAGCAAAATCAAGGAACTAAACATCTAGGGGAGAAGATTATAATGCAGAGTGATTCATCTAAGGTCCATGACTTCTCTAACTCCTTGTCCCTATTTGAGATAAAAACCATTGTAGCATGCAAGCCTATTCATCTTGACCAATTCTACATTCTTACATTTATCACTCTTTTCTCATGTCCAGTATGGTATTGGGTAAAGGAGAATAGGAGGGTGAAATGTGAGTGGAAGCCATGCTACTCCTGTTCACTCTAAAATCCTAATATATCTGTGTAGCCTCTCAAACATGTTCATGAAATTGTGGAAGGAGTGAGGCTCTTTCCTCTGCAATTCTGGAGTTAGACTGTTCCATCTATTCTGCACATACCTCTGACAGTTCTGAATGATAGCCACTACTAACCACTGTATCCTTCTATAATCCCCGAGTCTTAAATCTATAATTACCTTACCTAGACCCTTATGAGAGAGGAGTGATAACCATTGGTTCAGGATCACATCGGGATTTAAGGCTTCTTGCCTAATCTGCAGTGGCACCTTCTTTTCTTGTTCCTCATATTTATCCATAAGCTCCCCTCTAAGTTGCTCATTTCTGAGGTAAGACATCAGTGCTCTAACTTGAAAATCACCAGCCTAGATCAAGGGGTTCCACTCTATATCTTCTTCCATCAAATACTTGTGCAAGTAGTATTCACACAATTGATCTTGTTCTGCCAAACTAACTTCTTGAAATAACTAGAAAAAATCATGCCTTGAATAGATAGAAATAGACTAATCATTGATGAATCTATTAAATTAAAAACTGAGAAACTTTTCCTTGAGAAATAATGCATAAACTCTTGGTGGAGGTCTGCATTCAATGATTTGAATTGCTCTATTAATTACCTCTGTCAGCTTCCCTTCCAACATTTTGATTACCAAATCCTTTTCCTCAATCCTCAACTGATGCATTAAGACTTTGTTTCTCTTTTTCCCAGTTCTCCTTTTCCTGCTTGGTTTTATGAGTTAGATTCATTAATTCAAAGCCTAGAGACAGAGTGGTATGGTACCCTAGGGTTTTTGTCACAGGAGGTTGGAGAGTGAGTACTTCATCCTCTTCAATTTTTGTTTTACTTTCAACCAGTTGTGCTAATAAATCTAAATTGGAACCATGGCCATAAGTCTAAATTTTCTCTTCCAACTCTTGAATCCTTTTCTCTTTTTCTTTATCTTTCTCCTCATATCCCTTCACCTGTTCTTCTAGCTATATTATTCTATCCAAAGCCTCTTGAAGTTCTTTCCTAATATTTCTATCCTCCAACAATTCTTTCTCTTTCTCAAAATTTAGGTTTTCATCATCACCTTCTCGAGGAACATCAAAAATTTCTTGAGCAAAATTATCAGGTACAGTCTTCCCCATTTTCTTTGCAGTAAACAAATCCTCTAACTCAGAATCAAAAGAAGAAACATACCTTCTTTTCCTAGCAGATATGTTGACATTATCACAGGTGTTAGCAAAGACATCCTCTGGAGGAATTTCTTCCCTGTCTGAATCTATATTCAGTGGAATTGGATCACTGTTCTACTGGCCTTTATCTTTTTCCTCTAATTTCTATTCCTCAACAAATTTTTCCTTGGCACTTTGCCTCCTTAGCCTACCTGAGCGTCTAGGAGTGACAGTCTCCTACTTATCTTCCTTTTTCCTTCTCTTCTTGTCCCTCTTCTTCTTTCTTTCCTCTATATTTTCTTCTTTCATTGTGCTCTTGTGCTTCTTTACACCCTTCATATTCTTCTTTTCTTTAGCAAATACCGAAGGATTGCTTCTTTTAGCTTTAGGGGTGGATGATGAGAGTTCTTCTGCTGCAATAGGCCTAAATTCTAGAGGACTGTCATCTTGTGGCTCTTCATACTCAATTTCACATGGAATCTCAGGTTCATATGGAGGGCCATCTTCTAGTTCAGGTGCCTCTAATAGTGTTGAAATATCCACACAT
This sequence comes from Cunninghamia lanceolata, assembly GCA_027924645.1. Classification (NCBI taxonomy): domain Eukaryota; kingdom Viridiplantae; phylum Streptophyta; class Pinopsida; order Cupressales; family Cupressaceae; genus Cunninghamia; species Cunninghamia lanceolata. The sequence continues at coordinate 3,663,787 of BSBN01000080.1, read as the reverse complement.
TGCTTAAAAGCTTCCCACTCAACCTATGGGTACTAAATTCTCAAACTTCTCTTTATTAATAGGGTTATTAAACAATGATGGGATAGAGTGGTGTCTGACTGTTGTTTCTGGTATTCGGAAGACATTCTTTTCAACATACTATATAGACAATTTGGAACATTGACCAGTTTTTCATGCCGTAGATGATTGAGCAATTTGAAATGTACAATATATATAACATGTTATATCGACCATCACAAGTAATATATTTGATAATGTATGAAGCACATTTCCCCTAAAAGAAGGGAAGAGATAATCACTTCGTACCTTGTGTGGTGGATTGTAAGTGTTCACCTCTCTCACAGAATTCCTCCCTTATCACGGCTGCATCAGCTCTAGCTGGGTATTTGAACCCCGTTCGTGGCAACCCTGTGACCTGAGCAATAGCTATTTTAGAAGCATCTACAATCAATCCTTTCACCATTGCTTCATCATATTGTAATGTGAATGCAAATTCCTTTGCCATCTCATCATCATATTCTGTCAGTTTCAGAAAGTAATCTAACCAACCCACTCTTGTAAATAGTGGAAGAACCACTACATCTTCCAACCCACTCTTGTAAAGAGTGGAGGAACCACTACATCTTCTAGTATTTCTTTATGTGTAGAGGGTTCTCTTCTGATTGCATCCCCTCCCATGATTTCTGTAAATTGCAATTGCAATCTCTACAATGTCAATTTTTGCTAAACAGTGTCAATATCTGCTCCTTCAACTGAGCACCCCAAAAAGACAATTTCTGCTACTTCAATTCACCACCCAAAAAGAACCAACTTACAATTTTTGCCTCTCCTTTCTTCTCCATTGTAACTTCCTTAGGGTAATAGGTTCACTTATTGGAAAAACATGGCAAGTTCATGGCGTAGGAGGTTTTAACTAGTTTTTCTCGAAAGGCAAAAGATGGTGAATGGCAAAAATTGAAAAATAAACCCCTCCCCCCAACTTAAGTTTGAAGTGACCTCACTTCACTTGTCAATTGATATGGAATAAGGAGCATTGATTAAATGGAATGGTGGATAATATTCTCACATGCACGAAATATACTACAAGTAATTATGAATATAAAAAGAATGCTAGTTTTAATGATTGAAAGTTATCTAATGTACATATGGAATGGAAAGAAAGATGATGACTGGAGTTGATATGCATGCAGTGAATGGTAAGCTGGCTGGTATTGCATAGAATTATGATGTGATGGTGCATAAAGGGGAAGAAAAATGAACAAATCATAAATATGAGTTGACACTTGCAGCAATAGAGCAGAGTGATTTTAAAATGAATGTGACATGTGGAATGGGCAGGAAAATTTGGGTACTGTTCACCAAACTATGGAAGACATTCGCATACAGGAGTTGCTATGGGTGTTGCCAGTACAGGTCCCGACTGTGTAATTATAGATTTAATATATCAGGTCCTAGCTGAGTCAGGTCCCTATTGTGTGAGTGATAAATAGGTCCTGGTGGAAGTAACTGTGGTAACCATAGATATTGTGTTGTGTGTGCATGTGATTTTAAAGCAAAGAAAATTATGTTTCAGTGACAAGGGTTGAGTACTGAAACTCAACCTCCACATCACTGGACAGTGTTGGTGGATCAACATTAGAAGGTGTATCAGTTGGTGTCACAACATCTTCATTAGGAGTATCAGGAGTACCATACTGAGCAGCTAAAGAAACAAGAAAGTCATCCTTCTGAAGTGGCTTTTTATACAGTTTTAGCCTGTGCCCATTTACTAGCAGTGAAAATTGAACTTCATCAATGGTCTACAATTGAACTGTACCATTAGGAAAGACTTGTTCAATCTCATATGGGCCTAACCAATGGGACTGAAGCTTGCCCTTAAAGTCCTTATATCTTGAATCATAGAGGAGTGCCCAGTCACCAGCAGTGAATTCTTTAGTCTTGATGTACTTATCATGCCATTTGGCTCTTTGTTTATATATGACCTATGTGTGATGGATGGCCTCCAATCGGATTTCATCCAGAGCATTCAAATGTTGTAGCTTGTCCTGTTGAGCTGCTGTTAGATCCATCCCTAGTTCCACTATTGTCCTTAGGGTTTTGTGTTTAAATTCTATAGGCAGGGTTGTTGTCTTGCCATAGACCAATTCATAAGGTGTAAACCCTATAGTTGTCTTCCAGGTAGTTCTGTATGCCCAAACAGCTTCTGGGAGCCTAGAAACCTAATCTCTTATGTGAAGCTATATTGTCTTTGTCAAGATATTCTCAATTTATCTATTTGTGACTTTCACCTGACCATTAGCCTAAGGATGGTAGGGAGTGGATTTCTTATGTCTGATCTGATATTCCTCTACTAGTTTGGTGATTAAATCAAATGTAAATTGTGGTCCTTGATCAGTTACTATCTCCCTTGGCACACCATATCTAGTGAATATGTCCTCATACAAGAATTTGGCCACATCACCATCTCTGGAAAACTGTAAGGCTTTAACTTCAACCCATTTAGTTAAGTAATCAATACATACTAGGATATATTCCTTATTGTTGGATGTAGGAGATATAGGTCCCACAAAATCTAGTTCCCACTTATCAAAAGGGGCCAATGACATTTGTGGCTGCAAAGGCATCTTATCACTTCTTGTAGGCCTCCCCATTCTCTGACATCTATCACAGCTCCTAGGGTATTTGACATCATCTTTATGAAGTGTTGGCCAGTAATATATTGTTGTCAGTATTTTGAAGGTTGTCCTCTTGGTTGCAAAATGTCCCCCACAAGGTTCATCATGGCAGGCCTTCATTATATCAAACACTTCATCCTCTCTGATACATCTCATAATATTATCTAGGCTAGTGTAAAATAGGAATCCAAAAATCCAAGAGTAGGAGAAACATTTGTGAACTAGCTGCCTCTTCTCCCTTGGAGAGAAGTATCTTGGAATTTGCCCTGTAACCAAATAATTGGCTATATCTGCATACCATGGAGTGTGTATAGTTAGAGCAAATAGATGATCATCAGGAAAAGAATCATCAACCACTCCTTATGAGGACTGTGTAGGCAGTCTAGACAAAAAATTAGAAACTACATTAGCCTTGCCTGGTTTGTCAACAATTGTAATATCAAATTCCTGTAACAACAATAACCATCTTACAAGTCTTCCACCCACTATTGGCTTATTCATCAAATATCTTATGGCTGCATGATTTGTATGTATGAATACTTTGTAACCAGTTATGTAGTGCCTAGATTTGTTAATTGCATAAACAACTGCCAACATCTCTTTCTCTATCACAGTGTAGTTTATCTCAGCTCTCTTGGTTGTTTTAAATTCCCAACCTGATCTCAAGGAAAAAACACAGATCTATAGAATAGCCACTTTCTAATAACTAACTTACCTCGAGGGATTGGCCAACGAATAGGAAACATGGGTTTTCAATCCCTCTTTCCTCTGCACTTTAGGCTCTATGAAACCAAGGAGGGTGTTCCTATTTTTGGGATCTTTCCCTTTTGGGGAAACCAGTGTTCTATTCAAATGGATGGGGGTCCCTGAAAGTACTTTCTCAACAACATTGCTCCAATAATAGATGTGTTCCTTTAAGATTGATTAAAGAACGTATGATAAGTAAAGAGATGGGCTGGATTCTTAAGCTTTAACCATTTTCTTTGTAGAGGAACACGTAAAATAACCTAATTCCTAACACCTATTGCTGTCCAGAAGGGAAAAGCTATTGATTTATTTAAAATAATGATGAGGATGATTAAAAGGATGTAAGCTCAGCATAGTATTCATGAACAGGCTAGTGCCTATCCAAGGGCCATAGAGTCAAGAAACTCACAGAAACACCTAAAGAACTGTGATGTAATAAAACTCAATTTACTGTAAAGAAATAGTAATTCCTTACATTAAAACACTTTACTAATCTTGAAGTTTACCATACTTAGTTATCCCTATAAACCTGTAATACATTCCATATCCTCTAGCAGCCAATTATTTCACTACTTGAGCGAATGTTACAAGAAAAATACACAACACAGGAAAGACTGTGATGATGAATAAACTTGATCCTTAATCAAATATATTCATAAATGTAAAACTGTATACACAAAGTAGGAGATAGTATACTTCAGAGACTCAACATAATTTGTAAAGTAAACTATTCAGTAAATTATAACATAGCCTTTGTAGCTCTATAAAGATCTTAAAAATCAGAATGAAAGCTTGGAAACGGATGACTGATTTATTACAGAAAACAAACTATTTACAATTCCTCCTTAACTAGATTGATCCCATATTTTAGACTAAGTCTAAAGACATGACCTCGAACCAATAAATTTTTATAAGCCTTGAATTCCCTTTTATAAAGATAAGGGAGCAGACAAGCTTCAGGCTTAAGACAAAAGAAGTTACAAAATTCTCAACAACCAAAAGATGAAGCTGCGAGAGGAGGTCGGTGTAACTGCTTCACAACTGTATGTCCTTCTTTCATGGTATATGCTGAGATACCTGTAAGACTACGTGTCCTCTTAATTTAGGCAGGGAAAACGAGCTATGATGCTGATGGGGGACTGTTTGATAAATGTTGTTAGAGCTCACATACCCATCATATGCTACCTATTTGTTTGATAGGAGCATTCACCACCCAACTTACCCACCTTAATTGGGAATGACTACAAGCGATAATATTAGAAGAAAACCCTATTAACTAGAGTTCTTCGCTTTATGCCCATTTTTGTTTGCAAGGATGTGATTCCTCTTTCATAATTGAGTGGCCACCAACCAACTCAACTAGATAGAAACCAGATGAAATCACATCAGGCTAGATATGGCCACGCCATTTATCCAACAAAGGGGGCAACAACAACAACAAAATGGGAGCATCCTGTCTTCATATGTTACATCCGGAGATGAATCATCCCTACTACTAGAGCTAATGCTTTGTAAAGAAAAGTAGAAGAGGGATGAAGGCAAAGAGAGAAATGATTTCCCTCTACACCTGATACTAATCTGCCTAATCAGAGACATAAGGAATGACTAGAATCAGGAGATTAGAATCTGAGGTCCCAATCTGGATGAAACAATAGGAAGAAGAAATTCTCATAGAGATTTGTAAAATGTTGCTATTGCTCCTAGATTTTCCCTGCACCACTTATTCCAAAGGAAGAAAACTCCAAGTCTCCTAATTCTGTAAGGAAAATTTGATAGCCATGAGAACAAGGAAGAAAATCTGATAGAACAGTGAAGCAAACAGAACACACAAGAATAAGGGAAAGCCATATTGTCAGCATGTTTTAAATAGTATAAAGGGTATCACCAGCACTTGTCTATTTATAGAAATTCTGGGATGTAAGCATACATCCGCACATCTTTGGTCCAATTAATTCTAGTCATTTCAAAGCAGTCTAGTCATAAATGGAAATCTTGTGAAGATTACTATAAATGAACAGAAAGATTAGATCTCATAATTCCACATAACTGAGAACATCAATTATTGCACTGAATCATGCCAGGTCAGGTGTCTTGATTTCCTCAATTTAGCATTGTCATCATGTCAAATTTCATCACACAACAGATGAAATGTCAATCTTGGTAGAAGCACGGATTTCCAAAGGTCGAGCTTGCATAAGCCAAATCTTTCTATTAATAAATTCCTTCATAGTGGCGGTGATGGAGACTCTGCACACACCTATGCAGTTAATGCTTGTAATGAAGCATCACTAGATCAACGCCAACCTATCTCCCTATCACACTTTTAAATTTTGGCCATTGATCATGATCCTAGCTGGCCTAATTTGAGCGGCGCTAATTAGGCCCTTTGTGAAGTAGGAGAGTGATGCTTGCTTTTCCCAATGATGAATTTCCACTTAGATAGCTCTCCCAACCACGATCTTGAGAAAATATCTCCTTTGGAGTATAGTTAAGACAATATTTTGCAATTCCACACGCAAGGGATATGGCCAGAGATATGGTCCTAGTGGAATGGCGGACGACAGTTGGATCAACTGCAAGTAATCATGACAACTCTCCAACAAGTGGCCACATCCATAGGACTATGACACGTCATGTTCTTGTTATTTAATGCACTAATCCCATCCTTTTAGAATGCCACATGTCAATATTTCTACCTTTCTGCAATTCGACGAAGCATACTAATTTATAGCCCAACGGAATGGTGGAGGAATGGTAACTAGGCTATTAGAACATGCCTCTCTCTAGCTGGACCTTTTCTTGCATACACGGTAGCCACATGTCAAACTTCTGCCTTTTCGCAGCCCTTAGAGAGACTCCATGGTGAAGTATGGCAAAATGGAGGAAACACAAAGAAATCACTTTATATTGTTCAGGGCCCACCATCCTTCACTCCTCAATAGTCACTGACCAGCTGTCACTCTTTCTGTAATTCCGCAGGTGCCAACTCCATCAATATTTTATTGTTGGTGGAAATGCGGAGATAAATCCACTATCACCACTTGTCAAAAAAAAGAGTTAGTAGGACTGGACCTTGGCGTCTATGCATTAAAATATCTTTTTCCTTCTAGGAAAAAAGGGGGGCAACGGGTCGACTTCTTTTTCCCTTAAAATAATGTTTTTTCTGGGCGCAGGCTAGAAAAGGTAAATTTTTAATGAGGGGCCAGTCAAAAGACGTTCAAGGGGACATAAGGAAGCCACTTAAACTCTGGGTAACAGGAGACAAGCAGTCACTAAAGAAATAGAATGAACGTGGCCTTTACATTCTAACTTTGGCATGGGGGTTTAGGGTTTAACGCCTCTTTTGGTATGCAAAGAACCCTAAGTCTGGAAATCTTTTGACCTAATGACATTAGCTTGAGGGTAAAAATACTAGAACTATGAAAAATTTTATATGGCTCCATCAGTGGCTCTAGTTGGGGATGCCTGTTCAACCTGAACATGGCAAGATCACAAAAAAAACTTTGGTGTAGTAGACCAAACACATAATAGCCCTAGGCCATTATGTAGAGAAAAAGTAAAACTTGCCTCTGTCAAACATTTTGTTCTCTAATGACTTCATCAGGTTGCTTCTGAAAACTTTACTGAAATCTAATCTGTTTCTGCCATAGACACTTGGATAGCCTTTTGGACAACTATTGCCTTCAAAATCTCCCTGTCTACTCCGAACCATAGACATTTGAAAAGTATTGTCAAAAAGATATACAACATCTGGTTCAATTATATCCACCCATTTGGAATAACTACTTTCCTTTGATTTTTTCCTTTGGTATATATCTGAAAAATAAACGCAGTCATAATCTATTCATAGTTGTAGTGAAGGAATTTTCAGACCTTGCTGAGTTAATGTCAGACCTAAAACAATCATACTTAGTTTCTTCTTCAAAGTCTGATATGTTGACTTTATTTTCCAATTTTTTGGCTGGCCATTCCATCTGATGGTGAATATGGGACTAGGAATTATCCAGGTCTTGATCATTTAATAAAGTGTTTGCTCCTCCAGTTACTTCTATATGTTGAACTAATATTAGTTCATTAGCCTCCTCGGGATCCTCTTCAAAAAGTGGATTATCTATGTGTCCATAAAGCTCCATATCTTTTATTGATGACAAGCCCATATGCTCCTCAAAGAGTGGGTTATCTCTTATATGCATTATGTTTGCATACTCTTCAATATCACTATCTTGATAACCTGCATCATTAACTGACTCAGAGTTTCCACAACTCTGGTATGAGCATTCTGATAACTTCTCATCATATTCTGCATTATTGGTAAGGACCAATTCCTTCTAACATTCAAACTCAAAAGAAACTATTTTTCTAGGAGATGAGATCTTATCACTTGATACAAGATACTCATCATCATAAATAGGGGACATATCCTCACAACTTGTTACATATTCACAAGATAGAGGAACCTCCACAATTGATACTTCTTTATGTATCTAGGTATTAGTTATCTCATTAGTTGCCTTATAAGGTTATGGAGATTTCCTTTTATTTTGGTAGTAAGGGGACAAGAGAGCAACAAGACTGTATAGACTTTGAACCTTTCTATTTTGATCACAACCTCCATCCCCTTTGGTACACTAAGTTATATGTGATGACTGACCTGACATGGGTTTATTTGAACTGTCTAGTTTGCCTCCTACTTGATAAATGGGGGAACAGATAGATCCACTCTTCCTTTTATAACTATTTCCCACAGTTTCACAATCTTTTATCATTGTATGTTTCAAATTATTTTCTATACTCATGGCCAAAAAATATGCTTGCATCATAGTAGTAGGGTTTCTATCTCTTAGTCAATAACTATCCTTCTTATTGAATGCACCCAAATATATAATCAAACACATGGCCTCATTAGGTCTAATATTTCCAGGAATATCCCTTACTATTTTGGCAAATCTTAAATTGAAAGCTGGGATTGATACCATATCTTCTTTCTCAATATGCATGAACTTTTTAATCAATATACCAACATCTATTCTTTCCCCAAACTGTTCCATCAAAGCCAACTTTAAATCTTGCCATGATAGAATAAACTGATTGGGTAAACATGCAAACCATTCTCTAACTTCTCCTTTAAAAGTTTGAACAAACAACTTTATGACAACATCCTCATGATCTATTTCACAATCTCCCATTAAGTCACAAAATTCCTGTAAATGGCTGCTAGCTATTTTAGATCTGTCATTATTGAACTTTGTTATCTGACTTCCAACTTCATTAGGAACATGGTTTGAAAATCCACAAATATTACTGAAATCAATAGCCTTATACCTTTCCCTAACAAATTCACCTTGATAAAAGAAGTGAGATTGCTGAGTATACATCTTTAAATTTTTAGGGAAACTTTCTTGAAACTTTGTAAAATACCTAAAAGGGACCTTTTGCCACTGGTACAAACTTTTTTTTGATTTTATGAAAAATCAGGAACACTAGACTGCACTACCAGACTTCTTCATAGAGTCGCCACCTTTGCTTATAGAGGAATAGAACTTGAAAGCACACCACTCCCTTCTAAAATCAACTTTTGAATCCTATTTCGTAGTAGAGTCATGTAGAACATTCTGGGATATGAAACTTGATGTATTAGATTTCTATCTACCTCAACTACAAATGAAAAACCATAGTAGAGTGGCCATCCTTTTCTTGTAAGGAACATGATAATCTGACCTCCGACTCTTCAATATATAGGGGGATTTATTTAGCCAAGACCCTAGGAACATATACTTTTAGGATAAGACACAACCCTTATTTTAGTTCCCCAGTAGAGTCGCCAATCTATTGGTGACTCGAATTGGCAAACCATCACCAAAAACTCTAGGACAAGATTTGACAATATTTTTACTTCAACTCCCTAGTAGAGTCGCCAATCTGTTGGTTACTTGAATGGGCAAACCATCCAAAAACTCTAGGGCAAGATTTGACAATATTTTTACTTCAAGTCCCCAGTGGAGTCACCAATTTGTTGGTTGTTTTAAATTCCCAACCCGATCTCAAGGAAAAAACATAGATCTATAGAATATCCACTTTCTAATAACTGACTTGCCTTGAGGGATTGGCCAACGAACATGAAACATGGGTTTTCAATCCCTCTTTCCTCTGCACTTTAGGCTCTTTGAAACCAAGGACAGTGTTCCTATCTTTGGGATCTTTCCCTTTTGGGGAAAACAATGTTCTATTCAAATGGATGGGGGTCCCTGAAAGTACTTGCTCAACAACACTACTCCAATAATAGATGTGTTCCTTTAGGATTGCTTAAAGAACGTATGATAAGTAAAGAGACGGGCTGGATTCTTTATCTTTAACCATTTTCTTTGCAGAGGAACACGTAAAATAAACTTAACTCCTAACACCTATTGTTGGAAGGGAAAACGTGTTGATTTCTTTAAAATAATGATGAGGATGATTAAAGTAAGCTCAGCATAGTATTCATGAACAAACCAGTGCCTATCCAAGGGCCATAGAGTCAAGAAACTCATAGAAACACCTAAAGAACCGTGATATGATAAAACTCAATTTACTATAAAGATATAGTAATGCCTTACATTAAAACACTTTATGAATCTTGAAGTTTACCATACTTAGTTATCCTTGTAAACCCGTAATACATTCTATATCCTCTAGCAGCCAATTATTTCACTACTTGAGCAAATGTTACAAGAAAAATACACAACATAGGAAAGACTATGATGATGAATAAACCTGATCCTTAATCAAATATATTCATAAATATAAAATTGTATACACAAAGTAGGAGATAGTATACTTCAAAGACTCAATAGAATTTGTAAAGTAAATTGTTTAGTAAATTATAACACAACCTTTGTAGCTCTATAAAGATATCTTAAAACTTAGAATGAAAACTTGGAAACTGACGACTGATTTATTGCAGAAAACAAACTATTTACAATTCCTCCTTAACTAGATTGATCCCATATTTTAGACTAAGTTTGAAGACATGACCTCAAACCAATGAATTTTCATAAGCCCTGAGTTCCCTTTTATAAAGATAAGGGAGAAAACAAGCTTCAAGCTTAAGACAAAGGAAGTTACAAAATTTTCAAGAACCAAAAGATGAAGCTGCGAGAGGAGGTCGGTGTAACTGCTTCACAATTGTATGTCCTGCTTTCATGGTATATGCTGAGGTACTCGTAAGACTACGTGTCCTCTCAATTTAGGTGGGGAAAACAAGTCGTGATGCTGATGGGGGACTGTTTGATAAATGTTGTAAGAGCTCACATACCCATCATATGCTACCTATTTGTTCGATAGGAGCATTCACCGCCTAGCTTACCCACCTCAATTAGGAACGACTGCAAGCGACAATATCAGAAGAAAACCCCATTAACTAGAGTTCTTTGCTTTATGCCCATTGTCATTTGCAAGGATGTGATTCCTCTTTCAAAATTGAGTGGTCACAAACCAACTCAACTAGACAGAAACCAAATGAAATCGCATCAGGCTAGATATGATAGCGCCATTTATCCAATGAAGGGGGCAGCATGTAACATCCACGTTCTAAAAACATAGTAAAAACCAAAATTTACTATTAAGTAACCAACAAGGTAAAAATGAGATAGAGAAATTTCTTTTCTTTTATTTAACAAATAATCAAGTAACTTTACTTACAAGATTTCTTTTACAAAATACAATATACCCATATTATCTTTCCATTTATAATGTTTACAAATATAAAAACCATTACATATACAAAATTGGAATGAATATTGCATCTGAATATCTTACATCTTTATCACAAGTCCTGGCATGTTTCCTGCTTGGAGAGAGAGCATCTTTCCAGTGATTTACCTCCAACCACAGACTGGCGGTCTCCCACACATCTTCCACATAGGAAGTGGCCCTACCCTTCACGAGGAATATAGACCTTAGGTGACCAGTAGTAATTTTCCATTTCTAAGTACATAGTGTTGTATTCTACTCAACTCTATCAACCATACAACCCTAGATAACCTCTAGCTAAGTATGATTTTTGATAAGATGAGCAATTCTGAATACAGGGAATCGACAATGCATGCAGAAAACAAATGCATTACTTTGGCCAAAGTTTTTAATTTCAATAATGTTCGTAAAGAACATAGTCGTTGTGTTCACCCACCCCTACTTGACTTGGATACTGTCTTATTCACGCAGTTCATATTACTTATCAACCATATTCATGCAATAGTTTAAACTGAGAATCGTGATAATAATACTTAAGACTTGAGTAAGTCTATATGACATAAACACTCCATTGGTTTGTAGTCAACTCTAGGGTTACCCTAATGTTCTTTGCTACTACAACATAACAATATGTCCATATCTTATATCTTGGAGTTCTTATGTTAAAACATCCTTACTAAGTCGTTATTTAGTATACTTAGCCTAATCCATTGTTTTGAATCTCTTCAAAAACAACAATAACAAATAGCTCTGAATGGGATTCTCATAATAACCTTATTCCCATCCTCCTTAGTATCTCTAAGTTACTATCTTTAGATATGACCCTAAAGTTTACTAATAATTCAAATGATTCTAGTTCTCTTGGTAGATAACACTATTCGTGATGCTCATGTTTATAACCTATACAATACAATAAAGTTAACTTCTCAAACCTCATTACTATATAGCTCAAAACTAAGAATAATATAACATAGTTCATCCTTTATGAGTTGATCACATGGTTATTCTCATACTCTGCATTAACTTGCTTCAGACTTATTAAAGAGACTATGAGTTTAAGTTGATAACAACTTAAATCTTTCTCCTACTAGGATATTCATTATATCTTTCATTCCCTAATCAGGTATGAACAACAATTTTAAAAACTAGGAGACAAATTGACTCAATCAAATAAAATAGTAACCTAACTGGCATGACCGATTATGCACCATATAAGTAGCATTCGTTGTCTTAAACAACTACCAGAAAATAACTCTAATGGCTTACTTTAAAACATTAACTGGCATTTCTAAGTTGCTTCATAATAGATAACGGCTATCACATCATAGTTCAGAAATAATCTCTTACCGGTGAGCTCATTCCATCGCCTATAATACTACGATATACCATTTTTAGATGAGCTAAACGATTTAATTTTGTATAATAAAATATGTACTGAGGAATACTTGTAAGTATATAAACTTAAGCTGGCTGGAATAACTGAATGTTTCACTGGTTCGACGCCACTAGACTGTGAAATCCTCTACTAACACAGCTACTGTTGATAACTGAGAGGGGGGGGGGTGAATCAGTTATCCTAATTATTTCCCTTATTGAACTTTCCTCTTAATTGAAGCAGCATAAAATCAAACACAAAACATTAACCATGAAGTAAAAAACACATGACACAGTATTTTTGACGTGGAAACCCTGTTAAGGGAGAAAACCACGGGGTGATTAACCCAAGAATTATTCTCTGTTAGAAGAATAGGAAATTACAAAAATGGCACTTGCCAATTAGGGCTCACTGCCCGAGCACACTGCTCACAAGAGGCCCACTGCCTACAAGAAGACACACTGTCTACAAAGTGATGATAATCACAGTCTTGAACTGATTGGAAGCATCTGCATATGCTGGAGTTCAGTTCCGGTTAGGCTCAGTACACTGATCTGCTGCACTTCATTTTTCCTCTGTTCTTTGTTCTGCTATCTTTCACATACCGGATCCTTTTTGCTACCTCTGCTCTTTCTCTGGACTTATTCGCATATCTCTCCACATCCACACACACTTCACAACTAAATCCATCCTCTATATATATCCGCACTAGTAATTTCATCACCTTTCTAGTCGGCATCCGGAACAATCTAGTTTCTTACAAACTCTCATTCTGTCGGCTGAATCCTTCCTCACCAAGCAATGCGGATCAAGCATATACTTGTAGATATCATTAATCATGTCGGCCAAACATGATTCATGCCTTCACAACCTCTGTCATCAACAGTAACCCATCCGGAAAGTAGTCTGATACTCTGCCAGTCAGTTCTTCCTCTGTTTTCACTGTCTCTCAGGAATCCGGTACTCAACCATTCATATCTTTTTCTTTGTCCATCACCGGAGGCTGAATCCTTGGAATATACCACTCAAGGTAGTCCTCTTGACTTCCCCAAATCCGCACTGCACCAAGACACTTCCTCTGAGAGGTCCGGACCAATCTGTCGGACCTTGCCACATGCTCTGTTCTTCTTCACCGGACCACAACATTCTTTATTCTGACTTCCGGTAGAGACATATCATGTCTTGCGGATATGTGGGATGACCTTTGTTGCCATCAATGACAACAACCATGAATCCATATAGTGTCTCTTGCCAACAATCTCCCCCTTTGGCATTGATGGCAACACTTAGTGAAAAATGACTAAGTGTTTACACTATGCTCCCCCTTTGCTGATGCTCTGTCTTTATATACAATTTCCGGAACTCCCCCTTAGTTGGATTCCTCATTTTTCACTGCTCCTCACTCCCCCTTTGACATCAATGGCAAAGGGTAGGGTCCGCATATCAAAATTTTCAAAAATTTCTTATACTTAGCCGCATATTTACATACTCACATATATTGAAGAATGTCTGCAAAGGATGTCTGTAATTGAATCATTTCGGTAGCCCAACTTTGCTTCATTCTGTCCAAAATTGAAATGTGACCACTTAACAAGAATGCAAACGCTTCTGCCCGCTTGAGATCTGTCGGATCTTTTGTTTGGGCGGTGGTCCTAGCATCACTGATGGCCTCATGCATGGTTTCCAACTTAGGGATTATAATCCTTCTAAGTTCTCCCATCCAGTTGGTGATGTTCTTCCTTTCCTTCTCAAGATTCTTTATTTCGTTCAAGACTGCAATAGTCTGACATTCTTGATTTATTATAGAGGAAGAGAGAGGATCAAAACTTTGAGATAAGCATTGTAGCTTATCCTGTTCCTCTTTTATTTTCTTGTCAAATGCTGCTGTTGCCTTTGACCAGGATATACAAAATTTATAGATATCACCGCCATCCTTAAGAGCATTCTCTAAGCTCCTTATTCCAATGCTTACAATCTTCCTATCCTTAGAGATTAATTCTAATATCTCTGAAAATCTCTTATCCAAAAATTCCTTCCGGACCTTTTCTTCAGCTGATTTTTCTAAAGAATCAAAATGTGTATCAACACTGCTGACTAAGGTTTTTAGATTACCGGAAGTGGAGGCTGTCGGATCTATCTGGATTGATGGCATGATCTTCACAAGTACTCCGGAAGCAGCCTCTATCAACTCACAGTCTTCCATATGAGACTTCAGGAGCTTTTCATTTGCCTTGGCATTTGCAAATGAAGCTATCTTCATTGTTTGTACCGGAGAGAGAGAGTCAAAATCAAATGGGCCTTTTAGAAGCTCCGGTTCATCAATCTCTAGAGTTTCTTTGCTCAAAAATTGTTGAACAGTTTGTGCAGTGTCTCTTGCCGGAGACAGATGTTTCTTCTCTTCTGCAGTCTTAGAACTGTCAACCTCTTTGTCCTTCACCACTGCTTCCTTCTCCTGTAATTGCTCTTCTTCTTTGGATCCGGAGACTGTAGGGGAAACCGGAGGAGAGATGCTAACTTGTTCATGGGCCACTTCTTCTGGAGCAGAGGGTCCCAAGTCCTCACTTGTCTGTTCAGGGCTCACTTCTTCCGGAACAGAAGATTCCAGATCAACAGCTGTTTCTGCACCTAAGTCCTCTACAACAGGAAGATTGAACCTTTTGAAAGCCTTCCGGAGGATCTCTTCTGTTTCTTGAGCCACTTTGTCAGTCTCACCAAGCATGAGTTGATTCATCCTGGCTTTGCTTCTGAACTCATCTTTGCAGTCCTTGAAGATAATGTTCATTGTCTTGGGATCAATTTGAGGATATAGCTGAATAGCTATCTGCTCCCGGATCTCAAGATCTTTAGCATGAGCATTATTTTTCCTCACTTCCATTTCCTTTTCTAGGCTTTTAGGAATAAGAGATATTATTTCAATGAAAGCCTTATTATATATGTTAAGATATTTCACTGTGGCCTCCTGCAGAGTCTTTTGGTCTGCCTCACTGAAGTCATCATAGGATTCAGTCATTGGTTGAAGGTTTCCATCCACCGTGACCGACTTGATTATGCTCTCTAGTGACAGAGTGGGCTTTTCAACAGTTACCTCTGCCATTTCCTCCTTGTCTAGGCCTGTGGAGGGCTTACCGGATCCTTTCTTTTTCTGTTTCTTTACTTCTCTTACTCCTTCATCTGATTCTGTCTCCTCTTCATCCTTTTGGCTTCCATAGGCCCTTGTGGCTTTTGCCTTTGATCTCTTACCGGATGCCTGGACTTCCGGTTTTGAACCTTTGGTTGAGGGAGGTGCAGATCTCTTTGTTGATCTGGTCCGGGTGGGAGCTCCAACCGGAGCACTTTCTTTGCTTTTCTCTTCTTCCTCGGCCTTCCTCCTCTTTTCCCGGCTGGCATCAAGTGCCTCCTTTGAGATGCCAAGACCTTGAGCAATGTGCTCTACTTCTTTTCTCACTTTTCTTTTGATCTCAGGTTCCCTGAGTTCTACATGTAATTTTATACTCAGCTCCTCAAAGGTTCCAAACCTTTCTGCCTTAGGATCTTTGGGCTGACTTAGCATGTGTTGAACATGCATCTCCACTATCTGTTCATCAACTTCATACCCCATGGGCATGATCCAGACAGTCCTTGGCTCCACTGCCTCCATTAGGCACTGATCAGTGTCAACCATAAAGCACACTGAGTCCTTGTATTTCTCAATGAGAGACTAGGGAATTCTCTCTCTTGCTTGCATCATGCTCTGAAAGTTTTTGAAGTATCCCCATAGAGCTGTATTTCTCGCTTTTGCATCCCCAAGTCCATGCAAATAGTCTCTTATCTGGACTGCAACAGGTTTGTCATTTTGCCATACCCATCCATTTGTTCCGGGTAGCTCATTCATGAAGTAGAAGAATAGACATACAATCAGAGTACCATACTTAAAGGAATTCTTCTTATCCTTCTTGATTTTCTGTATGTTTTCCATTAATTGGCTTAGTAGCAGTTCGCAGAGATCATATTCTGCATTCTTTCTTAACATTTCATAAGCAGTGTATATTGCAGTTCCGGATACAGAATTCTCCTTGCTGGAGTGATAGATCTTGTATCCTATTATCATTGATGCATATTTGATATCCGGATCGGAGATGTCTTCAATGGTCATTGCCCTTTTGTCAAATTTTGATCCGGTGGCCTCAGTTACAATGTTGTTCTTGACAGATTTGAGGATAGGTACTCCTCCGGAAGAGTATAGGCCAGTTACTGCTCTAATTGCCTCTTTTGTGATCTTGCAGGGTCTATCTAGCCATAGAAAGTTGTCATGCATCCTGCTCAGTACATACCGGACCCATTCATCCTCTTCAAAACAGGGGAAATGAATAAATTGCTCAAATTATTTCTTCTGAATATCCTTATACTCTGGTTTAAGCTCAAAGGCATTGTCAATCAGCTGCTTGTGATAGAGGTCTCTTAATTTGAAATCCCCAAATTCCTCGATGTTTGCATGTATGTAAACCCTAATGTCTTTGGTGTGTAAAACTCCGTGAGGAACACTAGAGAAGGCTCCTAGTGGGTCAACCTCCAATGATTTGTAGGGATGTTTCTTGAATGAGGGGCGAGGTCTATCGGAGATCTTAACTATGTTTGGAGTAGCCATTCTTCAAAGATTTGCAGTGAGGTAATGAAAAACGGAGAATACCTTATGCGCCTTCGGTTTGCACGGAGTGGTTGGATTGATTTCTTTATCCAATAGCTTCGGCAGGAGATCCTTGGAGTGCTTGAAGAACCTTGTTGCAGAGCTCCACTTTTCGCTTCTTCTCGAGTGCAGAATGAGCAAATGACCTTTGAGAAATCCCTTAAATTGCTCCGCGAACCCTAATACCTGTCTGCAATAAATGCTTTACCTACATCATTCCGGTTTGCCTTGTCTGGATAGCTTGGAGTGTCCCGGATTAGTCCTGATCTATGGATATCATCCGGATCTATCAATCATGAATAAATCGAGGTGGCATATTACAAGATCATCTCAAACACTCTGTCCAATCCGCAGAACAAGATAGTGCATTTCCAGATCTTTCCGGACCTTTTTGTAATCCTTTATCATACCGGAGCATTTCCCTGAACAGGTCTTATTTGATCGATCATAGCTTCTTCATAACTCCATGCGGACCTCTGAAAACTTGATTGAAGTATCTCAAGACTCATATTTACAAACCCTTTGATCCGCATCTTGTGCAACATCCGGCACCACTTGTTTGGCTGGGGGAACAAGATTTTCTTTGAGTCTCCCCCTGAGCCAGAGCTCACTTTTAATTTCCGGAAGAAATATCAGCACCAGAGTCTGGTGCGGATCCAACCTCTACATTCTCTGAACTTTTCTTCACCCAAATCTTGCTCATCTGATTCCTAACCTCATCCGCATTCATCTTTTGTTTACCCTTGTCTTGATTCTGATTATACACCGGACCTCTTTTGTCCTGATTCTTGTTTCTGCAGACTTTAGCATTATGACCGGACCTATTGCAGATTTGGCAAATAACATTCCTTTGCATATTTGACTGATATCCTCTTGATCTGCATTGATTAGCCCTATGACCTATTCTATTGCATGTGAAGCATCTACCTTTGAATGATTTGTTTACTTGCATAATTCTACATTCATGGGATTTGTGTCCATACCTTTTGCAGTTGAAGCACTGTCCGGAGAAGGATGAATTATTCTGATTCATTCTCATTCTGCACTGATTAGCTTTGTGACCAAAGTGGTTGCAGCTGTGGCAGTATCCATTGAAGGATGGATATCTTTGAGCATTTGGCTGTCTTACCGGAGGTCTTCTAGGCCTGCTCCTTGGATTTTCTGATCCAAGATTCTTCTGACCGGATCCGGAGCTTTCTCCTTTCTCATATCCCAAGCCATACTTGTCATCTGTCCTCTTTTGACTTCCAAGAAGAACTTCAAGTTGAGCAGAACTTATCTTGAATTTCTCTTTATATTCATTTGCTGTTTGAAGGTCTCTTTTGAGAGAGGCAATTTGATCCTCAAGTTTTCCTTCATTATCTTTGGCATCTTCAAGATCAGATTCAAGGTGTCTGATAATCCTGTCCATCTGGTGGCATTCTTCTGATTTTTCTTTAAGAGATTGTCTTAGATTGTCTTCAGCCTTTCTTTTTTCTTCAATCTCTTGAGTAAACTTTATAGTTCCTGATTCCATTTCATGTCTTAACATAATGACTTCTTTTGATAACTTTTCACATAACTTGGTTTGCTCAGTCAATTCCTCATTAGTATTGCTTTCTTCACTTTGTCTTGCCAACTGTTGAAGCAGCTCCTTTCTCTTTTTCATAGAGAGACTTAATTTGTCTTTTAATTCTCTCATGAATTCATCAGCCTGTTTGAGTCTTTCCTTTAATTCACTGACTTCAGAATTTGACTGTTCAAGATCCTCAAGGGCAGTCTTGAGTTGCTCCCTTAAACCATATGCATCCATTTGAAATCCCAGATCTTCCTCAAGCTGTTAGGCTCTATTAGGAGGAACTTGGCTCTGATACCAATTGTTGATAACTGAGAGGGGGGGGGGTGAATCAGTTATCCTAATTATTTCCCTTATTGAACTTTCCTCTTAATTGAAGCAGCATAAAATCAAACACAAAACATTAACCATGAAGTAAAAAACACATGACACAGTATTTTTGACATGGAAACCCTGTTAAGGGAGAAAACCACGGGGTGATTAACCCAAGAATTATTCTCTGTTAGAAGAATAGGAAATTACAAAAATGGCACTTGCCAATTAGGGCTCACTGCCCGAGCACACTGCTCACAAGAGGCCCACTGCCTACAAGAAGACACACTGTCTACAAAGTGATGATAATCACAGTCTTGAACTGATTGGAAGCATCTGCATATGCTGGAGTTCAGTTCCGGTTAGGCTCAGTACACTGATCTGCTGCACTTCATTTTTCCTCTGTTCTTTGTTCTGCTATCTTTCACATACCGGATCCTTTTTGCTACCTCTGCTCTTTCTCTGGACTTATTCGCATATCTCTCCACATCCACACACACTTCACAACTAAATCCATCCTCTATATATATCCGCACTAGTAATTTCATCACCTTTCTAGTCGGCATCCGGAACAATCTAGTTTCTTACAAACTCTCATTCTGTCGGCTGAATCCTTCCTCACCAAGCAATGCGGATCAAGCATATACTTGTAGATATCATTAATCATGTCGGCCAAACATGATTCATGCCTTCACAACCTCTGTCATCAACAGTAACCCATCCGGAAAGTAGTCTGATACTCTGCCAGTCAGTTCTTCCTCTGTTTTCACTGTCTCTCAGGAATCCGGTACTCAACCATTCATATCTTTTTCTTTGTCCATCACCGGAGGCTGAATCCTTGGAATATACCACTCAAGGTAGTCCTCTTGACTTCCCCAAATCCGCACTGCACCAAGACACTTCCTCTGAGAGGTCCGGACCAATCTGTCGGACCTTGCCACATGCTCTGTTCTTCTTCACCGGACCACAACATTCTTTATTCTGACTTCCGGTAGAGACATATCATGTCTTGCGGATATGTGGGATGACCTTTGTTGCCATCAATGACAACAACCATGAATCCATATAGTGTCTCTTGCCAACAGCTACTGCCTTCTAATCCCTCACCACTTCTATTTTTCCTTTTTTTTAACAAGTTCTAAAACCTCCTTCATAAAGGTAGAGGCACGACTCCTACATAGTCGCCTCACTAATCTCTCCTCTACGTTCGGTTACTAGCTTCATTCAAAGCTTACAGTTTTTAAAAATGGTTAAAACAAAATTGATGACCAATATTTATGCGTAATATCCCACATGTCGGTGGGCAATTATTGCTTCCAACTTCGACGGTTGTGGAAGTTAAAAACCACAGTCATCCTCATAAGGATGAGGCTGACACTTCAAAGAGATACAAACTAATCTATTAATGATCATTACATGTGGCTTGATCCACTATTACATGTGGTTCGATCCACTACTATCAATAATAATGACTCTACTATATTATAGCCTACGGCTTCTTCAATGCAGTCGACTCAATAAAAGGTATTATCATCATTCGATGCTAAGACATCAATTATAATTCTCATAGCATTTCCTATTACATTAGATAGATATAGTTTATTCAATAATAATATATAATCAAAACAAGGTTTTATGGATATTTGATTGGGTTGAGCTTGTCTCCCCTTCATAATCTATTGACAATAAACACATAATAATAACTTTGACAATAACATCTTATCATTAAAGAATCATTTACAACACGTCAAATATCTTAATAGTTGTAATAAGACTATCATTTGATGACAAAAACATCGTAATATTTACGTGAAACGTAAATAGTCATAAATCAACTTAACGACATCGTTAATGTTATTAACAACTAAGACAACCTAATATGACTAAGAAATATTTGAAAACAATATCGACTACCTATCGATTGAGTTTAAAAGTAAACTGTCAAGACAAAGCTTACCTCTTTTGACACCACAGTTCACATTTTTGTTAAACACTTTATACTCAGTTTGGAAAATAAATCACTCGTAACCTGAGGTCCATATCTCTCTCCTGGAAAGATACTCTCTCTCTCTCTCTTTTCCCTGAGAGTCATCTGATAACTTGTAATCCTGTTTCACTTGTCACCAAACAATATGTGATCAGTGCATCATTATTCAATTAATTCAACTAATAAATCAAATCTTGTAATACAAAAATTGTTAATGACATAATCATTTCCATGATTTCAATAAAGGACATTTAATATAATCCATGTCACCAATCCAAACATCATAATCAATTTACTTATATCTAAGTAAATAGTAAAAGTAAAGCAAGACAAAAATTGGGGATGTAACACAGCAACAACAACAAAATGGGAGCATCCTGTCTTCATATGTTACATTCGGAGGGGAATCATCCCTACTACTAGAGCTGATGCTTTGTTAGGAAAAGTAGAAGAGGGGTGAAGGCAAAGAGAGAAATGACTTCCCTCTGCACTGGATACTAATCTGCCTAATCACAGACATAAGGAATGATTGGAATCAGGAGATTAGAATTCAAGGTCCCAATCCGGATGAAACAATAGGAAGAAGAAATGCTCATAGAGATTTGTAAAATGTTGCTATTGCTCCCAGATTTTCCCTGCATCACCTATTCCAAAGGAAGAAAACTCCAAGTCTCCCAATTCTGTAAGCACAAGTTGATAGCCATGAGAACAAGGCAGAAAATCTGATAGAATAGGGGAGTAAACAGAACACACAGGAACAAGGGAAAGCCATACTGTCAGCACATTTTAAATAGTATAAGGGGTATCACCAGCACTTGTCTATTTACAGAAATTCTGGGATGTAAGTATACATCCACACATCTTTGGTCCAATTAATTCCAGTCATTTCAAAGCAGTCTAGTCATAAATGGAAATCTTGTGAAGATTACTATAAATGAACAGAAAGATTGGATCTCATAATTCCACATAACTGAGAACATCACTTCTTGCACTAAATCATGCCAGTTCAGGGGTCTTTATTTCCTCAATTTAGCATTGTCATCATGTCAAATTTCATCACACAGCAGATGAAATGTCAATCCTGGTAGAAGCACGGATTTCCAAAGGTCAAGCCTGCATAAGCCAAATCTTTCTGTTAATAAATTCCTTCGTAGTGGCGGCGATGGAGACTATGCACACGCTTGAGTAGTTAATGCTTGCAATGAAGCATCACTAGATCAATGCCAACCTATCTCCCTGTCACACTTTTAAATTTTGGCCGTTGATCACGATCCTAGCTGGCCTGATTTGAGCGGCGCTAATTTGGCCCTTTGTGAAGTAGGAGAGTGATGCTTACTTTTCCCAATGACGACTTGCCACCTGGATAGCTCTCCCAACCACAATCCCAAGAAAATATCTCCTTTGCAATATAGTTAAGACCGTATTCTACAATTTTGCATGCAAGGGATATGACCAGAGATATGGTCTTGGCAGAATGGCAGACGACCATTGGATTAGCTGCACGCAACCAGGACAACTCTCCAACAAGTAGCCACGTCCATAAGACTATGACACATCATGTTCTTGTTATTTAATGCACCAGTCCCATCCTTTTAGAATGCCACGTGTCAAGATTTCTGTCATTCCGCAATCCAACGAAGCATATTGATTTATAGCCCAGCAGAATGGTAGAGGAACAACAACTAGGATATCAGAAGATACCCCTCTCCAGCTAGACCCTTTCTTGCATACATGGTAGGCACATGTCAAACTTCTACCTTTCAGTGGCCCTCAGAGAGACTCCATGGTGAAGTATGGTGGAATGGCGGAAACACAAATAAATCACTTTATATTGTTTGGGGCCCACCATCCTTCACTCCTCGATAGTCACTGACCAACTGTCAATCTTTCCGCAATTTCTCAAGCACCAACTCCATTAATATTTTATTGTTGGCGAAATAGCGGATACAAATCCACTATCGCCACCTGTCAAAAAAAAGAGTTAGTAGGACTGGACCTTGGTGTCTATGCATTAAAATATCTTTTTTCTTCTAGGAAAAAAGGGCAACGAGTCAACTTCTTTTTCCTTTAAAATAATGTTTTTCTGGGCGCAGGCAAGAAAAGGTAAATTTTTAGCAAGGGCCGGTCAAAAGACCTTCAATCACTGAAGAAATAGAACAAACATGGACTTTACATTCTAACTTTGGCATGGGGGTTTATGGTTTAACGCCTCTTTTGGTATGCAAAGAACCCTAAGTTTGGAAATCCTTCAACCTAATGACATAAGCCTGTGGATAAAAATACTAGAACTATGAAAAATTTTATATGGTTCCATCAAGTTCCCTGCAGATTTTTACTGACATAGTATATTACATATTCATTAGTTCCTTAATTTTGGCCTAGAACTGCTCCAATGGCAAAGTCTGATGCGTCTGTATGGATTTGAAAATGTTGTGTCCAATTTGGACCTTTGAGAACATGGGCTTGTGTCAATGATGTTTTTAGATTTTCAAAAGAAGTCTAACAATTTGGTGTCCATTCAAATTCACTATCCTTGGTCAATAGAGTAAACAGAGGTGCAACAATCTTACTAAAATCTTGAATGAACCTCCTAGAATATCCTGTATGTCCCAGGGAGCTTCTTACATCCTTCTGTCTTTGTGGAATAGGCAGGGTAGATATGATTTCAATCTTCTTTGGGTCAACTTGCATTCCTGCACTTGAGATGAAATGTCCCAAGACTATTCCTTGTGTTATCATCAGAAAACACTTTTCATTACTTAAAGAGAGGTTGTGCTCTGTGCATCTCTTCAACACTTTCTCCAAATTGTCTAAAGCTTTATCATATGTGTCACCATATGTGGTGAAGTCATCCACATAAATCTCCATGCTATCATGGGCAAAATTAGAGAAAATACTGAGGACTGCTCTTTGAAATGTAGCTGGAGCATTGCACAAACCAAAGGGTAAGACATAATATGCATATGTTCCCCAAGGGCAAGTAAATGTTGTCTTATCCTAATCCTCTATAGCAATCTTAATCTGGTTATAGCCACTAAAGCCTTCAAGAAAGGAAAAATATTTCTTGCCTGCCAAAGAGTCAAGAACTTGGTCAATAAATGGCAATGGAAAGTGATCCTTCATGGTAGCAGTATTGAGTTCTCTGTAATCAACACAAACTCTCCATTTGCCACCTTTCTTTGGCACTATGACCAATGGTGAAACACATTCACTGTCTGAAATGGGGTATATAAAGCCTATGTCCAGAAGCTTTTGAAGCTCAACTTTCACAATCTCTCTAAGGGTGGGGTTCATGCACCTCTGCTACTACCTGATGGTTCTATAGCCATCATCAATATATATTTTGTGCATGCATAAGGTAGGATCGATGCCTTTCATGTCATTGCAATCCCAGGTGAATGTTACTAAGTGTGTATGCAATATTTCATGCAGGGATTGGTTTTGTTCATCAATCAATGCATTGTTAATATTCAACATCTTACCTGGCTTGATTTCAAATTGGTTGGATAGTTCTTGCACAGAAGACAAATCCAGGCTAGGTAATACGGGTAAGCATTGCTGGGGTAATAAACCATGAAATATTTGGGATACCTCTTCCAAGGAACTTCTAGGTATTATGCTACTTAAAGGGTCTTGTAATCAGGATAGGTAGTCTTGCTGCTATGGGTGCCTCCCACAGTCATTTTGTATAACGTGAGCAATAAATTCATCTTCATTTGGAATATCCAATAAGGGGCTGCATTCAAGAGTCATCAGGGTTTGTAGGGAATAGGTGTCCTCATCTTCCAGGATAGGCCAAATGGTCTGCTCAAGCTCATGGTATGGTTAGGCTAGTGGATATAAAACCAATTTCTTGGTCATAGTCCCATTGGATATGATAATGTTACCAGACCTGCAACCTATAAATGCATTAGTAGTGGCAAGCCATGGTCTACCTAGTATAAGAGGATAACCAACAAGATTAACCTTTGGCTGCAACACTATAAAATCAACAGGGTATTCCCAAGAATCTAATGCAATGACCAAATCTTCTATGACTCCTTCAGGTTTGACTGTAGATTGGAAGACTGTTTGATTAGGCCTAAGGTTGTTCAATTGGAGTGTCTGCATTGTCTCCTTGGTCATGACATTAATTGCAGCACCTAAATCTATCAGAGTATTCTTAATCAGAGTCCCATTGATCTTGACATCCACCACTAGACTACCTAGATCTGTATATTTGGGAACAGTTATATTACCCAACATGATATCAATAAGATTACCTAAAACATGTATTGTCTGAGGGTCTATTCTCTTCCTTCCTGGCTTCTTTATGCAAAGATCCCTAATAGTCTTAGTGTAGATAGGAATATCCTTGATGGCTTGGATTAAGGGAATCTATCTTTTAGCTGGCCGAGAAGGACAATATCAATTTGGGCTATTTATTTTTGCATGGCCAAGCACTCAGGGAAAGGAGGAGGCTTCTGATGTAAGGTAGGTTGGGCATCTTGGGTTGATTTAGATTCTGAAGGGGGTTTATTTGAGGCTTCTTCGGTGGGTTCTTCATCTTCAAGTTCTGTGATTTGGGGAGATGAAGGCCTTGCAAGTTGCTTCCCTGATCTAAGATGAACATTACTCACATCCACCCCATAGGTGGGATATTGCATTACCCCATTAGTATAAGCCTGCTGAACAAGCTTGTTGTTAGGGTTAGGTGCAGGTTGGGTAGGGATTTGGGTAGGTCTAGGAGGTGGATTTTGGGGTGTTGATGGTGGCATTATGGTTGGCTGCTGTGGCTAAGATGGAATCATTGGTTGCTGAAAAGGTGCATTTTGCTGCCATTGTTGGCCCTTGTTCCATTGAGGCTGCCATTGTTGCTGTTGAGTAGGCCATTGGGGGTTATAGTTGGGACCTTGGAAATTTTGTTGAGGCCATGGGTTTGGCTGTTGTTGGTTCCAACTTGCTTGTGGAGTAGGCCATTGTGGGTTTTTCCATGCATTTGGATTACCAAGCCATTGTTGAGTATTCCAAGAAGAGAAATTCTAGTTTGCAGTAGGAAAGAGGGAATTAAAATTAAGTGGATCAAAGGGCATACCTTGTCTTTTCTGCCAAAGTCTCCTTTGAGCGATGAAGAATAGTTGCCCATCTTCTCCTTCAAATGGTTGTAATTCTGGGCTTTCAATCTTTTCTTGCTGGATACTAGCTACCCTCTTGCATTTACAATTGGCCTTCCTTTGTTTATAGCTGGGGTAGTATTCAGTAAGCATTGCATCTGCCTCTACCTGTTTCTTCTTGATGTCAAGAGTGTCCAGCTGTGTAGCCATATGGCTAATAATGTCCTCTTTCATGTTGTTCAGCAAGTTACTAATCTCCACTCTTGAAACCCCATTGGTTGCCTTGCCTATGATGGCTGCTCTTTCTCCCTTTGGTTTTCTGGAAAAGGTTCTAGAATAATTTCTGCAAGCTCTATAGACATCCTTAAAGGGAAGTTGAGATATATCCCCTGTTCCAATGAGATTGAGGGCATCCATGCAGTCATCATTAACTCCCCTCAAAAAGACCAGCTTCAGTGATTCTTCAGACAATCTATTTTGAGGGTTTTTCTTCAAGGCAAACTGGAATCTTTCAACATAGTCTCCCAGTGGCTCATCCTCTTTCTGTGACATCCTGAAGATGTTGTCTCTCCTCCTATCATGTCCCTTGTAGTAGTCTTTATATTTTGTGAGAAACTTTGTCTTCATGGTATCCCAGTCTGGAATGACATCTTTCCCCAACCCCATAAACCATCTTAAAGCAACATCATTTAGTGTGGCAGGGAACAAGTTGAGTCTATAAGGTTCACTAGTGTAGTCATAACTCCTACACAAGACATCAAACTTGAACAGGAAAGTGTCAGGATCTTCAGTCACCAAGCTGTAGAAAATACGCAATGCAGAATGTGGTATATTTTTCAGAGTAGCAACCCATGCTTGGTCTGTGATAGGGAATTTAAATGTTGCTTGTCCTAGAGGATCCTCTATTGCAGCATCTACCATGGTTCTAAAAGTCCCTTCTGTAGCTATGGAGGAAGCTGATGGAGATGTAGAAGGTGTTGATGAAGATGTAAGAGGAAACTCTTCTTCAACACTTTCTATTGTATAATTGATAAAGTCAGCTATATCCTCATTATCCTGAGAAGTTGAAGGGAGGAATCTACCTCGGTGATCTCTCTGCCTCAGCATACAATGGTTTTAGCTTGATATTTCAGTGGTCCTACACAATTTTAGTATAATGTCTCGTGTTTCCTGAAAAATGAATTTATTAATTCTAATGCTGGAATCAAAATTTAAACTATGAAAGCATATAAAACTAATGAGACTATGAAGGTAGCACCATCCCCGGCAACGGCACCAAAAATGTAGAGGAAAACTAATGCCTTGTAGAATTAAACAAAATTCAGGGGTAAACCTATCCGAACAATCCACTCTATCATTGCATTCCTACATTGAATTATCGACCAAGGCGCATAAGATTATGATGATGCCTGCACTATGTATGCCTTCAAGACTCATTTTTATCCTATACTAACTCATACAGACTTGTTCTAATTAGCCTGGTCTGCTGAAGTTCACAGAAATGTAAAAAAAACTAAAATAGTTTAAAATCCAGTTGCTACGGGTACCCTCATCATAAGATGAAGATAACTATATTCAACAGGGAATTACATAATTAACTCAAAATATTCAGAATGATAAAAGAACTAACACTAACCTCCGAAGGAATTAAAATATTCATTTGTTCATGAATCACAACTACTGAAAATAACAATCAAGATATTTTACTTGTCTCACAATGCAATTTATGAAATAATGAAAAAACAATTTTAACTAGGAATGCATAAATAAATAAGGAAATATATGAAGTGACGGTTAGTAACTTGAGTGGTCAGCTCAGGGAACTATCTCACTTAATCTGGAAACCAAATCTACTTTAGATTATCATGTATTCTCATAACACAAAGTTGTATTCAATTCATATCAGAGATAGAATCTTCTTAGATTTTTATTCAAATCAAAACATGTCTGGATAATTGATATTGAAAAATAGAGTAACGGGTAAGTAACTGGAAAAATAAAGCAACTAACTTAGCAACGAACTCCTCCCTCTAACTTATACAAAATCTAGAGAGTTTTATGCAACTACTAACTAATCCTCAATCAATCCAACCCTAGATGCTAGGATACAGGTTTCATGACTGATTTATTAATCTAATTGATCAAAAGAAGAAAAGTCATGTTCAAACAAGAACTCTCATGAAACGGTTTGTATGAAAAACTACTCATAGACTACATTTAGATCAAGTCTTCCTTTCTGCATTTAATCCAATCCATGATGGTACAAACTCATCCTCCATCTATCTTCACTTTTGGTGTTCAAACTACACTTCACTTAATTCCCTTATCCTGTAACTCGTTGCAATTTCTCTTTCCTTGATGCCACATCCTTGCTGCATAGGGTTAATTCTCCAAACATATGCACACAAAATAGCTTTCATATAAAACTATAGGATTCTATCTATATTACATGCATACTTATAATTTAAGTCATTCACTTGATAATATAACCACCATATTCCATATTATCAACATAGGTTTAAAGTCTTTGAAAAGTATATGAAAAACATCATATAGTAATGGTGATGTTTGTAAAGTATATGCAGGATCATATGGAAAGGTTTTAAAAACATATAAAAACAACATAAAAAGAAGTCAATAATTCAACCCATCAAATACTAGCTAAAAAACTTAATTACAATCGTGAATCCTTCCTTTAAAATTTTGCATAGTTGGTCAGTACAATCCCCCCATATATTCTTTTACTTTTTGTAATGTTGAAGTGAGGGCCTAGGGGCACCAACCATAGGTGTGGTCAAGGGAGAAATGTCCCCTTGTGGGGGTCAAGGGGGGAACACCCCCTTATGGGGTCCAAGGGACACATTGGAGCACAAATCCACTATCAAGAAGGCATTGGAGGACATGCATAGATTAAACATTTCAAAAATATCACACTAGTTAAAAATAAGATTGAATATGCACCTTATATTTTACTACTAATTGAATAGTTTTGATTCAATTCCATGACACAATAAGCATGTGCATTTTAAAAGGCTTGCTGAACCCAATTTTGCTTATTAAATTATATCAATAGTTGATCATAATCTAATCATGTAGCCCAAAAGCAATTCTAGTCTTCACAATCCTTTTAAAAGGCACATTCTTAAAGGACCTATGGAATTCAATTAGAGCTATGAGATTAAAATGGAAATCAACATAAACAAATAAAAGCCCCATTCCTTCATGCATTTAAACTGTAAAAAATGCCCTAGTTTCTATACAGGCCTCACTATCAACAATTCATGATACCTATACGGGATCAACAAAAATGGAACATTGCATCCACCGCTTGAATTTAGTTTGCAATTATTGCTTAGTATTTACATAGAATAAAAATAGAAATGTTAAGATCATCGTTATCTAAAGTGGACTTTGCCAAATAGAAGAGCCATTGCAAATATTATATAAAGTGAATACCTATCATAGATTGCAAACAAAATCTTAGTTTCTTATCCATGCAAAATTTTTAAAAATAATATGGGTACATGAACTTTGTACACTACCTGTATTCTTTGTAATCATTAGATTTGAGGCTTTGGGTTTTAGAGGCCATCATAATAAAGGAGATAAATGCTTGAAAACAAATTATACACAATTTATAAGTGGAAAATCCCACCAAATATTAATTTCAAAGTGAAAAAAACCCTAAAAATAAGCGGGAATTTAATATAGTGTTGGTAAATAGATTGGTTGCTTTTAAATAACCTTTGTGAATAACTCCATTTCGCCCTTGGATCAACAATAACCTACTCACAACAATTGAAGAATCGCAGAACTATGTCGATTCCTCTCTGCGTTTGAGAGGGGCAGCTCCCTCATATGGTAGGGGTATATGGATTTTCTAGGGTTGTAAGAACAAAACAAATCAAATAACAAAAATTAATAAAGAAATGAGAAATAATCTTATCGATTCAAGTTCTACACATTCAAGTTGAGATACCAAAACTTGACATGATAATCTTTTCCACATGCAACGTTTAAAGGAAAGCAAATGGTTACCATTGATGAAACATACAAACATCAATAATAACATGTGAAATTGAATTGAACACACATCCAAAACGTTTCTTTATTGCTTTCTTGCTTGAATAATACTATTCGAGTCCTTTACACCATGCCTTGCAAAAAAAGTAGAATCCCCCTTTTGATTAAATTACAATGTTGTATTTATAGGTGAGGTTAGTAACCACTTAAGGTAACTAACTTAACCACTTTTTGTAACTACTTGGTATAACTACCTTCATAAGTGCACTAACTTCGAATAACTAACTTTCTTTTGTGAAGATAGTCACTTAGAGTAACTACCTAACTTAGGCACTTAAAATAACTACTTTGTAAGAAAGAGTTAGGATGAACCTAACTTTACAATTAAAGATAGAAAACTAGACTCGAATAGGAGAAACTCAATCATGAAAATTATTTACAAAACAAGCCAAAATCATGACTTGAGCCACACACAAACACATAAAAAATGAGAACTATATAATATGCAAACCTGCATTTATTCCATGCTTGTCAAAGGTGTCGTTAATGGAGCTGCTGATTCTGGAGACTGATTCTGTTGACCGGATCCTTTTTCTTTGAACATTCTAAAAATTTTGATAGCTAGAGTAACATATTTCCCCTTAGGAATTAGGATGTTAGCTATCTTATCTTCTACGTCTTCAGGTTCCTGTAGATGTTGCTCAACTTTGACACCATACTCGGTATTTGGGAAACATAAATCTTCAAAGAAGTATAGATATCAATCAATTTGTCCATTGCATTTTCATTGAAGACTTCTCTATTGAAGAGTTGTCGATCAACCATGTCCTGAAAACCATCTTAGATTACTTGCGAATCTCTCATCAATTATGCACTTGGGAAGATGGCGGTGAGCTGATCCTAGAGTTTTACACACACTTGATCATAAGCAATTATAAGTTTTTCTTGCTCTGTTGAAACTTGGTCAATGATTACTAATTTCCAACTTATTCTTTCCACCCAAATTTCCAAGTAGTTTTCCTCTATACCAGGTAGGATCTTCTCTACTACGAAGATGTTGACATCAATCTCCATCATCTTCATGAAATCCTTCATGATATCCTTCCAAGCTACTTCTTCTTTCTTTACACTTTTCAAGTCTTTTTCAATGGCCTCCTTTTTTATTAAGGCCTCATCATGAACAACTTTTACCTTAACAAAGAAATCAAATGCAATGGACTTGACTTTGTTCACCCAACTCTCAGTGGCTTTCCCATAAACTTGATATTTCTGGAGGTTATCAATAGTACTTCTTTCAATCTCTCCTTCTTGGCCCAAGATGATTGATTGGTGATCAACATTGAGTGGCATGGTAGAAGTGTCAACTATGGACTTCAAGTAGGAAGACAAATTCTACACTTGTTGCTTCAGCTAATCCTTTGACTGTTTCTCCTTTTCAATCCTTTCCACTAGCTTTGCGGCTACCACATTGAAGTTTTGTATGTCAGCCTCATGAGTGGATGGACCCATATTGATCCTTGTCATAACAAAATCTGCAGGAGTAGCTTCATTTACATTTTTCTCGGAGATGGGCCAAGCTATCTCGAGGCACATATTTCCTGAATTTGAATCGGTATTTATTCTTGAAGCCAACTTGATATTTTTTAGCTTCTCAGATCTCCTAAAAAGATTGGATACTATGTTAAATTCAGGAGCCACTAACTCTTCTACCTTTCTTTTCTTCAACAAACTTTGTTCCAACCATGGGAGGGAAAGATTTTTTGAGAGTTTCTATACATTACTTTGTTGGAGACTTTGTTGTTCAAGTACTCGTGAGGTCACCTTCTCTTCAACTGGTTCTATTTGACATACTAGATCTTTTGAGGAAGAAGGTTCCATGATTGAAGTAAGATGTTGTACTTCATGATGAGGGGATTCAATGAGAATTGAAGGTGACATAGTTGGTATGCCCTCATCAAACCTTGAATCATTCATAATTTCTACTAATTCTTGTTCTTTCTCTTCTCTTGAAGTAGAGCCTACTCTTTATCCCTTGATCTTGATTTCTTCTTCTTTTGTATGGGTTCATCTCTACATGTGTTTTGGAGACTACTTCTTCTCGGAGGATCTTCATCTCCATCACTTCCTTGAGTTTTCTAATGAGAAAGAACATCCATAACTGGTGTATGAGAAGGAACTGATGAGGTGGAACTGTCTTGGTGATCACATCTTCCTCTTGGTGTCTCTTTCCTACTTGTCAGTCTTATATCGGTCATCTGAGCTATCTTCTTCCTGATCCAAGTTTCTGACTTCTTGATTACAAAATTAGTTCTTTCTCTGACATCTCTAACCTTTGGATCTACCCAATTGATAGCAGGAAGAGGTTGAGCCTGGATTTCTTCAAAATAGAAAGGATCAATCAGATTTGATTCATCATCTTCAATACCTTCAACGCCCCATACCATCCTGAAATCATGAATTTGTTTCAATGTGAACCTCGTCTAATCTCTTTTTCTGACTTCAAATTCATCTTCACAGTCTTCCCAAAAATCTTCAAGATTGGGGAAATGAAGATACCTAGGACCAAGCTTCAGATTGTCATTGACATAATCTTTACTATCAAAGGGGAACCTCATCTGATATGTATACAAGTTGATCATAGCTAGAGCCTTTTCCATATTTTCTGCCCTTGAGCTAGACTCGCATCTATAATAATCGAGGCAAATAGGGAAGGCAACTCCTTTGTTCTTCCCATCTCTGCATTTCTTTTGAACTGACACCATCTGTCTACAAAGCTCGAATAGGACAAGTTTATCATGTACATATCTTGGCAACTTAGAAGGATAGCCATCGAATCCTCCTACTCGAAGGTAGGTGAATCTTAGAAACTGAATGAAGTAACTACCATATTTTTTTTATCAATAGTGCGACCTCTTTTGATATTCTGATAGCTGTATTTCCTTGAAGTAGTCTTATTGCTAGCATTGTGAAAGCATCATTCACTTATCTAAAACATACAAAACTTTGCTCTAATTGTAGCTGCTTGTAGCAGTCATAAACCTGTGTCTCTGATTTAGAACACCAATGGTACTTAAACCTGGCCATGATCTCAAATTAGCAATTGCATATACCAAGTAGGATGACATGTGGAAGTGTTGGCTTGTCTTGAAGTGAACCAATTGATCATATATGCAATCACTGATAAGATGGCCCCAATCAATGAACTGTTTCCTAGCTGATATGATCATGATGAAAAGATACATCCACATCTCAAACTCAGTTGAGTCTGGGCTACATGTCAATCTGTGGAGTAGGGCAATCAAATAGAAGATCGCTTTGATGAAAAGAGAGCGATGAAGTGTCTTGGGAAGCTGAGATTGTCCACCTCTTGGTTTCACCATCCATTCTTTAGCCAAGTTGTTTAAACATTTGCTTCTATTGTCACTGAAATATTTGTAGTCTTTTTTCTTATCAACACAAATAAATTTCTCTTTGTATGGCAGTTAGAGAATGATGGTGATAGAAATCCCATCGAGCTTGGCCATAAAGTGCCCGTCGATAGTTCTGATCTCTCTAGCTTCAAGATTGTATCTCTTCGCACATTCTATCACCAACTCTGGGCACTAGATTACTATAGGAAAGCATGCTGCATTCACTGGGCCACTTTCTGCTATTCTTCGGGACAACTTTGACCGATCTCCTTCTATTAGTGATGTTCGGATATCTTGCAGGTTAATGTGCCCCATTTTAGTGTCGAAAACCTCCGGAAGCATAGTGTCAATCATTGGAGCATATTAATAATCCTAAGATTTGTACTTCATGATGAGGCTTTTTGCGAGTTTTATATTGAAGTTACCTCTTGCACCTGCCTGAAAGTTCCTCAGACCTTTTCAACAAATCAACTTCGTGAGCAATCTATTTGTGAGGAGGTCATCAGTATACATTTTGCAAAAATGTTCACCACAATGGATGATACAGTAATGAACAATAAAGATTTTATTCTGTGTTTCTCAGAAGGGATCACACCAACTCCATATGAGACTCATGATAAAATACCAATATGCAAAAACATGTCTTTAATATGCAAGTTGACAAACTTGTGCAATGATCTTGCCTATGCTCCTACAGGCAACTTATGTCTCCTATGACACTCACAGCTTTGATGGTTGTCCAAATTTTATTCGAAAACCCGCATTTCGCATATACCTATGTTAATGTGTTCACATTCTGCATACAAGTCTACCGGAACGTTGCTAACTATAATATCTTGAGACTACATTTCTATGAGGCATTATGTCAAATAGTTTAAGTGCATTGTCTATGCTTTCACATTTTGCATATATATCTGCCAGAAAATCTCCAACTTACAATATCAAATGAAAGTCCTCTTTCAATTATTCTTTGATGGATGTCTATACCCTATTGCGAATCTACTAGCTGGGAGAGCGCTGAGAAAGGCCGTGGGGTCCAGTTATGGCACTTGACAAAAATCCTTCATCCTTCATGTATTGATGGATGCATATACTCTTTTTGAAAGCTCTCATTCAAGCGCCAGGTTGCGAGTAGGTTATGGAGTTTGTTTTCTTACTTGTTAGTTGCATTTGCTTGTGACGCCCTCAACAAACCTATTTTGTGCATATTCTTCTATTATTGAAGCTCATAAAATGTATATTGCTTTGAGATATTTTGTCAAACGGTTCACGGGTTTTGTCTATGCTACCATATTTTGCATACAAGTCTGTTAGGCGACTTCAAACTGTAGTATCTAACAAAAATCCACTTTCCATTATACATTAATGGATGTGCAAATTCGCATTTCAAAAATCTTATGCATCCATGGAATTTGGCTTTACACTTGAAGTCTTTTTAGCGAAATGGTTTTGTGCATATGCTACAATCGTAACATATCATGAGATGACGTCTCTTTGAAGTAAATGCTTCATGCAATATGTCCAAGCTTCAACATTTCAAAAACACATCTTCGAGGGCACTTGCAATTGCAATATTCGACCAAAAATCAACTTTCATTTATGCTTTACTGGATGTCTATACCCTGGTCAAAAGATGCAATCGTTGTAGTCTATGGCGTTCAAAACTATAAAATGTGACAAACATTCCTTCCACTTGTGTTTTAATGGATGTTGATACACTTGTCCAAAGGCTCTTAATGGAGCAGAGGCGAAGAGAGTGCTGGTAAAGCTTGTATAATTGTAAATCAAGAACTATTTATTTTCTTTGAAAATGGTTTCTTGAGTAGTTATAAAAACTACTTTCTCCTAAATTACTTCATCGGGATTTCAAATTACTTTTGAAACTTTCTATTTTCACCAATGGCTTGTCTCCTATCAGCATTTTAAACAGCTTTTAAAACTTTGTAGGAGATAATTAAAACTATCAAAACTAACTTGCATCCCCGAGCATAAAAAGTTTAAATTTTAAAATGTAGGAACAGGGTCAACAACTGGCTCTAACTGGGGACAAGGACCTTGTGGCCGCGGGATGACCCTAGAAGCTCTGGAAATGAATAGTGCCTTATCCATTGGGTAGGTAGAGTCAGAAGATAATACTATGTACAAGGAGAACCAGGAGACTCCAACGAGACAAAAGGACAAATGACAAAAACATTCAGAGATGAGGCAAATAATGAAAATCAACAGAAACTAAAACAAGACGGACACAACAAAAACTCCTTATTAATCTATGTACATGGTAGGTGACTCCTACATGAAAACTGCTCTAGGATGATCATGTAAAATCATTAATGGGTTGTGAAAAATAGGCACCTGTTCGGAAAAGAAATGTGCACGGATGAGGTACCTACAGATTCAGTAGATATTTCAGGATGATGAGAAAAATGAAATACATGAAATGTGAGGACTCCTTGAATAGTGCACCGAACAACCATTTCTCATCATAAATTTTTGAGTCCTTTTGATTCATATTGGTATTGACCCATGTAGTGTTGATCATGTCTTCAGGTATCATGTCGGGCATACCAACTTTCTCTATCTGAAGATCTTTTTGATAGTTTGAACCAAAGAAAATTGTACCATGAACCAAGCATCCTTCATGTCAAGTGAGGAGTGAAGAAAACTTGATATCCTATGACTGATCTTTCTTATGAATAATATCCTCCTTTATCATTGAATCATCACATGTAAAAGAAAATTCCTCCTTCTTTACCATTACCAGTTTAGGATCTTCTTTATCACAGGGTTGTACATGAGGAAGAGAAAGTGATGAATCTACATTATGCACTTTATCCTCCTGAAAGTCTTCTTGTGTCATTGGTGAAGAAATAATATTTTCCTCTCTTAGAAGTAGTGAAGGATAAGTTAAAACATGAATCTCTTCATCAAGCCTTTGAACACTAGTTTCCTTATGATCTTCTTGCATATTTGGAGTGGGAGTAATTAATGTTTCATCTTGAGTAGTACCTTCAGTTTCAATAGTTGAGTATTCTTCTTTAACAAATGGTAAAGGAGAAATGACAACATCTTCTCTACAAAGAAAATCATCATTAGCTATATTAAGACACCAATCTAGAATGAAAACCTTATGAGAGAGCTCTTGGAGCATTCTTTGTTCATTATTCTCCTCTTGTTCAGATTGCATGCATGTCCAGAGAACACCTTGCAACTCGTCTTCGTGATCTTTGTTCATACTTTGGTCTAAAATTTCTTCTACACTCTGTTGAACATTAATCATGTTAGAGAAATCTTTCTCAGAGGTTGTAGTTGTGGAACTAGAGCAAGTTGTCATGAGAGGAGTGACATTCTTCAAAGAGACTAAGAACGTGTCATCATCTGGACAGATTTCTTCTTCATTATTGCATGTTTCCATACAATCTTCTTCTTCCGTGTCCATCATTTCTTCTTTTTCTTCTTGCTTCAGTGGAGATGTCCTATTATGAGGAAATGTAATAACTTCTTCTTCTCTAGTACGTGCATGTCTCGATGAGCCTCTTTTAAAAACTTCCTTCAATACAGGTTCATTTGTAGGAAAAATATTTGTCTCTTCATTGCTGTCGTCATCAGCATAGTTTCTTTTATCTTCTGGTGTATGAATCTCCTTTGATAGGGGCTTATGATCATGAGAAAGAAAATGAGTCTCCTTCCCATCTTTTTCTTCAATCTTCTGCAATGTTTGAAGCAAATAAGGATGAACCTGACTAGTAGCAAGTTACATGTCACCATAGAAACTCTTCAAAAACTCTACTTGCTTAGGATCATCAAGAACTTGATTTTGTTGAGTAGAGGATGCAGAAAAAGGATAATCTTCATCATCACTGTCACTGTCTGATTCAGGAAACTGCAAGTTATGCATCTGGGTTCTTCGATACCAAACCATCTTTTAGGATTCTTCTTTTAGATAGAGTCGCCAACTTCTTTTCTGGGGAGATACTTGTATATTCTTAAGGAATCAAAAGGTACCAACACTTCAACTCATAGTCCCCAGTAGAGTCGCAAAAAATCTGTTGGTAAATAGATTTGTTGCTTTTAAATAACCTTCGTGAATAACTCCATTTCGCCCTTAGATCAACAACAACCTGTTCACAATAGTTGAAGAATCGCAGGACTATGTCGATTCTTCTCTGCGTTTGAGAGGGGCAGCTCCCTCGTATGATAGGGGTATATGGATTTTCTGGGGTTGTAAGAACAAAACAAATCGAATAACAAAAACTAATGAAGAAATGAGAAATAATCTTATCAATTCAAGTTCCACACATTCAAGTTGAGATACCAAAACTTGACATGATAATCTTTTCCACATGCAACATTTAAAGGAAAGCAAATGGTTAGCATTGATGAAACATACGAATATCAACAATAACACGTGAAATTGAATTGAACACACATCCAAAATATTTCTTTATTTCTTTCTTGCGTGAATAATACTATTCGAGTCCTTTACACCATGCCTTGTGAAAAAGTGGAACCCCCTTTTTGATTGAATTACAATGTTGTTTTTATAGGTGAGGTTAGTAACCACTTAAGGTAAATACCTTAACCACTTTTTGTAACTACTTGGTATAACTACATTCATAAGTGCACTAACTTCTAATAACAAACTTTCTTCTGTGAAGATAGTCACTTAGAGTAACTACCTAACTTAGGCACTTAAAATGACTACTTTGTAAGATAGAGTTAGGATGAACCTAACTTTACAATTAAAGATATAAAACTAGACTCGAACAAGAGAAACTCAATCATGAAAATTATTTACAAAACAAGCCAAAATCATGACTTGAGCCACACACAAACACATCAAAAATGAGAACTATACAATATGCAAACTTGCATTTATTCCATGCTTGTCGAAGGTGCCATTGATGGAGCTGCTAATTCTGGAGACTAATTCTGTTGACTGGACCCTTTTTCTTTGAACATTCTAAAAAGATTAATAGCTGGAGTAACATATTTCCCCTTAGGAATTAGGATGTTAGCTATCCTCATCTTCCAGGTCTTCAGGGTCCTGTAGATGTTGTTCAACTCTGACACCATACTCGGTATTTGGGAAACATAAATCTTCAAAGAAGTATAGATATCAATCAAATTGTCCATTGCATTTTCATTGAAGACTTCTCTGTTGAAGAGCTGTCAATCAACCATGTCCTAAAAACCATCTTGGATTACTTGCGAATCTCTCATCAATGATGCACGCGAGAGGATGGCAGTGAGCTAATCCTGGAGTTTTACACATACTTGATCACAAGAAAGTATAAGTTTTTCTTGCTCTGTTGAAACTTGGTCAATGATTACTAATTTCCAACTTATGCTTTCCACCCAAATTTCCAAGTAGTTTTCTTCTGTACCAGGTAGGATCTTCTCTTCTACGAGGATGTTGACATTAATCTCCATCATCTTTGTGAAATCCTTCATGATATCCTTCCAAGCCACTTCTTCTTTCCTGACACTTTTCAAGTCTTTTTCAATGGCCTCCTTTTTGATTAAGGCCTCATCATGAACAACTTTTTCCTTAATAAAGAAATCAAATGTAATGGACTTGACTTTGTTCACCCAACTCTCAGTGACTTTCCCATAAACTTGATATTTTTGGAGGTTATCAATAGTACTTCTTTCAATCTCTCCTTCTTGGCCCAAGATGATTGATTGGTGATCAAATTGAGTGGCATGGTATAAGTGTCAACTATGGACTTCAAGTAGGTTCAGACAAATTCTACACTTGTTACTTCAGCTAATCCTTTGACCGTTTCTCCTTTTCAGTCCTTTCCACTAGCTTTGTGGCTACCACATTGAAGTTTTGTATGTCAGCCTCATGAGTGGATGGACCCATATCGATCCTTGTCATAACAAAATCTGCAGGAGTAGCTTCATTTACATTTTTCTCAGAGATGGGTCGAGCTATCTCGAGGTACATATTTCCTGAATTTGAATCAGTCTTTATTCTTGAAGCCATCTTGATCTTTTTCAACTTCTCAGATCTCCTGAAAAGATCAGACACTGTGTTAAATTCAGGAACCACTAACTCTTCGACTTTTCTTTTCTTCAATAGACTTTGTTCTAACCATGGGAGGGAAAGATTTTCTTAGAGTTTCTATATATTACTTTGTTGAGACTTTGTTGTTCAAGTACTAGTGAGGTCACCTTCTCTTCAACTGGTTCTGTTTGACATACTAGATCTTTTGAGGAAGAAGGTTCCATGATTGAAGTAAGATGTTGTACTTCATGATGAGGGGATTCAATGAGAATTGAAGGTGACATAGTTGGTATGCCCTCATCAAACCTTGAATCATCCAGGACTTCTACTGATTCTTGTTCTTTCTCTTCTCTTGAAGTAGAGCCTACTTATTTATCCCTTGATCTTGATTTCTTCTTCTTTTGTCTGGGTTCATCTCCACATGTGTTTTGGAGATTACTTCTTCTCGGAGGATCTTCATCTCCATCACTTCCTTGAGTTTTCTGATGAGAAAGAACATCCATAACTGGAGTATGAGAAGGAACTGATGAGGTGGAACTATCTTGGTGATCACTTCTTCCTCTTGGTGTATCTTTCCTACTTATCGGTCTTGTAGTGGTCATCTGAGCTAGCTTCTGACTTCTTGATTACAAAATGGGTTCTTTCTCTGACATCTCTAACCTCTGGATCTACCCAATTGATATGAGGAAGAGGTTGAGCCTGGATTTCTTCAAAATAGAAAGGATCAATCAGATCTGATTCATCATCTTCAATACCTTCAATGACCCATTCCATCTTGAAATCACAAATTTGTTTCAGGGTGAACCTCGTCCAATCTCTTTTTCTGACTTCAAATTCATCTTCGCAATCTTCCCAAAAATCTTCAAGATTAGGGTAATGAAGATACCCAAGACCAAGCTTTAGATTGTCCTTGACATAATCTTTGCTATCAAAGGGGAACCACATCTGATATGTATACAAGTTGATCATAGCTAGAGCCTTTTCCATATTTTCTACCCTTGAGCTAGACTCCCATCTGTAATAACCGAGGCAAATAGGGAAGGCAACTCCTTTGTTCTTCCTATCTCTGTATTTCTTTTTGAACTGACACCAGCTGTCTACAAAGCTCGATCAGGACAAGTTTATCATCCACATATCTTGGCAACTTAGAAGGATAGCCATCAAATCCTCCTACTCGAAGGTATGTGAATCCTGGAAACTGAATGATGTAACTACCATATTTTTTTTATCAATAGTGCAGCCTCTTTTGATATTCTGATAGCCGTATTTCCTTGAAGTAGTCTTACTGCTAGCATTGTGAAAGCATCATTCACTCGTCTGAAACATACAAAAGTTTTATCTAATTGTAGCTGCTTGTAGTAGTCATAAACCTGTGTCTCCTGATTTAGAACACCAGTGGTACTTAAACCTAGCCATGATCTCAAATTAGCAATTGCATATACCAAGTAGGATGACATGTGGAAGCATTGGCTTCTATTGAAGTGAACCAACTGATCATGTATGCAATCACCGATAAGATGGCCCCAATCAATGAATGTTTCCGGCTGATATGATCATGATGAAAAGATACATCCACATCTCAAACTCAGTTGAGTCTGGGCTACCTGTCAATTTGTGGAGTAGGGCAATCAAATAGAAGATCTCTTTGATGAAAAGAGAGCGATGAAGTGTCTTGGGAAGCTGAGATTGCCCACCTCTCAGTTTCACCATCCATTCTTTAGCCAAGTTGTTTAAACATTTGCTTCTGTTGTCGCTAATTTGTAGGCTTTTTGCTTATCAACACGAATAAATTTCTCTTTGTATGGCATCCGGAGAATGATGGCAATAGAAATCCCATCGATCTTGGCCATCAAGTGCCCGTTGATAGTTCTGATCTCTCTAGCTTCAGGATTGTATCTCTTTACACATTCTATCACTAACTTCGGGCACTGGACTGCTACCGAAATGTTGCCAACTATAATATCTTGAGACTGCATTTCTATGAGGCATTATGTCAAATAGTTTAAGTGCGTTGTCTATGCTTTTACATTTTGCATATATATTTACCAGAAAATCTCCAACTTACAATATCAAACGAAAGTCCTCTTTCAATTATTCTTTGATGGATGTCTATACCTTGTTGCGAATCTACTGGTTGGGAGAGTGCTGAGTAAGGTCGTGGGGTCCGGTTATGGCACTTGACAAAAATCCTTCATCCTTTATGTTTTGATGGATGCATATACCCTTTTCGAATGCTCTCATTCAAGCTCCGGGCTGCGAGTAGGTTATGGAGTTTGTTTTCTTACCTGTGAGTTGCATTTCCCTATGACACCCTCAACAAACCTATTTTGTGCATATTCTTCTATTATTGAAGCTCATAAAATACATATTTCTTTGAGACATTTTGTCAAACGGTTTGCGGGTTTTGTCTATGCTACCATATTTTGCATACAAGTCTGTCAAGCGACTTCAAACTATAGTATCTAACAAAAATCCACTTTCCATTATACATTAATGGATGTGCAAATTCCCGTTTCAAAACTCTTATGCATCCATGGAATTTGGCTTTACACTTGAAGTCTTTTCAACGAAATGATTTTGTGCATATGCTGCAATCGTAACATATCATGAGATGACGTCTCTTTGAAGTAAACGTTTCATGCAATATGTCCAAGCTTTAACATTTTGAAAACATGTCTTCGAGGGCACTTGC
Organism: Cunninghamia lanceolata; assembly: GCA_027924645.1. Lineage (NCBI taxonomy): Eukaryota > Viridiplantae > Streptophyta > Pinopsida > Cupressales > Cupressaceae > Cunninghamia > Cunninghamia lanceolata. The sequence continues at coordinate 3,621,517 of BSBN01000080.1, read as the reverse complement.
AGTTGCAATATTCGACCAAAAATCAACTTTCATTTATGTTTTACTAGATGTCTATACCCTTGTCAAAAGATGCAATCGTTGCAGTCTATGGCTTTCAAAACTATAAAACGTGACAAACATTCCTTCCACTTGTGTTTTAATGGATGTCGATACACTTGTTCAAAGGCTCTTAATGGAGTAGAGGCAAAGAGAGTGCTAGTAAAGCTTGTATAATTGTAAATCAAGAACTATTTATTTTCTTTGAAAACGGTTTCTTGAGTAGTTATATAAACTACTTTCAAATGAATTACTTCATCGGGATTTCAAATTACTTTTGAAACTTTCTATTTTCACTGATGGCTTGTCTCCTATCAACATTTTAAACGACTTTTAAAACTTTGTAGGAGATAATTAAAACTATCAAAACTAACTTGCATCCCCGAGCATAAAAAGTTTAAATTTTAAAATGTAGGAACAGGGTCAACATAGAGCAATGGCGATATGGCCCCAAAAGTAATGGAGGGAATGCAATATTAATGGTGAATAGGATTAAGATTTGTAATTATATTATAAACTACTAGTGATTAGGCTCCAACCACACATTGTTTACTAATGAAACAATTCAATTTAAAAGTTTAATAAATAATGCTTAGGCAATTTAACCAACACTAAACTAAATTTTAATAAAAATTAGGCAATTTAGTCCCCTTTATAGCTTGTACTATTTGCCAAAACTAGAGGCCCCGATTTCAACTAGTTGCGAATTGGCAAAAATTCTCCACTAAAAATAATTAGTTAAGGCCTATCTCCACAAACTTTGCCAACATCCTCCTAGCGTATACCAAAATGGGATCTTTAGAATAGGGTATCAACATCCATCAAATGCTTGAAAAAAGTGTATTCATTATCTATATTAAGCATTATTTGTTCATAACAATAAATGTTTAATGCTATAGTGTATGATTTATCTTTCTTTGTTTATAGCATGATTTCTCTTTAGTTTTATAGTGGTTTATCTATAGTGTATCTAAATGACATTCTTTTGAGATTAGTTGGATTTTTTAATTAGGTTCTAATGTTTTAAATTTCTCTATTTCATTTGTTTAATCCATTTCCCTAAAACTATGGAGTTGATATGAGAAGAACAATGCAAGATATAATTTTCATTTGTTTCTTTCTTTTGTTTTGTAGATATGCATTCAAAATTTCAAAGAAGACACAAGGCAATTGAACTATTTGATAATGTGTCTCAAAAAGATGTGATCTCTTGGAGTATAATGATTGTCAAATATTCACAAAATGAATTTGTTGAAAAGGCATTGGAAACGTTCAAGCAAATGCAATGGGTAGGTGTAAAGCTAAATTTCACAATCTTTGCCAATATCCTACCTTATGCCAAAATGGAGTTTTAGAAAAGGGTATGGACATCATGAAAGCATAATGAAAAGTGGATTTTTGTTAGATATTGTAGTGCAAATGTATTTGTAGATGTATTCGAAGTGTGGGAGAATACAGAAGGCATGCAAACTATTTGATCAATACCTAGAAAAAAGTGTGGGTTCATGGAATGCCACAATTTTGGGATATGCATAGAATGATGTTCTTGATGAGGTTTTAATGCTTCTCAATGAAATTCCCCAAAGAAATGTGGTCTCATGGGATGTGATGATTGTTGTATGCACACAAAACGGTTTAGTTGAAAAGGCCTTGGAAACTTTTAAGAAAATGCAATTGAGAGGTAGAAAATTAGTCTCCATAATGTCTACTAGCATCCTCCAAGCCTATGCAAAAATGACCATTCAAAATAGGGTATTGATGTATCCATCAGATCATTAATGAAAAGGGGATTTTTATTTGACATAGTAGTTACAAATGGCTTGATACATATGTATGTAAAATGTAGAAGCATAAACAAGGCATGTTAATTGTTTGACAAAATACCTCAAAAGAACATGGTTTCATGCACTACAATGATTGCAAGATACACACAAAATGGGTCTATAAAAAATGCCTTGGAAACTTTTAAGCAAATGCAATTGGAAGGCATAAAGCCAGATTCTTCAACCTTTGTTAGCATCCTCCCTACCTATGTCAAAACGGGAGCTTTGCAACAAGGGATGGACTTCCATAAAAGCATAATCAAAACCAAATTTTTGTCCCATGTTGTTACAAGTGCGCTTGGAGACATGTATGCAAAATGTGGAAGCATGCACAAGGCACATGAACTATTTGACAAAATGTCTCAAATAGATGTGGTCTCATGGACTAGAATGATTTCAAGGTATGTACAAAATGGTTTTAATGAAAAGGCCTTGGAAACCTTTAAAAAATGCATTTGGTAGGTGTAAGGCCTACCTCCACAACCTTTGCTAGCATCCTCCTAGCCTATGCCAAAATGGTAGCATTAGAACAAGGTATCAACATCCATCAATACATAATTGAAAGTGGATTTTTGTTAGATGTTGTAGTTGCATGTGCCCTAATAGACATGTATACAAAATGTGGAAGCATACACAAGGCATGTGAACTATTTGACAAGTTGTCTCAAATAAATGTGATCTCATAGAACACTACGATCGCAAGAAATGCCCAAAATGACTTTTAGAAAGATGCTTTCAAGCTCTTTGAACTAGTGAAACACTCTAGAACCCAACCTAACTATGTAAGGTTTACTTGTGTGTTTACTAGCATGCAACTGAAAAGGTTTAGCAGATGAGGGTTGTAAATACTTAAATGCTATGTGTGGAAATAAAAAATACCTAGATGTAGTTGGATTGAAAGCCATAAAATTATGCATGTTTTTTGTGTTGATGTAGTGGTTTAGAACTTGTTATGTTTGTTAAACTTAAACATCAAAAAATATTTGCATCTTCTAAAATGTCACTTTAGCACGAGAGAAGGTGAAATCTATGACATGAAAACAATCAATCTTACAACATAAAAAAATAAATTAAAAATGAAAAATGAACTAATATATTTAGAGAACATTATTACTCTTATACTAATTGTTAATTGTTTAACATATACAATGAGAACCAATATTATTATAAATTTCAGAAGTGATATTTAAATCCATTAAAAAATCAACATAATTTCAATATGATATTTAAATCCAAACTAAGTAGCACCAACCCCTAGCCTATATCTTTTGAAATATAGGCTTTAACACGGGTACAACCTAACAACATAAATGTGACTTATTTGCAAGATCTATGTTAAGAACATTAAAATTAATCCAACTAATGTTTTCATAAGGATTCTTATTTTTTTCCACCACATTGAAAATGCAACCTTTGTATCCAAACAAAAGATGGATGTCCTCCTATAACTTCAATAGGATATTGAACTCTTTGACAAAGCTCAGTGCCAAGCATGAAAAAATAATAAACTATGTTTTGTTTGCACAAATTGACTTCAAAAAATAATTATAAATTTATCAAAGTTCTTATGTTTCAAATATATTGTGACACTCTTGGGTATCTTTGGAAAAAATCATTAATGTTAGTAAATTATTTAATACCTTCAAAGTTACTTCCTTTTTACAAATTCATCCAAAATCTCTTAAATTATCATACTATGAAAGTGTTAAGGCACTATAAACAACACAGTGTTATCAAATAGTTTGATGGACACAAATATTTATAACTCTATCAGCTAACTACATGTGCAGTGCTTAACCCAAAGACTATACCTATCAACCATTTGATGACACTTTTAAGTGCTTTTCATAATTTATTTTGATTCGGCATCTAATAATTTTATTGTAGTACCTCTACAACCAGTTATTAACCTGAGGGGGTAAGTGGGACTTTAATTGTCAGAATATGTTCCAAATGAGTTTCAGTGTTGAAATCCACGGATATTGTTTTCTTGAGGTCAAGACGGCCAAGAAGATGATGAAGAATTGATAACTTTGAGACAATTTATTTGGGCAGCAGAAAGAACCATTATCAAAACAGATAAAGGATGCTCAAATTTAGCTTTGCCTCTATCATCCATCTGAGCTTCATACCGTCAATTCATGAAAGAAGAGCTTCATACGATCAATTTATCAAAGAAGACAAATATGGGTAATCTAGCAGGATACAAAGTTGTTCCTGGGGTCATAGCTGCAACTTTGCTTCATCAGAACGATCCTCCTTGACTTACAAGGACCTTCACTCAAGATGGTTTGTCATACAATTTTGCATGCATAGAAATAGGTCAATCCCATACAAGTGGGCTAGTGAGTTGTATCCTTATCAAAGTGGGCTAGTGAGTTATATCCTTATCAAAATAATCTGGGGAAAATAATGTGTTTTGAAGATCAAATTTTTCATGGACAAAATGATTCCCATTAATTTCTGTAAATTGAACTTGTTCAAAGACTAAATGTAAACCATATTATGGTAAATGATAGTGCGAGTTATGACGTCTCTCCTATTGCCCGTCCTAGCTAGTGTATGTTATTTGCCTCAATAGCTTTTAATAAAAAGGACAACCAAGTCAGTGAAATGTAGGATAAGAGAAGATATGCTGGAAGAAATTCAAGGGTTTGATCTTCTCTGCCAAAAACCCTCTGTTTAGCTAACATGTGACATATTTTATACTCAGCGCATCTTGAAACAAGAGCTCCTAATCTTATCGAAATAAAAAAAATCCATACAACAGAAGAGCCTCCATAATCACAATTTAATAGATTGGAAGAGCAGCAAGCCAAGAATCAGTTGCAGAAAACTGAAAACAACCAAACATCAGTTACAGAAACTCAGACAGCCAACTTGCCAAGTCATTATGCATTTGACTACCCTATAAACTCACATAAATAGAGTGTTACTTTGTTTACGGTAAAGATTCATTCTTTAGACCAAAATAACGACAAAATCCTTTCTCAGGCTTATCTTAAGTAGAAGCACATAGATAGGCAAATGACACAATAATGTAAGAGAGATTTGTTTATTTGATGAAAAAGCTCGTATACATATATCAGAGGTACGAATAAAACATAAAGAAGTGATTAAAACCCTCCTTCACATCGTCAATTGTATTCTTTGCCGGTGAGGGTTTTGACAAAGATCTGCATACCACCAACCAGGGCAAACACATGGTGAAGGGTGGATTTCTCCTGGATGTTGTAGTCGGCAAGGGTCCTGCCGTCTTCCAATATTTTACCAGCAAAGGTCAAACGCTGCCTATTTGGGGGAATTCCCTTCTTTTCTTCAATTTTAGCCTTGACGTTGTCGATGGACTCGGAGCTCTCCACCTCCAGAGTGATGGTCTTGCCTGAATTAGTGTTGACAAAGATCTGCATTTCTCCCCTAAGACGGAGAACCAGGTGAAGGGTGTTAAGTAATTAGAGCAGATTAAAACATCAAATAGCGAATAAAGAAAACAGAGATAACAGGAAACAAACATACAAATGTACACAGACAAACAGATTTATGTGGTCGATCAATGTTGGTTACATCCAGGGGAAAAGCAGGGTATATCTCTTATTATAATGCAGCAGCGAATACAATGTTCGTTAAATCAATGGAAGTGATTGAGTCTCAATTTTATATTACACTCTTGAGGGCAGATGAAGAGTGAAATGGGAAGTTGAAAAGTCACGATGGTTGGACTTCACAACCAAACAATCTCCCACTTAAACCATGCTGCAAGGGATGTCATGCTCCTAACAAGCCCACTTGTATGCTAGCCATACAAGTGGGCAAAATACAGTGGAATTGTTTTTGTCTTCACAATAATATTTTCACCCAAAAGAAAATTTCATTAAAGTTGAAAACTAAAATACAATTTACCTAAGGCTCACTATAGTGACACTCTCGTCGACAAGATTATTGTTGATATCCCTCTCCTTGGCAACTTCCCTAATGAGCAAAATGTCAAGTTAAGATCTAAGCAAAACACCTCAAGTAACTAGGTTTATAAGATTTTCATACCAAGAGCTTCAACTAAATTATTAAATTTAAAGATATCAAAACATTAGAATTGATGAATTATTTAATCAACAACTAAATACCTTTCTTAAATAAATAAAAATAAGAAAATATTAATAAAGATATAAATTAACTAATACATTATTAAACCATAGATAATAAAACTATATATATATATATATATATATATATATATATATATATATATATATATATATATATATATCCTTTCTTTTACCCACCTTAGCCACTCCAGCAAATCTCATTAGGTCTCCATTTTCATATGTGATATACCACTAATTCTAATTGTACATGATAGTTTGTACATGACAGTTAGCTTCTTGTAGGATACATGAGATATTGTTTCATGCAGGAGACTTCTTGGTGTTTTCATCTTTGATGATGTTGATCAAGGGTATGTTGATCAATGGTAAGATGTCATGCATGCATTTCATGGTAAGTTTTGATGATGCTTGGTAAAGATGTCAAAAGATATCAGAACATAGTAAAGGTACTTGTTCATTCATTGGTTTGTGGACATGATATGGCTTTAAGAGATCTCAGATACCAAGGTATTCATTCAATGATTTTTAGAGTTTGCCATTATCTCTAATCTCTAAACCCTAAGCTCTAATCTTATAGAGTTCTCAAAAGACTCTCTCAAAAGACTCTAAAGATATCTGTGCCTATTATTCTCTACTCCAGAAGATCAGTGTGTGTCATGCATGTGTCTTGAAGGTTTAGGGTTTTGATTTTCCAAACATTTTGTATCCTAAAAGATGAATGTCAAATGCCTTAAAACTCTAATATGCTTTCAATATATTTCCTTAAGACCTAATTCACACCCGTCATCTCCATGTTGCACTTTATGTTATATTTGTTCATTGACCCACTGTCGTAGGTCATGCCACTAAAGGTGACTGGTCTAAGGGGTCCTTAGTCATATATGTGACGGCCCCCTCGACCCCTTCTACCATTTGCACCAGTCTCCCTCTAAGCACGTAGGCACAAAACTATTGATTGATGGTGCTGTTTAAATTTCGCAAAGGCCGATTAGTGGCTAGAATTTAAACTTTGACCTTCCCTATTGAGCTCGCTATTTGACGTACAATGGAACGTCAAAAGGAATGTGACTGCAAAAAAGGTGTTTTTGAGGCTATTTGTAGCCATTTCAAAAGGCAGATTTGTTTGGGATTTTAATGCCAAATTCTTTAAGGAGTTTTTATTATTATTTGGTTTCCCTCTCGTGGCATTGATGACAAAAAAGGAGGATTTTTTTTGTTTTTTCTTAAAGTGCGTAGAGTGGAGAATTAATTCTTTTTGAGAGTGGTGCTTAAGGGATTTCATGATTTCTTTTTTGGTCTTCATGCAGATGGGTGATTGGGTCCGAATATGGAAAATGTCTTTATTTTTTTCTGACAGGGATTAATGGTTTAAAATATTATTGAAGCTTATTATTATAGGTGAATGGAATTGGAGATTAATGAAAAATGGTTTTTGATACAGGGAATTTATGAAGAATATGGACATTATGGAATTGAAAAAATATGCAAGTCTTTATGCAAGATATGAAAAATGGAGTGGACTAAAAATATTCAGCTGAATTCATTCCTTGACAGAGAATCATAAATATTGTTTTGATTGTGTATTAGAAAAGGGGTTTTATGTTTGTGAAAATGAAGTGTGAAAAATGTGAGTTGTAGAGAGTATGTTGGCATGAGGATTGTGAAGTGTGTGATATCTTTTTGCAGGTGATCCAAGAATAGTATGAAGACAATATACAACTGATTATGCAAAGCATGAATCAAGATGAGATGATGAAAAAGAATCATGTGATTGTGAGAGTGGATGTTTTGATTAAATATTGAGAGGTGTATGAGTTGATGTTGCAGGTGATTCAAACATAGTAAGAGGACATTATGGAGCAGATATGTAGAGCAATAATGTAGATGATTTGATTTCAGGTTGAGGGAGAATGATATGTTATTATGAGCATTGTAATGAAACAGAGAAACCCTATGTACTCTTTATGTTTTTCTAAGATTGTATGTATTGCCAATGAGACACATTATAACCAGTGAGGTTCTTGGCCAGTGAGGCCTGTTTGTGATCAGTGAGATCTTAGCTAGTGAGGCATTGTAGCTAGTGAGGTATTGTAGCTAGTGAGGCTTTGTAACCAGTGAGGTTTGCCAGTGAGGCTTAAAGGAGATTAAAGTTCATAGTGGTTTTTACCCTTTTGGGGTTTTTCACTCAATCACATGTGTCATATGTTGATCCCTTTGTGTCTTGTGCTTTGTAAATGGTTTATGTCCTGATGCATTTGATTTATGTTTCATGTTGAATATATACATGTTGAATGGTCTTGATATTATTGTGAGAAGATCTTGATTTTAGAATTAGTTTTTGTTGACCATTGATTCACCCCCCCTCTTAGTGGTCTATGGTATTCCAACAGTAATAGCACAAGAGTTTAAGTTTATGTAGCCCAAGATAAAATTGTAGTATGCTTTAAGTATGAAAGGAGGGTGTGCTACAGGAGTTGCCTAATCTAATTTTTTTTTCAAATTTCTTTGCAAAGATTTTAATTATGCCGAAAGGCGCTCTTATATTCACATAAAAGAGCTAAAAGATTCATAAACAGATTCAGATTCTATGAAATTTTATAAGATTCTATAAAAAAATAAAAATAAAAAATATACATGCCAAACACTACCACCACCACCACAGACGTGCATAGTGGGGCATAATAATAAGTGCCACGGACGTGCATAGTGGGGCATAAGAATAACTGCCACAGACATGTATAGTGGGGCATAAGAATAAATCAAAATAGTAAAAATGAAGACAGATGATTTTAAGAGGCGTCGGTTTTAAAATTGCTTGAGCTCTATATATTTTTTAATTTTGTTGTTGCAGTTTGAATCATGGGTTTGTTGAGAAAGTTGAGGAGTTGAAGGAAGCGTGTGGAAAACATAATTTTCATTAGTGGTATGTATGATTTTTCTACCATTATATCAAATGGTTTTTGAGATACATGATAATGATTGATAAAGGTCCTTGGCTAGCCAGATAGTAAGCTTCCATCATTGTTAAAGGAATCGACTAAGCAAATAGTGTGGTATCCTCCTTTCCTATACTCTTCTATGCCTTCCTCTTCTAAATTTTCTCTCCAATCTCCCTACCAATTTTTTTGTCTTTCAAATCTATATTAAGAGCCTTCCTCTTTGAATCTCTTGTCCAATCCCATTGCCAATTTTTTCTTTTTCAAATCTATATTAAGAAAAACAAGTGATTTGTAAATTATTAGTATCATATTTAATTTAATATAGTAAACTAGGTTTTAACGTAGGGTTCCATACTGGAGTAAATCTGTATATGAATAAACAAATTGGCTTTAAAAAAAAGAGTTGGAACCAAAAAAAAACTAAAGCCCTTTAGGTTGGAAAAGAAATATGTATACATATTTTCTACACTTATTTTCTCCCTCATATTTACATAGTTGGAAGAGATATCTTCTAGGAAATGCTACCTACAAGAATGTATCCCCTTGCAATGTTAATTTGCTATGCAATTCATTTTTGGTTGGAGTGCCATTTTGAAGAGCTTCCATAATCTGTAGCTTGTTGTAAAACAATTAAAAACTGGTATAGCTATATTTAAAAAATATATCTAAATTATACCAAGAAGTATCCATCTCGAGGGTCTTTTAATGAATTTATTTTCAATTATAATGTAATTATTGTATACTTTAATGATTTTAAAACATAATAAAGAGTATAATATTAGTAAACATTATAATAATGTATTTATATTATTATTTTATTATAAATGTTTATTATTTTATGTGCAAATAGTTTCATATTTTAAATCAGAATAATCAATTTAAATTAGAATAATTATTTCATATTTTAAATTACAATAAATAATTCAAATTAGAATAATTATTTTGAAGTAAATTATTTTAAAGTTTCCTAACATATTTAATCCTACTTTTAATCCTAACTCTAATTCTAAACCTAAACCAATCCCTAATGGTAGCCCTAACCCTATCCCTAACATTGATTCTGATTCTAATCCTAATCCTAACCCTAAACCTAACCCTAATTGTAATCCTAACCTTAATTTTAATCATAATTATAATTATATCCCTAATCTTAATTCTAATCCTAATTATAATTAAAGAGTTTATGGTTTAAATTAATTCTAACCCTAACCTTAATTTTAATCATAATTATAATTATATCCCTAATCTTAATACTATTCCTAATTATAATTAAAGCATTTAGGGTTTAACAAAGACTGTAACAGTAATTATAACTATAACCCTAATTCTAAGATTAACACCAACCCTGATTTTAATCCTACTTCTAATCCTAACTCTAATTCTAAACCTTCCTAACTCTAATTCTAAACCTAATCGTAACCCTAAATTTAACCTTCACCCTAAATCTAATTCTAACCCTAACCCTAACCCTAATTTTAATCCTAACCATAATTCTAACCCTAACCCTAACCCTAATTCTCATTCTTACCGTACATAATTCTAAACTTAATTGTAATGCTAATTCTAATCCTAACCCTAACTATAATTGTCATCCTTACCCTTATTCTATTTGTAAGGTTGATTCTAACCCTCTAATTCTAATCATAATTCTAACCCTAATTCTATTATTTTTTGACTTATTGAAAAAGACTATTGCTACATGTTGTCTATCCTCTAAGTATTATTAATAAGTGTAAGATACAAAATAAATTACAAAAGTATCATATTTAAAATATACTTTTGAAGTATAGAAGATTTAAGTTAATAGGTTAAATATCCAGTTCCCTTTTTTAGTAAATTGATTTGTATTTTAACAATTCAACTAAATTGCTTTATTTATTAAAAGTAAAGCTAACATCTTCTTTATAATAAAATAAAACAAACATTTTCCTTTACCAATATAGTGGAGTGGTGGAGTTTTAGATTTAAGTGATTTTAATGTGTCATTTCTAGTAAATTTTTATCTTTTAATATTTAGATTTGTTATACTTACTTTACTTTGTCTTTAGATGGATTTTTTTTATCTATATACTTTTTTCTACATTTTTATTTTATATTGGCTACTTCATTTTTAAATATTAAAATGATAATTATTTTGGAGCTTATTCTCTTAAAATCTTTGTAATACTTTTGTCATCATATTATGTTAAGTTAAAAATTATAGATTCAACCAATTTGAATGATATATTTTATTTTATTTTTAAATCTAGTATCAAACTCAACCTCCTATCTTATTCTTAGTGAACTAAATCTCATTGTGCACCTACCAAACCAAATGATAGCAAATGTAAAATCTAAACATTTTATCTAATTCAACGTAGATCTTGTCATTGCTTAATACTTCTCTATAGATTTGAGCGATCCACTATTAAACAACCAAAAATCAATAAAATTTATTATAAATTGAATATGATAGCATAGAGGATAACTATGCAACATGACATTGTAAACATGTTGAACAATATAGTAGGATAGATTTTATATTTTGAAAAATGGCCACTTATGCTTCTTATATTTATAGTTGTACAATGATGAGATTTACAACATAGATAATGTGCTTTAAAACTGGGAATGAGAATCCTAGAAAGAATATGGCGAATATGCCACCTCTAAATTTTTGAAATAGAATAGGTTTATATGAAATTCGCCTTCCAAATCCCACTCACCCACATGAATATCTCAATGCAGGGAATTATAATTCCATTTTCATGTGATTAATTTCCAAATCCCACTCACCCACATGAATATCTCAATGCAGGGAATTACAATTCCATATTCATGTGATTAATTTCCAAATGCCTTGAAAAAATGTGTAAATTAATTAGTCTTTATTGTTTTGAAAGAATGCAAACAATATATATTTTTTATAAGCATTACACTAATATACAGACCTGTTGAAAGGGAATGCATTTTCAACAGTTACTTTAGTAAAAAAGTTAATTTAAAGTGACCTCTACCGTATTGGATAATAGAGGGCAAATGATAAAGTGGGGAATATAGAGAAAAGTCATACAACTTACTTTATTACAACCAGGCACCAAAGCCTACCAATAACAAAATTCAATTAATTTCACACAAAGAAAATTTGGAGTACAATTCTTATAGATCATATGATCAATATTTTTCGACTAACTGAAGAGCTTAAAGAATAATATATTACTATTCAATACCAAATGTACAATACTATTCAAATGCTCCAAAAGTCCATTATATGATCCTTGTGTCAAGGTTTCTTTATCGAAATAGGCCATGGATTCCCCAATATGGGTAGCTATATAGATGTCATCTAATTTGGTGTATTGAGAACTTGCCAACCCAAATTTTTGAGGACAAAATATAATTCCCAATGTATGGTGTATCATCTTTCAATTTCATGGCCAAGAAATTTTATTCCATACACAAACCACATTTGCTATAGGAACCCTATGCTTATAAAGCAATGTATCATCCAAGAATACTATTGATGATTCCTAAATTATCTGTGTGATGCCTCAATTTCCTCCAGAGTTCTTCCTTTAGTTTCAGGCACAAACAATACTACAAAGGTTAAGGTACAAGAGCACTAAAGAGGGCATACAACATGAATGTTCCTGCAAGGAACATACCTCAATTTTAGTTTGTGATCTTGTAACAATGATCCCAAAAACATTAAAAAATAAATCCACCTTAGGTTCCCAAACTGCCCTTCAAATTCCCTTATAGCTGCAGTCTGTCCCATCCAACTGGCATGTCAATAGAAGTGATGAGGCTGGTGAGTTTGGTAAGGTTTCAAAATGCCCTTCAGATTCCTTTACAGTTGCATTATGTCCCACCCAACTAGCATGCCAATAGAAGTGATGAGGCTGTATGCAAATAGCTGGCAACTCTGCCATAATAGTTACCTGCAGACCTGACATCTAAGTCAAAAAGTCAATGCGTGTTGTGCAGCTGAAAGAGTGTGTTTGAAGATTCATCTAGTATAGCTATATTTAAAAAATATATCTAAAGTACGGTGAGAAGTATCCATCTCCAGGTGGCTTTTAATCAATTTATTTTAAATTATAATTGTAATTATTGTATACTTTAACCCTATGTCTACTTAATCCTAATTCTAACCCTTACCCTAATTGTAGCCCTAGCTCTAATTATCTATCTAATTCTATTCCTAATTCTAACTCTAACCATAGATCTATACCTAATTATAACCCTAACCCTAACCTAACTCCAATTCTAACCGTAAACATAATTGTAACCATAAACATAATTCTAACTCTATTTTAATTTTAAGGCAAATTCCATCCTTATCCACAATTGTAATTTGAATTCTAATTATTACCCTAATACTAACCCTGACTCTATCCCTTATTTTTATCCTAATCCTAATATTAACTTTAATTGTTGGATGAACCCCCCGAGCTAGTTGTGAATTATAGGAAGGGAGGTTTCTCCAATTCATTGCCCCCGAGAAATAGAAGTTTTCGTGTGTGGGGATGGGAGGGGGGTTATATTTTTCTATTTTAGTTTAGTTTGGTTCTAATCTACTACCCCCCCCACATCATTCTAATCTGATCTAGTAGTTCTAGTTGGAGCTATGATCATAAACTACACTGCATTGAACATACCACAGATCCTACTCCACTCCTACTAGGGACTCCGGGATATGGACCGGTCCCTTTACATCCTCAACTCATCTAGGGTGTGTATAGATCTATAGGGGAGGGGGTCATGAATGAAATGACCCTATCTGAACCAACTCCCATCCTAAATTCAAGATCGTAGTCCCCCCAACCCATAGTCTATCTGGAGTGAGTCGCTAATAAAGAGGGGGTCGAGCACCACATCTATCTTCAGGCAACCACATAGACTAGTGATTGGAGAGGGAAGGCTTTCTGCTGGCTAATTCTAACCATAATCGTAACACTAATAATTATAACCATAACCCTAACTCTAATGATAACCCTAATTATAAGCTGTAACTCTATTCCTAAATGTAATCATAATCCTAAATGTAATGCTAGTCCTAACTCTAATTCTAACCCTAACCCTAATTTTAACCTAAACCCTAACCCTAACCTTAACCCTATTTATTTTAAATCACAATTATTTTATAATAATGTAAAAATAATTAGGGTTATAATAATTAATACTAAATACCCCATTCTCTTTATTAATTTTAACTCTTATTTTATATTTTCTTAGTGTTGTTATCTTAGCTAATATGTGTAAAGTTAGATGTTTAATAATGGTTTGATTAATTTACCTGAGATATTTATATAAGGTGCTTTAATTTCCTTACAATTAGTAATGATTGTAATTCAAAAGAATTCAAGACACACAAACATCTTTTAAATATTTTTTAATAAGATGGATGAATGGTGAGAAAAATGGTAATAAATTGTTATATTTTTTAAAACACATATTGCTTATTATAATTTAAATATCAAACACTTCAACATTCAAATATTCATCTATACATAAAAGTGGTAAATAATCATTGTTCTATTTCTATTGGCAACTTTTAACTAATAAACCATTTAATATTTTAAAATAGCACATAGTACTACAAAAACCAAACATATAAAATTATGTTGATATTAATCTTATCATCCAAGAGTACTATTGATGATTCCTCATTGCCCAAACTTATAGAATTCCCATAAAATGGATATTATATAAATATGATTGCATGGGATTTCAAAATATATGGTAACATCTAAACAAAGTTGAAGACTTGATTTTCATATTCTTACACTGGGGCATGTAAGGAGGTTGATTGGGCAGTCCATTGACAGCAGGTAATTTTCTTTAAGATTGAGATTGCATCTGTTGCTACATCTGATGATCAACATAGCTTCCAGGACCAAAGAAAACAATTGGAGTGGAACCCTTGTTTTCACCTACAAATAACTGTCTACCCACATATTGACCAGACCAGGATAAAATCTTTAGCCCTCAATTTTCTATATTGTTTTAGTTCTAGAAGATTTCTAATATTACAATCCAAGCAGTTTACATAGAGTTACTCTGCTTCCTATTGATTTTCATGAAAAGAGAAAATGTTAAAAGGATTGATCTGCATTAAGCCCTTACAAAAAATACAAAGAACCACCTCAAATATAGGTGCTCCTACAAAAAATAATCACGTTTTAGTCCAACAAAAGGCTTTGATTGATCAGACAATTTACTCCATGCATGTTCACTTTTGTTCATACAACATGCCTCGGGTGACACTGTAACTATGGAAGGCTACTGAAGCTCTATAGATGATTTCTGATATTCTCTATAGCTTCCTACCAATATTGTATCACCTCTACCATGCCATACGTCATCTTGGACATTATTTATTTCCAATGTCCTTGCACAAATGAAGATAAACAATCATTGGAAACTTCAAAAGCTATAATGAGACAAATATGAGACAGTGAAATTTGTAGCATACCTGTCACAAACTACAAGATGAGCACAATAGATGATGCATGCAGTCATCTAGTGAATTGTCACTACCCTACAAGAATGTGAATCAAGAAAATGTCAAAGCATAGTAAAATTAAGCATGTACACATCTATGCTGCATTAAAAAATAAAAATGAGTCCATACCACAATTAATGCATGTCAGTAAGTGAAAAAGAAAACTATATGCACAGATTCTCTAGGAAATAAGAATGTGTTATGTTTGTTAGCTTCCATGGAACCATCACATTTCTTATGATCCTAGATTTTAAATTTATAAAATACTTCTCATTACCTTGATGTTGAATCAGGCCTTTGTATTTCAATATGGAAATAGCCAGCATATGCAGCTAGTGAAAGCGTGATAACAATAGCAATGTATAAAAAGATGTGCACTTTGGTCACTCCGAAGGCAATAAAATTAGTAAGCATAGATAAGCCAAAAAGAAATTGGACAGTACCCTGGAAAGATGAACTACCATATCAATAAATAAGACATAGTACTTAAGTTATAGAAATAGCATGCAGAGTTAAACAATCTCATAAAAAACCTATGTTAGCGGTTCAATTCCTTGTCACCTAGTAGGTTCGGGTATGTTTCATTCTGGATCTTGATCATGGTTGGGTGCAAGCAGGGGTTGTATTTTTGCCTATGGATCTGCCATAATTTTGAGCGATGCATGCAGAAAAGTCCAACACAAACCCTAACTACCCACAACATTTGAACTGCAGTCCCAATGCGTTGGATAGTGGGGAAAGTATTCCCTCTATCCAAAACATTAAATAGTTTAAATTATTTTTAAATTGGTTATGACAGGTTGGGAGACGTTAATTTAAATCATGAGAATAAAAATGTACACACATCCTTGTGCTGCCATTGTAAATGCCTCTAGGCTTCGTCTCTTGACGTAAAAAAAGATGAAATGTTTTTAGGGTTTGGTTGTTTTGAAATAAAATATTATTGAGTGTGCTTTATTTTTAAATATTCTTAGTTTTAGTTTTAGTTTTCAAAATAGAAAAAGATAATTATTTCTTTATTTATTATTTGTAACTAACTTGAAGTTCTTTTAGTAAAGGATTGCTTTATTATTTGTTTAGATCATGTTTTTTTAAATTTATAAAGTGTAATATTAGTATATAATCCTAGGCGTTTTTTATTTTTTATTTTTACTTATTTGTCTTTAGTAAGATCAATTTTAATTTTAAATTAAATAAACTAGACTAAGGATTTAAATTAAATTAAATTAAAGATCTATATAAGATTTTATTAATATGTTTTAAAATTTATCAAGTTACTTGCATTTAAAATTATTAATTTGGGTTAAATTTTATTTATTCATTTCTTCAATACAATATTTTATTTTATTTTATTTTAAATTTAAGTATATATATATATATAATAAAAAGGGGGTAAAAACTTTATTGAATTAGAAAATTATTACAAAGTAGAAAGAAACACCCAAAAGGGGCACAACCAAAATCAAGAATTAAGTAACACCTAAAAAGCTCCTCATATCCTCCATAACCCAATCTTCAAGAACAGGGGCCAAATCACCAGGAAGGTTGCCCCAATCATCCACATTCCAAGTCTCCATTTGCTCAGACACCCACCTCGCCAAACCATCCACCATGTTATTCCACTGCCGTGGCACATGACAAAAAGCAATAGAATCTAAAGCATTTCTCAGAGAAATAATTTGTTTGGCCACCACTGCAAGTTGCCAATTCACCTCCTCAAAATGTCTCTTATTCAACATATCAATGACCACCTAAGAATCTGATTCACAAATAATCTACTTCCAGCCAAGGGCACAAGCATGCTCTAATGCCAGAAGAATAGCAAGAGCCTCCATGAGATTATTTGTATGCTGACCTCTATATATAGAGAAGAAAAAAATTACCACCCCCAAACTATCCCTGCCAATGCCACCAACTCCAGTATAGCCAAGATTAGCTTTGGAAGATCCATCAGTATTGATTTTCAGCTCCCCCATAGTGGGAGGACACCAATGACCAATACGACAGACCCTCGCTCTCCCACGCCCATGCTGAACCATCCTCAAATTTTTTCGTCCACCCCCAAAGAGACCTAGGGCTTCAACAACATCATAGTCACTAGAAACAAAAAGGACAGACAGATCACAATTAGCAGCCAAAGTTTCCTACAAACCCCCTAAAATCCTCAACCAGATCTGACCAACAAGTAGCTTCTTGTCCAGAAAAATTTTACGATTGCGCTCCAACCAAATATGCCAAATTATCAAACTAGGGCTAATGATCCAAGCAATGAGGAGAAAAGAGGTCTTTATAGGGGGAGGCCCCAGACTCTTCCAAAATTCCTCTGAAGAAGAAGCATGTCTACACGGTATATGCCAGAGATTCCACGAGAAATGCCAAACAACTTTTGCAAAGGAACACTAAAAGAAGAGATGGGGGATGCACTCATCATGCCCACCACACAGAACACACATAGAGGGTCCCTGAAATCCACATTTCCAGAGGTTCTCCCAGGTAAGGCACCTCCCATGAACAACTAACCACGAGAAGAAGTTACACTTAGGCCAAGCAAACTTATTCTGAACCCGTTTCCACCATGAGACCTTCGAGATCCCAAACATTTGCTTATCGAGAACTTGATAACCCGAGGCAGCAGAAAATTTACCTTTTGGATCAGGACCCCAAGCCAACACATCTCTCCCAAGAAGAGAAATACAGACACGCCTTGATAGAATCCCAACAAGCTCCTGATAATCCCCAGCTGCCCCACCAGGAGGCCACTCCTGTGAAACCTTCCATCTATACACACTAACTTGTCCCAAATTCTAGAGAGTTTTAAAATCAACAACATGGCACCACCTAGCATCAATAAAATGCTTACTCAAATTTTGTAGGTGGGGGTGAGTAGACAAAATGGGAGGATAACCATTCCAAGAATCATGCCAGAAGAGAGTATTCTGCCCACCATTGCAAATCTAAAACAACCCCTGCTTGTCCAACTTAGCACCCCTTTTGAGGGTACTCCAAATCATAGAACCTTTCCCCTCCAAACTGAAGACGACAACATCCACACTCTCAACTGCACCTAGACACTTTGAGGTAAGAATTTTTTCCCACGATTGATGTTTCTGTGAACACCACCGCCAATATAGATTAACTGTTAAAGCTTGTCCATTCAAATAAGTTCTACGCAAACCTAGGCCACCAGCCTGCTTCAGCCTACAAATAGCTTTCCACTTAACCAAACTGCACTTCCTGTGAAGGAGGTTGCCAGACCAAAGGAACTGATGAGACAAACTATCAAAGTCTTTGATAAATCCAGAAGGTGCAGAGAGAACAAAACATCTATACAGAGGAAGAGCCTACACCACTGACTTTAGAAGAGTCACCCTACCTGCAAAAGAGAGCCACTTGTTAGTCCAATGACTAACCAATTTTTGAACTTATCCATAATCTCCTGCTAGAACAATTTAGGAAGTGAACAAATAGCAAGCGGAATACCAAGATACACAAAAGGAAGAGTGCCAATATGGAAATGAAGGATACCAACTATTCTCCTCTGAATAGCCCGCGAAGTATGAAAGAAGTAGATAAAAGACTTCCCCTCATTAATTTTCTGACCTGACGTAGCCAAATAACAATCTAGAATTCTGCGCCAACCGGAAGCCTCCTCAACCTTGGCTCTACCCATTAGAGCCGTGTCATCAACAAACTGCAAATGTGACTAAGGGGGAATATTGTTTCCAAAACTCCAGCTCTAAATCAAACCAGTCTCCACCTGGGATCTAATAAACCTCCCCAAACCCTCTGTCAATAAGATGAACAGATAGGGGGATAAAGGGTCCCCTTGTCTGAGCCCCCTAGAAGCACCAAACAACTCCATCAGCTCACCATTAATCAACACTAAAAAGGAAGGAGAAGTAACACAACTCTTGACCCACTCAATCCATTCACTAGCAAAACCAAATGCTCCCAGAATCTTAAATAAGAAGGCCCATTTAACCCAATCATAAGATTTAGCCCTATCCAACTTAATAAACATAGCTTTCTCTTTAGAAAAATCCATAGAATGAATCATCTTAGCTGCAATGATGACACCATCCATAATCTGCCTACCAACCACAAAACCCCCTTGCTCTTCAGAAATTAACCTTCTTAGCCAGGGTTTTAGCCGCTTAGCAATCAACGTAGTAATAATCTTGTAAACCACATTACATAAGGCAATGGGCCTAAAAAGATCCAGAGAATTATCCCCATCCTTCTTTGGAATGAGATAAAGGAAAGTAGCATTCATGGATTTCAACATTTGTTTATTCATGAAAGATTCCTGAATGACCTCCAACAAATCCAATTTAATCACTTCCTAGAACTCTTGGTAGAACTCAACTGGAAAACCATCAAGCCCTGGAGCTTTTCCCCTTTACATCTAGAACACAATAGTTTCAAGCTCTGACAAAGAAATAGGATTAAGTAAAGAAGCATTTATTTCACTGGTGACAAAGGGCGGAATACTATTCAAAATATCAGCTTCATCCTCCTCTGCAGGAATGGAACCCTTAGATAGTAGAATAGAAAATAAATGAATAGCCTCAACAAAAATAGAAGTAGAGGATGAGAGAGTCTCCCCATTCGAAGACCTGAGAGAAGAAATGACATTACCTTGTCTCCTATCTTTTACTGAATTGTGGAAGAAATAAGTATTCCTATCTCCAGCCTGAAGCCTCTCGATTCAAGACTTTTGTTCCCAAAACATTTCCTCATGTAATTCCCATTGCTCAACTTCCTTCACAACAGCAGCTTCCAGCAAACCCAGATCCTCAGTGAGGCCTCGATCACGAATCTACCTGGTGATTGAGTCCAAATGAGCTTGAGCAGACTGCTTTGCATGGAAAACATTACCAAAGTGTTTCCTAGTCTACTGTTTCAACTTATATTTCACATATTGGAGCCTCTTGGAGAAGGAGTACATAGCGGTCCCATGTGATGGCTTCCCCAAATTCCACAAACTAGGAAGAAGATCATGGAGGAGGTCATCTCTTGACCACATGAGCTGAAACTTAAAAGATTGCTTTACATAACACTGGGTAGCTCAGCAATAAGTTTGATCGGCCAATGATCAGAACCCCTCCCATCAAAAATCTCAGAGCTAGTCAGCCACCTGTTCCCTGGCTAGAAACTGGACACCAAGAATCTATCTAGGCATTCAAAAATAGCAGCGTCCCCACATCTCCTATTATTCCAAGTAAAGACCCCATTAATAGGCTTGATGTGAACCAAATTCAAGAGAGCCACATTAACCTGCATGAGATCATAAGAAGGCTCCAAGTGAGCAATGCCTCCCCTCTTCTCTTCCAGAGAAACAACAGCATTAAAATCCCTGGCTAAAATCCACGAGAGATAAGGATCCAAAGTCCTCACATATCTGACAAAACCCCACAACTTTACCTTGCCATGAAGGTCAGTCGGAGCATAGATGTTAGAAAAGAGTACTCTCTCTCTAGACTCAAGATGAGAAGCAACACAAGAAATCAAGCCTCTACAAGAGTACCACCAAATTGGCCTGACTTTATGTGGGTCCCATAAGCATGCAACCCCACTAGAACTACCAAGCGCACCAACACATTGGCACTGACTGCGACTCCAAATCTTCAAAGCCACACTCATCATAATATCAACTGATAACTTAGTTTCTTGAAGAAAAACCACATCAAGTGAATGAATACGAACCAAATCCTGAATAGCCTTTTGTCTAGGGATGCTATTCATTCCCCTCACATTCCAAGAGAGCATAATCATCGTTGGGGTTGGGAGAAGTGAGCATTAATAGTCTTCACCGAACCTAACTCAACCAATGTCTCACCAACTAGCTTTACCTTTTCTAGGTCCTTTTTTCTACCAACCTTAAGAGGTTTCTCAGGAGCCCCTTTTTTGAGTGTTTTTGGTTGCAAACCTAAGGTTGGGGAAGGAGCCTAACTTTTTCCTAAGTTTGGAGTACCCCGCACTTAGAATAGAACACCACCAGTACCAAATATAACACACCTTGAACAGGAGCCGAAGGGGCCAATTCAGTGTCCATCTGAGTACTCTGCTCACCACGCTGATTTGAACTAGGAATCACATTAGGTTGATCCCCAGGAACAACCTCAGTAAAAGATCCAACTGTTACCTACAAGTCCACCTGAAAACCTTCCTCCTGGACCAAATCCTCCAATGTCTCAAATCAGTTGAAGGTTTCCTCCTCCTGCCTATCCTTGAGGGATCTCTTCAGGCCTCGACCACAATTTCAAGACTTAACCGGAATAAATCCTTCTTTATCAGCCCCACCTCCCTGCATGGGGGCTTTACCCTTGTCTTCTTTCAAATTAGGCTGAGTGGGAGCATTACTTGAACAAGTTACACCAGAAGCTTTGGGACACCTCCACTAAAGATGACCATATTCATGGCATAGCCGACACCTGAAAGGTAACATCTTGTAATCTAATGGCTGAGTCCAGGAGCAAGACCCAACAGTCATATCAATAGAATCTGGAAGCGGCTGACTCAAATCAATTTCAACACAAACCCTAGCATAAGAAAAAATTCTCTTATTCAAAGTTTGCTAAGAAGGACCAATAGGTTTTCCCAGCAACAACACAATCGAATGCAATATATCACTTCTCCAGCATTTAAGAAGCAACAGAGGAAGACAAACCCAAACTAGGATTCTAGAAGGTAACTTCTCCACTGAGTTAAAGCTAGCATGCCATGGTTTGATGAAGAGACCCACCTGATTATAAAAAATGGACCCCCTTCCAAGGCCCTATTCCGATCTGAGACATATGAAAAATCCACCATAAAGAAGTTATTTGCAAGCATCAAAATATTAAAATCTCCTTCTAGGTTCCATGTCTTGCCTATCCATGTATCAAGAAATGGGGGAGAAACCCTCATCCCCATGAACTTAAAAATCAAAACATGATTGCAGTAGTAATTAATATCCTCAGCTACCGACTCTGATTGTATTACTAAACCCAGCCACTCCTAGGCCCTCTCCAAGCATCCATTCACCTTTCGCAATTTAAGGGAACCATTTTGGACCACATCCGATCCAAAAGAAGATTGAATGCGTATTCTGGCATCCTCCCCATCCATAGAAGAAGCATGACCCGCCATATCCAAAGGCACATTCAAAGCCATTTATACCAAACGAGTGAGGGCCCAAAATGCCCCCCCACACCACGCCGAATCCAAAGCAATGGCTCCAAACAGGTGCACCACCACTAGAGAAAACACCTCAAAGGAAGAAACCCCCCCAACGTGCAACAAACACAAACCAGAGGGCATACAATAAAAGAAAACCCAGAGTTGGAAACCCCTGAACCTTGCACACCACCACCTGCACCAAAGGACGCCTCACAACTAGCTCAAACTAGAAAAAAAGAAGAAATGGTGAAGTAGACCCGGTCCCCTTGACCCCCCGCTGACATGCAAATCCCTTGTGCATAGAGAAAGCTCGATCTTGCAAACTAGGGCTCAGATGCCCTAACCTAATCTCCCATGCACACTGTCGCCATCAAAGCAAGACCAATTTTCAGAATATAAATATTTAGATATCACTTATTAAAGATTAAAATATTAGTTGTAGAATAATACTAACTATGTTTTAATATTTGTGTGGAATAGATTATTACTTGGTTGATGTATTATGAAGACCTTAGCAATTAGTCTTTTAAATTAAATTAAATGTGACTTTCATTCTAAGATTAAATTAAAGATTTATATAAGATTTTATTAATAGGTTTTAAAATTTATCAAGTTTCTTTCATTTAAAATTATTAATTTGGGCTAAATTTTATTTATTATTTTTCCATACAATAATTTATTTTATTTTATTTTAAATTTAAGAATATAAATATTTAGAATAAAAAAATTAAATACAAAATCTAACAAAGCAAAAACACGAGAATATCAAAATATTAAATAAACAAAAATTAAACACAAACTATAACAAAGAAAAAACAACAAAATATGAGAATATGGAATGCATCCATTGTTGCTTCCCTGAGGCTTTTCAATGCCTCTTCCATGCATTTTTAATTTGCTCTGCAATTCATTTTTGGTTGGAGTGCCATTTTGAAGAGCCACCATAGCTAGAGTTTGCCTCTAAAATAATTTAAAATGAAGATGAAATGTTTTTAGGATTTAGTTGTTTTGAAATAAAATATTATTGAGTGTGCTTTGTTTTAAATATTCTTAGTTTTAGTTTTCAAAATAATTATTTCTTTATTTATGATTGCTTTATTATTTGTTTAGATCGTGTTTTACTAAATTTATGAAGTGCAATAGTTAAATTAGTATATAATCCTATAGGCATTTTTTATTTTTTTATTTTTACTTATTTGTCTTTCATCATTTATATTAAATAAGATCAATTTTAAATTTAAATTAAATAAACTAGACCAAGGATTTAAATAACGTTAAATTAAAGATTTATATAACATTTTATTAATAGGTTTTAAAATTTATATAAGGGAAGTCTCCATAAATTATTTATGAAAGAATTTTTGGTTTTAGATTACTGAATTTTGATATAAAATTTCATATTAATCTTTCAAATTATGTCTTACTTTTTAAAAATAAAACTATAATTTTATATATTTCCATTTCTAAATTAAATTATATGTAGGCTTAACACATGATTGTTTTATTTTTAAATAATAATGTATATTAGTTTGTGTAAAGGGTTAGAATAAGATTTTTTAATGAATGCTCATAAAAGCTAATATAAGAAAGTCCTTTAAAGGGCAGGTATAGATCATACTACATAAAAAATTCCTCAATATAAACTAATCTTATGGATATAATATTTATTTTGAAGGGCAAGTAGAGATAATTACTTAGTTTTAATGAGACAAGATTACTTGGTATTAATCTTATAATGATTTAATAAAAATTCAAAGATATAAAAATATGAGTAGAGAATTACAAAACAAGTCCTGAAAAAGGTAAAATTAGAGCTAGCAGTTTCAATATAGCTTAAAAATTTAAGCTCTTAATTGTCATGGAATTGCCAAAATGGGCCTATAATATACATTAGAAAATGGCACCGTCTAGACCAAAAGAAATATCGTGGACCTTAAATGGAAAACATGACTAAGCATCTAGTACTTTGCCTACTCCAAACTATTGAAAAGAGATGAAATAACTTCCTCTCTTAAGGCATAAATAATATAGATAGAATAAAATATAGCCAAATTATGTAATGTTAGGGATAAATTAGGGTTAGGGTTACAATTACATTTAGGGATAGGCTCTACAGATAGGGTTTAGGTTAGGAGTAGGGTTAGAATTAGGGTATTCAAAATGTATTATGTATTCAAAATGTAATATTATTCTAAAGATCAAAAGAAGGTACATACAATAATTATTTGAGGATGATCATAGATTCATAAAGGCTTGAAGCTACATACTTCATACTATTTTCAAAGAGGCTACTTAGAGGTCTATGTAACGCCTGCCTTGAACACCTTAAAGAAATACACACTTATGCTATATGAAACAGGAAATTTTTTTTTTTTTAAGATGATTAAGTAACGTTAACATAACTAATTACGACATATTCTCTAAGGATTCAAGGCTACATTACTTTACAAACCAACTAACATGACTTAACATACATCAGTAACTGATCCAAATCCATGCTCAATTAAATAACTTATTCACATTTATTGCATATCATCAAATAACGGAATCTACATGCTTAAATACATAACTGAAATGCTTTCATATAAGTACATCATGACATCATTACATTGCCATTTTTAGTCTACATCAAAATTACATACATAAAGAATGTTCTGTTACACAAATCTGGTACAAGATTATACACATACATCATCCTCATCATCAACTGGGACGAGTACAATTGTCTAAAAATTGGAATAAATCTTTTCTGCACATGAACTTCGACAAAAATAACCAATGGATAAAATAGCTCTTCCACCTGACCATGTGGAACTCTAAGGTCCACCCCCCGAGCTAGGAGTTAACATGAGGTCCCAAATAATGACAGTCAGGTAGACGAAAGACAAACAAGAACAAGGAATGACCAAACGCCAATACAACACATGGCAATAACAATACAACACAACTTAACTTCCAGAGGCGACACAAAACAAATGAGGAAAGACCGAACAAGGGATGCTAGGTTGTAGTAGGGAGAGTGTCATCGCACGGTCCTAGCATGGGTTATCCTGACAGCCTCTCACTAGGCGCCGGCCCCCATCTATGGTTATCCTGACAGCCTCTCACTAGGCGCCGGCCCCATAGGGTGACACATGCGGAATCGACCTTCCTTTCATGAGGACAAGGAAGTCAATCATGCCGACCAGGCCTTCTCTACCCATCCTTGGTCTAAATAAGCACTACAGGTCATGGGAGAGGAATCCATTAATCTTATTAATGTGAAATCTACCCTTAACCCTCTAGTTTATTTTAAGTTATCACTTGATTAATCTACTTCCAACAGGTTATCCTGATTGCCACTTTGGGTGCCGGCCCCACGTTGAAAGCCACTCTACTTCCTAACACCTAGTAACCTTAACATCAGACAAGACTTTATAACAATACACGTACATGTTCACTGCAAGGCATAAACCCTCTTGCATCACAATAGAATCACAACACCAATTGTTATCCAACGCTTTTAATATTACAATACTTTACACTTTTACAGATTCCAGGTCTCTCCATATGACAAAACGGTACAATAAGATCACAAGTGGTTTAATATCCCCACCAAAAAATATTACTTTCAATACAAATAAACAACTTGACATTATCTCAATATACTTCATACTATGTTTGATCCACATAATCGTTATTACATCGTAAATACAAAAACAACTATACACAAGTTGCAAATACTCAACTATGACAACTTAGCCTCTGGAATTCGAGTTTGACCACTCTCAATTTGACTCTTTACAACAACAGAAATACTTAACTCATACAGTTTAATACAGTTCTAGAGTTAACACTACAATTTCTTCTTTGTTCAATGTAAACAACTTCTGTAATAAAATCAACATTAGATTACATTCTCTAGTATTACTGTTTATTATAGTCCTACTGTCTTGTAAGAGAATCGTAGATGATCCTATTTGAATGGAACGTGAATAGCTCGTATAGGTTGTCAATGAGGAGTAAAATGGCTATTGACTGTTTTATCATTGAAATGGATGACAGTAGATTAGTCTAACAACTTCCTCAACTTGCAAATCTAATAAGATTGACGGTATCCAATGATCAAAAAAATAACGAAAGCAATAAGTTTGATGGCTAAGTTTTTACGGTATCCAAGGACGTTCTTTGAGATCCCCGCATCTTGTTCATGCTTCCAACTGTTGTGCAGATCTCCCAAACATGGAAAGTGTAATTACAAGTTCAGAAATCACTTCCCCTCAGGTTTAATTTCTGACAGAAATGGATAGATTACAAACATCTCAGTAGTTCTCAAATCGCTGATTGGTGTATGTGCTTAGCTGTCCCTTGCTGCATCGGCCATCAGAGGAAGCGCCATCTCCATCAGTGAGATATCAGTTAAGACTGTGTCGGTTGGGTGGACTATATTGCAATCCGTTAAACTAATGTGAAAGTGTGATCTGCAAGAAGGAACCTCTCAGAAGTGTGCCCAGGTAAAATAGCGATCCTTAGTAAAAGAATGATTGCAAGGTATACACGAAATGGAATTGTTGCAAGGGACTCAAGAACTCTCCATAATGCACACTATGGTTGTCATCTAAGCTCTTACAGATGGCTACTAGAGATGTAATCGTCTAATAACCCGGTCAATGAATAACTAGGGAACTGGAGAATGTTTATGACGTGTTATCTAAAAAGAAGATAAGGGTTTTGCCAACACAGCAATCTCATTTCAACTTTGTATGCGAACTGTATTTGTTAATTTACTGGAAAGCTTTCTGCTTTGCAAGAAGGACTAAGTCACTGATTTTTCCACCACACTATCGCTGCGAGCCTGTGGAGTCTGTTATAGAGTTTCTAATATAAATTAAGGATTGACCATAAATGAGACAGCAAGATGTCAGGAACAGACAGCTGCTCAAATCACATTTATAACCATCATTACAGTACACCAACAGTTGATTGCATTGTTGACCATCTTGCCTTCGCTGGCTATCTTGAGGACACCCCAACTTTTTCTAGAAGTGCGCTAGCCAAGACAAGGGCGCTCTACAGATTAAATCGACTAAATTTTAGATTTTAATGTTTAGCTATATAGGAACCTCAGCCAGATGCGCTATGAGAGCAGTAGTAACCGATGCATGACAAAATAGACAAACACTTAGCTAATGAATTCGTTCAAGACAAGGGCGATCTACCCAGGATGGTAATGTTCGCTCTATTTGATGGTGATTAATTGTTTGTAGGCCAGCAAGGTTTCAATAACCCAAGCTATGGAGTGGACTGGCCAAAGGGAGCGTCGTCTCACAACACTGGATGAAAGGTGAATGACAAGGCTTCAGAAACTTTCAATCAAAGTGAATAACAATAAGGCAACAGCAGCAAACTACCTATCACGCCCTAGCATCACAACTTGCAGCGTTACCTGCGATTACCGATCCACTAATAAATAATACCAAACACAACAAAATACATAGAGTCTCAGGCCAGATTGCTAACCAAGGTTTTTGAACAAGCAGAACTTCAATCGCAGACATTTGAACAAATAATCTGTGTGGCTCTTGGCATAACCCTAACCCTTATCATTAAGATACCCGTTAAAACTGTGTTGACACTATGGATGCATTTTTTTTTGTACTGCTGATGCTTTAGTTTAAAGGATATACTCAACGCTTCATGAGGGATACCAC
Source organism: Cunninghamia lanceolata (assembly GCA_027924645.1). NCBI lineage: Eukaryota > Viridiplantae > Streptophyta > Pinopsida > Cupressales > Cupressaceae > Cunninghamia > Cunninghamia lanceolata. The sequence goes on along the minus strand of BSBN01000080.1, from coordinate 3,593,278 downwards.
GGACGTTGGGATAGTAGACGCAATGATTTACCATTTAAGAATGAGACAATATTTCATGGAATGGGTCGATTGCATGATACTGGCTTTTAACTGCGATTACACAAGTACAGATTGCAACACTCGATCCCTGCATTGCTGCCATTTTCAAATCAATTGCTGATGATGGCAGTGCCGAATGGATGTTGACAGAACAGTTAATTGTCTGAGAGGACACGGGATTTGCAGAAAACAATACATAATTGAATATGTACCAGAAGTTTACAAAGAGAGGTCTGAGAGACCTTAAAGAAATATCATTTTACATCTTCAAACCCTACCAATTTTACGCCAGTCTGAGAGTGCATACAGATGGAATTGCCGAAATACATCCAGCATGATATGAAGAAGACTATCAAAAATGAATTATTGCAGGGATGATTGAATGATTTGGCAAAACAGTGGAAGGAAGACAATCGAATAACAGAATCCTTGAGCAAAAAGGAAGAATTTAAAACCCTAAGAGAAGATACTGTTTAAACATAGAGAGAACAGGCTAAAGACATGAGCTTTGATGGCACAACACAAAATACAAACTAATTTCAGATCGTAATATATCTTAAAGTGGATGCCCAATCAACAAACTATTTGGAATCAAATAAACAACAACAACATTTGCAGATTCGGAATAAAGTTCAGAGATAAGGCATTTGACGGAACCTGGCTACGATATCAAATTGACGAGTCTGCTTCAATTGCTGCTGTTCCAAGCTGCTTATTCCAGCCTTCTTCTCTTTTCTTTCACCTGTAATGCTGTCCTCTTTGCCTCTACAAGCTTTTCTTTTATAACACAGCCCCTTCCTTCTTCCAAGGGACTCAGCATGTGATCCCGTGCATCTCCCCCCTCTACTTATATTTTTTATTTAATTTAATGATCCCAAAATGTTATTTATTTATTTTATTTTTAAATGTAAACACATAATTCCCGACAAAATTTAATTTCTTTATAGCCGACCAACTATATAAAATTGTAATATTACGTCAATCTATAATTTTGTAACTATATTTTAATTTATTTTATCAATTAAGTTGTAAATCACACTTTACAACATGATTACAACTATTTTATTTATTTAAATATTTATTATAAATAATATTATATTGAACAATACAAAATTTCTTACAACTTTATTTAACAACTACACTTCTAATAAAATAATAATTTATTTATAACGATAATTAGCAACTAACGACATTATGCTCAATTATCAACATTTATATTCTTTCGTATAATGATTCTAATTAGAGCACAACACTACCATACACACTTAGACACCTTCGGACCTAATTAGACTCCAAGGTATAGTATTACCTGAAAGCAAGACATGATTGAATGACAACCAATAACCACAAGGGTAAACTGACGACCAGACAACACTGACTAGGGACCTCACGTTAACTCCAACCAACTAATCCATTGGCGAAGGCACGCTCAGACCTGGTAATCAGGTGGAGTCGGTGCACTAGTACCTGCATCTTGCAGCAACGCACGGTTAACCATAACAAGCTATATATACATCACATGCAGTCCTATAGTGAATGGAAATCGCAGTGGGGTAGGGTACTCGAGAGCGAGTAATACGACACTGTTCCATTCACGTTTATGAATAACCAATTAACTATATTAAACAAGGTATCTGATTACTAGTCAACAACATAAAATGATCAACTATCTTCCAATCCCATATAGTGAATAATATCAAAGCATCTATAACATCCAGTTCATTTATCAAATTGTAAAGCATAAAATAACATAATCCAACATCAACATCTGTTATCATAACAATTAGGTTCATACTGAAATAGCAAAATAACTAGAAATCCATCATCAATGATCTAAAATACTGTCATAATGTCCAGTACTACTAAGCAAACATCAGTCCGATAGACGACCAATTGAGGGGCATTACATCCTCCCCCCTAGGATCAGGCTTACTCCTGGAAGCCTGCGAACAAATATGGATATAGCTCTCGCATTTGGGATGTATCTTCCCAGGTCGCTGAAGTCTCATCACTAGGATCCCATTGGACCCTTACCTGCTCTATGACTCTGCCCCTGAGAGCGAGTCGCCTGTGCTCCAAAATGCCTACGGGCTCCAAAGCTAGCTACCCGTCCTCTACCTGTAAGGCATTCCAATCAAGAACATGTGAAATATCTGGATGATAAGGTCTAATAATAGAAACATGAAATACATCATGGACGTGTGACAAGCTAGGCAACAAAGCAAGATGGTATGCAACAGGACCGATTCTCTCCAAAACCTCGAATGGCCCTACAAAGCGCGGTGCGAGCTTAGAGCCTTTTCCATAATGGATCAGACTCTTTCATGGACGCACCCGCAAGAACATCCGATCACCAACTGGAAACTAACGATCAATCCTGTGAGCATCTGCATATTTCTTCTGTCTATCCTGAGTTGCCACCAGATGCTCTCTGATGCGATCAACCTGCTGCTCCATCTCTTGGAGCATCTGTGGACCTAGGAGAACTCTATCCTCAAGACGATCCCAACTCAATGGGGTACGACAAGGATGACCATATAGGGCTTGAAAAGGAGACATGTCAATGGAACTATGGTACCCATTATTGTACGCAAACTCCACCAAATACAAATAATCTTCCCAACAATTTTGCTGATCCATAACATACATTCTAAGCATGTCCTCAAGGACCTGATTGACCCTCTCAGTTTGCCCATCAGTCTCTAGATGATAAGCTGAACTGAAGTTCAATTGAGTCCCCAACGCATGCTGAAGGGATGTCCAAAGAGCTGAAGTAAAAACTGGATCACGATTAGAGATAATCTTGCGAGGAATCCTGTGCAATCTGACGATATCCTCCATGAAAATTTTGGCCACAGATGAAGCATTGTATGAAGATCGGACAGGAGAAAAGTGTGCTACTTTCGTAAGCCTGTCTACAGTGACCATTATTGCATCATGGTGATGAGAGGACATGGGTAAACCAACTATAAAATCTATTGAAATGATGTCCCATTTCCATTATGGAATAAGATGTGGCTGGAGAAGACCTGTGGGATGCTGATGTTCTACCTTAACCCTCTGACATTCTAAGCATCTCGAAACAAAATCAGCAATATCCCTCTTCATTCCAGCCCAAAAATATATCTGTCGAAGGTCTGCATACATCTTCTTGACACCTGGATGAGCAGAATAAGGTGCCTGATGTGCCTCAGTCATGATTAGGGTGCGGAGACCCTCTATAGAAGGCACATAAATGCGACCTAAATGTCGTAAGAGACCATCCGACTTGATAGAATATCCGGCATATCTACCCTCCAAGGTTCTACCAGACTCAACTTCAACTTTCACTTCCTGATACCATCTATCTGTAGGGAGTGCTGCAAGAATCTGTCCTCTCAAATCCACTCCAAGAGTGATTGATGAAAGTTCATGTCTTCGCCGACTAAGAGCATCTGCCACCACATTCTCCTTACCTTGGATATATTTTACCTCAAAATCATACTCACATAGAAACTCCATCCACCGCCTTTGTCTCGCATTCAGGTTTGGCTGTGTAAAAATATACTGTAAACTTCGGTGATCACTGTGCAGCTCAAACCGATGCCCCAGTAAGAAGTGTCTCCATCTTACCAATGCATGTACTACTGCAGCTAACTCTAGGTCATGTGTAGGATAGTTCAACTCATGATCTTTGAGTTTACGGGACTCGTAGGCTATCACACGACCCTCCTGCATTAAAACTGCTCGTATACCTTCCAAAGATGCATCAGTACAAACCACAAAATTTTCGACAGGATCCGGCACTGCTAGAATAGGTGCACTAGTTAACCGCTCCTTAAGACTCTGAAAGGCTGCTTGACACTGTTCTGACCAAATGAACTTCTTTCCTTTTCTCTGAAGAGAAGTTATAGGGTGAGCTATCTTTGAAAAACCTTCCACAAATCGTCGATAATAGCCTGCTAAGCCCATGAAGCTACGAACCTCCAAAACATTGGTAGGAGCAGGCCAGTCCATGATAGCTTGAATCTTTGAAGGATCCACTGCAATACCCTTGTCAGAAATAACATGTCCCAAATATTTCACTTCAGTTTGAAAGAAATCACATTTAGCCAGATTTGCATAAACTGATTTTCTCTTAAACACTGCAGAACCTGTCGCAAATGTCCTTCATGCTCCTCCATAGACCTTGAATAAATCAATATATCATCTAAGAAAACAAGAACAAATCTATCAAGATAGGTATGGAACACACCATTCATCAGGCTCATAAATACTGATGGCGCATTTGTCAACCCAAAAGGTACAACAGTGAACTCATAATGCCCATAGCGAGTGCGAAATGCTGTCTTGTAGATGTCAGCCTCAAAGATGCGCAACTAATGATATCCAGATTTTAGGTCTATCTTGGAGAACACCTTAGCTCCCTTGATCTGATCAAAGAGGTCATCAATTCGTGGCAATGGGTATCTATTCTTCACAGTCACCTTATTAAGCTGTCGATAGTCGATGCACAGTCGCAGAGATCCATCCTTTTTCTTCACAAAAATAACTGGTGCTCCCCATGGCGAGACACTTGGATGAATGAATCCCTTCGCTAATAACTCTTCTAGCTGCAAATGAAGCTCCTTAAGCTCCTGAGTAGTCATCCGATATGGAGCTCGTGAAATAGGTTCTGCTCCGGGAACAAGGTCTATCTTAAAATCAATATCACGCTTCGGTGGCATACCCGGAATCTCGCTAGGAAAGACATCTTCATACTCCTTGAGAATAGGATGATCGTCAAGGGATGTCTCCCTATTCTCCCCAAAATCTAAGTCATTAACTGTTACAGCAAACAACTTGCATCCTTGACGCAAACATCTCTTCAATTGCATAGCAGAAATCATGCGCAAGGAGATGGGTCTCTGAATCCCAACCACTTCTACTTCTTTGCCCGATTCATCAACACACCTCACTAATTTGTGGCGACAGTCTATCACTGCTCGATGAGCATCCAACCAATCCATTCCCAACACTATGTCATAGGATCCTAATGGTATAATGCGAAGATCTGCTGTGGTAGATAAAGGACCTATCCTCAACTCGCAACCATACACAAGAGAGTCTACTGATACCCTAGATCCCGAGGCCAATTCCACCTACCACTTAACATCTTGCTTTGCTGCCACTAATTTGCAACGCTCCACAATAGAAGGGGAAATGAAAGAATCTGAAGCACCAGAGTCAAAAAGAATAGAAATAGTAATACCTCACAAGACACCTATAGTCTCCACAACAGTACCTTGGTGCTCCGCTTGGCGATTATCTATCGCCGCAAACACCCTATGTGACCTACCTACATCTCCAACAGTGGGCTCTGAAACTGCGGGCCTCTGACCAAATCCTGAAGTATTCTTACGTGGGCAGTGTCTGGCAGGGCACTGTCTGGCAATGTGGCCCTGTTGACCGCAAGAGAAACATCCTGTTCCCCTACCAAAACCTCCACCGCCTACAGGAGCATTTGACTGCTGAAAGCTACCTCTACTTGCTGCAGATTGTGTCCTCTGCGCTGGTTGACTGGCACGATCACGTTTAACTCTCTGCCAACTTCGATCCTTTTTGGAATGAAATCTACTACCTTGCTGATATTGAGAGTTTCTTGATTTCGTCTGGGAAAACTGTTGTTGTTGCTGTCCACTCTTAGAAGGTACATGTTGACTCCTCGAGTTACCTGCTGCATGAGACTGACCACCTCGGAAACCTGAACCTGCTCGAGATGAGCTACCAATCTGTACACCTGTATGACCCCCTAGGGCCATGGTCAAGTTCTCTTCCACTAGTCGAGCCTTCTCAACTACTACCTCCATGGTCTTCGGCTCGAAAACATGAACTCCTCCACTGATGCGTGCATTCAAACCTCTAATAAAATGCTGAACTAACATGGCCTCGTCGTTTCCAATGCCTGCATACTGCTTGAGTTCATAAAACCTGCGCTCATACTGTTCCACTGTCATGGCCATCTGTCTCAACCCATGGAACTCGTCTGCTCGACGTTGCCTCCAATGGTCAGATAAAAATCGAGCTCTGAACCTTTCCAGAAATAGTTCCCATGAAATTGTCGCAATATCTAAATGCAACTTTTCTTCCTCAAGACACCACCATGTAGAGGCGAATCCTCTTAGATGCATGATGGCACATCTTGCCTTAGTGTTGCTACCATATGGATGCATAGCAAAGCATCTCTCCAAATCAATTAGCCATGTCTCTGCTTCCAAACCACTACCAGAGCCATCGAATGTAGGAGGACGAGCTCTCATCAGGTCTCTCATGTGGCCCGCAAGAATAGCTTCTTGTTCAGCTGCGATTTCTCTCCTTCTAGGAGATCATTCCCTTTCTCTCTTCTGGTTGTTCCATCTCCTGCCTAGGACCAAGACGAGCAAGAACCTCCTCAAGGAGCTGGCGTATTTGAGCACCCTCAGGCTGATCCTGATTCTCTTGATTCTTGCTTCCACCTTCTTGAGTACTCCCATGAGGGGAGCTAGGAGGAGGGCTATTATCAACACCTCTCCCATGACCCCTACCTCGTCCTCAGCCTCGGCCTCGTACCCTAGGCATCTTCCTAGTCAACACATCCAAGAACCACTTCAGGTTGCTAGGCAAGGACTATGAATGAATATGTTCTTCAGAGTTTAAGCAATTAGTATCGCTTAATGGGCTAATTATAAAACCAGAGCACCCAGTGTTAGAAACTTGGCTCTGATACCAGATGTAACGCCCGCCTTGAACACCTTAAAGAAATACACACTTATGCTATATGAAATAGGAATTTTTTTTTTAAGATGATTAAGTAACGTTAACATAACTAATTACGACATATTCTCTAAGGATTCAAGGCTACATTACTTTACAAACCAACTAACATGACTTAACATACATCAATAACTGATCCAAATCCATGCTCAATTAAATAACTTATTCACATTTATTGCATATCATCAAATAACGGAATCTACATGCTTAAATACATAACTGAAATGCTTTCATATAAGTACATCATGACATCATTACATTGCCATTTTTAGTCTACATCAAAATTACATACATAAAGAATGTTCTGTTACACAAATCTGGTACAAGATTATACACATACATCATCCTCATCATCAACTGGGACGAGTACAATTGTCTAAAAATTGGAATAAATCTTTTCTGCACATGAACTTTGACAAGAATAACCAATGGATAAAATAGCTCTTCCACCCGACCATGTGGAACCCTAAGGTCCACCCCCTGAGCTAGGAGTTAACATGAGGTCCCAAACAATGACAGTCAGGAAGACGAAAGACAAACAAGAACAAGGAACGACCAAACTCCAATACAACACATGGCAATAACAATACAACACAACTTAACTTCCAGAGGCGACACAAAACAAATGAGGAAAGACCAAACAAGGGATGCTAGGTTGTAGTAGGGAGAGTGTCATCGCACGGTCCTAGCATGGGTTATCCTGACAGCCTCTCACTAGGCGCTGGCCCCCATCTATGGTTATCCTGATAGCCTCTCACTAGGCGTCGGTCCCATACGGTGACACATGCAGAATCGACCTTCCTTTCATGAGGACAAGGAAGTCAATCATGCCGACCAGGCCTTCTCTACCCATCCTTAGTCTAAACAAGCACTACAGGTCATGGGAGAGGAATCCATTAATCTTATTAATGTGAAATCTACCCTTAACCCTCTAGTTTATTTTAAGTTATCACTTGATTAATCTACTTCCAACGGGTTATCCTGACTGACACTTTGGGCGCCGGCCCCACGTTGAAAGCCACTCTCCTTCCTAACACCTAGTAACCTTAACATCATACAAGACTTTATAACAATACACGTACATGTTCACTGCAAGGCATAAACCCTCTTGCATCACAATAGAATCATAACACCAATTGTTATCCAACGCTTTTAATATTACAATACTTTACACTTTTATAGATTCCAGGTCTCTCCATACGACAAAACGGTACAATAAGATCACAAGTGGTTTAATATCCCCACCAGAAAATATTACTTTCAATACACATAAACAACTTGACATTATCTCAATATACTTCATACTATGTTTGATCCACATAATCGTTATTACATCGTAAATACAAAAACAACTATACACAAGTTGCAAATACTCAACTATGACAACTTAGCCTTTGGAATTCGAGTTTGACCACTCTCAATTCGACTCTTTACAACAATAGAAATACTTAACTCATACAGTTTAATACAGTTCTAGAGTTAACACTACAATTTCTTCTTTGTTCAATGTAAACAACTTCTGTAATAAAATCAACATTAGATTACATTCTCTAGTATTACTATTTATTATAGTCCTACTGTCTTGTAAGAGAATCGTAGATGATCCTATTTGAATGGAACGTGAACAGCTCGTATAGGTTGTCAATGAGGAGTAAAATGGCTATTGACTGTTTTATCATTGAAATGGATGACAGTAGATTAGTCTAACAACTTCCTCAACTTGCAAATCTAATAAGATTGACGGTATCCAATGATCAAAAAAATAACGAAAGCAATAAGTTTGATGGCTAAGTTTTTACGGTATCCAAGGACGTTCTTTGAGATCCCCGCATCTTGTTCATGCTTCCAACTGTTGTGCAGATCTCCCAAACATGGAAAGTGTAATTACAAGTTCAGAAATCACTTCCCCTCAGGGTTAATTTCTGACAGAAATGGATAGATTACAAACATCTCAGTAGTTCTCAAATCACTGATTGGTGAAAGTGCTTAGTTGTCCCTTGCTGCATCGGCCATCAGAGGAAGCACCATCTCCATCAGTGAGATATCAGTTAAGACTGTGTCAGTTGGGTGGACTGTATTGCAGTCCGTTAAACTAATGTGAAAGTGTGATCTGTAGGAAGGAACCTCTCAGAAGTGTGCCCAGGTAAAATAGCGATCCTTAGTAAAAGAATGATTGCAAGGTATACACGAAATGGAATTGTTGCAAGGGACTCAAGAACTCTCCATAATGCACACTATGGTTGTCATCTAAGCTCTTACAGAGGGCTACTAGAGATGTAATCGTCTAATAACCCGGTCAATGAATAACTAGGGAACTAGAGAATGTTTATGACGTGTTATCTGAAAAGAAGATAAGGGTTTGCCAACACATCAATCTCATTTCAACTTTGTATGCGAACTGTATTTATTAATTTACTGGAAAGCTTTCTGCTTTGCAAGAAGGACTAAGTCACTGATTTTTCCACCACACTATCACTGCGAGCCTGTGGAGTCTGTTATAGAGTTTCTAATATAAATTGAGGATTGACCATAAATGAGACAGCAAGATGTCAGGAACAGACAACTGCTCAAATCACATTTGTAACCATCATTACAGTACACCATCAGTTGATTGCATTGTTGACCATCTTGCCTTTGCTGGCTATCTTGAGGACACCCCAACTTTTTCCAGAAGTGCACCAGCCAAGACAAGGGCGCTCTACAGATTAAATCGACTAAATTTTAGATTTTAATGTTTAGCTATACAGGAACCTCAGCCAGATGCGCTATGAGAGCAGTAGTAACCGATGCATGACAAAATAGACAAACACTTAGCCAATGAATTCATTCAAGACAAGGGCGATCTACCCAGGATGGTAATGTTCGCTCTATTTGATGGTGATTAATTGTTTGTAGGCCAGCAAGGTTTCAATAACCCAAGCTATGGAGTGGACTGGCCAAAGGGAGTGTCGTCTCACAACACTGGATGAAAAGCGAATGACAAGGCTTCAGAAACTTTCAATCAAAGCGAATAACAATAAGGCAACAGCAGCGAACTACCTATCACGCCCTAGCATCACAACTTGCAGCGTTACCTGCTATTACCGATCCACTAATAAATAATACCAAACGCAACAAAATACATAGAGTCTCAGGCCAGATCGCTAACCAAGGTTTTTGAACAAGCAGAACTTCAATCGCAGACATTTGAACAAATAATCTGTGTGGCTCTTGGCATAACCCTAACCCTTATCATTAAGATACCCATTAAAACTGTGTTGACACTATGGATGCATTTTTTTTTTGTACTGCTGATGCTTTAGTTTAAAGGATATACTCAACGCTTCATGAGCGATACCACGGACGCTGGGATAGTAGACACAATGATTTACCATTTAAGAATGAGACAATATTTCATGGAATGGGTCGATTGCATGATACTGGCTTTTAACTGCGATTACACAAGTATAGATTGCAACACTCGATCCCTGCATTGCTGCCATTTTCAAATCAATTGCTGATGATGGCAGTGCCGAATGGATGTTGACAAAACAGTTAATTCTCTGAGAGGACACAAGATTTGTAGAAAACAATACATAATTGAATATGTACCAGAAGTTTACAAAGAGAGGTCTGAGAGACCTTAAAGAAATATCATTTTACATCTTCAAACCCTACCAATTTTACGCCAGTCTGATAGTGCATACAGATGGAATTGCCGAAATACATCCAGCATGATATGAAGAAGACTATCAAAAATGAATTATTGCAGGGATGATTGAATGATTTGGCAAAATAGTGGAAGGAAGACAATCGAATAACAGAATCCTTGAGCAGGGAGGAAGAATTTAAAACCCTAAGAGAAGATACTGTTTAAACATAGAGAGAACAGTCTAAAGACATGGGCTTTGATGGCACAACATAGAATACAAACTGATTTCAGATCGTAATATATCTTAAAGTGGTGTCCAATCAACAAACTATTTGGAATCAAATAAACAACAACAACATTTGCAGATTCGGAATAAAGTTCAGAGATAAGGCATTCGACGGAACCTGGCTACGATATCAAATCGACGAGTCTGCTACAATTGCTGCAATTCCAAGCTGCTTATTCCAGCCTTCTTCTCTTTTCTTTCACCTGTAATGCTATCCTCTTTGCCTCTACAAGCTTTTCTTTTATAACACAGCCCCTTCCTTCTTCCAAGGGACTTGGCACGTGATCCCGTGCATCTCCCCCCTCTACTTATATTTTTTATTTAATTTAATGATCCCAAAATGTTATTTATTTATTTTATTTTTAAATGTAAACACATAATTCCTGACAAAATTTAATTTCTTTATAGCCGACCAACTATATAAAATTGTAATATTACGTCAATCTATAATTTTGTAACTATATTTTAATTTATTTTATCAATTAAGTTGTAAATCACAATTTACAACATGATTACAACTATTTTATTTATTTAAATATTTATTATAAATAATATTATATTGAACAATACCAAATTACTTACAACTTTATTTAACAACTACACTTCTAATAAAATAATAATTTATTTATAACGATAATTAGCAACTAACGACATTATGCTCAATTATCAACATTTATATTCTTTCGTATAATGATTCTAATTAAAGCACAACACTACCATACACACTTAGACACCTTCGGACCTAATTAGACTCCAAGGTATAGTATTACCTGAAAGCAAGACATGATTGAATGACAACCAATAACCACAAGGGTAAACTGACGACCAGACAACACTGACTAGGGACCTCATGTTAACTCCAACCAACTAATCCATTGGCGAAGGCACGCTCAGACCTAGTAATCAGGTGGAGTCGGTGCACTAGTACCTGCATCTTGCAGCAACGCATGGTTAACCATAACAAGATATATATACATCACATGCAGTCCTATAGTGAATGGAAATCGCAGTGGGGTAGGGTACTCGAGAGCGAGTAATACGACACTGTTCCATTCACGTTTATGAATAACCAATTAACTATATTAAACAAGGTATCTGATTACTAGTCAACAACATAAAATGATCAACTATCTTCCAATCCCATATAGTGAATAATATCAAAGCATCTATAACATCCAGTTCATTTATCAAATTGTAAAGCATAAAATAACATAATCCAACATCAACATCTGTTATCATAACAATTAGGTTCATACTGAAATAGCAAAATAACTAGAAATCCATCATCAACGATCTAAAATATTGTCATAATGTCTAGTACTACTAAGCAAACATTAGTCTGATAGACGACCAATTGAGGGGCATTACAGTCTATACTATGGGTAGTGAAGAAATACAACCTTTAAGTAAAGAGGTCATCCTTATTTTTTATTTAACTATGCAATTCAATTATTTTACACTTTAGGGTTAGAATTAAGGTTACAATTAGAATTAGAATTAGGGTTAGTATTAGGGATAAAGTTAGGGTTAGGGTTATAGTTACATTTAGGGATAGGGTTAGAATTACAGATAGTGATATAGTTCACATTACAATTAAGGTTCAGGTTAGAATTAGGGTTACAAATTATTAAAATTAGGGTTGAGGTTAGAAGTAGGGTTAGAGCTATGATTATAATTAGGGTTAGGGTCAGGGTTAAAACTAGGGTTAGTATTGGCCTAGATGTTAGGGTTAGGGTTACAATTAGAGTTAGGGTTAGGGTTTAAATAAGAATTAGTGTTAGAATTATGATTAGGTTTAAAATTAGGATTAGGGTTAGGGTTAGGATTATAATTAGGGTTGGGGTTTGGGTTAGGATTAGAATTAGGGTTACAACTATAAATAATGTTAATGTTAGAATTAGAGTTAGGGTTAGGGTTAGTGTGAAATTTAGGGTTACGATTAGAGTTAATGTTAAGGTTAGGGTGACTATTAGGTTTGATTAGGATTATAATTAGGGTTGGGTTAGGGTTAGAGTTAGAAATATAATTAGGGTTACTAAATTAGGGTAAGCATTAGAGTTACACTTAGGGTTAGCATTAGGTTAGGGTTAGCATTTAAATCATTGTTAGAATTAGGATTAAGGTAAGGGTTAGAAATTTAGTGCTTCTATTAGATTTAAAAATAGGATTATAGTTAGGGTAGAATCACGCTATGATTAGAATTAGAATTAGGGTTACGGTTAGGTTTGATTAGGATTATAATTAGGGTTGGGTTAGGGTTCGAGTTAGAAATAGAATTAGGGTTACTAAATTAGGGTAAGCATTAGAGTTATAGTTAGGGTTAGGGTTAGGGATAGGGATATAGTTAGGATTAGAATTCAAGTTAGGGTTAGCATTAAAATCATAGTTAGAATTAGGATTAAGGTAAGGGTTAGAAATAGGGTTTTTTTGTTAGATTTAAAAATAGGGTTACTGGCATATCTATATTTAAAAAATATATCTAAACCACACTGAGAGATATCCTTATCGAGGTGCCTATGTTTTAATCACTAATCCTAACATAGGCACCTCGAGAAGGATATCTCTCGGCGTACTTTAGATATATTGTTTGAATATAGGTATGCTAGTTACACCGAGAGGCATTCCTACATTCATAGCATGGATGGAGAACAAGAGTTGAAAGATTCATAAATAAATTCAGATTCTATGAAATTTTATAAGATTCTATTAAAAATAAAAATAAAAAATATACATGCCAATCACTACCACCACGGCCACAGACATGCATAGTGGGGCATAATAATAACTGCCATAGATATGCATAGTGGGGCATAAGAGTAACTGCCACAAATGTGCATAGTGGGGCATTTAAGAATAAATCAAAATAGTAAAAATGAAGACAGATGGTTTCAAGAGGCGTTGGTTTTAAAATTGTTTGAGCTCTATATATTTTTTATTTTTGTTGTTGCAATCTAAATCACGGGTTTGTTGAGAAAGCTGAGGAGTTGAAGGCAAGGGTGTGGAAGACATAATTTTCATTACTAGTATGTATGATTTTTCTACCATTATATCAAATGGTTATTGAGATACATGATAATGATTGATGAAGGTCCTAGGCTAGCCAGACAGTAAGCTTCTGTCATTGTTAAAGGAATCCACTAAGCGAACAGTGTGGTATCCTCCTTTCTTATACTCTTCTATGCCTTCCTTTTCTGAATATGCTCTCCAATCTCCCTACCAATTTTTTTTTCTTTCAAATCTGTATTAAGAGCCTTCCTCTTTGAATCTCTTGTCCAATCCCATTGCCAATTTTTTTCTTTTTTCAAATCTAAATTAAGAAAAACAAGTGATTTGTAAATTATTAGTATTTTTTTTAATTTAATATAGTAAACCAGCTTTTAACATAGGGTTCCATTGTCGAAGTAATCTATATATAAATAAACAAACTGGCTTTAAAAAAAAGAGTTGGAAAAAAAAATTAAAGCCCTTTAGGTTGGAAAAGAAATATGTATACATATTTTCTACACTTTCTCCCTAATATTTACATAGTTGGAAGATATATCTTCTACAAAATGCTACCTACAAGAATGTATCCCCTTACATTGTTGATTTGCTCTGCAATTCATTTTTCGTTGGAGTGCCATTTTGAAGAGTTGCCATAGTTTGTAGCTTGCTCTAAAATAATTAAAAAAGAAGATGAAATGGTTTTAGGGTTTGGTTGTTTTGAAATAAAATATTATTGAGTGTGCTTTGTTTTAAATATTCTTAGTTTTAGTTTTAGTTTTCAAAATAGAAAAAGATAATTATTTCTTTATTTATTATTTGTAGCTAACTTGAAGTTCTTTTAGTAAGGGATTGCTTTATTATTTGTTTCGATCATTTTTTTTAAAATTTATGAAGTGTAATATTTGTATATAATCCTAGGTGTTTTTTATTTTTTTATTTTTATTTATTTGTCGTTAGTAAGATCAATTTTAATTTTAAATTAAATAAACTAGACAAAGGATTTAAATAACATTAAATTAAAGATTTATATAAGATTTTATTAATAGGTTTTAAAATTTATCAAGTTTCTTGCATTTAAAATTATTAATTTGGGCTAAATTTTATTTATTCATTTCTTCCATAAAATAATTTATTTTATTTTATTTTAAATTTAAGAATATAAATATTTAGATATAACTTATTAAAGATTAAAATATTAGTGGTAGAATAATACTATGTTTTAATATTTGTGTGGAATACATTATTAGTTAGTCTGTGTATTATGAAGACCTTAGCAATTAGTCTTTTAAATTAAATTAAATGTGACTTTCATTCTAAGATTAAATTAAAGATTTATATAAGATTTTATTAATAGGTTTTAAAATTTAAATTTAAGAATATAAATATTTAGAATAAAAAAATTAAATACAAACTATAACAAATCAAATATCAAAATATTAAATAAACAAAAATTAAATACAAACTATAACAAAGCAAAACCAACAAAATATGAGAATATGGGACGCAACTTGCTTCCCTGAGGTTTTTTAATGCCTCTTCCATGGATTTGGTTGTTTTGAAATAAAATATTATTGATTGTGCTTTGTTTTAAATATTCTTAGTTTTAGTTTTCAAAATAGAAAAAGATAATTATTTCTTTATTTATTATTTGTAGTTAACTTGAAGTTCTTTTAGTAAGGGATTGCTTTATTATTTGTTTAGATCATGTTTTATTAAAGTTATGAGGTGTAATAATTAAATTAGTATATAATCCTATAGGTGTTTTTAATTTTTTAATTTTTACTTATTTGTCTTTTATCATTTATATTAAATAAGATCAATTTTAATTTTAAATTAAATAAACTAGACTAAGGATTTAAATAACATTAAATTAAAGATTTATATAACATTTTATTAATAGGTTTTAAAATTTATAAGTTTATTACATTTAAAATTATTAATTTGGGCTATCAATATTATAAAGATGTCGCTGCTGAACTCCTGCACCTCTAGGGTTTCATCCACTACGGGTGATGCTGGAGGAAAGAAGGCTTCTATGACCTAGCTGACGATTTCGTGCCAATACCTGTGTGCAACAGCTTGGTGGGGAGCACGGTCAAACAGGATCCCATGCACAGTGTTGCGTCACTACCTACTCGCAGGGGCGTTAAAGGGCTGGTTGTTGGCGGCTGTGGATATGGTGGTGAGGGTAATAGGAGATCTGATCAGGTCACCCCTACTGGTCTTGTTATGCCCTCTTCACCGCCTTGTCCCCCAGTTGCTGGAAAAAATGCTTCTGCCAAATCTCCCAAAGTCTGAGAGGGGGGTCCGATGCTAGGATTCAGTGTTATAGGAGGTTCCTCTATACCGCCAGTTTTGTATTCTAGTTTAGCTATGGCTTCGGAAGCTTGGTGCTCAGAAAAGTCTGGCAGGTGAGTCAATTCCTCTCCATCCTTTTGGCAGGTCTCAAGATTCAACAAGCTCCAAGTTTGGGGATAGCCTATCTTTTAGGGACATGCTTGTTGGCTCAAGTCTAGAGGAAAAACTCAAAACTACGACATGGGATGCTTAGCCTCTGAAGGACAACTCAGTCTCCAAAGGGCACAACATCTCCATGAACTGCTCAAAATCCATCATCAAAAAGGCATCTTCCTCCCCTATTTTAGTTTTTTTTGGAGAATCTAAAGAAGGAGGTCGACACTGGTGAACAATATTTTGCTTCCAATGGTTTGATTGGACAGTTCAATCATATATGGTCAAAATTACCAGATCTATATGATTGGATCTCTAGGGTTTGGTAACCCTCGCTCAAAGGTAATGTAGAAATTTATCCTTGTGCTCAAGGGTTTTTCATTATGGTGTTTGATTGTATCTAGGATAGGGATGTGATTCTGCAAAAGAAATGGTGTTGGGGCAAAGCCTACTCCTTCTCAAGTCGTGCTTTCTAGAATTCAACCCTACAACTGTAGTGTTCTCTATAAAACCTGTTTGGATCCACCTTCCAAATCTTCCGTTACAATTCTAGTTTGCGGATTGCTTTCAAGCGATTGGTGACTCTTTGGGAAACTTTTAGCAGCAGATTCATACACAATCACTTTCACCCATACAACCTCTGCCCATATTTTGGCAGATTTGGATGTCACAAGAGACCTCCCCATAGATATCACATTCAAGTTTGTTGATCGTACCTAGATACTTTGAGGTAAGAATTTTTCCCCACGATTGATGTTGCTACGAACACCACTGCCAATATAGCTTAGTTGTTAAAGCTTGTCCATTCAAATCAGTTCTATGCAAACCTAGACCACCAGCCTACTTTAGCCTACAAATAGCTTCCCACTTAACCAAACTCTACTTCCTGTGAAGGAGGTTGCCAGACCAAAGGAACTGCCGAGACAAACTATCAAAGTCTTTGATAAAGTTGGAAGGTACAGAGAGAACAAAACATCTATACAGAGGAAGATCCTGCACCACTAACTTTAGAAGAGTCACCCTACCCATAGAAGAGAGCCACCTGTTAGTCCAATGACTAACTAGATTTTTTAACTTATTCATAATCTCCTGCTAGAACAATTTAGGAAGTGAACGAATAGCAAGCAGAATACCAAGATACACAAAAGGGAGAGTGCCAATCTGGAAATGAAGGATACCAACTATTCTCTTCTAAATAGCCCGCGAAGTATGAAAGAAGTAGATAAAAGACTTCCCCTCATTAATTTTCTGACCTGACGTAGCCAAATAACAATCCAGAATTTTGTGCCAACTGGAAGCCTCCTCAACCTTGGCTCTGCCCATTAGAGCCGTGTCATCAACAAACTGCAAATGTGACTGAGGGGGAATATTGTTTCCAAAACTCCAGCCCTAAATCAAACCAGTCTCCACCTGGGATCTAATAAACCTCCCCAAACCCTCCGCCAATAAGATGAATAGATAGGGGGATAAAGGGTCCCCTTGTCTGAGCCCCCTAGAAGCACCAAACAACTCTGTCGGCTCACCATTAATCAACACCAAAAAGGAAGGAGAAGTAACACAAATCTTGACCCACTCAATCCATTCATCAGCAAAACCAAACGCTCCTAGAATCTTAAATAAGAAGGCCCATTTAACCCGATCATAATCTTTAGCCATATCCAACTTAATAAACATAGCTTTCTCTTTAGAACAATCCATAGAATGAATCATCTTAGTTGCAATGATGACACCATTCATAATCCGCCTACCAGCCACAAAACCCCCTTGTTCTTCAAAAATTAACCTTCTTAGCCAAGGTTTTAGCCGCTCAACAATCAACTTAGTAATAATCTTGTAAACCACATTACATAAGGCAATAGGCCTAAAAAGATCCAGAGAATTATCCCCATCCTTCTTTGGAATGAGAGAAAGGAAGGTAGCATTCATGGATTTCAACATTTGTTTATTCATGAAAGATTCCTGAATGACCTCCAACAAATCCAACTTAATCACTTCCCAGAACTCCTGGTAGAACTCAACTAGGAAACCATCAAGCCCTGGATCTTTTCCCTCTTTCATCTAGAACACAATAGTTTCAAGCTCTGACAAAGAAATAGGATTACACAAAGAAGCATTCATTTCACTGGTGACTAAGGGTGGAATATTATTCAAAATATCAGCTTCATCCTCCTCTGCAGGAAGGGAATCCTTAGATAGTAGAATAGAAAACGAATAGCCTCAACAGAAATAGAAGCAGAGGAGGAGAGAGTCTCCCCATTCGAAGACCTGAGAGAAGAAATGGCATTACCTTGTCTCCTATCTTTTACTGAATTATGGAACAAAGCAGTATTCCTATCTCTCACCTAAAGCCACTCGATTCGGGACTTTTGTTTCCAAAACATTTCCTCACGTAATTCCCATTCCTCAACTTCCTTCACAACAGCAGCTTCCAGCAAACCCAGATCCTTAGTGAGGCCCCGATCACAAATTTGCCTGGTGATCGATTCCAAATGAGCTTGACCAGACTACTTTGCATGGAAAACATTACCAAAGTGTTTCTTATTCTACTGTTTCAACCTATATTTCACATATTGGAGCCTCTTGGAGAAGGAGTACATAGCGGTCCCATGTGATGGCTTCCCCAAATTCCACCAACTTGGAAGAAGATCATGGAGGGAGTCATCTCTTAACCACGAGCTAAAACTTAAAAGATTGCTTTACACAACGCCGGGTAGCTTAGTAGTATTCTGCTCAGCCAATGATCAGAACGCCACCCATCCAAAATCTCAGAGCTAGTCAGCCACCTATCCCTTAGCCAGAAACTGGACACCAAGAATCTATCCAGGCGTTCAGAAATAGCAGTGTCCCCACATCTCCTATTATTCCAAGTAAAGACCCCATTAATAGGCTTGATGTGAACCAAATTCAAGAGAGCCACATTAACCTGCATGAGATCATAAGAAGGCTCCAAGTGAGCAATGCCTCCCCTCTTCTCTTCCAGAGAAACAACAACATTAAAATCCCCAACTAAAATCCACAGGAGATAAGGATCCAAAGTCCTCACATATCTGACAAAACCCAACAGCTTTACCTTGCCATGAACGTCAGTCAGAGCATAGATGTTAGAAAAGAGTACTCTCTCTAGACTCAAGATGAGAAGCAACACAAGAAATCAAGCCTCTACAATAGTACCACCAAATTGGCCTGACTTTACGTGGGTCCCATAAGCATGCAACCCCACCAGAACTACCAAGTGCACCAACACATTGGCACTGACCGTGACTCCAAATCTTCAAAGCCACACTCATCATACTATCAATTGATAACTTAGTTTCCTGAAGGAAAACCACATCAGGTGAATGAATACGAACCAAATCTTGAATAGCCTTTTGTCTAGGGATGCTATTCATGCCCCTCACAGTCCAAGAGAGCATAATCATCATTGGGGTTGGGAGAAGTGAGCATCAATAGTCCTCACTAAACCTGACTCAACCAATGTCTCACTAGCTAGCTTTACCTTTTCCAGGTCCTTTTTTCTACCAACCTTAAGAGGTTTCTCAGGAGCCCCTTTTTTGAGGGTTTTTGGTTGCAAACCCAAGGCTGGGGAAGGAGCCTTACTTTTTCCTGAGTCTGGAGTACCCCGCACTTAGAATAGAACACCACTAGCACTAGGAGAGCCACCAAAAGCTTCTAGTACCAAATCTAACACACCCTGAATAGGAGCTAGAAGGGCCAATTCAGTATCCATCTAAGTACTCTGCTCACCAAGCTAATTTGAACTAGGAATCGCATTAGGCTGATCCCCAGGAATAACCTCATTAAAAGATCCAATTGTTACCTGTAAGTCTACCTGAAAACCTTCCTCCTGGACCAAATCCTCCAATGTCTCAAATCAGTTGAAGGTTTCCTCCTCCTGCCTATCCTTGAGGGATCTCTTCAGGCCTCGACCATGATTTCAAGACTTAACCAGAATAAAACCTTATTTATCAGCCCCACCTCCCTGCATGAGGGATTTATCCTTGTATACTTTCAAATTAGGTTGAGTAGGAGCATTACTTGAACCAGTTGCACTAGAAGTGCTGGGACACCTCCACTGAAGATGACCATATTCATGACATAGCCGACACCTAAAAGGTAACGTCTCATAATCTAACGGCTGAGTCCAGGAGCAAGACCCAACAGTCATATCAATAGAATCTAGAAGCAACTGACTCAAATCAATTTCAACACAAACCCTAGCATAAGAAAAAATTCTCTTATTCAAAGTTTGCTGAGAAGTACTAATAGGTTCTCCCAGCAACAACGCAATCGACTGCAATATATCACTTCTCCAGTATTCAAGCAGCAACCGAGGAAGACGAACCCAAACTAGGATTCTAGAAGGTAACTCGTCCACTGAGTTAAATCTAGCATGCCATGGTTTGATGAAGAGACCCACCTGATTATAAAAATATGGACCCCCTTCCAAGGTCCTATTCTGATCTGAGACACACGAAAAATCCACCATAAAGAAGTTATTTGCAACCATCAAAATATTAAAATCTCCTTCCAAGTTCCATGTCTTATGAATCCATGTATCAAGAAATGGGGGAGAAACCCTCATCCCCATGAACTTACAAATCAAAACATGATTGTAGTAGTAATTAATATCCTTAGCTACCGACTTTTATTGTATTACTAAAACCAGCTGCTCGTGGGCCCTCTTCAAGCATCCATTCACCTTTGGCAATTTAAGGGAACCATTTCGGATCACATCCGATCCAGAAGAAGACTGAATGGGTATTCCAGCATCCTCCCCAGCCATAGAAGAAGCATGACCCGCCATATCCAAAGGCACATTCGAAGCCATTTATACCAAACAAGTGAGGGCCCAAAATGCCCCCCCCACACCACGCTGAATCTAAAGTAATGGCTCCAAACAAGCGCACCACCACCAGAGACAACACCTCAAAGGAAGAAAACTCCCCCAAAGTGTAGCAAAAACGAACCAGAGGGCACACAATAAAAGAAAACCCAAAGTTGGAAACCTTTGAACCTTGCACACCACCACCTGCACCAAAGGATGCCTCACAACCAGATCAAACTAGAAAAAAAGAAGAAACGGTGAAGTAGACCTGGTCCCCTTGACCCCTCGTTGACATGCAAATCCCCTGCGCACAGAGAAATCTTGATCTTGCAAGCTAGGGCTCGGGTGCCCTAGCCTACTCTCCCACGCACACTGTTGCCATCAAAACAAGACCAATTTTTAGAATATAAATATTTATATATCACTTATTAAAGATTAAAATATTAGTTGTAGAATAATACTATGTTTTAATATTTGTGTGGAATACATTATTAGTTGGTCTATGTATTATGAAGACCTTAGCAATTAGTCTTTTAAATTAAATTAAATGTGACTTTCATTCTAAGATTAAATTAAAGATTTATATAAGATTTTATTAATAGGTTTTAAAATTTATCAAGTTTCTTTCATTTAAAATTATTAATTTGGGCTAAATTTTATTTATTATTTTTCCATACAATAATTTATTTTATTTTATTTTAAATTTAAGAATATAAATATTTAGAATAAAAAAATTAAATACAAACTCTAACAAAGCAAAAACACGAGAATATCAAAATATTAAATAAACAAAAATTAAACACAAACTATAACAAAACAAAAATAACAAAATATGAGAATATGGAATGCATCCATTGTTGCTTCCCTGAGGCTTTTCAATGTCTCTTCCATGCATTTTTAATTTGCTCTACAATTCATTTTTGGTTGGAGTGCCATTTTGAAGAGCCACCATAGCTAGAGCTTGCCTGTAAAATAATTTAAAAAGAAGATGAAATGTTTTTAGGATTTAGTTGTTTTGAAATAAAATATTATTGATTCTTAGTTTTAGTTTTCAAAATAGAAAAAGATAATTATTTCTTTATTTATTATTTGTAGTTAACTTGAAGTTCTTTTAGTGAGGGATTGCTTTATTATTTTTGCAAATGAGTTTGGTTTGACAAGTTCTTAGGTTGCTATAGCATCAAAATTTGCTATAGGTAAAAATTATATATAGCAATGAAAGAAGTAAAATTAATATTAAGTGAGAATAATTTAATAAATAAGAAGTATTAAATAAATAAATAATTTATTATGATTAGAGAATAGAAAATGAATTATTGATTAAACACAAGTGCAAATATTTTATATGATGTGTTGATAATTTGTTTAGTTTCTAGATTTGATTGGATTGCTTTCTTTTTATAATTAGGGTTAGAGTTTCTAATTTTACAATATGATTTTTGTAATGCTTATCGATGGCAAAAAAGATAGAGAAGAGGCACATTGCGGAGGAGAAGGAGGTCATGACTAACAAATTTGTAGAAAAAACAAGGTTTGTAAGGTTGAAAAGAACATACCTACAAAAGGTCAAGATGACGAAGGTGCAAAAAGAAATAAAAAGAATAAGTGGATCTTTAAAATCTACTCTTTTAAAACTCTCAAACAAGTACACCCAGATATCAATATTTCAAGCAAAGCTATGGTAATTATGGACAACTTTATCAATGAGATGTTTGAGAAAATTGCAACTGAGGCAGCCAACTTTGCTTGCCACAACAAAAAGAATATCATCAACATACGAGAGATTCAAACAACTGTGAGGGTTTGTCTTCCTCAGGAGCTTGCAAAGCATGTAGTCGCTCACTGTTCAAAAATTGTTGCCGAGTTCATGAAGGCTTGATCTTTTTGTCTCTATTTTAAATTAGGTTTTAGTTTGTGTAAAGGGTTATTATCCTTAACTTTTGTATAAGGGAAGTCTCCATAAATTGTTTATGAAGGAATTTTTGGTTTTAGATTAATGAATTTTGATATTAAAATTTCATATTAATCTTTCAAATTTTGTCTTACTTTTTAGAAATAAAACTATAATTTTATATATTTCCATTTTTAAATTAAATCATATGTAGACTTAACACATGATTGTTTTATTTTTAAATAATAATGTATATTAGTTTGTGCAAAGGGTTAGATTAAGATTTTTTTAATGAATGGTCATAAAAGCTAATATAAGAAAGTCCTTTAAAGGGCAAGTATAGATCATACTACATAAAAAATTCCTCAATATAAACTAATCTTATGTTTATAATATTTATTTTGAAGGGCAAGTAGAGATAATTACTTAGTATTAATGAGACAAGATTACTTGGTATTAATCTTATAATGATTTAATAAAAAATCAAAGATATAAAAATATGAGTAGAGAATTACAAAACAAGTCCTGAAAAAGGTAAAACTAGAGCTAGTAGTTTCAGTATAGCTTAAAAAATTAAGCTCTTAATTGTCATGGAATTGCCACTATGGGCCTATAATTTACATTAGAAAATGGCACCATCTAGACCAAAATAAATATTGTGGACCTTAAATGGAAAACATAACTAAGCATCTAATACTTTACCTACTCCCAAATATTGAAATGAGATCAAATAACTTGCTCACTTAAGGCATAAATAATATAGATAGAATAAAATATAGCCAAATTATGTAATGTTAGGGATAAATTAGGGTTAGGGTTACAATTACATTTAGGGATAGGCTCTACAGATAGGGTTTAGGTTAGGAGTAGGGTTAGAATTAGGGTATTCAAAATGTAATATTATTCTAAAGATCAAAAGAAGGTACATACAATAATTATTTGAGGATGATCATAGATTCATAAAGGCTTGAAGCTGCATACTTCATACTATTTTCAAAGAGGCTACTCAGAGGTCTATACTAAGGGTAGTGAACAAATACAACCTTCAAGTAAAGGGGTCATCCTTATTTTTTATTTAGCTATGCAATTCGATTATTTTACACTTTAGGGTTAGAATTAAGGTTACAGTAAGAATTAGAATTAGGGTTAGTATTAGGGATAAAGTTAGGGTTATGGTTATAGTTACATTTAGGGATATGGTTAGAATTACAGATAGTGATATAGTTCACATTACAATTAAGGTTCAGGTTAGAATTAGGGTTAAAAATTATTAAAATTAGGGTCTAGAAATAGGGTTGAGGTTAGGAGTAGGGTTAGAGCTATGATTATAATTAAGGTTAGGGTCAGGGTTAAAACTAGGGTTAGTATTGGCCTAGATGTTAGGGTTAGGGTTACAATTAGAGTTAGGGTTAGGGTTTGAATAAGAATTAATGTTAGAATTATGATTAGGGTTTAAATTAGGATTAGGGTTAGGGTTAGGATTATAATTAGGGTTGGGGTTTGGGTTAGGATTAGAATTAGGGTTACGACTATAAATAATGTTAATGTTAGAATTAGAGTTAGGGTTAGGGTTAGGGTGAAATTTAGGGTTACGATTAGAATTAATGTTAAGGTTAGGGTGACTGTTAGGTTTGATTAGGATTATAATTAGGGTTGGGTTAGGGTTAGAGTTAGAAATATAATTAGGGTTACTAAATTAGGGTAAGCATTAGAGTTACAATTAGGGTTAGCATTAGGTTAGGGTTAGCATTTAAATCATGGTTAGAATTAGGATTAAGGTAAGGGTTAGAAATTTAGTGTTTCTATTAGATTTAAAAATAGGATTATAGTTAGGGTAGAATCATGCTATGATTAGAATTAGAATTAGGGTTACGGTTACGGTTATGGTTAGGTTTGATTAGGATTATAATTAGGGTTGGGTTAGGGTTAGAGTTAGAAATAGAATTAGGGTTACTAAATTAGGGTAAGCATTAGTGTTATAGTTAGGGCTAGGGTTAGGGATAGGGCTAGAGTTAGGACTAGAATTCAAGTTAGGGTTAGCATTAAAATCATAGTTAGAATTAGGATTAAGGTAAGGGTTAGAAATAGGGTTTTTTGTTAGATTTAAAAATAGGGTTACTAGCATACCTATATTTTAAAAATATATCTAAACTACACTGAGAGATATCCTTATCGAGGTGCCTATGTTTTAATCACTAATCCTAACATAGGTGCCTCAAGAAGGATATCTCTTGGCGTACTTTAGATATACTTTTTGAATATAGGTATGCTAGTTACACCAAGAGGCGTTCCTACATTCATAGCATGGATGGAGAACAAGAGTTGAAAGATTCATAAATAAATTCAGATTCTATGAAATTTTATAAGATTCTATTAAAAATAAAAATAAAAAATATACATGCCAATCACTACCACCACAGCCACAGACGTGCATAGTGGGGCATAATAATAACTACCACAGATATGCATAGTGGGGCATAAGAGTAACTGCCACAGATGTGCATAGTGGGGCATTTAAGAATAAATCAAAATAGTAAAAATGAAGACATATGGTTTCAAGAGGTGTTGGTTTTAAAATTGCTTGAGCTCTATATATTTTTTAATTTCGTTGTCGTAGTCTAAATCACGGGTTTGTTGAGAAAGCTGAGGAGTTGAAGGCAAGGATATGGAAGACATAATTTTCATTACTGGTATGTGTGATTTTTCTACCATTATATCAAATGGTTTTTGAGATACATGATAATGATTGATGAAGGTCCTATGCTAGCCAAACAGTAAGCTTTTGTCATTGTTAAAGGAATCCACTAAGCAAATAGTGTGGTATCCTCCTTTCTTATACTCTTCTATGCCTTCCTTTTCTGAATATGCTCTCCAATCTCCCTACCAACTTTTTTGTCTTTCAAATCTGTATTAAGAGCCTTCCTCTTTGAATCTCTTGTCCAATCCCATTGCCAATTTTTTTCTTTTTTCAAATCTATATTAAGAAAAACAAGTGATTTGTAAATTATTAGTATTTTTTTTAATTTAATATAGTAAACCAGCTTTTAACATACGGTTCCATAGTCGAAGTAATCTATATATGAATAAACAAACTAGCTTTAAAAGAAAAAGAGTTGGAAAAAAAATTAAAGCCTTTTAGGTTGGAAAAGAAATATGTATACATATTTTCTACACTTTCTCCCTAATATTTACATAGTTGGAAGATATATCTTCTAGGAAATGCTACCTACAAGAATGTATCCCCTTGCATTGTTAATTTGCTCTGCAATTCATTTTTGGTTGGAGTGCCATTTTGAATTGATGCCATAGTTTGTAGCTTGCTCTAAAACAATTAAAAAAGAAGATGAAATGGTTTTAGGGTTTGGTTGTTTTGAAATAAAATATTATTGAGTGTGCTTTATTTTAAATATTCTTAGTTTTAGTTTTAGTTTTCAAAATAGAAAAAGATAATTATTTCTTTATTTATTATTTGTAGCTAACTTGAAGTTCTTTTGGTAAGGGATTGCTT
Organism: Cunninghamia lanceolata; assembly: GCA_027924645.1. NCBI lineage: Eukaryota > Viridiplantae > Streptophyta > Pinopsida > Cupressales > Cupressaceae > Cunninghamia > Cunninghamia lanceolata. The sequence continues at coordinate 3,566,891 of BSBN01000080.1, read as the reverse complement.
TATTATTTGTTTCGATCATTTTTTCTTTAAATTTATGAAGTGTAATATTAGTATATAATCCTAGGTATTTTTTATTTTTTTATTTTTACTTATTTGTCTTTAGTAAGATCAATTTTAATTTTAAATTAAATAAACTAGACTAAGGATTTAAATAACATTAAATTAAAGATTTATATAAGATTTTTTATTAATAGGTTTTAAAATTTATCAAGTTTCTTGCATTTAAAATTATTAATTTGGGCTAAATTTTATTTATTCATTTCTTCCATAAAATAATTTATTTTATTTTATTTTAAATTTAAGAATATAAATATTTAGATATAACTTATTAAAGATTAAAATATTAGTGGTCGAATAATACTAACTATGTTTTAATATTTGTGTGGAATACATTATTAGTTAGTCTGTGTATTATGAAGACCTTAGCAATTTGTCTTTTAAATTAAATTAAATGTGACTTTCATTCTAAGATTAAATTAAAGATTTATATAAGATTTTATTAATAGGTTTTAAAATTTATTAAGTTTGTTTCATTTAAAATTATGAATTTGGGCTAAATTTTATTTATTATTTTTTCCATACAATAATATATTTTATTTTATTTTAAATTTAAGAATATAAATATTTAGAATTAAAAAATTAAATACAAACTATAACAAATCAAATATCAAAATATTAAATAAACAAAAATTAAATACAAACTATAACAAAGCAAAAACAACAAAATATGAGAATATGGGACACAACTTGCTTCCCAGGTTTTTAATGCCTCTTCCATGGATTTGGTTGTTTTGAAACAAAGTATTATTGAGTGTGCTTTGTTTTAAATATTCTTAGTTTTAGTTTTCAAAATAGAAAAAGATAATTATTTCTTTATTTATTATTTGTTGTTAGCTTGAAGTTCTTTTAGTAAGGTATTGCTTTATTATTTGTTTAGATCATGTTTTATTAAATTTATGAGGTGTAATAATTAAATTAGTATATAATCCTATAGGTGTTTTTAGTTTTTTAATTTTTACTTATTTGTCTTTTATCATTTATATTAAATAAGATCAATTTTAATTTTAAATTAAATAAACTAGACTATGGATTTAAATAACATTAAATTAAAGATTTATATAACATTTTATTAATAGGTTTTAAAATTTATAAGTTTCTTATATTTAAAATTATTAATTTGGGCTATCAATATTATAAAGATGTCGCTGCCGAACTCCTGCGCCTCTAGGGTTTCGTCCACTATGGGTGATGCTGGAGGAAAGAAGGCTTATCATGACTTAGCTGAGGATTTCATGCCAATACCTGTGTGCAACAGCTTGGTGGGGAGCACAGTCAAACAAGATCCCATGCACAGTGTTGCATCAATACCTACTCGTAAGGGTGTCAAAGGGCCAGTTGTTGGTGGCTGTGGATATGGTGGTAAGGGTAATAGGAGATCTGATAAGGTCACCCCTACTGGTCTTGTTATTCCCTCTTCACTGCCTTGTCCCCCGGTTGCTGGAAAAAATGCTTCCGCCAAATCTCCCCGTGTCTGAGAGGGGGGTCCGATGCCAGGATTCAGTGTTATAGGAGGTTCCTCTATACTGCCAGTTTCATGTTCTAGTTTAGCTAGGGATTCAGAAGCTTGGTGCTTAGAAAAGTCTAGTGGGTGACTCAATTCCTCTCCATCCTTTTGGCGGGTCTCAGGATTTGACAAGCTCTAAGTTTGGGGATAGCCTATCTTTTAGGGACATGCTTGTTGGCTCAAGTCTGGAGGAAAAGCTCAAAACTATGACCTGGGATGCTCGTCCTCTGAAGGACAACTCAGTCTCCAAAGGGCACAGGATCTCCATGAACTGCTCAAAATCCATCATCAAAAAGGTATCTTCCTCCCCTATTTTTGTTTTTTTGGAGAATCTAAAGAAGGAGGTCCATGCTGGCGGACAATATTTTTGCTTCCAATGGTTTGATTGGATAGTTCAATCATCTATGGCCAAAATTACCAGATCTATATGATTGGATCTCTAGGGTTTGGCAACCCTCGCTCAAAGGTAATGTAGAAATTTACCCTTGTGCTCAAGGGTTTTTCATTGTGGTGTTTGATTGTATCCAGGACAGGGATACGATTCTACAAAAAAAATGGTGTTGGGGCAAAGCCTACTCCTTCTCAAGTCATGGTTTCTAGAACTTAACCTTGCAACTGCAGTGTTCTCTATAAAACCTGTTTGGATCCGCCTTCCAAATCTTCTGTTACAATTCTGGTTTGTAGATTTCTTTCAAGCGATTGGTGAGTCTTTGGGAAACTTTTTAGCAGTGCATTCATACACAACCAATTTCACCCATATAACCTCCGCCCATATTTTGGTAGATTTGGATGTCACAAGAGACCTCCCCATAGATATCACATTCAAGTTTGCCAATTGCAGTTGGACACAACTTCTAGACTATGAACGTTTGCCCTTCCATTGTAGGAAGTGTTTTGAAACTGAACATTTGGACAATTCCTACTCCAGAGTCATCAAAAATTCAATTCAACAGTCTTGGTGGGATAATGCTCTTCCTCATCATTACTCAATCACAGCCTCGCCAAAGGTGGAGGAGAAATTAGAGCTCTCTGAGAAGCCTAGGTCCTCCCCAAAATATGGGGTAGAGTCAACTAAGACACATCAATCTACAAAACCTTCTTCAGAAGCGAGTTTGGTACAGAAGTAGTGTCTTCAATCAGATAAGGAAAATTTAATCCCTTCAACAGGTGATCTTCAGTTGGGTGTGGGGGTTTCTCCGGCACTGGGTGAAGGGAGTTCTCCAAAGGCTGAATTTGTGGACACCTTTAAAATACAACAGAAAGTGGATGGAGAGGGTTGGCAGGAAGTATAGAATAAGAAAAAGAAAATGCTCAAGTCAGAATTAAATCGAATTAAAAAGCAATTATGTTTGAACAGCAATTGTGCTGCCCTTTATTCATCTTAGAACAAGGAGTTGTGTTTGCTCCTCTCTTATGCAATTTTTGCATGCTGGCCATGGCTTTTGAATGATGGTTTTGACTGGCCTTTTTTATTTATTTAATTTTAATCAGTAAAATTTCTCTTACCTATCCAAAAAAGAATTATTAATTATATATAGCAATGAAAGAAGTAGAATTAATATTAAGTGACAATAATTTAATAAATAAGAAGCATTAAGTAAATAATAATAAATAAATAATTTATTATAATCATTGCATAGAAAATGAATTATTGATTAAACACAATTGCAAATATTTTATATGATGTGTTGATAATTTGGTTAGTTTTTAGATTTGATTTGATTACTTTCTTTTTTATAATTAGGGTTAGAGTTTATAATTTTATTTTTAGCATAAGTTAGATTTAATTTCTAATTTTACAATATGATTTTTGTAGTGCTTATCGATGGCAAAAAAGATAGAGAAGAGGCCCATTGCGGAGGAAAAGGAGGTCATGACTAAAAAATTTGTAGAAAAAAACAAGGTTTGTAAGGTTGAAAAGAATGTACCTGCAAAAGTTCAAGATGACAAAGGTACAAAAATAAATAAAAAGAATAAGTGGATCTTTAAGATCTACTTGTTTAAAACTCTCAAGAAAGTGCACCTAGATATTAATATTTTGAGCAAAGCTATGGTAATTATGGACAAGTTTATCAATGATGTGTTTGAGAAAATTGCAACCAAGGCAGCCAACTTTTCTCGCCACAACAAAAAGAATATCATCAACATACGAGAGATTCAAATAGCTATGTGGGCTTGTCTTCCTCAAGAGCTTGCAATGCGTGCAGTCACTCACTGTTCAAAAATTGTTGCCGAGTTCATGAAGGCTTGATCTTTTTGCCTCTAATTTGAATTAAGTTTTAGTTTGTGTAAAGGCTTATTATCCTTAACTTTTGTATAAGGGAAGTCTCCATAAATTATTTCTGAAGGAATTTTTGGTTTTATATTACTGAATCTTGATATCAAAATTTCACATTAATATTTCAAATTATGTCTTACTTGTTAAAAATAAAACTATAATTTTATATATTTCCATTTCTAAATTAAACTATATGTAGGCTTAAGACATGTTAACACATGATTGTTTCATTTTTAAATAATAATGTATATTAGTTTGTGTAAAGGGTTAGATAAAGATTTTTTAATAAATGCTCATAAAAGCTAATACAAGAGAGTCCTTTAAAGGGCAAGTATAGATCATACTACATAAAAAAATTCCTCAATATAAACTAATCTTATAGTTATAATATTTATTTTAAAGGCCAAGTAGAAATAATTACTTGATATTAATGAGACAAGATTACTTGGTATTAGTTGGTATTAATCTTATCATGATTTAATAAAAATTCAAAGATATAAAAATATGAGTAGAGAATTACAAAACAAGTCCTGAAAAAGATAAAACTAGAGGTAGCAGTTTTAGTATAGCTTAAAAAATTAAGCACTTAATTGTCATGGAATTGCCAAAATGGGCCTATAATATACATTAGAAAATGACACCATATATACCAAAAGAAATATTGTGGACCTTAAATGGAAAACATAACTCAACATCTAATACTTTACCTAATCCCAACTATTGAAAAGAGATCAAATAACTTCCTCACTTAAGGCATAAATAATTTAGATAGAATAAGATATAGCTAAATTATACATAATGTTAGGGATACAATTAGGGTTAGGGTTACAATTACATTTAGGGATAGGGTCTACAAATAGGGTTTAGGTTAGGAGCAGGGTTAGAATTAGGGTATTCAAAATGTAATATTATTCTAAAGATCAAAAGAAGGTACATAAAGTAATTAAATTTGTGCACGATCATAGATTCATAAAGGCTTGAAGCTACATACTTCATACTATTTTCAAAGAGGCTACTCAGAGGTCTATACTAAGGGTAGTGAACAAAAACAACCTTCAAGTAAAGATGTCATCCTTATTTTTTATTTAACTATGCATTTTGATTATTTTACACTTTAGGGTTAGAATTAAGGTTACGATTAGAATTAGAATTAGGGTTAGTATTAGGGATACAATTAGGGTTAGGGTTATAGGTACATTTAGGGATAGGGTTAGAATTATGGATAGTGATATAGTTCACATTAGAATTAAGGTTCAGGTTAGAATTAGAGTTACAAATTATTAAAATTAGGGTCTAGAAATAGGGTTGAGGTTAGTAGTAGGGTTATAACTATATGATTAGAATTAGGGTTAGGGTAAGGGTTAAAACTATGGTTAGTATTGGCCTAAATTATAGGGTTAGGGTTACAATTAGAATTAGGGTTAGGGTTTGAATAAGAATTAGTGTTAAAATTATCATTAGGGTTAAAATTAGGATTAGGGTTAGGGTTAAGATTATAATTAGGGTTGGGGTTTGGGTTAGGATAGAATTAGGGTTACGACTATAAATAATGTTAATGTTAGACTTAGAGTTAGGGTTAGGGTTATAATAAGCATTAGGGTTAGGGTGAAATTTAGGGTTATGATTAGAATTAATGTTAAGGCTAGGGTGACAGTTAGGTCTGATTAGGATTATAATTAGGGTTGGGTTAGGGTTAGAGTTAGAAATAGAATTAGGGTTACTAAATTAGGTTAAGCATTAGAGTTACACTTAGGGTTAGCGTTAGGTTAGGGTTAGCATTAAAATCATAGTTAGAATTAAGATTAAGGTAAGGGTTAGAAATAGCATTTCTGTTAAATTTAAAAATAGGATTATAGTTAGGGTAGAATCATGATATGATTAGAATTAGGGTTAGGGTTAGAGTTAGAAACAGAATTAGGTTTAGGGTTATGATTACAATTAGGTTTGATTAGGATTATAATTAGGGTTAGGTTAGGGTTAGAGTTAGAAGTAAAATTAGGGTAAGCATTAGAGTTACAGTTAGGGTTAGGGTTAGGGCTAGAGTTAGGATTAGAATTCAGGTTAGGGTTAGCATTAAAATCATAGTTAGAATTAGGATTAAGGTAAGGGTTAGAAATAGGGTTTTTTGTTAGATTTAAAAATAGGATTATATGATATAGTTAGAATTAGGCTTGTCGTTGCGGATGCTACTAGCATACCTATATTTAAAAAAATATATCTAAAGTACATTGAGAGATATCCTTCTCGAGGCACCCATTTTTTAATCACTAATCCTAACATAGGCACCTTGATAAGGATATCTCTTGACGTACTTTAGATATATTTTTTAAATATAGGTATGCTAGTTTGTTTTTTATTAGTTCAGCTAGAAATGAGGGTCCAGATCCCTTTAAAAAAATAGCCCCCAGGGCATTAGGCCTTTAACATGCCAGAAACAATTGAATAACAACATAGAAACATCAAACCAAAACAACTAATCAAAAACCAACAAGACGACAAAAACAACATAAAATAGAAGAAACAAGAAACTATGGGCTATCAGTCACCCCAAACTTGGCTAGGAACTCCATCTCCTTGTAGTCGCCCAAGCTATCAATGGTGACTTGTTTGACCTTGTCATCAAGATCTTTCACTGCAACAAAGATGGAAGTAGCCCGATGCAAAGCTTTGGCCGCAAATTTTGCCATAATCTTCCATTTCTTTTCCATAGAATCCATTCTTTTCTGGAGGTTCTAGATATCGTCTGGATGTTTGACACATAGAGCACACCTCCCCTTCCTGACTTGATCCACAGCCTCCCCCACAGTGTCCTTTCCAACAGTAGACTTAGCAAGGTCCTCTAGCCTTTAAAGCTGCTTTCATTCATCAAGGCAAAGTGACTAGTGCCCTCGACCTCATGCATATAATCTGTAGGGGTTTCCTCCCCACCTTCTTCCACCATCTATTCCACAAACTCAGACTCCTTAGAACCCTCCACCCCTGGAGAATTAACCAGTGGTTTCCCAGCAATCCTTTTGGACTGACGAATGCTCAGAAGAGCAGTCTGTTCGCCTTGGCTAGTACCCTTAGTTTCTAGAATAGTATCCAACTCCACAATTTTCATAGCAGTATCCTCCATGACATCACCTTTCCCTTCCTTCTACTTTTTCTTTAGGGTACCCTCCATTTCCTCCACCCTGTCTCTTTTGCCAATCTTAATTTCCTACACCAGAGTGATGTGTTTCTGTTTCTTATTTTTAATAGAAACAGGGGCCTCGACTAGATTTCCTTCCACCACACTGGGGCCACCTTTAATTAAAGGGGTCCCTCTACTAATTTTCACTTTGCCCTTTCCCCCGTGACAAGTACTCAACTGTGGGTCCTCAAGGATCTTGACTTGAATTTGTTTTGGCAGACATAAAGCAGGATGAAAGTGATACAACCTCAAAATAAGGCCTTGATGAATCAGAATGAGAGGGTGATTGGCATTCCTAGCCCTAAGCTCCCTGACGGACTTAATAGAATTTTCCAGCGAAGAAAGGAAAAAGAAGGGGAAGCTAATCTCAACCTTATTCCTAAAATGATTTAACAGGGCAAAGTGATAGTGATAATATACCTAAAACCTTCCTTCCAGCGTGAAAAATTCATTATCATGAGATAGATTTGCCCCCATGGCTCTGGCAATTCCTCCCTCTTGAACCCTCCATGAAGTTTCATAGGAGCCTCGCCCTCCCGGAAGAAGAGATTCATGTGCTCAGGGTCGACAACTCTTCTTCTCCTCAAATGCTTTTTCCCTCTCATGTGTAAATCAGTGGCTTGTCTAATGACCTCTTCAGACACTTGGAATCCAATCTTCCCAATTTTGACCTCCTTGGTTTGCTCATCCCAAGTCTTTGCAAACTGCCGTGACAGGTTTTCGTCATGACCTGCCATTCCTTCAAGAAAAGACACCAACTCTCCCTCTTCGATTATATGCCAAATGAGAGGGTCTTTCTTAAATTCCTCAGTCGAGCTGGGTTCAATTTTGACTATGTCCCCTCCCATCTTACCAGTCTGTGAATAGCTAAAGCAACTAGACTAGATTCGTTCAAAATGGAAATGATCGCAAGCGGCAAACTTGAAATTAGGAAAAAAACCCTTTAAATGGCAATATTGTTGAGTAGTAGTAATGATGGCACTGTAATTATTTTGAAACACCTTAAGATCACAACCAAGATACAACTCATTAGGGGAAGTATTTAGTTGCCACCTCGTGTGAAGATAGGCGACGCTGGCCTCCATCTTAACCCAACTAAAAGGACCATGAGAATAGCTATCACATCCATCCTCCAAATCCCAGCCACCTATCCACGCATCGTCCTTTTTGAGCTGTAAGATCCAAACCCTAGATCTCCACCAATACCAATGTCCTTGTGCCTCTTTGCATGCCAACTGAGATTTCCCATCAATCTCTTCTTCGTACTATCAGCAATGTCATTTCCAATATCCACATGGACCCCTCTTCTCTGACCCCTGCTAATTAGACACTGTCAACTCACCCACGACCTAACCACCTCATCCTTCAAAAAATTCTTGACAATCCCACGAAAACCAATTTGAAAATTTGAAATGTTAGTCCCGCCACCTTTGAGGTTTTCATTGCTATTCAAACGGTTCAAGGAAAGAACTTCGGCCCGTCTCTCACCCTGGTAACACCAGAGGACAACCATCATGATGCACCACTTAGATTTCATAGCGCCTTCCATCTTGCTCAATTAGATTGTGAATCTCTTGGGACAAACTTGAAATGTTTCTCCAACACCACCATCCATCCTTGCTGCTACCCATGTTAGCCAGGGCATCAGCCACAACGTTTCCTTCTCTATAGATATGAGTGATCTTATAATACTCCAATCCATTAAGAAGGATCTTGATATCTCCCATGATATCCTCCAACTTCCACCCTACCTGAGAAAGACCAAGGGCAACATTAACAATTAGCTGAGAGTCCCCTTCAATATGTAGCCTTTTTATATTTATGGAGATAGAAAGATTGATTCCCCATAACATAGCCATGGCTTCCACCTTGTTATTGCTTTTAATACCAATTCCCTTGGCATAAGCAGCAACACACACCCCAGTTTCAGTTCTTAAGATGCCTCCACCACTACCAGCACCTAGGTTTCCTTTGGCCACACCATCAAAGTTTAGCTTAAACCACCCTTGCTGTGGTGGAGTCCACTTGGTTCTAGCCCTGGATAACTTTTTAGTAGTGTCCACCTAGTATGAGTTCAAATTCCAGTTCCTTATCATGCTTTGTTCTTCTCTCCCCAGGGGTTTATCCGCAACTTTAAACTTACAGGAATTGATGCTTTCAGTCAGCAATTTGACAGAACATTGAAAAACCTCTAGAGGGGTTCTACTCTTCTCCCTAAATATTCTATTATTGTGTTCCTTCCACAGGCTCCAGACTAAATGAGGGGTATTTGGTTTGAGATTTATTTCAAGATTGGTAACACCAGGTTATAGGGGTGATTCCATTCCCAAACCAACATTTCAAGGCTAGCAATTGAAGGACCAATTTAAATTTAGCTTTTGGAGAGTTAACCCCCAGACCTCCCAGGTAAAAGTGCAATGTAGAGAGAGATGAGCTGACGACTCCTCCTCAGATCCACACAGAATACATCTTGTTGGCATTTGGAATCCTCTCTTTTTCAGATTGTCCAGAGTTAGGACTTTATTGTGCATTAAAGTCCACCAAAAGAAATTAATCTTTGGAAGGAGTTTAGGAATCTAGATTTTTCTCTAGACTCCCACCTCACCAGGGTCTAATAGTAGATTATATGCACTTTTGATAGTAAACAAACCCTTCTTATCCTTATCCTAGACCATCTTGTCTCTCTTGGAGAAAAGTGGTAATCTGTAATCTTCCAAAGCTTTCTGTAGTTGTTGAGCCAACTTTATCCCCTCACTACCATCATGAGCATCGTAAAAAATCTCCTTCTAGCTCCAGAGACCGCCACAGGTCCTCATGTAGTCAGCCACTTTGTGGCCAAACACCTCACTAACCTTGCCTGATATCCTACCATATTCCATTTCTATTAGAGGTTTGTCCTGCATCCACCAGTCCTTCCAGAAATTGACCTCCTTACCATCACCAATCCTCCATCTCAAGCCTTGTCATATGAGACCTCTAGTTTTGAGAGTCCCATTCCATATAACCAAGCCTCTGGGCATACTCACCTCTACCAAAAATCTGTTGCCTTGGTCCCCATTGAGATATTTGGCCCTCATGATGTCTCCCCAATTAGTACTATCCTGGATAAGGTTCCACCCGATCTTGGCTAGAAGCACTCTGTTCATCAAATGGTTTCTTCTAAGGCCCAGTTCTCCTTGTCCTCTAGGCATACACACTTTCTCCCAGCTCACAAGAGAAATTATTTTTTTCTCTTCCACCCCAGTCCAAAGGAACTTCTTTTGAATCTGTTTTATCTTATCAGCCACATTCTTAGGGATTTTGAAGAGACTTAGTGCATAATTGGGCATCCCCTTAAGGGAAGCTTTGAGAAGCTAAAACTTCTCTGCTTGACTTAGGAGGGAACCCTTCTACCTACCAGTTTCATCTAAATTCTTTCCACCAGCCCCTTCCAGAAATCCATAGAAATTTTGGTAATGGTAAGAGGGAGGCCCAAGTAAGTGGCCGGGAAACTTTCACTTGAGCAACCCAAAATTCTTATAATTTTCTGCTGAAGGTCTTGTTGAGTATTCAAGAAATAGATATGACTTTTTTTAAAGTTGATGCTCTGACCTGAGACTTCCTCATAACTCCTTAAGAGCTCCTTCCACCTTCTAGCTTCCACCACCGAGGCTGACCCGAACAGAATAGTGTCACCCACAAATTGTTGAATCACCAAATTTTGGGTTGCTGAAGCAAGTTTAATCCCACGAAGAGTCTCCTGCATTAGCAGATTACAAGCATTTTTCCCCAAAACCTCAGCAATCAGAATGAACAAGTAGGGTGATAGAGGGTCACCTTGCCTAATGCCTCTCCCAGAATGGAAGAAACCTTTGGGGGATCCATTAACTAACACTGAGAATTTGACTGTAGATATACATTCTTTGATAATGCTAATGATTTTTTCATTGAATCTAAATTTCTAGAGAACTCTTAAAAGAAAGTCCGAGTTGACCCTATCATAGGCTTTTGAGATGTCAAGTTTGAAAATCATACCTGGGGTGTTGCTCTTATGAATAGAATGAATTATTTCATGAGTGGTGATTGTTGCATCCAAGATCTGCCTCCCTAGGACAAAACCCTTTTGGTTAGGAGCAATGAGTTTATCCAGTAGGGGTTGTAACCTGAAGAACAAAAGTTTGGTGAGGACCTTGTAAATCGTGTTACATAGACTGATTGGTCTAAAATTAGCCATAGTCTTGACTTCATTCTTCTTCGGGATAAGGGCGATGAAGGTGTTGTTCAACTGTCGTAGAAGTCTCCCTGTTCTGAAGAAATCATGTGCGGCCAGAAAGACATGATTTCCAACAATCTCCTAGAAAGTCTAAAAGAAGGCCGGGGGGAACCCATCAGGGCCCGGGGCTTTGAAGGTGCCCATGGAGAAGATGGCTGCTCTAACCTCCTCCAAAGTAATAGGTTTGATCAGTAAGTAGTTATCCTCCTTAGAGAGAATGGTAGGAATAAGCTCCAGGAGAGAAGTCATGTCCTCCTCAGGCACATTTGAATTTTGTCCTGTCAGCAAGGTTTCAAAGAACTCCATTGCCAGGTTACCCAACTGTTCCACCTCCTTAATCAGTCTCCCTTGACCATCTCTAAGCGATCTAATGGTATTTCTCTTCCTGTGTCTTAAAGTAGATTGATGAAAAAAGGAGGTATTCCTATCCCCCTCTCTAAGCCATTGAACCCTGGACTTCTGTTTCCAGTAAACCTCCTCTTCCTTAATAATCTGGGTCCATTCCTTGGAGAGATTCTTCTCCAGCGATTGCAGATCTTCTGATATGTCTCCCTATGCAATTTTACTTTCTACTTCTTTCAACTTCTCCATAATACTTTTCTTCCTACTCAAAACATTGCCAAAAGTAAATTTATTCCAGCCTTTCACCTTGTTTCTCACATTTGCCAATTTCTTAGCCAGCCTGAACATTGTCGGCCCTTGAACCAAGATCTTCCACCAATTCGACAAACAATCTCTGAACTTTGGATGCAGGGCCCACATCATTTCAAATCTGAATCGAAAAGGACCTTTGCTACCCTTCCCAGTCCAATTAAGCAAAAGAGGAGTATGATCTGAGCCGAGTCTAGGGAGAGTTGATAAATGCAGCCCATTCATGATAGTCTAGTAGGAAGAGATTAAGAATCTGTCAAGTTTAACCTGTATTAGATTACTGCCTTGTCTCCTATTTGACCAGGTGAAGGCCTGCCCTGATAGGTCCACGTCCATAAGGCCTGCATTACCAAGAAAATTAGCAAGATTAGACATGCTATTGGAATAGTCTGTCAGCCCCCCTTTTCTCTGAGGGATAAAGTGGGGAGTTAAGGTCACCCACGACCATCCAATTAGTGCTTCTATTTTTCTTAATTTTGTCTACCAGACCCTCCCAGACTTCCTTTCGACTACAGCGGGTATTGGGGGCATAAACATTAATCAGCATCCACCGTTCAAGGGAACAATGGAATGAGACCTCGACATGTTTCTTAGAGCAAGAGATGAAGTTACCAGTAAAATCTTGTCTCCAAAGAGTAGCAATGCCTCCTAAAGCCTCGGTAGCCTCATTGATAGTATACTTCGCATTGGGTCAGATGTTTTTAAGAACAATCTTGAAGCTTTCCTCAGTCATTTTTATTTCCTGCAAAAGGAGGATATCAACTTTGTTATAAAAAATACAGTTCCTTACAAGCAACTGCTTGTGAGGGCTGTTCATCCCTCTTATGTTCCAAGAGATGATCTTCATTTCTTGGTCTTTCTAGGAGGGGCCACAAAAGTGGACTGTTTCCCCGTAGCAATCTCCTGCTCCATCTCTTTCTATCTGGTCTTCATGTGAGATGGCCTTCCTCTGTTTCTATCTCCTCCAACATCAGTTGTCTTATGATTCTTACCTTTCCCCTTTTTCTTTGCAATAGACCATCCTTCCTGATCCTCCTTCTCTCTACTTGAACCTACCCCTAGAGAAGGTGAGATGTTCTTCATCAGTGAGCTCAAATTAGGTTTGAGAAACCCCAATAGATCACCAGGACTACAGGCTTCATTTTCCCTGCTCTGATGTGAAATAGTACTCTTCTATGGGCTAAGACCCAAATCTACCTCTCCTTCTTCCATGGTTCCCTGACCTTCCTCAATTATAATTGGCTCTTGAATCCTAGATGTAATCCTCAACTCCTTTTCCTTCAACTTCTGACTCTCCTCTTCAACTACAACTGTGAGTTCAATTCCTGATAGGTTTTCCTCCACTTACAGTGGAGAAACCTGGGACCCTTATTGTGAGACTGCTACTGAAGTATGGTCTAGTTGGGCAGCTTCCTTAATAGTTTCCAAAATCGCTTCCTTCCTTGGTGAAGCCAAGGGGGAGTCGATGATCTTCAGAATATCCTCTTTAAAGGGATAATCCTCCGAAGCCTCCACCACTTGCTTGGTCCCCAGAGGGGGGTTACGCTTCGGGGCTCAGCACTGGGTAAAGACATGGCCAACTTTCATGCAGTTTTGGCAGAAGACTCTAGAGTTTTCATGCTGAATACTCTGAGTCCATTTCCCAAACTGGGATTCCAATATAATGGAAGTGGGGAGAGCTTTCAGAATGTCAACATTTACACAAAATCTGGCATAGACTAGTCTCACCTTAGCCTTCGTAACTTTGTCAACAATTACATAATCTCTGAAGGAGTTGGCTATCCAAGCAAAGATTTCCTCATCCCGAAACTCCAAGGGAAGACCCAGCAACCAGACCCACACCGGTGTCGACATATTAAGATCTGCCTTAGGGTTGAAGCAAGGCTTCCATTTGCATAAACAAAGGGAATTCTTCCCATAAAGCCATGGACCACCAGCCAAAATTGACAGCATCTCCTCCTGAGTGGTAAACAAAAATATACCTCTCGCCATAGCACTGGCTGAGATGCTACCCTTAAGAGACCACTTAGTCTTCATCCAGTGACGAACCAAGTTGATATTGGGTCTGAAGGCAAAAAATTTCCCCACCAAGGTGTTGTCCATTGATGCCACAACCCACAACACCGTCTGGACTGGTAGTTTAAGTGCCCTGGCTCCATCAACCTTTGAGAAAACTGGTTGACTGCTCGAAGTCTTGGTGATACCATTAACAGTACCAACAAGAGCTTCCTTCCACTTCTTGGGATTTGGCTTCGAGGTTGAGACCACGTGGTCTCTTCGATAGCCCATGCCATCAGCAACACCCCCTAGAGTCAGGGGAAGGGACTAAATCACGGGGCCCCCTGGACTGTCTCCATCCATTCCTGCCCTAAACAAATTCAAAATTCAAACACCGTACGAGATGTTGAATAAGGTAAAATAGAGAATTTATATGAACATCACAACTAGGGAGATCTTAAGAGAAATGCTAAGAGATTTTCATTGTTACTATTTTGAGAAATGCTAATATTTGGCTTGAAGTGGACGATACTTCCCAAAAATGTTTTGAAGTTCCTCAAATATTGATCACTGACATTGCATTTCATGAAGCATTCATCCCAAAATTTAGGTTCCTCTGCATGAAAGAATTCACCAAAAGAATCTTCTTCATGCTCCAAGCTTGAAGTAGCATGCACATACTCATAAGCATAGGTATACTAGTTTGTTATGCATCTTAATCACAAGTAATTGATGGCAAGAATAATGAATGGTATGCAAGGAGAAATATGCATCCGTTTGAAGAGTTTTAAAGGGTTTTAAAGATTTATTTATTTTTAATTCACCACAACTCTACGAACCTTTTGAATTTTATTTGATTTTATTTATTTATTTATTTATTTTATTTCTTGGATTTGTTTTACAGGTTACGAGAGTGCTACGACTGTAGAACACCTCTCGGCATAATAAATGCATATATATAAATTAAAAATTATATTGGATTAAATATACATACATATATATATATATATATATGAATAAATGAATGATAGATTTGAAAGAGCACCTTTATATTTTAGAAGAAATTAAACACAACAAAATAAGCACATTATCATAAAAGATTTTACACTTATATTTTTATTTACAATATATTTCTATCATATGTGAATTTCAATTTGCTAAAAGAATAATTAAATTCTTTCATTGAAGGAAAATAACATTGAGACAATATAAGACAATTTTTTATTTTATAACTTCACCAGTCCAACTAGATAGATTAGGCATCTTGCCACAATTCATAGTCACAATAATAGGAGAGTATTAAATCTCATTGCCACAAATATTTCTTGACTTGCAAGGTTTTCATGCAACTTCAGGATCTTTCTCTGCAAAACATTTAACAAATAGGAATGGCCAAGACTGCTCACCTCCCTACCATAGGGATTGTATCACGATCCCACCCATGAGAAGGAGGCTTCCAAGAACCGAAGGATAAACATGCAAAACACAAATTACATAAGATAGAAATAAAACAAAATACAATTCCTCACAACAAGCAAACCCCAATGGCTAGCTCACAAACATTGGCATCCAAAACTAGATTCCACAAAGGGGAGAGAGGGGAAAGGTCTTCCCTCTTGGGGATTATAAGAAAAATATCATCTTCCATACTGTATCATATTACATAAGGAAAAAACTCACAGCTTCCATAACACATACTCATCCAATACAACCATAACTCCACAAACCCTAACAAATTTCCACCACCACACAACACTAATCAACTTCCACAAAATCTCCATTCTCCTAACTCACTTATACCTCCAAAAATTAGAATATCTCCTCTAGAATCACAACAACCCTCCACCACATAATCTTCCACTCATATCACATCAAGCTTGTCCCTAAGAGAGGTCCACATCTCTCTACCACATCACTTGGGAGGCTCTCATCTGATTCAGAGAGCCACTCCCATTACACCCCAAAATCTGACAAAAACATTTACACAATAATAGGAAACACAAATTATTATGCAATTAAATTCATGCAACCAAATCCATTCCACAAATTTCATATGTACAAAGAAAAGGCAAAGATCCTATCTTGAATCTCTCTCTGAGTTAGGGAGAGCCCAGATAATGCAAATCCTTCCAAAATGCCACACCAAAAATCTTCCTAATTTCTCCCCTCAAATTTTCCAAATCTTCTTCCCCAATTTTCCTGTCCTCCCGTACAACCATTTCCTCCCAAAAAAAAAAAAACATACAAAAATATTCCCTCCACCCTCATAAATGAAAATCATCAAATCCCCTAAAAATAAAACATTTCTTCCCAAAATAACCAAAAGGAGAATCTTCTCCTTATTTTCAATTTTCAAAATAAATATAAACCTTGACTCCTCCTTGTCCCAATTTGAAGGAAAATATAACAAAGGCAAAAATAATAATTAATAAATGAATCCCTACCCAACATGATCTTAAACAAAATAGATAAAAATAACTACAAGTGGACCCAACAATTAAAATGATAAAATAAATAAATAACACACATTAGTATTCACCCCTTCCATGGGTTAGACTAGGCTAACAAGGAATCACAAAAAGGGGTTGTTGAGAAGTCTTTGAGACTATTTTATCTTGGCCACCCACCTACACACTTCATTTTCAAATATCAGTATATCAAGGAATATATAGCTAAAGCAACATAAATAATACATAAGCAAAAGTACTTAAATATCCTAACTCATTCATGATCAAATAATTTAGTAAAACATTAATTTACAAACATCTAGTTCATCCAAAAAATTCTTTTAACACATGAATAATAATCCATTAAACATCTAATCATAAGTTCAAATATAACTTTGAAATATAATGTCCATAGGGTTCAATCATAATATTTGTGTCATTAAATCAATAAAGTTCAATTATAATATTTAGAACATAACTTCCATAATATAGAAGCATAAATAACTCACACACATAAAGCATATAATAATTTAAGCAACATAATCAAATAATCCGAAATGAAGTAACATAAGAAATTGCAAAAGTTGGACCTCACAACATACAGAGATGTCCCTCCTGCCCATCCCCTGCTTTTCTAAGCTTATTGTCACTTGATTACCAAACCCAGAGAATCTCTACAGAACTTGAGCTTCTCTTTCGGAACAAC
The DNA here is from genome assembly GCA_027924645.1 of Cunninghamia lanceolata. Taxonomy (NCBI): domain Eukaryota; kingdom Viridiplantae; phylum Streptophyta; class Pinopsida; order Cupressales; family Cupressaceae; genus Cunninghamia; species Cunninghamia lanceolata. The sequence goes on along the minus strand of BSBN01000080.1, from coordinate 3,549,820 downwards.
CTTTGTAAATGCATCTGCAAGATTGGTGCTGGTATGAATCTTCTCCAACTTTAGATTTCTTTGTTCAAGAATGTTTTGGATAAAATGATATCAAAGCTCTATATGCTTTGTTCAGTTATGAAATGCTACATTTTTTGCCAAATGTATTGCGATGTTGTTATCAATGTACAATATGAATTCTTGTTGTTTGCTTCCCAATTCAGACATAATATCTACAACTACAATATCTCATTAGTTCCTTCAATGATGGCAATGTATTCATCTTTCGTAGTGGAGAGAGCTACCAATTTTTGCAATCTAGAGACCCAATTGATCGTTGCCCCTACAAATGTAAACACATAACTAGTGGTAAATCATCTTTTGTCCAAGTCACCGGCCATGTTAGAGTAAACATATCCATGCAGTTGTGCATTTTCTCCACTAAACCTCAAAACATGATGTGAAGTGCCTTTCTAAGTATCTTAGAATCAACTTTACAACCTCCCAATGAACCTTACCTAGATTGCGCATATACCTACGAACTACTCCCATCGTATGAGCAATGTTAGGTCTTGTGCAAACCATCACGTACATAAGGCTCCTAACAACAGAGGAGTAAGGCACTCCTTCCATATACACTTTTTATTCTTATGTCTTTGGACACATTTTGAAAGATAACTTGAAATGATTAGAAAAAGGTGTGCTTACTACCTTAGCACCCTTCATGCTAAACCTATCCTAAACCTTGTCAATGTACTTTTCTTGTGACAATTTCAATTATCTTTTCTACCTATCTCTGATGATAGTCATTCCAAGAATTTTCTTGGTAGCCCCCAAATCCTTCATAGAAAATTTCAAAGCCAATTGTTATTTTAGCTTGCTAATAATAGCCATGCTAGTTCCGGTCACTAGCATATTATAAACATATAATAACAATAAAACAAACTCACCATTTTCCAACACCTTATAGTAGAAACATGGATTAGATTTAAACCTGGTAAAATTATGTTCAACCATGAAAGAATCAAATTTGAGATACTATTGTTGCGGAGCTTGTTTCAGCCCATACAAACTTCATTTCAACATACAAACTAAATTCTCTTGTCCTTTTTTGAAGCCTTTAGGTTCTTTCATATATAATTCTTCATCCAAATCATTATGGAGAAACATCATCTTGACATCAGGCTGCTCCAACTCAAGGTCCTACACAACAGCTAATCCCAAAAGTGCCTTGATGGAAGTCATCTTCACTACTGGTGAATTTTTTTAGTAAAATCAACACCCTTCTACTGGTCATATCCCTTGACCACTAGTCTAGCCCTGTACCATTTCTTCCCTCCTTCCTCTTCTTTCAGCCTATATACCTATTTATTTTTTAATGCTTTTCAGTGAGGAGGAAGAGACATTAAATCCCAAGTGTGATTCACCATCAAGGATTCCATCTCATCCTTCATGGCATCAATCTATTTTTCACTATTTTTGTCAATACAAGCATCTTCAAAAGTGGCAGGTTCAGTTTGGTTAGAAATTAGCAAATGTTGAACAAAATCATCATACTTAGAAGGAGGCCTACACTCCCTAGTGGACCTCCTCAATTGAGTAAATGATTCCTGTGAATTTCCCTGTTAAAAAATATGAGCTTGATTTTCCTATTCTTGATTTTGAGAAACACATTATTGTTGGTGGCTTTGAATATGCTATTGATTTTGAATATACAGAAGGCGATCAAAACAAGTATCTAGCGGTTAAATCCTTGTATTGGGCGATAATATATAATAATGAGATTCCAATGAAAAACTTAGTGTGTGGGGTAGCAAAGACAAAGAGGTGGGCGACAGATTTGAGTTTGTGCTAGGCCACAAATTTTGAACTAAATCTTGTGCCAGCCTTTGTGGCTACAAATATAAATTTGGTGGTAGGTTTAAACAACTGGTAGGCAGCTGGGATGAAGTTTGATGTGGTGCCAAAGATAAAGGACTATATGTTATGCCCTGCATAACCACCCCCACCTTCTATCAGATTGGGACCCCCTTTTGTCTTTTTGTCATTTTCATTCATGTGTTGGTCTTGTGATGGTCCTAGGATCATCTTTCATTTCTTAGACTTCTAAGTGGGTTTGTGTTTTTCCTCAAAACTTGTGTTTTTAGGCTCCTTTTGTTCAAGGATGGGAGTTCTTTCACTCCCAGGATTTTGGGTTCTCGAGCCCATTTTGGTTCCTGGGACTCAGCGTAGTGAGTCCAATCAGGACCTCGGGCCCCGATTAGTCTTTTGACCTCAAGATTTTTGAGGCCTATTGGACCCTTGGTTCCATATTCCCTTTTCCTCCTGCGTCCTACCACCTTTTGGGTTCCATTGGGATCATGGGTTTCGATGTGTTTTTTGGCTCTCTTTCGTGTAGTGTGCAAAAACTATTTTCTTCCTCGTGCCCTACCCATCTACTGCATTAATGGCACTATGGTTTCATACTGTGTGGGGTATTTAAGGCTTCCAAAGATTTTTCCTCCTCATTTCTACTTTTTATTTTCCTCTCTCTTATTAGTTTGTGAACTCTAGAACACATTGAGGTATTTTCGCAATAATTTCTAGCAATTAAGGATGATTGAAGCTTCTTGTTAGTGCGCTTGTATGAGTTCTCTTGTGTTTCCCCCATCATCTCTTCTGGCTATCTATTGCCTAGGTAGGGTTTTGGTTTCCCACTGTGTTTGTTCATTCTTGCTTTATTATTTTTGTTGTCATATTTTTTTATTGTTGTAATTTTTTTTTGTGTTGCTTAGGGTTTAATTTGGATTAGTTTAGGATTTATTTACATTAGTTTAACTTTTTTTCTACATTCTTCACTTTCTCCTAGGGTTTAATTTTAGTAGTAGGGTTTAGTGAATAAATAGACCCCATTTGGACAGTCGCTTCAACCTTTTAAAAACCTCTAAAATTCAAACCATTTAGGAGCATTGTAGAATTTGTTCAAATTTAAATGAGTCCCTTTTGGACCCTGAGCCCCAATTTTTGAACTGGCAGAAAAATGCTAAGTGTCAGTGGGTCCAATCGGGACCTCAGGTCCTAATTGGCCTTTTGGCCTTTGAAGCCTCAAGAATCCTAAAATCACCTTTCGATCCACTCCATGTGAGTGGTAAGTCCTTTTGGGACCTCGAGCCCCGAAAGGTCTTTTGAGCTTAATGCCTCTCGATTCCAAATTTCCACTTTAGCCCGACTCTTTACAAGTGACAAAGAAATTAAGTCTTAAGGACCTTTTAGGACTTCGGATCCCAAAAAGTCATTTGACCCAAATCCTTTAGAAGTACACAAACTGATTTTCAACTCATGCCCCTTCAACCTTTTAGACTTAAGTAATAGGACCCTTCGGGACCTAGCGCCCTAAAATCTCCTTTAGCTTTGAAATCTCTAAGGTGATTGAACCAAATTGACCCTCGCACCTGCCAATAGTAAGGAGGACCATTTCAAGACTTCGGGCCCACACGGGATTTTTAGTCCATAAGAAAGAAAAGTTCCAGAAGCCAAATTCCTTATGACACCTCATTTCGCATAATGCCTTATGAATACATAGCATGAAACCTAATCGAGATCTCAGACTCGACTTGACCTTTTGCCCCTTCGAGTGTTTTTGAACCCAAAAGTTGATTTTTATCCGTTGTTCTAAAGCCGATTAAGATGGTAGGCCCCGAGCCCATTTTGGAACATGGTCCAATTTTCTGACTTGGTCTCATGAATCTGCCAGAGCATGAAAACCCTCTAAATGCTTAGAATTAAGTACTTTTGAATTTTCTTGGATTTTTATGTATCCCCTTTTGCTCCTATAGGTAATATAAATGTCTGAAGGAGAGACTTCTACCTATTAAAGCAAGGAAACCATATCTAATTCAGATAAATCTATTGAGGAGATTGAGCAAGAGGTAGGAGAAGTAGGATCTGAGAAACAAGCAAAGAAACAACCAAAATAGAAAAAGAAGAAAGAATTGCCTGCAACCATGAAATACCATTTCCAAGGGGTCCCCAAAGATTCTAAGTTCAAAAGTGAACTTATGAATATCATGGACACAGAACTAGGTCATATAGACCTAGAAGTATTCAAACATGATACACTAGTACAAAAAGAGCAATATATTACTAAAAAACTACTAAAAAATGCTTATAAATGACCAAACATGGTCACATGACCATTAGTAGTTTATTGCCAGTCCTTTATAACATGACCAAATTGATGACTAAACCATTTTTAGTCATTTATTGGTTGTTTTGATTGATCAATTTGGTAGTATATTTAGTCATTGATTGCTGTAATCTAGTCACTTATTTAGTCATTTTTTTTCACAAATATATTTAGTCATTGATTGCTGTAATCTGGTCACTTATTTAGTCATTTTTTTTCACTAATATATTTATTCATTGATTGTTTTAACTGGTCACTTATTTAGTCATTTTTATTCACTAATTTTTGTCCATTGGTAGTGTATTTAGTCATTAATTTTAATCATCATTTTGATCAATTTGGTAGTACATTTAGCCATTTTTATTCACTAATTTAACACTCATCATATATTTAGTCATATTTATTTATTGTTCACTAATTTATGTCAATTGGTTGTATATTTAGTTAATTTAATTATTAATTCGCATCAATTAGTAGTATATTTAGTCATTTTGAAGCTTGCAATCTATGTAGATTTCCATCTGGCATTAATTGTTCGCTTCGCACATGTCTCTTTGATTTCATTGAATGCTCTATAAGAGGAGTGTTGCGAGCTGAGGTATATAATCCACATTTTGATCTCATCTGCCTTGGTTTTATTTCCTCGCCAACTTGAATGACTTCAATTCATTATGTTGGCTCGTGCGATCCTCTTTTAATGCAAGAGATGATGGTATCTATGTCATTATTTCATTCTTGCCTCTTTATTTTGCTCTTGTTGTGTATATGCAATGTCTATCTATCCCCGCAATTGTCGACTTCATTTACTTGTTCAATCATGGGAACAACCAATGCACGGAAACATCAACGCAAATTTCATGGCTAGGGCCTTCAAACTACTTGATGAAGAGCCGGTGGAGGATGCTTTGATAGATGTATGTGATAGAGATTTTCTATTGCAATCCAGGGTATGTTATGCTTCACATCTGGTATCTCATTTTCTCTCAAATGCGATGGACTTATTTCATCAGGTTGATAAGGTTAAAAGGATAGCATCAATGTTTGTTCATGACTATCTAGTCCCACATGTCAAGCTATTTGAATCTTTTGCTACTTATAGTCTCCATGATGGCTCAACCTTGGTAGGGGGACTCTTCCTTCATGAAGATATCATTAATAAACCCAGTTTTAACTGTGTTTATCAAGCGATGATTTCAAGTTTGCAATCAGGTAACAAAGAGCTCTTTGATAATTCACTACGGGTTCACAATTCTACATTTGGAAGGTCCAAGAGGGAAAGGATAGATGAAGTATTGAATACATGGAGCTTCTTGTCAAATTTTCAACCACCAATAGTTCCCTTCACCAATGATGACACAATCCTTTCTCAAAAGAATCCAATTGGGGGTTCATGGCTTTAGGGTTGCAAATTTAAATATGGACAACATGTGAACCACTCTTTCTATTTTAAGTTTTTGGATTCACTATAAATTTGGTTTCCTTTTCGGCCATAAATGGCCTTTTATATCTATAGCTCTTTTCAGGGCTCTTAGTTAAAACGCTCTGTTATGTTATCTTTTTAGCCAAGAAGAGCCTTTTTTGTAATCTATAAAAATGTTTTTATTAATATTAATATATTATGATGCTCTAAGCATCCTTACTGATTCAAAAAAAAAAGTCAACCCTGGTTCATGTGTTGTCTCAGTAAAGACCCGCACCATGAAAGAATCCATTAATTATACATAAATTCCAAATTAAGTTGATAAGAAAATATATTTGATATCCAACTGGGAAGCCTTAACATCCAAAAATTACTAACCTAATGTTTTACAAGTTTCCCAACTGTGACATCATCTTTACTTAAAAACTTGATATTGATCCACTAACATATTAGATCTCACAGGATTCTCCTTCACAAACAAATGATATATATTAATTGTTTAGCAACTTCCTTAATATCCCCATATATGCATAGTAAACTAAGTGAGGTTGAGGGTTTGAAGTAGAGTACCATCTTCTTGGTATGTGCTTGACTTTGATGACTTGTATTTTGAATGAAAATGGCAAGCTCGCTGCACTGTAAAATCATTGTTAAAAAAATAACCACAAAATCCTCTTTAGTTAAAATAATCCTTCTAGATATTTCAAGACAAGATATTTCAGTTATTCTAAGAAAGATAATAATTTCACTATCCAAACAACCATCAATCTATTTACTATATATAATTTCCCAGAATTTAGAATTTGAATATAGGTTGAGTATTCCAGTAACACTGCTTTTTTAGTTGGATCCTAAAAATGTTACAACTTATGTTCTTCTCTAAAACATTTGTGCAGAAGTACGTAGGTGTGGTGAGGTTCAAATAGTAAGGAGATTGATGAAATATAGAGGAATTAAAAAGATACCTGCATGTAGTTCGATTGAAGGGCATAAAATGGTACATGCTTTTTTATGTAGGAGACCGATCACGTCCACAAACATGGGAGAGCTATGCAAAATTGGAAAAATGGGCTTGGCAAATGAAGACAGTAGCGTATTTCTAGATTCAAGACTTTTGCTTAATGTTGTGGAATAGAAGAAAAAAGAATCATTTATCTTCCACCATAGTGAAAAGTTAGTAATTGCATTTGGTTTGTTACACATGGCCCTTGGTACAACCATTAGAGTTGTTAAGAACCTTCGAGTATGTTCTAATTTTCACACTGCATCTAAATTCATCTCCAAGATTGTTGCAAGAGAAATTGTTATGAGAGATGTGAACCATTTCCATCATTTTAAACAAGGACAATGTTCTTGTGGAGAATATTGGTGATGCCAAATTAAACAATCTAAAAAATAGGCTTGCACTATAATAATGTACACTACATCAGATATCCATTAATAATGAAGGGACATCCATCAAAGTATAACAGTAGGGATTTTTTTGTCATATGTTGTAGTTACAAGTACCCTACTAGACATACATGAAAATGTGGAAGTGTGTATAGGAATAAAATCAAGATTGAGAGATAATCAAAACAATGAAATAATCAACAACTCAATCCTATAACATCAAGATAGCGATCTAAGCAAACAACCAAATAATCAATGAATTAACACAAAAATAATGAAAGATTTCACCTAGATTGTATTGTTATCTTGGTTAAATGTGGATTGCTTAATAAATTGTGAAACCATGTTTGCAACGAGCGAATGTAGATTGTGTTTGTGCTCAAAAGGTAGATGTGCTCAATGATGAGATGTATGCTCAATGCACTGTAGGGAGGCAAAAGCTTAAATGATCGAAAAGGATTTGTTATGGAGATGAGGGGGGTTTATATATGATTCAATGAAGATCGATCAATGGTCCAGATAATTTGATAGAATCAATGGATGAGATAAATCTAGAATTCATGATGAATGTGCACCTGACATGTGTCACACAAAAAGATATTTTTGTTTGAGTTAACTAATTGATTTGACATAAAAAGACATGGAATAGACATGATAATGATAGATTTCATAAAAATAGAAATGTTTTTTTCTAATTTATGAGTTGGTGATAAAAACAATAATGATTAAGTCAATTAACTCAACTTATAATTTGCTTTTTGCATGATTTGAGTAAAATTAAATAATAAATTATTTAATTGTATGTGCATGATGAATAAGATTTATTTTTAGACGATTTGGAAGATATTTGAAGAAAATTAAATAAATAAATTTATCTAATTGTTTGTGCATGATAGAAGACATAGAATAGATTTGAATATTTTAACAAATTAAAAAAATAAATTGATTTAATTTATTTTGCATGATGAAGGATAAATAATTTTTTTTTATCTGTAAAAGATAATTTTATTGATTAAAATTAAAATTTAAAATTTACATCAATCATTAGCAATGCTCTGCATGGAGAATTTGCATCAGTGAGGTGCAAACACATATGTTGAATTTGCTAAGTTGTTATTGGGGCACCAATATTGTTCTTCAATAGCAATAGCAATTGCAATTTAATCCATTCTAACTCTGACTTGAATCTTTTCTTTTTCTTATTATGAATGTCTTGCCAACCTTCCCCATTCACACTCTTTTTCGATTTAAAGGAATCCATCATAGTTGGTGGAGTACTTTCATCACCAAGTGCCGATGAACAACCATCACAAGATCAAAGGTCACCTTTTGTTGAACTTGAATTTTCCTTTTCTGATTGAAGAGGCTGCTTCTATGCCAAACTCACTTCTGAAGAGGGTTTCAAAGTTTGTTGTGTCTTGGCTATCCCAGCCACAGATTTAAGGGGGGGTTTGGCTTCTGAAGAGGCTCTGATTTCTCCTCCTCCTTTGTCAGGGCTTTAATAGAGTAATGATGAGGAAGAGCATTATCCCACCAAGACTGCTGAACTAAATTTTTGATGACTTTGGAGCAAGAATTGGCCATATGTCCAGTTTCAAAACACTTCCTACAATAAAACGATAATCCTTCATAGTCTAACAATTGTGTCTAACTACGATCAGCGAACTTAAAAGTGATGTCTATGAGAAGATCTCTTGAGATGTCCATATCAACCAAAATCTTACTTACTAAAACTAGGAACTCAAAAGAAAATGCAATTCTAAATTTGGAAAGAAAAATGATTCAATACTCAAATATTCATAGTTGCATAAAGATAGCAAGTTCCAATAATGAAGTACAAATTTAATCAATCAATAAATTACATTTCCATATACTTTCACCAAAAAGGGTGTTTCAAGACATTTGATTCCATGTTACAAGAGATTGTATCAATATTTCAGTTACTTCAATAAAAGTACAATTACAATTGGGCTTGAGCAAGCCATACAAAATTAATACAAGTATATCCATATTTATATAAAGAATCCTCTGATCTCAACCGCCATAACCCCAATGGTCTTCTGCAAGTTGAGGTCAAGAATGTGGTCAAGGTGCTTTTTCCACCCAACCACAAAGTACTAGACTTCCCCGGTTTCCTTCCTAACTCAAAGGAAGCACCAACCCTACAAGAGGAGCCTAGCAACCTGGAACGGTAAAGGTAGGAGGGAGCTCTCAATGCATGCCTAATGCCTATATGCATTCCTAAACTATACTAGAAATGACATAACTCTCGCAATAGGATGTGGCAGAGACATATAACATATAAATCTAGGCTTTTCAAATCCATCTTTTTCAAAGGTCTATCAGCTTGGCCAAGCTTAACAAAACAAAATGGTAATCTAGAAAAAGTAGATTACCGTCTCTGGAGCCCACATTCGGCATCCTGTCCCGGAAGTAAAGTAACTCACAAAACATACTATAGACCCAGAAAGAAGGTGTAATTCATAGTCCAAAGTTAAAATAGTGATTTGTCCAAGAGAGATTTATTCATTTCCATGTTATCTAAATTTTCAAATTCGGATGGTTTATAATGATCTGTCGAAAAGAGAGGTTTTCTAATTGGGTAATAATAAATTGATTCTATGAGTTTACTTTAGTTCTGGTCTATTTTCATCCTATTGGTTTTGGCAATTTTTACAGATAAAAAGTTGGACAATGATGATCACATTAAATCATGTTTTTCTGCGGAAACTAATATAGAAAGTTTGAAATCAATTAAAGACCTTATTTGTCCAATTTGAAAGAATAATAAATTTAATTTATATTCAAACTATAGACTACAACTTGTTTATAAGATAATATATATCTATATACAATTATAAATTCATATATATATTCATTTATATTAAATTATATAAACCCAACTCAACAATTATATTTCTGCCAGAAGTTAAAGTAAGCTGAACATAGATATATAAATATATATATAATAATTTAATTCCAGCATACTACAATATATTTTATGGCAATATATATATATATATATATATATATATATATATATATAAACAGTATTAAATAAAAGTATTTCTGATCACATAAACTAAATATATATATAATAATTTAATTCCATGTATATTAATAACTATATATATATATATATCAAAGAGATCGATAATATATATACATCCCGCGGACTTTAAGCACAACGTAAGTTAAACTTCAGCAAAATGCCTTTAAATAAATAGCAGATGCTATAAATTTTAATGGTGATTGAAATTCACGTGAAAAACTTACACAGGAATCTAAATGAAAAATAAAATAAAATAACACATATCTTGGTTTGTTTATTTAAATTTTTATTCATACTTCCAATAAACTTTAAACGCTGCATCCAATGGTTATTCCATTCTCATAGAGATTTTTAATATATGATTCGTATATTACCCCACACACACACACACACATATATACACCGTATATATATATAATTTATAATTTATTAATATAATAATCTAATTTATAATACAGTCACCATTAAATATATATATCTGAGAAATATGCATTCAGGGTAATTTCATAATTATATGGCAAAATACCAAAATATACAGCAGCAATTTTAAGAGGTAAATACATAAATAATTTTAAAATACCAATTAATAAATGTAGCAATTTTAAGAGGTAAATACATATATAATTTTAAAATACCAATTAATAAATGCAACAATTTTAAGAGGTAAATACATATATAATTTTAAAATACCAATTAAAAAAATGCAATGGATTTAATATTTCCCATAAATAATCAAAAATTGGCAAAATGGATGTGCATAGAACCTAGTAATTCTTTCTGTTGTTGATTCTTTTTTTTTTTCTTGTTCTTCTTTCCTCTATAATTCCTACTCTTCTTTGTTCTCTCTTTTTACACTAATTTCCCCTTTGGCTTCCAAAATCCTGTGCCTATTTTCTGCGTTTGCATAATAAGAGTTAGATCTTTTATTTTCAATTACTTTATTTCTTCTTTTCCCAAATACTTTCCATTTACACTTTCTAATTTTTGTAAGGATTTTTATCTTTTTCTATTTTGAATCTTTTTAGATTTCTATCTTTTTTTATTTTCTTTTTCTAAGTTCTTAGTTTCTAATTCTAGCATAAAGCAAATTTTTCTAATTTTAAAACTACTTTGTCATTACTTCTTGGAAATAAAAGAAAATAATAATTTTAATTCCAAAAAGACATAAGCTTAATATCTAATATGATTTTAATAATAAATTTGGCACCTAACTTATTTCTAAAATAATAATAATAATAATAATTATTATTACTATTTTCCCACATACAATTTAAATAAAATATATAAATATATGTCTATATAATTATATAATTTAATTTACTTTATAATTCACATATTATTTAAAATAAAATATGTAAATATATATCTATAAAAATATATAATTTAATTTTACTTTATAATATTTTTAATATAAATAAAATAATAACTAAAAAAATATAAAGAATCTTTTCTAATAAAATACTAAGGAACAACATTTTATTAAAGCAACACTAATGCATCTACATGCCATCTACATGTGTGTGTGTATTCGAGAGTATCCCCTCCATCCTAACCCTATCAGGGAGCTAACCACCTCAACCTTGACCACACCCTTGTCTTCGACAACCTGCAACTCATGAAACTCGAATTTCCATTAATAGGTTAGTGACCAATAGCCGAAGCATACCAATTTATTTAATAAAATAATATTCACTTTATCATTTTAAATAATATTCAGTTATTCCATCTTTCAAATTAAAATAAAATACCATCTAGTTAATTCAAATCAACATAAACTAAGTGTCTATCTATTTAATTCAAGTCCATTAACTAACATTTATTTAATCCACACATAATTATCCATAAATAGTTCTAACTAGAGTAAGTTCATACTGTATCAGAATTTGGCATGTGATAGGTTTGGCTTCTGAGGAGGCTCTAATTTCTCCTCCTCCTTTGTCAGGGTTTAATAGAGTAATGATGAGGAAGAGCATTATCCCACCAAGACTGCTGAACTAAATTTTTAATGACTTTGGAGCAAGAATTGGCCATATGTCCAGTTTCAAAACACTTCCTACAATAAAACGATAATCCTTCATAGTCTAACAATTGTGTCCAACTACGATTAGTGAACTTAAAAGTGATGTCTATGAGAAGATCTCTTGAGATGTCCATATCAACCAAGATGCAGGCAAAGGTTGTGTGTGTAAAACTAGTTTTGTTCGAATCCACTGTAAGGAAGCTTCCCAAGGAATCGCCAATCACCTGAAAGCAATCCACAAACCAGAATTGTAGCGGGAGATTTGGAAGCTGAATCCAAATGGGTTTTACAGAAAAAGATGCAGTAGCATGGTTAAAATCAGGAAACCATGGCTTGAGAAGAAGCAAGCTTTGCCCCCAACACCATCTTTCTTGCAGAATTGCATCACTGTCCTGGAGGTAATCAAACACCACAATAAAAAACCTTTGGGCACAAGGGTAGGCTTCTACATTACCTTTAAGGGAGGGTTTCCATGCCATTGAAATCCAATCATAAAGATTTGATAATTTTGGCCACATGCGGTTGAACTGGCTAATCAAACTATTGGATGCAAAAAAATCTTCACTAGCATCAACCTCCTTTCTCAGCTTCTCTGAAAAACCTAGAACAGGAGAGGAGGATGCCTTTTTTATGAGGTTTTTTGGGTGGCTCTTGGAGATCTTGCCCCCTGTGGAATCCATGATGTCCTTCAATGGCCAAGCATCCCATGCCATAGATTTGAATTTTTTCTCTTGATTTGAACCAATAAGCATGTCCCTCAGTGACAGGCTATCCCCAAGTTTAGAACATGTCAATTCCTGAGCTCCTACGATTGGATGGAGAGGTATTGAATTTCCCAGCATAGATTTTTCTGGGCTTCAAAATTTTGAAACCCTAGCCACGCTAGGGTTTGATGCTGGAGGTTTAGAGGAAGATCCTGCATTTTTGAAGCATGGTGTCAGATCCCCCATAAGGACTTGAGGAGGCTTAGCGAGAGCTTTTTTATTGGCAACCGGGAGGGAGGTCTGCTCAATGGGCTCAGCCAGAGAAGCAACTTGAGTAGAACTTATTTGCTCCACTGTAAGAGACCTGGAATCTTTTTGACCAACAGAGGAAAATGGTAGGGTGACTGATCTGTTCGATCTACCATGAGGAGCCACATAAACCTTCAAAGCTGCAACGCCAAAGAAAACCCTTCCTGAAGCCTTCGTAGAATTCGGCATATTCGGGAGCTCTTAATAATAGTATAATTATGCCCAAAAGAGTTGTTGATGCCTTAGGTTTAATCTATTCATTTGTAGAAAAAGCGATAACTCAACTTGATGGAAATTTAGTGGATAAATAAAATATTTGATTATATTTTATTTTTAAAGATTGAGATTCAATTTAAATAAATTTGAATGATTTATTTAAATTTGCAAGAATAATTGATTTAATTAAATAATTTAGAAATTATTTAATTATAGATAAGGGGATTTAAATGATAAATTAATTAAATAATAAATTTATTCAATTGATGTGGATTTGAAATTTGAAAGATGATAATGATTTAATTAAATAATTAAAATTATTTAATTCTGGAAGAATAAAGTTGATTTTGATGAAATTAATTAAATAAATGGAATTTATTCAATTAATGTCAAATTTAGGAGATTTGGAAGAATTTGATGATTTAGATGAAATTAATTAAATAATTAGATTATTTAATTAATGTTGAAATGCAAGTAATTTGATGAAATGCAAGTGATGCAATGAAATGGTCATTTTTGGATGTCTACATTTTGCCCCTCTTTGATGCAATGCAGTTTATAGCATTGCTTCAAAGAAAATGATTGTTGAAGACATGATACAATTTAGATGCCCCAATGTAGCTAGTTGCCCCAGTGTAGCTGGCATAGGATGCCCCCTCGAGAGGAAAGACAGGGAAGCGAAAGAAGAAATGGGTTGACGCTCAGCTAGAAGATTAAGTTTGAGAAAGATGAGGTTGGATAGATGGAGGCTGACATGATGAAGAAGATAGCTGACACGAGGATAAGATGAATTAAGGGTGGGAAGAACTAGGGTTGGGACACTATAACTAGGGCCCAAGGGGTCAACACCACTCATTTGTACACCTAGAGTTCAAAAGAGTTAGAGCTATTTGCGTCTTTGCTTAGTTGAGTTATTCATGCTTATAGTGAGATTAGAGCTTGTAGACATGTCGATTCCTGTGCATAAGCACCAGGGGGAGCTCTTGCAGACCTATGGGAGACTAACGGGAGCTTCAGGAGCGGTAAGTGATCAAAAACCTCTGTTTGGTTTGCATTTCAGCGTGACAAAGTGTCTTTAGCACGCAGTGTCGTGCTTTGAGTAAAAACTCAGCGTTGTTGGTGTAGTAGTCCGCGTTGGAGCACTATTGGCAAATGCCGCAGTGATGTTGGTAGTATAGCTGAGCACCTATTGTAAGGCAGTTCGATGCTTGTGGGTTTAGGGTTTGCTAAAAACTAAGCACCTATGGCTCGCAGTGAAGCGCCTTGGGTAGCATAGATAAGCACCTTTGTTTGTTTAAAGATAAGTGCCTCTACAAAGCAACAAGGCACTCTTGGTATGACAGTCAAACACCTTAGACAAAATCTAAGCACTTGTGGTTTGAGATAAAGTTTGAGCTAGGTTTAATGTGGGAAAGGTGTCATAAGATGAGACTAGAGTTGACTAGGTTTGACTTAGGTATTTTGCAATGTGTTGACTTAGGATCAGATTGACTTTTGCAAGATTTTTAACAAGTGGTCAACCTGAATGCAGATTGTCTTACCACCCCTACAGTCCTGAGAGAGACACTACCTGATTGTTGACCTAGTTGTACAGCTGGGCGAGGAGGAGGAGCTCTTCCTAGAGATCATGGGATTGTGGCACATTGCTCATATGATGCCTATCAGGGTGAATCTGACACTTTTTACAGCGACTATGGAGCGATACCATAGCGAGACCTCATCCTTCCACTTTCCAACAGGTGAGGTGACTGTGACACTTGAGGATGTTTGACGCATCCTATGGATTCTGATTCAGGGCGATAGAGTGGATTATGACAAAGTGGGGAGAGGCAGACATGCGAGGACACTTGAGGATGTTTGACGCATCCTACGGATTCTGATTCAGGGCGATAGAGTGGATTATGACAAAGTGGGGAGAGGCAGACATGCGAGAGGTGTTTGCTACTGATGACCTAGGTGTGTAGGATCGTGAGATCTGGTGGGCTCGAGTGCGGTGACTCTAAAATAGGATTCAATGGATTGTTGTTTCACTGATTGAAGGTTTCTTATGTCTAGATAGATGATCCAGAGGTTTATCTATTGGATGGGGCACTATGTTATCAGGGATGTTTGTACACAGGGCATCTAATATGCATGGGGACCTTGCGTTTTGGGTCAACTGTATCATGATTTGCATGACTGTGTGTATAGATCAGGGAGTAGCTTGTCAATAGGTGTTACATTGTTACATGCATGGGCCTGGGAGCATATCACAGTGATTGGACCTATCACCCAGCAACACCGAGATCATGGCGAGCCATATGCATTCTTATATGAGGGTGTTATTACTCATCGGCAGCTTGGGTGTTATTATAAATAATAATATCTGATTCCTGCAACATACTTTAAATTTTTAAGTAAATTAATAATGATAAAAGATTAGTATCTTTCACATTTTCTTTAAAATACTATTATACTAAATTTAAGACAACAACAAGAAGGCAAAAATAAGTTGGACAATTTAATTAAAAACTAAAATGTATATAATTATTATTTTCTAAATGTTATATGTTGCACGGATTCTCCTTTTTTATTGTTTAGATGGTCTAATGAAAGTTGCAACTTAGGAAATAATTCCAATCATAATATATAGTTAGAAATTGAAGTGTTGTTTTTAACGAAGATATTAACCCTAAAGAACAGGGATATCAATTTTCAATATTCATTTTTAAAAAAATTGACATGAAAACATTTTTATATTAAAATTATTTTAATATATATTATTCCCATTTTTTCTTTGCAATAATTATTTATGCAATTTTGGAGCTCCTTCAATGTATAGATCATTAAGGCATAATAAATAATAAAAATAATAAAATATTGTTTAAATTATACTTTTTATATAAATAACCAGAGCAAAAGTTTTTTACTCTTTAAAAACAACAATACTAATAAATAGTGTTTAAATTATACTTTTTATATAAATAAAAATTTGTTAAAAACAAGAGCCTTCTACATGTTCCTTTCAAAACAATTAAATAAATAAAAAAATGAATGGTTTAAAGAATGACTTTTTTAAAGGTAAACTATAATATTGATTGAATTTAAATAATTTCAAATAATAATTAATAATTTATTATTATTATTTTTTAATATGAGAATTTATTAAGGGGGTTTATTTTTTGTGTAAGATATAGAAACACATAGTTATATAGAAAAGGCTCTAATGCAATAGATTAAAATAGGAGAACACAAAAGAGTCAATGTACTAAGAACATAAAACTAAGTACAAAATATACTAGATACAACTTCAAGCATAACCAAACAACAAAGATTACACAAAGTTAATCTAATAGTCATATATAGGAGACATCATTGGTTGAACCCTGCAAATGAGAATTCAACTAGCATTCTATGAGATGGAAACCCCCATGGAGGATTAGTTTCACCACCCTTAATAGAATGTCGCAGCTATTGAGCAATGATATATTTATTTTTTTATTAAATATTATTTTCAAAATTTTTCACAATTTTATAATTTTATAAAATTTATTTATCTAAATTTTTATTAATTGTTGTATTTTTATTTCTAAATAAATATTCTTATTTGTTGTTAATTTTTTTAATAATTTAATTTATCAAATATATAGTTTTCAAGGTATACTTTCATAGTAACTACATAATTAAGTGTGAAAATGATAGTGTGGACTATTAAAGTGCCTTTTTAAAATAATGTTGTAACTATATAATTAAATGTGAAATGGACAATATGAAAATATAGAGTGACACAAACAACACAATTTTAACATATATTTAGATTTTTATAATTACTAGAAAAGAAGATTGTGAAATGATAAAAAAATTAGGAAAGCATTTAAACTTCTAAAAAGTGTTATGACTAGCTTCCACATTTTTCTTTACATTTTGAGCTATCTTAACTACTTTAAATGTCCACTCATGAGATAATGTTTACATTCTCAATAACATCATTAATTCTTTTCTATAATAGTAACTATGAAATAAAAAACTTCCCACTTAAAATATAAATCAAAATATACAATGAAAAATAATAATCTCTTATATAGGCAAAATCCCTTACCTTTTAATCTTGCCTTTTAAAATCAATTAACTTAAATTCATTGCATAACTTTAAGAGCATTTACAACACTAATACAATCATTTATTCAATGTAAGAGTGACTTGTCGATGGTGTTTTTAGCACACAACAATGCAGGTGTAATTACTGGTATCACACCTCTCTTGAAAAGTATCTTACCCTAAGTAAGACTACTCCAAGGATAATACAGCTAGGTCTTAGCTTGCTTGGAATTTCTCAGTTGGATGTTCTAGCTATGCCTAGAAGGGGTCTTACATGCGATGTGCCGGATTTAACAGGTTAGGACAACAATACATGCAAACCCTTATATTGTTCAGCTGATATGGAGTCTCCAGATTTTTAGATTAGATACATTCATTAAATACTCAAGTGTTGGCATGATTTAACTATTGTAATGTAATTGAACTTAGCTCAATTTTAATAGCCCAAGTTAATTATGCACAACTACTTACAATCAACAAGCAACTAATAGTATGGACTTGAATGTTCATCAAATACCTCTAATAAATCAATAACATTGCAAAGCACAATTTACTAATGAAGATCAAGATGTGAACCATGAAACCAAATCGATAATACAAAAGATAAATTCCCAGAAAACCTACAGTAACTTGCTTTGTATTAATCAAAAATTTAGTAGAGTATCAACAATTCAACATCAAGACTGTCTTACAATGAGAGGAATAATGGCCCTTTATATAGGAGAGGTGCCATACTAAGTTCTTGAATGGATGGTGGGGATTAACTCAACACCAACGATCCAGGTTACATTGCATTTAATGAGTTATAATAACTATTTTTCATTCCCGGATTTCCCTTTGTCTTGTAGGAAAAAGATGAAATAAAAATTCTAAATACATTGAACCTGGACAAAATGGATACTCATTTGGTTGTATATAATGAAAAGTTAATTTTCAAGGCCTAATAAAGCCAAAATAGAGTCACATGACACTTAAAAATATGAGCTAATGTGGATTCACAGGATTCCAAGTGCTGACTAGATCAAGAGCTATATGTGGCACATTTTTGGTGAAAGTGTACCTAACTAGATGCTTGCTGGGTCATCATTGCATTACTGGACTGCTGGAACAACTATGAACAAGTGTGAACATGTTTTGGACATTGGACTAGATCTGCAGGAACTGCCATGAAATAAGCACGATCTTCAATGTCTTCCAGCTCTTGAGGCCCATTTCCATCATCTTGAGCATCATATTAACTTCCTCTTGCATGTGCAACATCAATTTGGTTGATACAATGTCGATTCTGTAGTTCTGGGTCAGCACTGCACCTCTGTGTGTTCACCTTCCAAGATAGATCCAGCAAAGTCTTGTGTCCTCCAAGACCTACAATTCACAATACAAAGCATCAATTTCATCATAAAAAATCATTTTCCATCAAATCATATCAAAATACATCCATTCGCAACCATAGATTAGTCCAATGTTGCTTCCTTATAGTCCTCTTCACAAATCTAGTGATTTTTGCATGATTTTCTAAGTTTTTTACCATTTTCAAGTACCCATTTGGCCAATATATTGATTTGGGAAGTTTTTGTGGTCATTAGGATCCATTTGGAGACTTTTATTTCACATTTTTATAGCCTTTTCTACAAAAAGTAGGATTTTTGGGGGTCACTGATTTTTCAGTGCAATGGCATTAATTGATGCAAAACATGCTCAAAATCCACACAAATTTGGTAAAAATGTCCATCATGATGTGACAAATAGACGTGCAATCCAAATACACCAATAAAATCCAATTTGCACCTTGAAAAACCTAAATTTTTAGGCCAAAATGTCAAAAAGCACTCATTTTGGGGGTCACTGACCTGGCGTTGATTTGGGGGTCATTAGCTAAAAGTCAGTGAAGGTGGTTTTTAGCGAAGGTCAGAGAGGTCTATTTTTGGCGCAAAATTTTTAGCGCTACTTTTGGGTGTCATTGACTTGCACGTATTTTGGATGTCACGGACTAAAAGTTAGTTGAGATCTAATTTAGTGCAGGTCAGAGGGTGCCTGTTTTAGCACTAGCACTGATCTGAGGTCCGACTGACTTAGTATGACTTTTGGGTTTGACTGACTTAGCGGTAGCTCAGAGGGAAGTTGGTTAGAGGTGAATTTAGCATCGAATTCAATGAGCAATTTTTTTACTACAAAAGTCAGTAGCGATCAATTTTGGTGCAAAGTCATTGAAAAACATTTCTAGTGCAAAGTTAGTGAAAGGCATTTTTAGCACACAGTTAGTGAAAGGCATTTTTAGCACTAGTTTTTTGAAAGCCTTAGGGTGACAGTATATTTCAAAATATATTTAAGTATATGTTTATATATTATACTTTAAATATTTTGAAATATATTGTCAGGATGTTTGAGATAGGTTCCAAATCCCTAGGATTTGATATGCAGATTCTAGATTTTTGAGGTTCCACCAGATTTCAGACTTAGCCATTTTTTAGAATTTTCAGGGTTTTAGACTTAGCCAAATTAGGGCTTCAAGACCATGCAACAGGATGAAAGTATAGGAACCCTTTAGTGAAATCTTGTGGAATTTGACATGATTTTGCAACTCTAAGACCTAGAAACTAGGAATTTTAACATGACACATCCTACAGAAGCAATTTCAAGGGCAATATCCAGTGACACAAGACTTTGGAGCAGAATGCAGTAACAGCCATTTCAGTGCAAAAGGAAACAAATGGCTATCTTTCAAGCACAAGACCACTCAAGACACTTCCAAATCAATCATGTACGACATCAAATCACTTTAAAGATGCCAAGTACTCAAATTTGAAGCAAATCCTACATTCTAAGCACAATTTCACCTTCTCATCATCATAAGGCTAAAAGGTTGAGACCTCAAGCCAAAGAAAAAAAGGGGGTCTCCATTTGATAAAATGGGGTGTGTGTGCAAGGCACAACATGACTATTATATAAATTCTCCATATATTTTGTAACTCAATTAGTATTAAACCTTACACAAATTTTGCAAATGACATTTCAAAGATACAAAATATTTCAAGGAAACATGTATCTCATGTTACAATATATCTAATTTGCTTAATTTATAAATTATTAAAAAATGTCAACATAACAATATAACTTAAATAAATGACATCACAATTTGGCTTTAAAGTCTCCTTAGAGTTGCTATATGGAAATATATATTGTTATTTGTATTAACTTCAATGGATCAAGTAATTAGTTTTTTTAGATCATAGTGGTAGGGATTTATAAGGCACTCAACCCATAAAACTAACATAAAATAAGAGTATAATATGAGAACTATTAAAATGTTGCCATAGAAAATCCACATAGGGGTAGTAGTAGGCAAAGAGAAAAATGAAACAACAAATTGGAACTAATAATGAACAAAAATTGAACCAACCATATACCACCAACATAGACCAATCTACAAGAGTTCAAAAAGAACCCAATGATTGACACCAACATTAGACCCAAGTCCCTAGACTCCCTGCCTAACATGCAATTGTTCCAACCCTTAGCTACCATGATCATCAATTTTGGTTTCATATCACCATTCCCATCTAGAATACATAAGAATTTAATATCATGAATAATTTTTTAGCACTCTAAAGCTCTATGTAGGTGACCACCATAAAGATGAGGCAAAGTATATGCATTGGTAACTTCAAGACTGCCTTTATTATGAGAAACCAATAGGAATTTGATAACCAAACATAAATTTTGACAAACATTGTAAGGGTCTCAACTCCATTATTCATTGCACACAACTCTTCCTTATATGTGGGACATTTTTGTCTTGAAAAATTATCTGACGCTGGACCAGTTTTTTTGTTTTTGTCACCCGTTTTTCTTTTTTGATTTTCTACAATGGCTCTTAGCTTCTCTAGGTTTGGGCAAATTAGACCTTTGCTAACAATTTGTCCCAAGAAATGGACCTCCTTCTACGTAAAGGAACATTTTTCCTTCTTGATGAAAAGTTGGTGCTCCTAGAGCAACTCGAAGACCTTCACCAAGTGTTGTTTGTGCTCCTCCATGGTTTTATTGTATACTAGGATGTCGTCAAGGTAAACCACAATGGACTTGTCTAACAAGGTCCTGAATACATCATTCATCAATGTGTAAAATGTTGCTGGGGTGTTGCAAAGCCCAAACGGCATCACCATGAAGTCATACAACCCATACCAGTGTACTCCCACTGTGCTAAAATGGGAGTTTTGGAAGAGGTTTTGGACATCCATCAAAGCACAAAAAAGAGGAATTTTGACAAATGTTGTAGTTGAAACAGCCCTAGTAGACATGTATGCAAAATGTGGAAGCATAGAGAAGGCACGTGAACTATTTGACAAAATGCCTTAAAGAACTGTGGTTCCATGGAACGCAATGGCTAGAGGATATGCACAAAATGGATTTGTTGAAAAAGCTTTAGAAAATTTCAAGAAAATACAAATGGTAGGTGTAAAGCTAGACTCCACAACCTTTGCTAGCATCCTCCCTGCCTGTGCCAAAATAGGAATGTTGGAGCACGGTATGGACCTCCATCAAAGCATAATGAAACTGGGATTTTTGACCGATACTGTAGTTGGAAATACTCTAGTAGACATGTATACAAAATTTGGAAGCATAGAAAAAGCTTGTGAACTATTTTATAGAATGCCTCAAAGAGATGTAATCTCATGGAATGCAATGATTGCAAGATATTCACAAAATGGATTTGTTGAAAGGGCTTTCAAAACTTTCAAGCAAATGCAATTGGCAAGTCTAAAGCCAAATTCTACAACCTTTGCCAGCATCCTCCTAGCTTGTACCAACATGGGAGTTTTGCAACAATATAGAAATCCATCAAAGCATAAAGGATAGAGAAATTTTGTCAGATGTTGTAGTGGCAACTGCCCTAGTAGACATGTATGCAAAATGTTGAAACATAGACAAAGAACATGAACTATTTGACAAAATATGTCAAAGAAATGTGGTCTCATGGACTGCAATGATTGCACAATCTGCACAAATTGGACATTTTGAAAATACTTTAGAAACTTTCAAGCAAATGCAATTGGCAGGTGTAAATCCAGACTCCAAGATAGACTCCACAACCTTTGCCAGCATCCTCCCTACCTGTGTTAAAATGAGAGATTTGGAACAGGGTATGGACATCCATCAAAGCATGAATGATAAAGGAATTTTGTCAAATGTTGTAGTTGCAACTTCCCTGGTTGACATGTATGTAAAATGTGGAACCATGGACAAGGCACATGAACTGTTTGATATAATGCCTCAAAAAATGTGGTCTGATGGACTGCAATGATTGCATGATACACACAAATTGAATTTTGTGAAAAATCTGTAGAAACTTTCAAGCAAATGCAATTGGCAGGTGTAAAGCCAGACTGTACAACCTTTGCCAGCATCCTCCCTGCCTGTTCCAAAATGGAAGCTTTGGAATAGGGAATGGGCATCCATCAAAGCATAATGGAAGGGGGATTTTTTTCAGATATTATAGTTGGAAATGCTTTAGTAGACATGTATGCAAAATGTGGAAGCATAAACAAGGCAAGGGAATTGTTTGACATAATGCCTTAAAGAGATGCTCTTGGACTACAATTATTGTTGGATATGCACAAAATAGATTTGTTGAAAAGGCTTTACAAACTTTCAAGCAAATGCAATTGGCAAGTGTAAAGCCAAATTCCACAACCTTTGCCAACATCCTTCCTACTTACACCAAAATGGGAGCATTGGAACAAGATATGGACATCCATCAAAAAATAATGGATAGAGGAATTTTGTCAGATGTAGTTTCAACTGCCCTGGTAGACATGTATGCAAAATGTGGAAGCATTGACAAGGCATGTGAACTATTTGGTAGAATGCCTCAAAGAGATGTCATCTCATGGAATGCAATGATTACGGGATATGCAAAAATTAGATTTGTTGAAAAGGCTTTAGAAAATTTCAAGCAAATGCAATTAGCAGGTGTAAAGCCAAATTCAACAACCTTTGCTAGCATCCTCCCTGTCTGTGCCAAAATGGGAGCTTTGGAACATGGTATGGACATCGATCGTAGCATAATGGAAGGGGGATTTTTGTCAGATATTATAGTTGGAAATGCTCTGGTAGACATGTATGCAAAATGTGGCAGTATAGATAAGGCACATGAACTGTTTGATGGAATGGCTCAAAGAGATGTCATCTCTTGGAATGCAATGATTGCAAGATATGCATAAAATAGATTTTACAAGGATTCTCTCAAAATATTTGAATTAAAGAAGCACTCTAGAACATATCCTAACATTGTAATCTTTGCTTGTGTTCTATGTGTATGTAGCCATGCAGGTTTAGTGGATGAGGCATGTACATGCTTCAATTAGATTAGTAACCCTAATCATTATGTGTGCATGGTTGACCTTCTGGCTTGTGCTAGCTATCTTGAGGACACTCTAAACTATATCATTAAGATGTCATTTAAACCTGTTGTGGTTGTGTGGATGTGTTTTCCTGGTGCCTGTAGATCACATATGTATGTAGGGTTAGGAGTATTTACATCGATGCTATTTTTTTATTTGGATCCTAAAAATGTTGTGACTTATGTTCTTCTCTCAAACATCTATGCAGAAGTGGGCAGATGGGGTGAGGTTCAAGTGTTAAGAATATTGATGAAAGATAGAGGAGTTTAAAAGATTCCTGGATGTAGTTGGATTGAAGGCCATAACATGGTAAATTCTTGTATGGGAGACAAATCACATCCATGGACATGGGATTTATGCAAAGTTGGAGAAATTGTCTTGGGAGATGAAGGCAGGAGGGCATTTTCTAGATTAAGGACATATACTAAATGATGTGGAAGAGGAGGAAAAATAATTATCTCTGCCACCATAATGAAAAGTTGGCAATTGCATTTGGCTTGTTAATCACACCCCCTAGAACAACTACTAGAGTTGTAAGAACTTTCAAGTATGTGCTGATTGCCACACTACAAAATTTATCTCCAAGTGTAAGAACAAAACAAATTGAATAACAAAAACTAATGAAGAAATGAGAAATAATCTTATCGATTCAAGTTCCACACATTCAAGTTGAGATACCAAAACTTAACATGATAATCTTTTCCACATGCAACATTTAAAGGAAAGAAAATGGTTACCATTGATGAAACATACGAATATCAACAATAACACGTGAAATCAAATTGAACACACATCCAAAACATTTCTTTATTGCTTTCTTTCTTGATAAATACCATTCGAGTCCTTTACACCATGCCTTGCGAAAAAGTGGAACCCCCCTTTTGATTGAATTACAATGTTGTATTTATAGGTGAGGTTAGTAACCACTTAAGGTAACTACCTTAACCACTTTTTGTAACTACTTGGTATAACTACCTTCATAAGTGCACTAACTTCAAATAACTAACTTTCTTTTTTGAAGATAGTCACTTAAAGTAACTACCTAACTTAGGCATTTAAAATAACTACTTTGTAAGATAGAATTAGGATGAACCTAACTTTACAATTAAAGATAGAAAACTCAACTCAAATATGAGAAACTCAATCATGAAAATTATTTACAAAACAAGCCAAAATCATGACTTGAGCCACACACAAACACATCAAAAATGAGAATTATACAATATGCAAACTTGCATTTATTCCATGCTTGTCGAAGGTGCCATTGATGGAGCTGCTGATTTTGGAGACTAATTCTGTTAACTGGATCCATTTTTTTTGAACATTCTGAAAAGATTAATAGCTGGAGCAACAGATTTCCCCTTAGGAATTAGGATGTTAGCTATCCTCATCTTCCATGTCTTCAGGTTCCTGTAGATGTTGTTCAACTCTGACACCATACTCGGTATTTGGGAAACATAAATCTTCAAAGAAGTATAGATATCAATCAATTTGTCCATTGCATTTTCATTGAAGACTTCTTTGTTGAAGAGTTGTCGATTAGCCATGTCCTGAAAACCATCTTGGATTACTTGCAAATCTCTCATTAATGATGCACTCGGGAGGATGGCGGTGAGCTGATCCTGGAGTTTTACACATACTTGATCACAAGCAAGTATAAGTTTTTCTTGCTCTGTTGAAACTTGGTCAATGATTACTAATTTTCAACTTATGCTTTCCACCCAAATTTCCAAGTAGTTTTCCTCTGTACCAGGTAGGATCTTCTCTGCTATGAGGATGTTGACATCAATCTCCATCATCTTCACGAAATCCTTCATGATATCCTTCCAAGCCGCTTCTTCTTTCCTAACACTTTTCAAGTCTTTTTCAATGGCCTCCTTTTTGATTAAGGCCTCATCATGAACAACTTTTTCCTTAACAAAGAAATCAAAAGCAATGGACTTGACTTTGTTCACCCAACTCTCAGTGGCTTTCCCATAAACTTGATATTTTTGTAGGTTATCAATAGTACTTCTTTCAATCTCTCCTTCTTGGCCCAAGATGATTGATTGGTGATCAACATTGAGTGGCATGGTATAAGTGTCAACTATGGACTTCAAGTAGGAAGACAAATTATGCACTTGTTGCTTCAGCTAATCCTTTGACTGTTTCTCCTTTTTAGTCCTTTCCACTAGCTTTACGGCTACCACATTGAAGTTTTGTATGTCAGCCTCATGAGTGGATGGACCCATATCGATCCTTGTCATAACAAAATATGTAGGAGTAGCTTCATTTACATTTTTCTCAGAGATGGGCCAAGCTATCTCAAGGCACATATTTCCTGAATTTGAATCGGTCTTTATTCTTGAAGCCATCTTGATCTTTTTCGGCTTCTCAAATCTCCTAAAAAGATCAGATACTGTGTTAAATTCAGGAACCACTAACTCTTCTACCTTTCTTTTCTTCAACAGACTTTGTTCCAACCTTGGGAGGGAAAGATTTTCTTAGAGTTTTTGTACATTACTTTGTTGAGATTTTGTTGTTCAAGTACTGGTGAGGTCACCTTCTCTTCAACTAGTTCTGTTTGACATACTGGATCTTTTAAGGAAGAAGGTTCCATGATTGAAGTAAGATGTTGTACTTCATGATGAGGGGATTCAATGAGAATTGAAGGTGACATAGTTGGTATGCCCTCATCAAACCTTGAATGATCTAGGACTTCTACTGATTCTTGTTCTTTCTCTTCTCTTGAAGTAGAGCCTACTTCTTTATCCCTTGATCTTGATTTCTTCTTCTTTTCTTTGGGTTCATCTCCGCATGTGTTTTGGAGATTACTTCTTCTCGGATGATCTTCATCTCCATCACTTCCTTGATTTTTCTGATGAGAAAGAACATCCATAACTAGTGTATGAGAAGGAATTGATGAGGTGGAACTATCTTGGTGATCACTTCTTCCTCTTGGTGTCTCTTTCCTACTTGTCGATCTTGTAGCATTCATCTGAGCTATCTTCTTCCTTATCCAAGCTTCTAACTTCTTGATTACAAAACTGGTTCTTTCTCTGACATCTCTAACCTCTGGATCTGCCCAATTGATAGCAGGAAGAGGTTGAGCCTAGATTTCTTCAAAATAGAAAGGATCAATTAGATCCGATTCATCATCTTCAATACCTTCAATGACCCATTCCATCTTGAAATCATGAATTTGTTTCAGGGTGAACCTCATCCAATCTCTTTTTCTGACTTCAAATTCATCTTCACAGTCTTCCCAAAAATCTTCAAGATTGGAGAAATGAAGATATCCAGGACCAAGCTTCAGATTGTCCTTGACATAATCTTTGCTATCAAGGGGGAACCACATCTGATATGTATACAAGTTGATCATAGCTAGAGCCTTTTCCATATTTTCTACCCTTGAGCTAGACTCGCATCTATAATAACTGAGGCAAATAGGGAAGGCAACTCCTTTGTTCTTCCTATCTCTACATTTCTTTTGAACTGACACCAGCTGTCTACAAAGCTTGATCAAGACAAGTTTATCGTCCACATATCTTGGCAACTTAGAAGGATAGCCATCGAATCCTCCTACTCGAAAGTAGGTGAATCTTGGAAACTGAACGAAGTAACTACCATATTTTTTTATCAATAGTGTAGCCTCTTTTGATATTCTAATAGCCGTATTTCGTTGAAGTAGTCTTACTACTAGCATTGTGAAAGCATCATTCACTCGTCTGAAACATACAAAACTTTTCTCTAATTGTAGCTGCTTATAGCAGTCATAAACTTGTGTCTCATGATTAGAACACTAGTGGTACTTAAACCTAGCCATGATCTCAAATTAGCAATTGCATATACCAAGTAGGATGACATGTGGAAGCATTGGCTTGTGTTGAAGTGAACCAACTGAGCATGTATGTAATCATCGATAAGATGGCCCCAATCAATGAATTATTTCTCGGCTGATATGATCATGATGACAAGATACATCCACATCACAAACTCAGTTGAGTCTGGGCTACCTGTCAAATTTGTGGAGTAGGGCAATCAAATAGAAGATCTCTTTGATGAAAAGAGAGATGAAGTGTCTTGGGAAGCTGAGATTACCCACCTCTCAGTTTCACCATCCATTCTTTAGCCAAGTTGTTTAAACATTTGCTTCTGTTGTCACTGAAATATTTGTAGGCTTTTTTCTTATCAACAAGAATAAATTTCTCTTTGTACGGCAGCTAGAGAATGATGGCGATAGAAATCCCATCGAGCTTGGCCATCAAGTGCCCGTCGATAGTTCTGATCTCTCTAGCTTCAGGATTGTATCTCTTCGCACATTCTATCACCAACTCTGGGCACTGGACTGCTATAGGAAAGCATGCTGCATTCACTAGGCCACTTTCTTCTATTCTTCAGGACAACTTTGACCGATCTCCTTCTATTAGTGATGTTCGGATATCTTGTAGGTTAATGTGCCCCATTTTAGTGTCGAAAACCTCCTAAAGCATAGTGTCAATCATTGGAGCTTATTCATAATCCTAAGATTTGTATTTCATGATGAGGCTTTTTGCAAGTTTTATATTGAAGTTACCTCTTGCACCTGCCTGAAAGTTCCTTAGACCTTTTCAACAAATCAACTTCGTGAGCAATCTATTTGTGAGGAGGCTATGAGTATACCTTTTACAAAAATGTTCACCACAATGGAAGATACAGTAATGAACAATAAAGATTTTATTCCGTGTTTCTCAGAAGGGATCATACCAACTCCATATGAGACTCATGATAAAATACCAATCTGCAAAAACATGTCTTTAATATGTAGGTTGACAAACTTGTGCAATGATCTTGCCTATGCTCCTACAGGCAACTTATGTCTCCTATGGCACTCGCAGCTTTGATGGTTGTCCAAATTTTATTCGAAAACCCATATTTCGCATATACCTATGTCAATGTGTCCACATTCTGCATACAAGTCTACCAGAATGTTGCCAACTATAATATCTTGGGACTGCATTTCTATGAGACATTATGTCAAATAGTTTAAGTGTGTTGTCTATGCTTTCACATTTTGCATATATATCTGCCAGAAAATCTCCAACTTACAATATCAAATGAAATTCCTCTTTCAATTATTCTTTCATGGATGTCTATACCCTGTTGTGAATCTACTAGCTGGGAGAGTGCTGAGAAAGGCCGTGGGGTCCAGTTATGGCACTTGACAAAAATCCTTCATCCTTCATGTTTTGATGGATGCATATACTCTTTTCGAAAGCTCTCATTCAGGCTCCGGGCTATGAGTAGGTTATGGAGTTTGTTTTCTTACCTGTCAGTTGCATTTTCCTATGACATCCTCAACAAACCTATTTTGTGCATATTCTTCTATTATTGAAGCACATAAAATGCATATTTCTTTGAGACATTTTGTCAAACGGTTTGCAGTTTTTGTCTATGCTACCATATTTTGCACACAGGTCTGTCAGGCGACTTCAAACTGTAGTATCTAACAAAAATCCACTTTCCATTATACATTAATGGATGTGCAAATTCCCATTTCAAAACTCTTATGCATCCATGGAATTTGGCTTTACACTTGAAGTCTTTTTAGCGAAACGGTTTTGTGCATATGATGCAATCGTAACATATCATGAGATGACGTCTCTTTGAAGTAAACATTTCATGCAATCTGTCCAAGCTTCAACATTTTGAAAACACGTATTTGAGGGCACTTGCAGTTGCAATTTTTGACCAAAAATCAACTTTCATTTATGCTTTACTAGATGTCTATACCCTAGTCAAAAGATGCAATCATTGCAATCTATGGCTTTCAAAACTGTAAAATGTGACTAACATTCCTTCCACTTATGTTTTAATGGATGTCGATACACTTGTTCAAAGGCTCTTAATGGAGTAGAGGTGAAGAGAGTGGTTATAAAGCTTGTATAATTGTAAATCAAGAACTATTTATTTTCTTTGAAAACGGTTTCTTGAGTAGTTATAAAAATTACTTTCAAATGAATTACTTCATCGAGATTTCAAATTACTTTTGAAACTTTCTATTTTCACTGATGGCTTGTCTCCTATCGACATTTTAAATGGCTTTTAAAACTTTGTAGGAGATAATTAAAACTATCAAAACTAACTTGCATCCTCGAGCATAAAAAGTTTAAATTTTAAAATTGTAGGAACAGGGTCAACATATAGTAATGGCAATATGGCCCCAAAAGTAATGGAGGGAATGCAATATTAATGGTGAATAGGATTAAGATTTGTAATTATACTATAAACTACTAGTGATTAGGCTCCAACCACACATTGTTTACTAATGAAACAATTCAATTTAAAAGTTTAATAAATAATGCTTAGGCAATTTAACCAACACTAAACTAAATTTTAATAAAAATTAGGCAATTTAGTCCCCTTTATAGCCTGTACTATTTGCCAAAACTAGAGGCCCTGATTTCAACTAGTTGTGAATTGGCAAAGATTCTCCACTAAAAATAATTAGTTAAGGCCTCTCCACGAACTTTGCCAACATCCTCCTAGCCTATACCAAAATGGGATCTTTAGAATAGGGTATCAACATCCATCAAATGCTTGAAAAAAGTGTATTCATTACCTATATTAAGAATTATTTGTTCATAACAATAAATGTGTAACGCTACATTGTATGATTTTATCTTTCTTTGTTTATAGCATGATTTCTCTTTAGTTTTATAGTGGTTTGTCTGTAGTGTATCTAAATCACATTCTTTTGCGATTAGTTGGATTTTTTAATTAGGTTCTAATGTTTTAAATTTCTCTATTTCATTTGTTTAATCCATTCCCCTAAAACTATGGAGTTGATATGAGAAGAACAATGCAAGATATAGTTTTCATTTGTTTGTTTCTTTTGTTTTGTAGATATGCATTCAAAATTTCAAAGAAGACACAAGGCAATTGAACTATTTGATAATGTGTCTCAAAAAGATGTGATCTCTTGGAGTTTAATGATTGTCAAATATTCACAAAATGAATTTGTTGAAAAGGCATTGGAAACGTTCAAGAAAATGCAACAGGTAGATGTAAAGCTAAATTTCACAATCTTTGCCAATATCCTACCAACTTATGCCAAAATGGAGTTTTAGAAAAGGGTATGGACATCATGAAAGCATAATGAAAAGTAGATTTTTGTTAGATATTGTAGTGAAAATGTATTTGTAGATGTATTCGAAGTGTGGGAGAATATAGAAGGCATGCAAACTATTTGATCAATACCTAGAAAAAAGTGTGGGTTCGTGGAATGCCACGATTTTGGGATATGCATAGAATGATGTTCTTGATGAGGTTTTAATGCTTCTCAATGAAATTCCCCAAAGAAATGTGGTCTCATGGGATGTGATGATTGTTGTATGCACACAAAATGGTTTAGTTGAAAAAGCCTTGGAAACATTCAAGAAAATGCAATTAAGAAGTAGAAAATTAGTCTCCATAACGTCTACTAGCATCCTCCAAGCCTATGCAAAAATGACCATTCAAAATAGGGTATTGATGTATCCATCGGATCATTGATGAAAAGGGGATTTTTATTTGACATAGTAGTTACAAATGGCTTGATACATATGTATGCAGAATGTAGAAGCATACACAAGACATGTGAATTGTTTGACAAAATACCTCAAAAGAACATGGTTTCATGCACTACAATGATTGCAAGATACACACAAAATGGGTCTATAAAAAATGCCTTGGAAACTTTTAAGGAAATGCAATTGGAAGGCATAAAGGCAGATTCTTCAACCTTTGTTAGCATCCTCCCTGCCTATGCCAAAATGGGAGCTTTGCAACAAGGGATGGACTTCCATAAAAGCATAATGAAAACCAAATTTTTGTCCCATTTTGTTACAAGTGCACTTGGAGACATGTATGTAAAATGTGGAAGCATGCACAAGGCACATGAACTATTTGACAAAATGTCTCAAATAGATGTGGTCTCATGGACTAGAATGATTTCAAGGTATGTACAAAATGGTTTTAATGAAAAGGCCTTGGAAACTTTTAAAAAATGCATTTGGTAGGTGTAAGGCCTACCTCCACAACCTTTGCTAGCATCCTCCTAGCCTATGCCAAAATGGTAGCATTAGAACAAGGTATCAACATCCATCAATACATAATTGAAAGTGGTTTTTTGTTAGATGTTGTAGTTTCATGTGCCCTAATAGACATGTATACAAAATGTGGAAGCATACACAAGGCATGTGAACTATTTGACAAGTTGTCTCAAATAAATGTGATCTCATAGAACACTACAATCGCAAGAAATGCCCAAAATGACTTTTAGAAAAATGCTTTCAAGCTCTTTGAACTAGTGAAACACTCTAGAACCCAACCTAACTATGTAAGGTTTACTTGTGTGTTTACTAGCATGCAACTGAAAAGGTTTAGCAGATGAGGGTTGTAAATACTTAAATTCTATGTGTGGAAATAAAAAATACCTAGATGTAGTTGGATTGAAAGCCATAAAATTATGCATGTTTTTTGTGTTGATGTAATGGTTTAGAACTTGTTATGTTTGTTAAACTTAAACATCAAAAAACATTTGCATCTTCTAAAATGTCACTTTAGCACGAGAGAAGGTGAAATCTATGACACGAAAATAATCAATCTTACAACATAAAAAAATAAATTAAAAAATAAAAAATGAACTAATATATTTAGAGAACATTATTACTCTTATACTAATTGTTAATTGTTTAACATATACACGAT
This sequence comes from Cunninghamia lanceolata, assembly GCA_027924645.1. Taxonomy (NCBI): domain Eukaryota; kingdom Viridiplantae; phylum Streptophyta; class Pinopsida; order Cupressales; family Cupressaceae; genus Cunninghamia; species Cunninghamia lanceolata. The sequence goes on along the minus strand of BSBN01000080.1, from coordinate 3,517,376 downwards.
GAGAACCAATATTATTATAAATTTCAGAAGTGATATTTAAATCCATTAAAAAATCAACATAATTTCAATATGATATTTAAATCCAAACTAAGTAGCGTCAACCCCTAGCCTATATCTTTTGAAATATAGGCTTTAGCACGGGTACAACCTAACAACATAAATGTGACTTATTTGCAAGATCTATGTTAAGAACATTAAAATTAATCCACTAATGTTTTCATAAGGATTCTTATTTTTTTCCACCACATTGAAAATGCAACCTTTGTATCCAAACAAAAGATGGATGTCCTCCTATAACTTCAGTAGGATATTGAACTCTTTGACAAAGCTCGGTGCTAAGCATGAAAAAATAATAAACCATGTTTTGTTTGCACAAATTGACTTCAAAAAATAATTATAAATTTATCAAAGTTCTTATGTTTCATATATATTGTGACACTCTTGGGTATCTTTGGAAAAAATCATTAATGTTAGTAAATTATTTAATACCTTCAAAGTTGCTTCCTTTTTACAAATTCATCCAAAATCTCTTAAATTATCATACTATGAAAGTGTTAAGGCACTATAAACAACACAGTGCTATCAAATAGTTTGATGGACACAAATATTTATAACTCTATCAGCTAACTAAATGTGCAGTGCTTAACCCAAAGACTATACCTATCAACCATTTGATAACACTTTTAAGTGCTTTTCATAATTTATTTTGATTCCGCATCTAATAATTTTATTATAGTACCTCTACAACCACTTATTAACCTGAGGGGGTAAGTGGGACTTTAATTGTCAGAATATGTTCCAAATGAGTTTCAATGTTGAAATCCACGGATATTGTTTTCTTGAGGTCAAGACGGCCAAGAAGATGATGAAGAATTGATAACTTTGAGACAATTTATTTGGGCAGCAGAAAGAACCATTATCAAAACAGATAAAGGATGCTCAAATTTAGCTTTGCCTCTATCATCCATCTGAGCTTCATACGGTCAATTCATGAAAGAAGAGCTTCATACGATCAATTTATCAAGGAAGACAAATATGGGTAATCTAGCAGGATACAAAGTTGTTCCTGGGGTCATAGCTGCAACTTTGCTTCATCAGAACGATCCTCCTTGACTTACAAGGACCTTCACTCAAGATGGTTTGTCATACAATTTTGCATGCATAGAAATAGGTCAATCCCATACAAGTGGGCTAGTGAGTTGTATCCTTATCAAAGTGGGCTAGTGAGTTATATCCTTTATCAAAATAATCTGGGGAAAATAATGTGTTTTGAAGATCAAAATTTTCATGGACAAAATGATTCCCATTAATTTCTGTAAATTGAACTCGTTCAAAGACTAAATGTAAGCCATATTATGGTAAATGATAGTGCGAGTTATGACGTCTCTCCTATTGCCCGTCCTAGCTAGTGTATGTTATTTGCCTCAATAGCTTTTAATAAAAAGGACAACCAAGTCAGTGACAGGTCGGACAACAGAAGATATGCTGGAAGAAATTCAAGGGTTTGATCTTCTCTGCCAAAAACCCTCTGTCTAGCTAACATGTGACATATTTTATACTCAGCGCATCTTGAAACAAGATCTCCTAATCTTATCGAAATAAAAAAAATCATACGACAGAAGAGCCTCCATAATCACAATTTAATACAAATTTGAAGCATTCTTATATACCAAAAGTGCCTCCACCTTAACAATTTAATAGATTGGAAGAGCAGCAAGCCAAGAATCAGTTGCATAAAACACAAAACAATCAAACATCAGTTACAGAAACTCAGACAGCCAAGTCATTATGTCATTTGACTACCCTATAAACTCACATAAATAGATTGTTACTTTGTTGACGGTAAAGATTCCTTCTTTAGACCAAAATAACGACAAAATCCTTTCTCAGGCTTATCTTAAGTAGAAGCACATAGATAGGCAAATGACACAATAATGTAAGAGAGATTTGTTTATTGGATGAAAAAGCTCGTATACATATATCAGAGGTACGAATAAAACATAAATAAGTGATTAAAACCCTCCTTCACATCGTCAATTGTATTCTTTGCCGGTGAGGGTTTTGACAAAGATCTGCATACCACCAACCAGGGCAAACACATGGTGAAGGGTGGATTTCTCCTGGATGTTGTAGTCGGCAAGGGTCCTGCCGTCTTCCAATATTTTACCAGCAAAGATCAAACGCTGCTCTTTTGGGGGAATTCCCACCTGTTCTTCAATTTTAGCCTTGACGTTGTCGATGGACTCGGAGCTCTCCACCTTCAGAGTGATGGTCTTGCCTGAGTAAGTGTTGACAAAGATCTGCATTTCTCCCCTAAGACGGAGAACCAGGTGAAGGTTGTTAAGTAATTAGAGCAGATTAAAACATCAAATAGCGAATAAAGAAAACAGAGATAACAGGAAACAAACATACAAATGTACACAGACAAACAGATTTATGTGGTCGATCAATGTTGGTTACATCCAGGGGAAAAGCAGGGTATATCTCTTATTATAATGCAGCAGCGAATACAATGTTCGTTAAATCAATGGAAGTGATTGAGTCTCAATTTTATATTATACTCTTGAGGGCAGATGAAGAGTGAAATGGGAAGTTGAAAAGTCACGATGGTTGGACTTCACAACCAAAAAATCTCCCACTTAAACCATGCTGCCAGGTATGTCATGCCCCTAACAAGCCCACTTGTATGCTAGCCATACAAGTGGGCAAAATACAGTGGAATTGTTTTTGTCTTCACAATAATATTTTCACCCAAAAGAAAATTTCATTAAAGTTGAAAACTAAAATACAATTTACCTAAGGCTCACTATAGTGACACTATCGTCGACAAGATTATTGTTGATATCCCTCTCCTTGGCAACTTCCCTAATGAGCAAAATGTCAAGTTAAGATCTAAGCAAAACACCTCAAGTAACTAGGTTTATAAGATTTTCATACCAAGAGCTTCAACTAAATTATTAAATTTAAAGATATCAAAACGTTAGAATTGATGAATTATTTAATCAACAACTAAATACCTTTCTTAAATAAATAAAAATAAGAAAATATTAATAAAGATATAAATTAACTAATACATAATTAAACCATAGATAATAAAACCATATATATATATCCTTTCCTTTACCCACCCTAGCCACTCCAGCTAATCTCATTAGGTCTCCATTTTCATATGTGATATACCACTAATTCTAATCCTAAAACTTTGATATACCAGTAATTCTAATCCTAAAACTTTGGTATATAGCTTGTTAAACACTTTTTCATGGTGTTGATTCTTCATATTTGTTCACTAAAGGTTCAATGGGTCACGTCCAAGAAAATTGACCATAAGTACTCTTCCTAAGAACAAGGTTGTCTCACATAGGGTTTAAACATTAAAAAAATATATTAAGACCTAATTCACACCAGTCATCTCCATGTTGCACTTATGTTATATTTGTTCATTGACCCACTGTCGCAGGTCATGCCACTAAAGGTGACTAGTCTAAGGGGTCCTTAGTCATATATGTGACCGCCCCCCTCAAACCCTTCTACCATTTGCACCGGTCTCCCTCTGAGCGCGTGGGCGCCAAGCTATTGATCGATGGTGCTATTTAAATTTCGCAAAGGCCAATTAATGGCTAAAATTTAAACTTCTCGTTGTTTGACATCCAGTGGAACGTCAAAAGGAATGTGACTGCAGAAAAGGTGTTTTTGAGGCTATTTGTAGCCATTTCAAAAGGCAGATTTGTTTGGGATTTTAATGCGAAATTCTTTAAGGAGTTTTTATTATTATTTGGTTTCCCTCTCGTGGCATTGATGACAAAAAAGGAGGATTTTTTTTGTTTTTTCTTAAAGTGCGTAGAGTGGATAATTAATTCTTTTTGAGAGTGGTGCTTAAGGGATTTCATGATTTCTTTTTTGGTCTTCATGCAGATGGGTGATTGGGTCTGAATATGGAAAATGTCTTTATTTTTTTGTGACAAGGATTAATGGTTTAAAATATTACTGAAGCTTATTATTACAGGTGAATGGATTTGGAGATTAATGAAAAATGGTTTTTGATACAGGGAATTTATGAAGAATATGGACATTATGGAATTGAAAAAATATGCAGGTCTTTAGGCAAGATATGAAAAATGGAGTGGACTAAAAATATTCAGCTGAATTCATTTCTTGACAGAGAATCATGAATATTGTTTTGATTGTGCATTAGAAAAGGGGTTTTATGTTTGTGAAAATGAAGTGTGAAAAAAGTGAGTTGTAGAGAGTATGTTGGCATGAGGATTGTGAAGTGTGTGATATCTTTTTGTAGGTGATCCAAGAACAATATGAAGACAATATAAAATTGATTATGCAAAGCATGAATCAAGGTGAGATGATGAAAAAGAATCATGTGATTGTGAGAGTGGATGTTTTGATTAAATATTAAGAGGTGTATGAGTTGATGTTGCAGGTGATTCAAGCATAGTAAGAGGACATTATGGAGTAGATATGCAGAGCAATAATGTAGATGATTTGATTTCAGGTTGAGGGAGAATGATATGTTATTATGAGCATTGTAATGAAACAAAGAAACCCTATGTACTCTTTATGTTTTTTTGAGATTATATGTATTGCTAATGAGGCACATTGTAACCAGTGAGGTTCTTGGCCAGTGAGGCCTGTTTGTGATCAGTGAGATCTTAGCTAGTGAGGTATTGTAGCCAGTGAGGCATTGTAGCTAGTGAGGCTTTGTAACCAGTGAGGTTTGCCAGTGAGGCTTAATGGAGATTAAAGTTCATAGTGGCTTTTACCCTTTTGGGGTTTTTCACTCAATCACATGTGTCATATGTTGATCCCTTTGTGTCTTGTGCTTTGTAAATGGTTTATGTCATGATGCATTTGATTTATGTTTCATGTTGAATATATACATGTTGAATGGTCTTGATATTATTGTGAGAAGATCTTGATTTTAGAATTAGTTTTTGTTGACCATTGATTCACCCCCCCTCTTAGTGGTCTGTAGTATTCCAACAGTAATAGCACAAGGGTTTAAGTTTATGTAGCCCAAGATAAAATTGCAGTATGCTTTAAGAATGAAAGGAGGGTGTGCTACAGGAGTTGCCTTATCTAATTTTTTTTTCAAATTTCTTTGCAAAGATTTTAATTATGCCAAAAGGCGTTCCTATATTCATAGAAAAGAGCTAAAAGATTCATAAACAAATTCAGATTCTATGAATTTTTATAAGATTCTATAAAAAAATTAAAATAAAAAATATACATGCCAAACACTACCACCACCAGCACAGACGTGCATAGTGGGCCATAATAATAAGTGCCACAGACGTGCATAGTGGGGCATAAGAATAACTGCCACAGACATGCATAGTGGGGCATAAGAATAAATCAAAATAGTAAAAAAGAAGATAGATGGTTTTAAGAGGCGTCAGTTTTAAAATTGCTTGAGCTCTATATATTTTTTAATTTTGTTGTTATAGTCTGAATCATGGGTTGGGTAAGTGCAAAAAGATGGGGGGCCAAAAAGTGGCCAAAAAATTTTCAAAAAAATTTAAGGCAAAACGCTAGCACGTTATAACGCGCTCGCGTTTTAAACTATTTCTTATAAAAAAAAAAAACCCCGCTGCCATTTCATTTCATTTCATTTCTATGAGCTTTTCCTCCGCCCGCGGCATAAAACCCTTGCAAAAACGCGCTCGCATTCTACAAAACACCGTTCAACACAAAAGATTTGTCGATTCATCGCCGAAATGCCGCCGCGACGTCGAGCACGCCAAAGGGGTGAGTTATCTTTATTTTTTTGTTTGAATTTCTTCCTAAATAGGTAGGTTTTTGTTGATTTTTGATGTATATTTTATTAATTGTAGGAAATGTTAATGCACCTCCTCCTCCTCCTCAAAATCCACAAAATCTTGAGGAAGAAATGCATGCAGAACAACAACCTCCTCCATTCATTCCTCGACATGCCCCTGGAACACAAGATAATATAATAAGGGAAATTGAAAACAACAAAAAACAAATTGAAGATATAATTGTAAGGTTGAAAGATCCTTCCACTTCAACCTTGCATAGGTCCACGCTTGCCGAATCTCTTGAGTCTATGTTATCAAATGTAAATTCAATTAGCAAGCAAATAACTAGTTGGACCGATAAAAAGAGAGAGTTTAGAGATTACTATGCAGATAAATTATCATACCAAGATGTCAAAAAATTACAAATTACAAAAGTAGACTTGTGTTCAATTTTCACAAACCCACAAACAAATCAACCTCCACCCATTACATGCAAGAGGTTCCCTATCCATTGGTGCAACAACCAAGCGATAAGGGACAATTTCGGGCAGAGGTGGTGGATGGTTTTTGACCATCCTCCATGCAATAACAATGAGGTCCCGTAATACTTTTTGAGGAAACTCTACTCCGAGTTTGTTCTCAATAAAGTGCCAAACTATTTTGATATGCGGGACTTCCAGGGTAGAGGTGGGGGCTCAGCACAGGATAGACCAGGGGCACGTCTTGACCCATAGCGGGTAGTGAGACAAGTAATCAGCAGACCAGCCCACGAGCATGTTTCTATCCCTTCCATTGTGAAGGAGAGTGTTGAGGTCGATACACTGAGGTCGATTAGTGCCTTGACCCAGAGCATCATAGAGCATGCCGATCCTGCAACACAGAGTGGGTTGGGAGATAGTGCGAGGAGTAGGGTCCCACCGCATACTTGCCAGGCTTGCGGGTCAGCCTGTGGTTATGACCCCATGGACAGTCAGGACGCAGGTGCACAGGCTACATCTGCAGCTGAGCAGATGGTGATGACAGATACCCTCCTGAGTGAGACTTTCGGCCTTGATACTCAGGTAAATATTAGCAAGTTTATTGAATTTAATTTATTAAATTTTATTTTTGAAATACAAGATTAACTAATTTAAATTGATAATTTTAATGAAATTTCAGGGTCATAGCGTCGATGCAGTTTTCAGTGGTTCTCCACCTACATTTTTCACTAGATCATCTACTGTCGAGGTATGTAACTAGTAAACAATTATAAATATTACATGTGAATAGCATCGTTATATGAATGGTATTCTAATTTCTGATTTTGGATGTTGAAGAGGTTAACACTGTAGATTTCATGGCAACACCTGCCAGCGGTGGTGGACTTCAAAGCTTTATGGAGGTAATAAAATAAATAGTTTAATGAATGAATTGTACTTACTAAATTTTTGTATGTGATTTGTGTGTTTTATTGTGTGTACTTCCATGTTTAGATGAGCGTGTGTGTATGTTAGGAGCCATGATTTGCATCACTATTATAGTTTTCGTAATTGAATAATGTTGTTTTATTTTCAGATGATGCAGGCTGCGGATACACCTCCCCATGTTCATAGGGCAATGGAGCAGGGTGTGGCCTCTGCGATTCATAGCTCTATGGCATTGACAGGGGTATGAGGCAGATTAGTAAATTTCAATTTAAATTCATTGTTATAGTTGTCTATTTTTGAAAAATCAAAAGATTATTGATTTGAAGTTTAATTTCTATCTGGATGGTTTCTATAGGACATGACATCACCAGGGCCTTTTCCTGCTACTGAGGCAAGCGAGCAGACAGATTATATGTTAGCAGTAAGTGATTATTTTGTTAAATGTTTCATTTTTTTATAACATGTAATTTCTATATATTAATATCTATACTTTTTTTTGTAACAGGTAAAGGTGCAGGAAGAACTAAATAGGAGGAGTAGCCCTCGGGTTCGTAGTAGACCACCCACATGCATGTCTCCATCCCCTAGAAGATCAAAGGCTACTCGTGATTTATTCTCTTCACCAGCTAGAGGGGAATGACTTTTTATTGTGTTCCTCTGTTGTATGCCTATATGGCATTTGTGGACATATATTTTGTATTGTACATAGTTGACATTGTATGCCTATATGGCATTCTTGTAAGCCTATATGGCTATTTTGTATATATGTTATACTTATATCGACAGATATTGATGTATGCGTATATGGATATTTGGTTAATACAAATCTTTTTTATTGATGGCGTCCATACTTGCATTATAAATCCACTTTTGAATGGATATTTGTAGATGGCTACTTCAAATATTTAAAGTCTGATTGTATTACATAGGATGTTTGCATTTTCTTTGATAGGCTTGATAGGCCATGGATTACATGATGGTGTTTGATGGAAAAGTATGGTACTAGAAGACTCTAGTTCATTCTTAATAGGCTTGTGATTGATAATATCTTTGCATGATTGCACTTGATCTTGGATCATGGGCATGTTGTTAGGATTTTGATTGCATTGTGATGTTTGATGGATAGGCATGGTGTAAGTGTAAGATACCCAACTAGTTCTACGAAAAATTTTCCTTACTTAAACACTTTTACTTGCTAACAATTCATCAACTACTTCAATAACATAAAGATATACATCAAGATAACTATTTGAATGAAACAACATTAGAGTTGGGTACTTGTCTTGTTACTTGATTCAATCAACTTGCAATGTCTTATTACATGGAAAATGCTTTCAATAGCATGAAGTACAACTCATTCAATGGAAATACAAGGACAGGCCTTGAAGCCTTGATGTTACAATGTCTTCCTTACTTGAGCAACATTTGAAGATTTGGAATGTTCAACTCATCACCTCACAAGGTAGGCGCATATTTGAAGGATTTACAGGTTTTTCTGACTTGGGCGCCAAGTTGAGGTGACCTCCTCCTGAAGTTGCGCCTTGTCAACATTAGGCGCTAATTAGAGTTATGGATGCTCTGGATTGTTTCCAAGAGTAGGCGCCAAAACATCATCATTATGAAAGTGTTTTAAATGCTAGGCGCCCAAATGAGCCCTCTGGAGTCTAGGCGCTCCTTTCATGCATTCTGTGTTCTAGGCGCCAATTGAAAGGAGTGGAGAACAGGGCAAGCGCCTTCCAAACTAGGTGTTTCCTTGAGGTGACAAGGACTTAGAAAGTGCGCCTAAGGTGAGCGCCTTGAGTGAAAAGGTCTAACAAACATCTTTGAACCCCCTTTCAAGGTTAGGTGCATTCTGGAGGTGGAAACAAGTAGAAGGTGCGCCTTAGCTTCCTTTGTCAATTCTTGCAAGTCTTTGTTGATTAGGAAGGTGGAATGCTTCATAGTAGAATGAGCGCCTATCTTCTAATGTCCAAACTACTTCTTCTGGCTCACTCTGTGGCTAGGCGCCAGAGCTAAATTGTTCACACAAGGGAGTGCGCCTAGACTCACTTGATGTTTTCTTACTACTTCAACCCCTGGAAGATGTTCCAAGGTGTTCCCTTTTACAAGCACCTGACCTCCCAAGTTTCTTCATGTGCTATTCCTTGAAGGCGCCAAAACTGAGCTCCAGTGCCATGGGATTATGCCTAACATCTTTGAAGAGTTTCTAAGCCTTTTGCAAGTTGATATCCCAAACTCATCTTCTAGGCGCAACAGGATCTTTCCAAAGGAGTTTCCAAGTTTTAGACACCAAGTGAGGTCATGGGTGAATGGAACTGCGCCTTAGGAGATGACTGGATCCTAAGCGTCAGTCTAGAGTTACAGTGGAATTGATATGCGCCTCAACTAGCTTAGGCGCCCATTTGAAGTGATTCCTTTAACACTTCTCTGTCAATCTCAACTACAAGGATGATCTCCTAATCCAATTTTGATCCTTTGGAGATGCAAATAGCTTTACATTTCACTAGGCGCCATCAATGATGATCATCAACCAAAGCGCATTTCAAAGGTGAGATAGGCAAGTGAGGCGCCAAACTAGTCCTTAAGACTTATCTCCTTCTATCAAGTCAATTTCAACTATGTGAGAGAGTTCTATTCTATTTGCACCTGGGCTAGGAATTCACCTAAGAGACATCACTTAGCTTTAAAACTTTCAATCTATAGCCATCTGGGCTAGGCGCTCCAATGGAGGATCCTTGAACTCATGCATTGGCGCCTTCTAGTTCTAGGCACCCATTTTGGATGATTCATCCTGATACTAGCGCCCAAAATGACTAGACTCTCTTCATCATCCAATTCACTTAGAAGACTCAAGTTGGAGACTTAGTTGTCTATCCATGTTCTCCGGAAGATTCATTGTACCTCTATGCACTATCTCCTTCAAGACGCTCCTTAAAAACATTGGAAGTGCTCAGGACTTACCTTAGTCCAAAGCGCCACAATCCATTCCTTAAAGCACAAAGAATTCTCAAAGGCGCCCCTATTTACCTCTAAGCACTCAAATATCATTTAGATTCAAGGCGCACATTTAGCTCCAAAACGCAAATTTCCATCATCAACCCATCAAGGTGCATCATCTTCCCTTTGTATCCCCTTCAAGGCGCAGACATTCACTTCTTCACACTCAAACTCACTCTCTGGCGCCAGAATAGGTGTATAACTTCAAATAAGGCGCTAATCTTAGGTTTCTAAGTACTTAGTTTGATCTTAAGGCTATCCTTCCTCTAATCACTCTCTTCAACTCCCTCACTGAAGGCCCTCTGTAAGTTTGGGCGCATTTCATCCCAAGGTGCTTCAACATCATCCAAGGCGCAAATTCACTCTCCAAGACAAGGTGCAAAAAACCCTATCCTAAGGCGCTCAAATCTTGCTTCTAGACCTAGGCGCACAAACATGAGATTAAGGATCATTCTGGCCACCATCACTTCCCTAAAGGCGCAAAATTGGTGTAGATACATTCCATTTATTAAGGATCATTCTGGCGCCCAAATCTTATCAACGAAAAGGATCAATAGGTTCTCTCTAAGGCGCACTCCAGGGTTTGATCTTGCAAGACTTCTCACGTCAAAATTTTGACCAAGACACTCAAGGCACTAGTCTTTATCATCTAACCCTACAGTGCACTTACTCATTATGATATACTCCTCAACTTTGTATTCAACCTTGCCCAAGGCGCATATTCACTATAAGGCATTCTCACTTTGTCAAGGCTCAGAGGGCTTCAACTTGCTAAAGGGTAGAGGTCTAGGCGCATATCTGACTTGAAGCTCAAGGCGCTCCAACCCTCTTGCTCTGGAATTCCTTCTAGGCACTAAGTGACTTCTCCAATTCCTTGAAAACATTTGAAGTGTTTTACCTTCTCAAGGTGCTCCTTCAAACTTGACTCCAAGGTGTTATAATCTCAAAGGTGCTGACATCATCTCAACCAAAGGCGCTCAATGATTCATCCCATATCTAGGCGCTAAAACACTTAATCAACCAAGTCATTCAAGGTGCCATTCAGTAAACTCATCTTCCATAATATTCCTATCAAGGCGCATATCACTTCTCTCATGGGCTTTAGGCGCTCAGTTGAGTGTTTCAATACTACTTAGGTGCCAAATTCATTTTAATGCACCAAACACAAAGAGCTTTCAAACACTGGGCGCTCACAAAGAGTCTTCCAACCTTGGGCGCTAAATTAGGTCTTTGCAACTATCCAAGGCGCATATCTTTGTTTGAACAACTTATGGTGCCAAGACAACTTCTCATTAGGGCGCTCAAAACACTTGTGTTTACATTTGAAGTGCTTTACCTTCTTAAGGTGCTCCAGACTAACCTGACTCCAAGGCGCTCCATCATCATCCTTAAGGCGCTAAAAACATCATCTCCACTCTAGGCAAAAACATCATCCAACTCCTTAAGGCACTTCACTATCAAAGTCTGAAGGTGCTCTACCTAGACCTTTCCCCTAGGCGCCAGAACTCCTAAGCGCTCACCAGATAACTCTCTTCTTCAAGGTGCAAATCTTCCTATACTATGATTGCCTCTGAAATGCCGATTAACGTGATGTGAGGGTGCAAAGGCTACTCCAATCCTCAGTGAGCGCCTAGTTTAAACAAGGAGAAATAAAGCATTCAAAACTATCCAAACGATCATCCCCTTCCTAATGTCTTCACTGCTCCGAAAAACCTTGGCCAAAATGACACATAACAACTCCTATGAGCACCCTTATGCCCTAGGATCATCTAGTTTGTGCGTCTTGTAATGAGGAGTTCATGTAAGTTTGGAATGAGTGCCTTGAATAAGTGTAAACTAGCCTAGAGAAGGGTATGTGTGCCTTGAGCGCCTTGAGCATTCCAGAGATAACTGTGCGCCTAGAACAATATGAGCGCTCATGATGATGATTAACGCCCTGATGAGACTATGAGCGCCTTGTTCAGGAGATACCTTGTTTGATCATAAAATGCGCCTTGAGTCTTGAAGGTTTTGAGCGCCTAGGTGATTTGGATGTTGGGATGTTGGTATGCGCCCAAGATTGAGGTAAGTGAGCGCTTGTAATGGAGGAGAGCAATGAGATGGAATGTCTTGTAGAGATTGGTGCCCAGAGACCCATTTTTGCGCCTTTGATGATGACCATTTTTGCATAAGAGTTTAGCGCCTTAGAGTTGTAAACTTTCTCTTTGGGCACCCCTGAGTGAATGTTGGTGCCTTGGACAACTAAATACGCCTTTGATGGAGTGGAGCCCAGAAGGGGAGTAGGAGGAAACCCAATCTTCAAGATTCATCAAGCTTCAAAGTTTAGGTCAGAGGTTATCCACTTTATCCAAGGAAGGTGTTATCATCTACACTCCGAGAAGGTAATGTCAAAGGCCATCATGAAGGATCACTTCATCAACTTCAAGTCCTTCAAGTTCAAGTCCTTTCACCTAGCAAGTCCAAGAGAGATTTCTACTCCGATTCATGAAGTAAGCTTATATCATCCTTATCTACTTTGCAAGAAGAAGAAACATTACAAAGTCAATCAAATGAGTTACAAGTACCATACATCCAATTGCAAGGAGTGAACCACCTTAAGGAAAAATAGTTCTCTTGAAGTTACTTGAAATGTCAAAAGGTTTAGCGCCTCCAAGTAAGGTCAGAGGTGAGGTTAGAGGTGAAATGCGCCTTTGGACCATTCTGGTGCCTTGGATGAAGAACCTATATCTTGAGCCCAAGAGGTAAAATTTGCGCCTTAGTGGATTTGGAGAGTTACAGAGATTAGAGAAAAGCGCCTTGAAGACAGAGTTGTTCAAGGCGCATGTGTGATTTGGTCAAAAACAGGCGCCTAGAGTGAATAGGCTTTCATCCTGACTTAATACACTGCCTCCTTCTGATGATTTTTGGGGCAACAGAAAACCTTTCACCACGGGCAAATGCCTCAGAGCTATAAAAAATCAAGAGAGGTTATTGTAGAGGCACTCTACGTGATCCCGTTGCCTTAGACGGAATGTTTTTAAGTGACACAGTTTTTGAGTAACATCTCGTCAAAGATTGCTGCCTTTTTGCACTTTGGACTCTTCAGGGATATCATCGGTACAATGTAGCTCCGACTGTTTCGACATGTTTGGGTGAAAAATAGGACCATGCCTAGCATAAATGTACCCATTCGGACGCGTTGGAACAGTCAGTTTGGTCGCATCAGGAGCAGGACGAAAGTTACACCCCTTTGCAACTTTACACTGCCTCCTTCTGACAATTTTTGGGGCAACAAAAAACCTGACACCACGGGCAAATGCCTCAGAGCTATAAAAAACTGAGAGAGGTTATTGTAGAGGCACTCTACGTGATCCCGTTGCCTCAGACGGAATGTTTCTAAGTGACACGATTTTCGAGTAACATCTCATCAAAGATTGCTGCCTTTTTGCACTTTGGACTCTTCAGGGATATCGTCGGTACAATGTAGCTCCGACTGTTTCGACATGTTTGGGTGAGAAATAGGACCATGCCTAGCATAAATGTACCCATTCGAACGCGTTGGAACAGTCAGTTTGGTCGCATCAGGAGCAGGACGAAAGTTACACCCCTTTGCAACTTTACACTGCCTCCTTCTGACGATTTTTGGGGCAACAGAAAACCTTTCACCATGGGCAAATGCCTAAGAGCTATAAAAAACTGAGAGAGGTTATTGTAGAGGCACTCTACGTGATCCCGTTGTCTTAGACAGAATGTTTCTAAGTGACACGGTTTTCGAGTAACATCTCGTCAAAGATTGCTGCCTTTTTGCACTTTGGACTCTTCAGGGATATCGTCGGTACAATGTAGCTCCGACTGTTTCGACATGTTTGGGTGAGAAATAGGACCATGCATAGCATAAATGTACCCATTCGGATGCGTTGGAATAGTCAGTTTGGTCGCATCAGGAGCAGGACGAAAGTTACACCCCTTTGCAACTTTACACTGCCTCCTTCTGACGATTTTTGGGGCGACAGAAAACCTTTCACCACGGGCAAATGCCTTAGAGCTATAAAAAACCGAGAGAGGTTATTGTAGAGGCACTCTACGTGATCCTGTTGCCTCAGACGGAATGTTTCTAAGTGACACGGTTTTCGAGTAACATCTCGTCAAAGATTGCTGCCTTTTTGCACTTTGGACTCTTCAGGGATATCGTCGGTACAATGTAGCTCCGACTATTTCGACATGTTGGGTGAGAAATAGGACCATGCCTAGCATAAATGTACCCATTCGGACGCGTTGGAACAGTCAGTTTGGTCACATCAGGAGCAGGACGAAAGTCACACCCCTTTGCAACTTTACACTGCCTCCTTCTGACGATTTTTGGGGCAACAGAAAACCTTTCACCATGGGCAAATGCCTCAGAGCTATAAAAAACCGAGAGGGGTTATTGTAGAGGCACTCTACGTGATCCCGTTGCCTCAGACGGAATGTTTCTAAGTGACACGATTTTCGAGTAACATCTCGTCAAAGATTGCTGCCTTTTTGCACTTTGGACTCTTCAGGGATATCGTCGGTACAATGTAGCTCCGACTGTTTCGACATGTTTGGGTGAGAAATAGGACCATGCCTAGCATAAATGTACCCATTCGGACGCGTTGGAACAGTCAGTTTGGTCGCATCAGGAGCAGGACGAAAGTTACACCCCTTTGCAACTTTACACTGCCTCCTTCTGACGATTTTTGGGGCAACAGAAAATCTTTCACCACGGGCAAATACCTAAGAGCTATAAAAAACCGAGAGAGGTTATTGTAGAGGCACTCTACGTGATCCCGTTGTCTCAGACGGAATGTTTCTAAGTGACACGGTTTTCAAGTAACATCTCGTCAAAGATTGCTGCCTTTTTGCACTTTGGACTCTTCAGGGATATCGTCGATACAAAGTAGCTCCGACTGTTTCGACATGTTTGGGTGAGAAATAGGACCATGCCTAGCATAAATGTACCCATTCGGACGCGTTGGAACAGTCAGTTTGGTCGCATCAGGAGTAGGACGAAAGTTACACCCCTTTGCAACTTTACACTGCCTCCTTCTGACGATTTTTGGGGCAACAGAAAACCTTTCACCACGGGCAAATGCCTCAGAGCTATAAAAAACTGAGAGGGGTTATTGTAGAGGCACTCTACGTGATCCTGTTGCCTCAGACGGAATGTTTCTAAGTGACATGATTTTCGAGTAACATCTCGTCAAAGATTGCTGCCTTTTTGCACTTTGGACTCTTCAGGGATATCGTCGGTACAATGTAGCTCCGACTGTTTCGACATGTTTGGGTGAGAAATAGGACCATGCCTAGCATAAATGTACCCATTCGGACGCGTTGGAACAGTCAGTTTGGTCGCATCAGGAGCAGGACGAAAGTTACACCCCTTTGCAACTTTACACTGCCTCCTTCTGACGATTTTTGGGGCAACAGAAAACCTTTCACCACGGGCAAATGCCTCAGAGCTATAAAAAACCGAGAGAGGTTATTGTAGAGGTACTCTATGTGATCCTGTTGCCTTAGACGGAATGTTTCTAAGTGACACGATTTTCGAGTAACATCTCGTCAAAGATTGCTGCCTTTTTGCACTTTGGACTCTTCAGGGATATCGTCGGTACAATGTAGCTCCGACTGTTTCGACATGTTTGGGTGAGAAATAGGACCATGCCTAGCATAAATGTACCCATTCGGACGCGTTGGAACAGTCAGTTTGGTCGCATCAGGAGCAGGACGAAAGTTACACCCCTTTGCAACTTTACACTGCCTCCTTCTGACGATTTTTGGGGCAACAGAAAACCTTTCACCACGGGCAAATGCCTCAGAGCTATAAAAAACTGAGAGAGGTTATTGTAGAGGCACTCTACGTGATCCCGTTGCCTCAGACGGAATGTTTCTAAGTGACACGATTTTCGAGTAACATCTCGTCAAAGATTGCTGCCTTTTTGCACTTTGGACTCTTCAGGGATATCATCAGTACAATGTAGCTCCGACTGTTTCGACATGTTTGGGTGAAAAATAGGACCATGCCTAGCATAAATGTACCCATTCAGACGCGTTGGAACAGTCAGTTTGGTCGCATCAGGAGCAGGACACCAAAAATGCAAAAGTTGCTTTGTGCAACTTGACAACATTGACACTTTTTTGCAACATGACTCAAAGACTCAAACTGACCCCAAATGACTCAAAGTGACTTAAAATCACCTTAATTATAGAGGTCGAGGCGCTCCTTATCATTCATTCATTATGAGCACCTTGGGAGAATGGTATATAGGTCATCATCATGATTAGGCGCCCTGGATCCAGAGTGTTGGAGAGATCATCAAATGGTGTCTAGTAGGGTGAGTTATGAGTTTGGTCGCATCAGCACTTTGGACACCAAAAATGCATAACATGATGATGTAAAAATGTGTACATATGTGTAAAAATGCAGGAGGAAATAAAAAAAGACAAACCTTACAAATTAATGTGCATACTTACAACTCAATGTAACATAACTTTACAAAATCAATGTGAATACTTACAAATTAATCCAATGAACCATCTGGATCTGCTCTACTCTTTATTGTGTCAAGTATTGCTTCATGGTCAAACTCACGCACCTTCCACAATATTTTGTTCAAAGGTCTACCCCGATACTTTATCAAATGAACATTGGATGCCACGACAAGGTTCGAGTAATGAAGAATCTTTCGATGCATGTCAAAGTCCTGAAATAGCCAAATATTAACACTCTTATGTGGGTACCTTCTAAGCCATGTTCCAGTAATAACCACTGATCCTGTAGGGTATTCGATGTTTTCTCCATCTATAACAGGGGCCTCTAATTTCTTTTTGGCCTCAACACAACGAGATAAGTAATAATCTGTTCCCTCTTCATTATCTTCATCTGCAATAACTACATATACGTGTCCTACATTGATATGTGTAGCAAATTAGATGAAATTAGTCAACATTACAAAAACACTACAAAGTAAGATGACATTACCTGGTTGAACTAGATGAAATTAGATGCATATATGTGCCCTATATTACCTGGTTGAACTAAATCTGATATGTGGTCAAAGTCAACTGACGATTCCATCTGTGTTAGTTCCAGTGCCGTCGGGGGTCGATACGTGTCAAGTGGGCTAAGATAACTTAACTGCCATTCGTCAACCCACTCCTTTGACTCGCACTCATCCCAGACTTGAATTGTACAAGAAGAACAAAAGCATGACATCTTTCGTGTATGGATACTCCATGAACCTGCAATTGAGCTTCTGAAAGAGTGCATCTCATTTGATCCTGTCAGTGTACAACAATCCTCATATGGTGCAATGTTAGTATCATCTATCAACCAAAAAAATCTATGAACTAAAGACTTACCTTCATTACCTGGACCCATGGAAGCATTACACCACTCGACAATCGATTTTGCATCTGTCAACTTTGCATTGTCTTTATACTTTAACTCTTCTCGTGCTATGGCTCTTTTGATACATGCTCCTGTACCATCATGCTCCCCCTTTCCATGCCCGGCCTCACAAAAGTTCCACATATGTTGAATACCTGTAAAATTATGCCTCCTACTCAGCCAATAGAAATTCTGTGAGTTCTTGAATTGTGATGCACAATTATCCGACCATATGATATGCTGACTGAACGATATGCCCCTTCTAGCCAAATCATTGTAGAACACCTGAAAGCAACCTTGCACGAACTCCGTAGAATGCGTGCGATCATCACTAATATAGAAATGATACTCCCTTATGATCTTTCTGTCATCCTCTGTACTATCATTCGCATGAATGAATGCGATGTGCACAAATATAGAAACTTGTGTGGAGTTGTAATATTGTGATTGCACCTCACGCTGTGGCTGTAGACTGTAGTTCTCTGCAAAGTCGACAACTGAAACAATGCTACCAACTGGAAATGTGTCCTTGCATAACTTGAATTGCAAGTCCAACCATCGAGCTCTATGGGCATGTCTTGCATACTCATACACTATGCTGTCACGAAATATAGGCATAAACTGATACACTGGAATCTTTTCAATAACTAATTCACACCTCTTTGCTTCTTTACCATCTTTTGTATTGTATGCCACTGTTTTATACTTGCCAAACTCTACTAGTTCATTTCCAACCGCATGTGTTATTTCCATATGTTCACATATTGGCAAATGTTGCAAGCCACCGCAATGATGACATGTGCCATCCAAGCATAATTTCTTGTAGAATATTTGACCTTCCTCTCTTTCACATAAAATTCTTGATATGAAGTCTCTTGAAGATGTTGGTGGGGCACATATGGCACAACCCTGCAAATCATTGTTAGTATGCATATCTAAACATATAGACCTATAAGCATCAAAATGGTTAGAAAATTCAATATGTAATCTACAACAACAAGTAGTGCGTGTGTGATTTATCTTAACATAGAAAGGTTTTAGCATTTCAAAATATCTTTGACAAATTTTAATTTGAGGATACTTCTCTAGAAATTTACCATAAAACTGTGTTTGAGTCTCATCCAAAAAATGCTTTGGATGTGGCTCGCGGTTCTGACTACCAATTCTCCTTCTTACCACATCCCTTTGATTCAGAGATACCCTTGTGTAATTCTTCCAAAAGTCTTCAATTAGTGATCTCAATGCTTCAACAATTGGTTTATCTTTTCGTGGTAGTCTCCCCGAGAACGCTCATAATTCATTGGCATTAGTGTCCTCAATTCTTTGGCGTCTTCCAACGGCTCTTGATAAAGTTTTCCTATTAATTCTCAATTCTTGACTTGTCTTTCTAATGAGACGAGCTTTCCTCGTTTGACTACTTACTATAGTCGATGTAATCACACGCTATGTTGCATTACTATCTTTTGTGCGTGAGGTGTTACCCACACTCTCATACGCACTCATTAGATTCTTGACAATAGATTTTTCACTTGAAGCCTCTAATGTTCTCAACCCAAGAATCTTCATGATAGACCTATACTTTATACTTCGCATCATTTCAACGAATAGTTGACATCTTGCAGTCTCATTTAACTTTTCAAAGAACAATCTCCAAATCTTATTAGCATATCTTCTACAAGTGCGTTTTGGAATCTTACCTTCCATTGGCTGCAAAATATTCTCATCAATATCAATCAAATACTTTGGCTTTCTATGCAAAATTCTAGGTGGTGTCAAGTTAGGTAAATTCATCTCAACATTAGGAATTTCATCAATATTTAAATGAGATGGGTTAGATGGCATACCTTCGATCGAAGATGGAATAGATGACATACCTTGAGGTTGAGGTGGGAACGATGGCGTACCTCCTTCATCACATGTGAGTGATGATGTACTCTCAACTTGAGATGTGGTAGATGGTGTCCCTACATGTTGTCTTGCGGTAAAGGATGTGTCTCCAACTATGGTATTCAAATCTCTCGTACCATGAAGTTTTTGCATTCGTTCTCTTTGTGCCGCCAATACCATATCTCTTTGTGATGGTTGTGGTTCCTCTTCAATTGGTATGTCTTCATTTATCATGTCCAATTTCCTCTTCTCACGAAGTTCCCTCATAGCCATTGCTTTCTTTGCATTCTTAGCTTCTATCTCTTCCTGTGTTGGTTTAATTCTTGATCGTTTCCTCGGCATGACAGAGAATTTGTCTGTAGCATGATAAAGAGACCAATATTAGTTCCTAAGAAATGAATACATGATAATAGTGGGATTGTATTTTTTTTATGTTGTAAGGATTTATTCTTGTATAGTTTGACATCATGGTATGAACTAAGGTTTGTTTATTACACATAATTATTAAAGAGCCCAAGTGTAGAAAATATACATGGCATCATGTGAGATTGTAGGTTGCTTTCTCGATTGGGAATGTGTCTATTTTAAACATGTATGATAAAGCATGATAAAGTAATTCAATCCGAAATAAGGAAAATGTAAAGAACATGCATGTAAAGACTTGACATACCTAAAAAATGAAGATTTGAATGGAGAGAGTACCCAATTATGTAGTGTTTTTATCTTCTTGCATCAAACTCCTCAACAATTTGAGTTTTTCACCACTTGCTTCCTTTTCAATGTTAAATTCTTAAAATTGAATCACAATTAACATTGCAATACTACAAAAATTGAAACTTGAATAGATATATATCAAACTTGGTTTGAAAACTATGTTATTTCCTCCTTCTCAAGTTGGCAAAGCAGAAAAGGTGGTGGAAAGATCATGCAAAGGTGGTACAATGTGTCAAATGTGCATGTGAACTTCCCAATAGCATGAAAGCACTTCTTTTTTGTCAGAGCACGCGCAGAATCAGTAAGAAAATAGAGCATGTGGGCCAAGATCACGGGGGTAACCACTTTTTTACCGTTTCAGTAGAAAGAAAAAACGCGAGCGCATTATAACGCGAGCGCGTTATAACGCGCTCGCATTTTGTCCTGCTATAGATCCCTAAACCCTCAACTCTGATCCCTTGACCCTCAACCCTCAATGTCAAATCCTAATCCCTCAACCCTCAGTGTCAAATCCTAATCCCTCAACGTCAAATCCTAATCTGTCAACCCTCCAACCCTATCCCTAATCCTTACAACCCTCAACCCTTAAATCTGATCCATCAACCCTCAACATCAAACCCTAATCCCTCAACCCTAATCTGTCATCCGTCATCCCTCAACTCTAATCCCTCATTCCTAAACCCTAAATGCTATCCCTATTCCTAGACCCTCAACAGGCTCGATACTATACCTTAAACCCTAATCCCTCTACCATCGACACTCTTATTTAACCCTAATCCCTTGACCATTAACCCTACCCCTCAACCTCAACCCTCAACCCTCAACTCTCAACATTAAACCCTAATTCATCAACCCTAAACCCTAATCCCTCAAACCTAAACCCTATCCCTAAACCATCAACCCTCAACACTATACCTTAAACCCTAATCCCTCAACCCTCAACCCTAAACCTTATCCCTAAACCCTAATCCCTCAACCCTCAACCCTAATCCCTCATCCCTCAACTCTAATCCCTCATCCCTAAACCCTAAATGCTATCCCTATTCCTAAACCCTCAATAGACTCGATACTATACCTTAAACTCTAATCCCTTATCCCTAAACCCTCCAACCCTATCCCTAATCCTTATACCCTCCACACTCTACTTTAACCCTAATTCCTCGACCCTCAACCCTATCCCTAAACCCTTGACCCTCGAACGTCAACCCTCAACCCTCAACATCAAACCCTAATCCCTCAACCCTTAACTCTGATCCCTCGACCTTCAACCCTGATCCTAAACCCTAAACCCTCAACGCCAAATTCTAATCCCTCAACCCTTCACTCTAATCCCTCAACCCTAAACCCTATCCCTAAACCCTCAACACTATACCTTAAACCCTAATCCCTCAACCCTAACCCTAAACCTTGTCCCTAAACCCTAATCCCTCAACCCTCAACCCTAATCTGTCATTCGTCATCCCTCAACTCTAATCCCTCATTCCTAAACCCTAAACGCTATCCCTATTCCTAGAACCTCAATAGGCTCGATACTATACTTTAAACCCTAATCCCTCTACCATCAACACTCTTATTTAACCCTAATCCCTTGACCATTAACCCTATCCCTCAACCTCAACCCTCAACCCTCAACCCTCAACTCTCAACATTAAACCCTAATTCATCAACCCTAAACCCTAATCCCTCAAACCTAAACCCTATCCCTAAACCATCAACCCTCAACACTATACCTTAAACCCTAATCCCTCAATCCTCAACCTTATCCCTAAACCCTAATCCCTTAACCCTCAACCCTAATCCCTCATCCCTCAACTCTAATCCCTCATCCCTAAACCCTAAATGCTATCCCTATTCCTAAACCCTCAACAGACTCGATACTATACCTTAAACTCTAATCCCTTATCCCTAAACCCTCCAACCCTATCCCTAATCCTTATTCCCTCCACACTCTATTGTAACCCTAATTCCTCGACCCTCAACCCTATCCCTAAACCCTTGACCCTCGAACCTCAACCCTCAACCCTCAACATCAAACCCTAATCCCTCAACCCTTAACTCTGATCCCTCAACCTTCAACCCTGATCCTAAACCCTAAACCCTCAACACCAAATTCTAATCCCTCAACCCTTCACTCTAATCCCTCAACCCTAAACCCTATCCCTAAACCCTAACCCTAAACCTTGTCCCTAAACCCTAATCCCTCAACCCTCAACCCTAATCTGTCATCCGTCATCCCTCAACTCTAATCCCTCATTCCTAAACCCTAAACGCTATCCCTATTCCTAGACCCTCAACAGGCTCGATACTATACCTTAAACCCTAATCCCTCTACCATCGACACTCTTATTTAACCCTAATCCCTTGACCATTAACCCTATCCGTCAACCTCAACCCTCAACCCTCAACCCTTAACTCTCAACATTAAACCCTAATTCATCAACCCTAAACCCTAATCCCTCAAACCTAAACCCTATTCCTAAACCATCAACCCTCAACACTATACCTTAAACCCTAATCCCTCAACCCTCAACCCTAAACCTTATCCCTAAACCCTAATCCCTCAACCCTCAACCCTAATCCCTCATCCCTCAACTCTAATCCCTCATCCCTAAACCCTAAATGCTATCCCTATTCCTAAACCCTCAACAGACTCGATACTATACCTTAAACTCTAATCCCTTATCCCTAAACCCTCCAACCCTATCCCTGATCCTTACACCCTCCACACTCTACTTTAACCCTAATCCCTTCAACCTCAACCCTATCCCTAAACCCTTGACCCTCGAACCTCAACCCTCAACCCTCAACGTCAAACCCTATTCCCTCAACCCTTAACTCTGATCCCTCATCTCTCAACCCTAACCCTAAACCCTAAACCCTCAACCCTCAACGTCAAATCCTAATCCCTCAACCCTAAACCCTATCCCTAAACCCTCAACACTATACCTTAAACCCTAATCCCTCAGCCCTCAACCCTAAACCTTATCCCTAAACCCTAATCCCTCAACCCTCAACCCTAATATGTCATCCCCCAACTCTAATCCTTCATCCCTAAACCCTAAATGCTATCCCTATTCCTACACCCTCAACAGAATCGATACTATACCTTAAACCCTAATCCCTTATCCCTAAACCCTCCAACCCTATCCCTAATCCTTATACCCTCCACACTCTACTTTAACCCTAATTCCTCGACCCTCAACCCTATCCCTAAACCCTTGACCCTCGAACCTCAACCCTCAACCCTCAACGTCAAACCCTAATCCCTCAACCCTTAACTCTGATCCCTCGACCCTCAACACTATACCTTAAAACCTAATCCATATCCCTCAACCCTTAACCCTTAAAACTTAAACCCTATCCCTACACCCTCAACACTTGACACTATATCTTAAGCCTTAAACCCTCATCCCTAAAGCCTCAACCCTCAATCCTTAAACCTTCAACCCTAAACCCTATCCCTAATCCCTCTACCCTCGACACTCTAACCCTAACCTCGACATTAAATGCTAATCCGTCAACCCTAAACCCTAATCCTCAACCCTCAACCCTAAACCTTATCCCTAAACCCTAATCCCTCAACCCTCAACCCTAATCCATCATCCCTCAACTATAATCCCTCATCCCTAATCCCTAAATGCTATCCCTATTCCTAAACTCTCAACAGACTTGATACTATACCTTAAACCCTAATCCCTTATCCCTAAACCCTCCAACCCTATCCCTAATCCTTACACCCTCCACACTCTACTTTAACCCTAATCCCTCGACCCTAAACCCTTGACCCTTGAACCTCAACCCTCAACCCTTAATGTCAAACCCTAATCCCTCAACTTTGATCCCTCGACCCTCAACCGTAATTTGTCAACCCTCATCCCTAAACCTTAAACGCTATCCCTATTCCTAGACCCTCAACGGGCTCGATACTATACCTTAAATGCTAATATCTTATCCGTAAACCTTCCAACTCTATCCCTTATGCCTTAACCCTCATGATTAATAGCCTTGAATGTAAAAAAAAATTGAGTGGGACATAACGCGAGCGCGTTATAACGCGCTCGCGTTATGTCAAACATGGCAAAAGACAGACTTGCGGGAAAGAAAAATGCAAGGCAAAACAAAACGCGAGCGCGTTATAACGCGCTCGCATTATTTCTTGCTTTGGGAATCCCAAGCCTTGGGCTTGGGATTTGCTTTGGATTTCCAACCCAAAGGCTTGGAGTGCCTTATGAACAGTCACAGACGTGTTTTTCTGTATTCTTCAAAATTTCACATAATTTCGTTCGTGCTAACCCTCAGATTTGCACGTGTTTCAAGGTTGAACAAATCAAACACATGGGTAATGTTAGGCTTTCTCTTAGCTATTTGACGATGTGATTTTTTTCACATTTTAACAATGTTAAGCCTTTCATCTTTAATTTCTTTTGTTTGTGTGTCCGTTTTTATGCAAAAACCACTATTTGGTCTTTTTTTCATTGTAAAATAACTATTCATTCAAATTTCAAAAAAATTACATATTTAGAAACTAGACTCCATTCTACAAATATTAAAAAAAAAAAAAATGATTTTCAATTAGTTTTCAAAATTTATAGGGGTAGCACGGCCAAAATTCTATTTTTTAGGATGTGTCCACTTTAAAAATTAGTAAAAAATCAAATATTCATCAAAAAATTATCAAAAAAATCAGGCATAAACTACATGCTATTAGCTAATTTCTCACTGAAGCGATTTTAAAAATACCAAAAAAAAGTTGACCTTTTGAGGGAGCCACAAAACATGCTATGTTATGTTTTTTTGACAGAAACAACACCAATTTCTGTGGCTCCCTCTTTTGAACCCCTTAATCTATGCCATTTTCAAAACAAAATAGTAGTTTAGAAAGTAGACTCGGAGCACTACGAACATTGTTTTGGTTGCATCTCTAAATTTTGAGTGTAACTATGCTCAATTTCTCATGCAAGGCCAGTATTTCCTGATTTCAGAAAAAAAGTGGCCACTTAAGACCCCTTTTTGGCCCCCCATCTTCTTGCACTTACCCGGTTTGTTGAGAAAGCTGAGGAGTTGAAGGAAGCGTGTAGAAGACATAATTTTCATTAGTGGTATGTATGATTTTTCTACCATTATATCAAATGGTTTTTGAGATACATGATAATGATTGATGAAGGTCCTTGGCTAGCCAGATAGTAAGCTTCTGTCATTGTTAAAGGAATTGACTAAGCGAATAGTGTGGTATCCTCCTTTCCTATACTCTTCTATGCCTTCCTCTTCTAAATTTTCTCTCCAATATCCTTACCAATTTTTTTGTCTTTCAAATCTATATTAAGAGCCTTCCTATTTGAATCTCTTGTCCAATCCCATTGCCAATTTTTTCTTTTTCAAATCTATATTAAGAAAAACAAGTGATTTGTAAATTATTAGTATCATTTTTAATTTAATATAGTAAACCAACTTTAAACATAGGGTTCCATACTGGAGTAAATCTGTATATGAATAAACAAATTGGATTTTAAAAAAAGAGTTGGAACCCAAAAAAAATTAAAGTGCTTTAGGTTGGAAAAGAAATATGTATACATATTTTCTACACTTCTTTTCTCCCTCATATTTACATAGTTGGAAGAGATATCTTCTAGGAAATGCTACCTACAAGAATGTATCCCCTTGCATTGTTAATTTGCTTTGCAATTCATTTTTGGTTGGAGTACCATTTTGAAGCGCTGCCATAATCTGTAGCTTGTTGTAAAACAATTAAAAACTAATATAGCTATATTTAATAAATATATCTAAATTATGCCAAGAAGTATCCATCTCGAGGGTCTTTTAATGAATTTATTTTCAATTATAATGTAATTATTGTATACTTTAATAATTTTAAAACATAATAAAGAGTATAATATTAGTAAACATTATAATAATGTCTTTGTATTATTATTTTATTATAAATGTTTATTATTTTATGTGCAAATAGTTTCATATTTTAAATCAGAATAATCAATTTAAATTAGAATAATTATTTCATATTTTAAATTAGAATAATCAATTTAACTTAGAATGATTATTTCATATTTTAAATTACAATAAATAATTTAAATTAGAATAACTATTTTAAAGTAAATTATTTTAAAGTTTCCTAACATATTTAATTCTACTTTTAATCCTAACTCTGATTCTAAACCTAAACCTATCCCTAATGGTAGCCTTAACCCTATCCCTAACATTGATTCTGATTCTAATCCTAATCCTGACCCTAAACCTAACCCTACTTGTAATCCTAACCTTAATTTTAATCATAATTATAATTATATCCCTAATCTTAATTCTAATCCTAATTATAATTAAAGAATTTTATGGTTTAAATTAATTCTAACCCTAACTTTAAAATTTTAATCATAATTATAATTATATCCCTAATCTTAATTCTATTCCTAATTATAATTAAAGCATTTAGGGTTTAACAAAGACTATAACAGTAATTATAAATATAACCCTAATTCTAAGATTAACACCAACCCTGATTTTAATCCTACTTCTAATCCTAACTCTAATTCTAAACCTTCCTAACTCTAATTCTAAACCTAATCCTAACCCTAAATTTAACCTTCACCCTAAATCTAATTCTAACCCTAACCCTAACCCTAATTTTAATCCTAACCATAATTCTAACCCTAACCCTAACCCTAATTCTCATTCTTACCTTACATAATTCTAAACTTAATTGTAATGCTAATTCTAATCCTAACCCTAACTATAATTGTCATCCTTACCCTTATTCTATTTGTAAGGTTGATTCTAACCCTCTAATTCTAATCATAATTCTATTATTTTTTAACTTATTGAAAAAGACTATTGCTACATGTTGTCTATCCTCTAAGTATTATTAATAAGTGTAAGATACAAAATAAATTGTAAAAGTATCATATTTAAAATATACTTTTGAAGTATAGAAGATTTAAGTTAATAGGTTAAATATCTAGTTCCCTTTTTTAGTAAATTGATTTGTATTTTAACAATTCAACTAAATTGTTTTATTTATTAAAAGTAAAGCTAACATCTTCTTTATAATAAAATAAAACAAACATTTTCCTTTACCAACATAGTCGATTGGTGGAGTTTTATATTTAAGAGATTTTAATGTGTCATTTCCATATCTTGTAATATTTTAGATTTGTTATACTTACTTTACTTTGTCTTTAGATGGATTTTTTTTATCTATATACTTTTTTCTACATTTTTATTTTATATTGGCTACTTGATTTTTTCATATTAAAATGATAATTATTTTGGAGCTTATTCTCTTAAAATCTCTGTAATACTTTTGTCATCATATTATGTTAAGTTAAAAATTATAGATTCAACCAATTTAATTGATATATTTTATTTTATTTTTAAATCTAGTATCAAACTCAACCTCCTATCTTATTCTTAGTGAACTAAATCTCATTGTGCACCTACCAAACCAAATGATAGCAAATGTAAAATCTAAACATTTTATCTAATTCAACGTAGATCTTGTCATTACTTAATACTTCTCTATAGATTTGAGTGATCCACTATTAAACAACCAAAAATCAATAAAATTTATTATAAATTGAATATGATAGCATAGAGGATAACTATGGAACATGACATTGTAAACACATTGAACAATATAGCAGGATAGATTTTATATTTTGAAAAATGACCACTTATGCTTCTTATATTTATAGTTGTATAATGATGAGCTTTACAACATAGATAATGTGCTTTAAAACTGGGAATGAGAATCCTAGAAAGAATATGGCAAATATGCCACCTCTAAATTTTTGAAATAGAATAGGTTTATATGGAATTCGCCTTCCAAATCCCACTCACCCACATGAATATCTCAATGCAGGGAATTATAATTCCATTTTCATGTGATTAATTTCCAAATCCCACTCACCCACATGAATATCTCAATGCAAGGAATTACAATTCCATATTCATGTGATTAATTTCCAAATGCCTTGAAATAGTGTGTAAATTAATTAGTCTTTATTGTTTTGAAAGAATGCAAACAATATATAATTTTTTATAAGCATTACACTAATATACAGACCCGTTGAAAGGGAATGCATTTTCAACAGTTACTTTAGTAAAAAAGTTAATTTAAAGTGACCTCTACCATATTGGATAATAGAGGGCACATGATAAATTGGGGAATATAGAGAAAAGTCATACAACTTACTTTATTACAACCAGGCACCAAAGCCTACCAATAACAAAATTTAATTAATTTCACACAAAGAAAATTTGGAGTACAATTCTTATAGATCATATGATCAATATTTTTCAACTAACTGAAGAGCTTAAAGAATAATATATTACTATTCAATACCAAATGTACAATACTATTCAAATGCTCCAAAAGTCCATTATATGATCCTTGTGTCAAGGTTTCTTTATTGAAATAGGCCATGGATTCCCCAATATGGGTAGCTATATAGATGTCATCTAATTTGGTGTATTGAGGACTTGCCAACCCATATTTTTTGAGGACAAAATATAATTCCCAATGTATGGTGTATCATCTTTCAATTTCATGGCCAAGAAATTTCATTCCATACACAAACCACATCTTCTATAGGACCCTATGCTTATAAAGCAATGTATCATCCAAGAATACTATTGATGATTCCTAAATTATCTGTGTGATGCCTCAATTTCCTAATTATCTGTGTGATGCCTCAATTTCCTCTAGAGTTCTTCCTTTAGTTTCAGGCACAAACAATACTACAAAGGTTAAGGTACAAGAGCACTAAACAGGGCATACAACATGAATGTTCCTGCAAGGAACATACCTCAATTTTAGTTTGTGATCCTATAACAATGATCCTAGAAACATTAAAAAATAAATCCACCTTAGGTTCCCAAACTGCCCTTCAAATTCCCTTATAGCTGCAGTCTGTCCCATCAAACTAGCATGTCAATAGAAGTGATGAGGCTAGTGAGTTTGGTGAGGTTTTAAATGCCCTTCAGATTCCTTTACAGCTGCATTTTGTCCCACCCAACTAGCATGTCAATAGAAGTGATGAGGTTGTATGCAAATAGCTGGCAACTTTGCCATAATAGTTACTTGCAGACCTAACATCTAAGTCAAAAAGTCAATGCATGTTGTGCAGCCGAAAGAGTGTGTTTGAAGATTCATCTAGTATAGCTATATTTAAAAACTATATCTAAAGTACAGCGAGAAGTATCCATCTCCAAGCATCTTTTAATCAATTTATTTTAAATTATAATTGTAATTATTGTATACTTTAACCCTATGTCTACTTAATCCTAATTCTAACCCTTACCCTAATTGTAGCCCTAGCTCTAATTATCTATCTAATTCTATTCCTAATTCTAACTCTAACCATAATTCTATACCTAATTATAACCCTAACCTAACTCCAATTCTAACCGTAAACATAATTCTAACTCTATTTTAATTTTAAGGCAAATTCCATCCTTAACCACAATTGTAATTTGAATTCTAACTATTACCCTAATACTAACCCTAACTCTATCCCTTATTTTTATCCTAATCCTAATATTAACTTTAACTGTTGGATGAACCCCCAGAGCTGGGTGTGAATTATAGGTAGGGAGGTTTCTCTAATTCATTGCCCCCAAGAAATAAAAGTTTTCATGTGTGGAGATGGGAGGGGGGTTATATTTTGCTATGTTAGTTTAGTTTGGTTCTAATCTACTACCTCCCCACATTGTTCTGATCTGATCCAGTAGTTCTAGTTGGAGCTACGATCATAAACTACACTGCATTGAACATACCAAAGATCCTACTCCACTCCTACTTGGGACTCCGGGATATGGACCAATTTGTTTACATCCTCAGCTCATCTAGGGTGTGTATAGATCTATAGGGGAGGGGGTGCATGAATGAAATGACCCTATCCAAACCAACTCCCATCTCAAATTTGAGATTATAGGCCCCCCAACCCATAGTCTATCTGGAGTGAGTCGCTAATAAAGAGGGGGTCGAGCACCACATCTATCTTTACGCAACCACATAGACTAGTGATTGGAGAGGGAAGGCTTTCTGTTGGCTAATTCTAACCATAATCATAACCCTAATAATTATAACCATAACCCTAACTCTAATGATAACCCTAATTATAAGCTATAACTCTATTCCTAAATGTAATCATAATCCTAAATGTAATGCTAGTCATAATTCTAATTCTAACCCTAACCCTAATTTTAACCTAAACCCTAACCCTAACCTTAACCCTATTTATTTTAAATCATAATTATTTTATAATAATGTAAAAATAATTAGGGTTATAATAATTATTATGATAAGGAGTTATTAATACTAATTAATACTAAATACCCCATTCTCTTTATTAATTTTAACTCTTATTTTATATTTTCTTAGTGTTGTTATCTTAGCTATTATGTGTGAAGTTAGATGTTGTTTAATCATGGTTTGATTAATTTACCCTACATATTTATATAAGGTCCTTTAATTTCCTTACAATTAGTAATGATTATAATTCAAAAGAATTCAAGACACACAAACATCTTTTAAATATTTTTTAATAAGATGGATGAATGGTGACAAAAATGGTAATAAATTGTTATATTTTTTAAAACAAATATTTCTTATTATAATTTAAATATCAAACACTTCAACATTCAAATATTCATCTATACATAAAAGTGGTAAGTAATCATTGTTCTATTTCTATTGGCAACTTTTAACTAATAAACCATTTAATATTTAAAAATAGCACGTAGTACTATAAAAACAAACATATAAAATTATGTTGATATTAATCTTATCATCCAAGAGTACTATTGATGATTCCTCACCGCCCAAACTTATAGAATTCCCATAAAATGGATATTATATAAATATGATTGCATGGGATTTCAAAATATATGGTAACATCTAAACAAAGTTGAAGACTTGATTTTCATATTCTTACACTGGGGCATGTAAGGAGGTTGATTGGGCAGTCCATTGATAGCAGGTAACTTTCTTTGAGATTGAGATTACATCTGTTGCTGCATCTGATGATCAACATAGCTTCCAGGACCAAAGAAAACAATTAGAGTGGAGCCCTTGTTTTCACCTACAAATAACTGTCTACCCACATATTGACCAGACCAGGATAAAATCTTTAGCCCTCAATTTTCTATATTGTTTTAGTTCTAGAAGATTTCTAATATTACAATCCAAGCAGTTTACATAGAGTTACTCTTCTTCCTATTGATTTTCATGAAAAGAGAAAATGTTAAAAGGATTGATCTGCATTAAGCCCTTAGAAAAAATATAAAGAACCACCTCAAATATAGGTGCTCCTACAAAAAAGAATCATGTTTTAGTCCAACAAAAGGCTCTGATTGATCAGACAATTTACCCCATGCATGTGCACTTTTGTTCATACAATAGGCCTCGGGTGACACTGTACCTACGGAAGGCTACTAAAGCTCTATAGATTATTTCTGAGATTCTCTATAGCTTCCTACCAATATTGTATCACCTCTACCATGTCATACGCTCTTGGACATTATTTATTTCCAATGTCCTTGTACAAATGAAGATAAACAATCATTGGAAACTTCAAAAGCTATAATGAGACAAATATGAGATAGTGAAATTTGCAGCATACCTGACAGTGACTACATGACGAACACAATAGATGATGCATGCAGTCATCTAGTGCACTGTCACTACCCTACAAGAATGTGAATCAAGAAAATGTCAGAGCATAGCAAAATTAAGCATGTACACATGTATGCTACATTAAAAAATAAAAATGTGTCCATACCACAATTAATGCACGTCAGTAAGTGAAAAAGAAAACTATATGGACAGATTCTCTAGGAAATAAGAACGTGTTCTATTTGTTAGCTTCCATGGAACCATCACATTTCTTATGATCCTAAATTTTAAATTTATAAAATACTTCTCATTACCTTGATGTTGAATCGGGCCTTTGCATTTCTGTATGGAAATAGCCAGCATATGTAGCTAGTGATAGCATGATAACAATAGCAATGTACAAAAAGATGTGCACTTTGGTCACACCGAAGGCAATAAAATTAGGAAGCACAGATAATCCAAAAAGAAAATGGACAGTACCTTGGAAAGATGAACTTTCATATCAATAAATAAGACATAGTACTTAAGTTATAGAAATAGCATGCGGAGTTAAACAATCTCATAAAAAACTTGTGTTAGCGGTTCAATTTCCTGTCACCTAGTAGGTTTGGGTATGTTTCATTCTGGATCTTGATCATGGTTGGGTGCAAGCAGGGGTTGTATTTTTGCCTGTGGATCTATCATAATTTTGAGCGATGCATGCATAAAAGTCCAATGCAAACCCTAACTACCCACAACATTTGAACTGTAGTCCCAATGCTTTGGATAGTGGGGAAAGTATTCCCTCTATCCAAAACATTTAATAGTTTAAATTAGTTTTAAATTGATTATGACAGGTTGGGACACATTAATTTAAATCGTGAGAATAAAAATGTACACACATCCTTGTGCTGCCATTCTAAATGCCTCTAGGCTTCGTCTCTCGGTGTAAAAAAATATGAAATGTTTTTAAGGTTTGGTTGTTTTGAAATAAAATATTATTGAGTGTGCTTTGTTTTTAAATATTCTTAGTTTTAGTTTTAGTTTTCAAAATAGAAAAAGATAATTATTTCTTTATTTATTATTTGTAACTAACTTGAAGTTTTTTTAGTAAGGGATTGCTTTATTATTTGTTTAGATCATGTTTTTTTAAATTTATAAAGTGTAATATTAGTATATAATCCTAGGTGTTGTTTATTTTTTATTTTTACTTATTTGTCTTTAGTAAGATCAATTTTAATTTTAAATTAAATAAACTAGACTAAGGATTTAAATAAAATAAAATTAAAGATATATATAAGATTTTATTAATAGGTTTTAAAATTTATCCAGTTGCTTGCATTTAAAATTATTAATTTGGGTTAAATTTTATTTATTCATTTCTTCAATACAATAATTTATTTTATTTTATTTTAAATTTAAGAATATATATATATATATATATATATATATATAATAAAAAGGGGGTAAAAACTTTATTAAATCGGAAAATTATTACAAAGTAGAAAGAAACACCCAAAAGGGGCACAACTAAAATCAAGAATTAAGTAACACCCAAAAAGCTCCTCATATCCTCCATAACCCAATCTTCAAGAATAGGGGCCAAATCACCAAGAAGGTTGCCCCAATCATCCAAATTCCATGTCTCCATTTGCTCAGACGCCCACCTCACCAAACCATCCACCACGTTATTCCACTCCCATGGCACATGACAAAAAGCAATAGAATCTAAAGCATTGCTCAGAGAAATAATTTGTTTGGCCACCATTGCAAGTTGCCAATTCACCTCCTCAAAATGTCTCTTATTCAACATATCAATGACCACCTGAGAATCTGATTCACAAATAATCTACTTCCAACTAAGCGCACAAGCACGCTCTAATGCCAGAAGAATAGCAAGAGCCTCCATGAGATTATTTGTATGCTAACCTCTATATATCTTGTATGTAGAGAGAAGGGTAGACTCATGTCTTGTATGCAGTGAAATAGATCTTCCCACTTTCCAAACTCAAGTCAATCTATATGTTGCACCTCTAGGATCTTATGATGTGATTCTAGGAATCAATTGGTTGTCAAAACATAAGTCTTTAGTAGATTGCGAAGAGAAAGTAGTGAAATGCCTTGATGACTTTGGAAACCCGGTAGAAATTCATGGTCACGAACACCCCTTAAGCTAAGACATATATTAGCCATGCAATTAAAAAAGGCTAAGAGAAAGGGTTGTTCTATCTATGCAATAAAGATAAGATATCTCGATAATCAGGAACCATCTTTTGATCAGTATCCTATCCTTAGAGAATTTAAAGATGTCTTTCCTGATGAGTTGACTGAACTACTGCCTAAAAGAGAATTTGATTTCTCTATAGATCTTATGCCAGGAACAGAACCTCAATCTAAAGCACCTTACAGGATGACAACAACAGAACTATATGAACTTAAGGCACAATTAGAGGAATTGTTAAAACAGGAGTTTATCAGACCTAGTGTGTCACCTTGGGAAGCACCAGTAATCTTCATTAAGAAGAAGGATGGAACATTGAGGTTGTGCATTGATTATAGAATGCTCAACAAGGCAACTATCAAGAACAAATATCCGCTTCCAAGGATTGATGAATTGTTCAACCAGATGAAAGGTGCAAAGGTATTCTCTAAGATAGACCTTAGATCTGGTTATCATTAGTTACAGATTAAGGACGAGGATATTTCTAAAATAGCATTCAGAACATGATATGGCCACTATGAATTCACAGTAGTACCATTCGGGTTAACAAATGCTCTAGCAGCATTCATGAACTTGATGAACAGTGTATTCAGGTGATTTTGTTCTGGTCTTTCTTGATGACATTCTGATTTATTCTAAGTCATTGGAGGAGCATGAAAGACACTTGAGAATAGTCTTGCAGCGTTTGAGGGAAAGAAAACTTTTTGGCAAGTTATCTAAGTGTACATTCTATCAGAGTAAAGTGCACTATCTTGGCCACGTAATTTTAGCAGATGGGATAGCAGTAGATCCTGAAAAGATGAAGGCAATAATGGAATGGCCTGCACCACAGACTGTGACTGAGGTTAGAAGCTTTATGGGGTTGGCTGGTTACTATAGGAAATTTGTAGAAGGATTCTCGACAATTGCAGCACCCATAACCTTGTTGCAAAAGAAAGGTAAAAAGTTTGAATGGATGGATAAATGTGAACAAGCTTTTCAGTTGTTGAAGGAAAGACTCACATCGGCACCTATTCTGACCATACTTGATCCTAATGGTCATTTCATAGTGATTACAGATGCTTCTGGTGAAGGTGTGGGAGGAGTGTTGATGCAGAACAAAAAAGTAGTGGCATATGAATCAAGGAGACTGAAACAACATGAGTTAAATTATGCACCTCATGATCTTGAGTTGTCTGCCATTGTTCACGCACTTCAGATGTGGAGGCACTATCTCTTGGGTAAGCCTTTTGAGCTTAAGACAGATCATTTAAGGCTCAAATATATCTTCACCCATCCTAATCTCAACGCTCGACAGAGAAGGTGGTTAGAATTCCTTAGCGAATATGATTTTGGAATCGAGTACATAAAAGGTAAAGAGAACAGGGTTGCAGATGCTCTTAGCAGAAGACGACATCTGTCAGCCATGGTGACTCCCAGATCTAATTTGAGACAGTAGGTAATCCAGAACTTGCAAGGAGATGAGCACTACGAAAGTGTTAAACAAGCTTTAGAAGTAGACCCTACAGATCATCGATTTGATGGATATGCAATTGAATCAAACGGGCTTCTGAGATATCAAGGAAGAATGTATATCCCAGATTCAGGTGAATTGAGGAAGTTAGTTCTCTAGGAGATTCACAGTGCTCCATATTCTAGACACCCTGGTGTGACCAAGACAATGGAAGGATTGAGGCCATTGTACTTTTGGCCTAAGCTTAAGAAGGATGTGACAGAGTTTGTCGCTTGATGTTTAGAGTGTCAACGTGTTAAGGCAGAACATGTCCATCCTGCAGGATTGCTCTATCCACATAGCATACCTGTGTACAAATGGTAGGTGATTAGCATGGACTTTATTCAGGGATTGCCCATGTCGAAGAATCGGCATGATGTCATCTTAGTGGTGGTTGACAAACTAACGAAAGTGGCTCATTTAATTCTAGGAAATCTCACGGATGGGTCATTGACATTAGCAAAGAAGTTTGTACAAGAGATCTTTTGACTACATGGAGTGCCAGAGATGATCATTTCAGATCGTGACACTCGCATGACCTCTAGGTTCTGGATCACACTTAATGCAGCATTGGGGACTAAGTTGAACTTTAGTACAGCTTATCACCCTGAAATAGACGGTCAAACAGAGAGAGTCAACCAGGTAGTAGAGGATCTTCTGAGGATGTACTATATGGACCAGCAGTACAAATGGGAGGAATATCTACCCTTGGTAGAGTTTGCTTATAATAATTCCTATCATGCATCCTTAGGTATGGTACCTTTTGAGACTCTCTATGGTCACAGGTGTAGAACTCCAATCAGTTGGGATGGGATTGAAGACCGAATAGTAGTTGGACCTGATATGTTGAAGGAAATGGAAGATCAGATGAGGCTAATCAAAGAAAAATTAAAACAAGCCTTGGATAGACAGAAGAGTTATGCAGATAAGAACAGGACTTTTAGGCAATTCTCCGTGGGTGACAAAGTGTTTTTAAAGGTCAAGCCACATAAGAGTTCGATATCATTTGGCAAGGCATCCAAACTAGCTCCAAGATTCGTAGGACCTTTCGACGTTCTTGAAGTGATCAATCCAGTTGCATATAGACTTGTATTGCTGCCAGCTCTCGCTAAAATCCATAATGTTTTTCATGTGTCATTGCTCAAACCTTATCACCCTGATGTTTTGCATATTCTTGATTGGCATGCTCTGCAGGTACAGGATCCAGGAGTGGTGCTAGTGGAGCCCATTCGAGTCTTGGAGAAGCGCAACAATAAGTTGCGTAATAGAGACATAGTGCAGTATAAGGTCCAATGGGACCAGTATTCAATGGACAGTGCCACTTGGGAGGATGCTTCTGATATTGATAGATCTTTTCCGCATTTGGAAAATTAGATTAGATGTTTGTTTACATGCATATTCAGATATTATGATACTCAGATGATGATACATTATTGTTTGATTTTATTGTTTACGTGATGTAATAAGACATCGAGACGATGTCTCTTCCAACTAGGGAAGGATGTCACATCTCATACTTTTCATACTTGTTTTAATGGTTAAAATTGCAATAATTACATTGATTGGTTAAATAGATCGCTTCGGCTATTTCATTCGCTTCGACTATATTGGGACTAACTTATTAATGGTTTTATGAGTTTGACTTTTGTAGTCTTGTCGACGACAAGAGCATGGCTCAAGTAGGGGAGTCCTAGCTTCACGGCAACATTTCTCAGGTTTAATCTAGAATTTCCACACACTCATGTAGTTTGTTTTATCTTGCATTGCATTGCGTGTGTTTTCGACGAGTAATGTTTGCATGTTTAATTCATTGATTATGCTTTGTGTGATTATCAGAAGGATGTCGATGCTCTTGTCTGGTTGGAATAACTATGAATGTCTTTGATTGTCTTATTTTCGAACTCGATACCTATTTATGCATCAAAACAATAAGTTAAAATCATAATAAGATATAAGAATTTTAAGTAGTTTATCAAATCAAAAATAAATGCCAACTTTATTCCAATATGGTTCTTTTGTAAAAGAATTAAATTTTGAGAAGCAAGTAAGTTAAAAAGATGCAAATCTAATAAATATATTATTATCATTACTATCTTTAGATTGTAATTCTTGGTTTATAATGGTATAAAATTAAAAAAATATATAATATATATAAATATGTTCATGCAAAATCAAGATGCATATATATTTGGTTATAAATGTAAAATAGATAATTCTTTATTTCTATATTCAGAGAGGAACATATAAGCATGCACATGCATGCGAATTAAAGAAGTGGGAGTTATTTAATGTTAACTAAAACCAAACTCTGCATGAAGAACGGGGGCAAAGGGGAGGAACTTATGAAAAAGAAGGGAGTTTGGATTGGAAAGGGGATATATGCACAGAGAAGGACGGAACGATCAAAAACACGGGGGGGTGAGCAGTAGGAGCTAGGAAGAAATCAAGTGAATTTTGGATCGACTGCTCTTGTCACAGGTATTTCTCCTGGTGGCCATTGTTCTATACGAGTTCTGTCCGCTATATGTTTTCTTTTTCTTACTTTTGGCTTAAAGTTTATGATGTGTCGATCTCCTTCTAAAGAAAATGAATGTTGAAACTGCTCAGCAATGAATGTTACTCTTGTTTTGTAAAGTCGTTCGTTTTCTTTTGAATGCCGACTGCGTATGGTAGGATGCCGAATCCTTGTTAAATGGAAGCTGACCTTGTTTTTTTATATATACCTTTCAATACCACGTGCATACTGAATATTGCTAGTGAAGGTTGCTGCGGTAAATAAGCCAAGTCAAAGTTATATGACAATTTCTTAGTTTCTTAAAAACCTCTTCTGATTAGTAGTATAGTCACCGATCCTACAAATTAAAATGCATTATATAAGTTTCTAGTTGACATCTATTTCTCTCTGGGAAACTTATCAGCTTGTTGTAAGCTTAAGGGGCACCGTCATATGTTGGTTGACCTCTACAATAGTAGATCCAGCGTATAGGGTCTTGTCTTGCGTTGGTCGACCCTGTAGTGTCATTGCCTTATCCTGTATGCAGCCCTCCTTTTGGCTAGAAACTCTTTTAATCGACCTCCTCTGTCAAGCGTCCTCTGTGTAAACGACCTCTGCATATTTTAAATCATTCTATGTCAAATATAAGTCCATCTCTGTCAGAAGATGATACTCGTTTCTGCATGTAGGAAGCTATTTACTGATAGATGTATTTCATCACGGCAACATACATATATACCGGATACTGTCTTTTAATATTGATTCTTGCATAATGTTTGCCGTCACTGTTCATTACATATACCATTTTTTTTGTTTATATAAACCATAGATCTATTGCCAAATTGCCATTAGATTTCATCTTTAAGACTTGTGGTCACAGTGATTTCTATCTTCCGCTATTTTTTTTTATTGTCTAAATGCCTTTTGTTGTTTGAAGAAGCCGATTTCAGTTCTGAAATGCCGACTATCCAGCCAATATACACTTTGTTTTTGTATATCAGCCTGTCGTTCTCAGTTGGTCTTGTCTTAGTATGAAATCATACCATTTTGGGTCAAATATTGAAGTTTTAAAACGATCTCTGCGTATTGCACCCTCAGTGAATTTTTGAAACATTTTTTTTATGTAAAACAAATTGTCGTCTATAGAGGTTAATCCAGAAAAGTAAATAGATCGAATCTAATTGTATCTACAAATTCAGGGAATTGTTTAACCATTGAAGTGGATGATATTTAAAGGAAACAACGAATAATCTAAAACTAGATAATCAAATATGATTGAATCGCACCAGCTATTTTCATAAGGAAAATGATTCAACCAACAATTAAACTGAAATGTTATTGTTCAAAAATTGGCATAAACATATGCAAACGTTTTACTGAAACTTGTTGATTTATGAACATTTTTAACTTATGCCAACTCTTACTCGAAGATAGACTTGTCGGGAAACCTTTTATTTTATTTTTCCATAACCATGTAAGAATCTTTATTCAAGATTTATAACATTACTGCAATAATTAATATCTTTTTGGAATTGAAAAGACCACGATGTTATACCTAAAAGAACCAATTTCTTTTTTTTCTCTCTTATACCTATGTTCACTCAAATAGAGTTTATTTCTTCACATTGATTTGTGTCATGGATAAAGAATGAATGAAAACACTTCGTTGTCTTCCTGGAAGTTTCCGACAAAATGATGAATACTATACTTAGAGTGAGTTTGTTATAATTTGTTTTTTTTTTGCTTATCTTCACCTTTTGGATTAGAAATATGGGAAAGATTGCCTTCTGGGACGGGTATCGAATGTGGGTTAAATAGGGAAGTGAGTTTTCTTTTTCAAAACTTGCATGCCGTTACAACGGATAAATGCTTTGGCCAAAGTGAATAGAATGTTGAAATAGACATGCACCATTGAAATAGATAGACTTTTTTCTAGCTATACATTGTATATTTTCCCTACCATATCCTATTGATGAGATGCTACATTCATATTAGTGATGCATGTAGATTGATAGGCACATACCAGATTCCACCCTGCATATGTTTCTAGGTTGCTAGGCTCTTCGAGCAGGGTCGAGCATCCTTCAGTTTGAAGGATACCGAGGAAGCGCAAGCTTCGTGGTGGGCAGAAAAAGCACCTGAACCATGTTCTTATCCTTCGACGCAGCAGATGGCCGGTTGGTCGATGGCGGTCGAGGACTCCTTGATAGATTTATTTGACATTGATGATGGTTGTACTTCTTGTAATTAAATGATTGCCATTATTCAACACTTGTAATATTATTTCTACATACTTTGTAAATGACTTCAGATGTATCTATATACGCATTGTAATTATGGTTGTACTTTTACTTATGACCCTGAAAACTTGCTTGGACTCTTGAATGTTATCTTAATATCTTTCCTTCGGAATGATGAAGTAGAAGTTATTTTTACCGCATTTGAATTTACTTTCAGTAAGTCTATGTTTTACTCCAGTTTCATGTGATGTGAATTTTAGTACTTTACACAAGACCATGTTTCTTTGAGGCATTCTATTAAATAGTTCACATGTCTTGTCTATGCTTCAACACTTTGCATGCATGTTTACTAAAGCATTTCCAACTAGATACTATCTAGCAAAAATCCCACTTCCATTATTCTTTGATCGATGTCCTTACCTTGTTCCAAAGCTCCCATTTTGGCATATGCAAGGAGGAAGCTAGCAAAGGTTGTGGAATTTGGCTTTACACCAACTAATTACATTTTCTTGATAGTTTCTAAGGCCTTATCAACAAATCTATTTTGTACATATGCTATAATCTTTGCATTCCATAAGATGAAATCTCTTTGAAGCATTATGGCAAATAGTTCACATACCTTATATATGGTTCCACATTTTGCATACATGTTTATTAAGGCAATTACAACTCACAATTCCTCCATATACAATGTGGCGGCCAATGCCAGAAAGAAACATACTCCTCTTCTATAGTCTCTACTTCACCCAACTTTCTCACTTTCTAGTTAGGGGCATGAAGCAACTCTAACTCAAAAGCATCCACTGGAAAATAATGAAGCAGCCCACCAAAGAGTGTAAATAAAATGATGCACGTTTATGTGTGAGTAAGAAGAAAGAAAAATACCTAGATCCATGTGAAAATTAGTTGGCTAGATCCAAGGAAAGTGGACCTATAAGGTAGCCTGGTAGGATAGAAATCCTGAAGCATAAATGCTAGAATTGCATTTCTTATGTTGAAGGGAAATGCCCCTCTCAAGAATTTACACACCACACAAGGTGAGTTTTATGAGCTAGATGCCATAATGTTTCTATCTCCCTTGCTCTCCCTGCTATGGAACAATCGTTATACAAACAAGGCACTCTTTGCATTGCTCATCTACACAAAACTCAAAAACATGTTCGACAGGGTTTTCACTACTATTATATGAGAGACTCGAACATTTACTTGACCATTTATATTTTTATTCAAACTTTAATGACAAATATCTCTTCCATGGTTGTCCATAGAGTTTTGGAACCTCCCAATTGTCAAACATTGTACAGAAGTTTGTTGGCTTCCAAGGGGGAACACTTATTAGGAAAGAGGACCCAAAAGATAATTATACCCAAATAGCCACTATGGTGTGGCACACATAGCCCCTAAGTTAAATATGTTATAAGAATTATTAGTTGAAATTTTTCCTAATGCACCAATACATGTTTACATGTACATGTGTACCTATAACATTCAAGGTGAACAAAATAAAGGTCACTATAGTTGCAATAAAATATAACTTGGTCAAATTTGGGTACTCTTTGAAAGTAAAATACATACTTTTTAAACTAATTACATGTCCAAATGTTTACTATAACCACCCTTTTTGAGAAGGGAAAAAAATCAAATAGGCTCCAATGAGACATCCCCATGATCACTTTTTGGTCCCTAAGCTACCATAAATAGAAGTCTAGATAGTAGATCATTGAGTGTTTCTATTTTAATGGGAACTAATATTTTAGTTGATTAGTGTCTTATGGCATATTTATATTCTTGATCCAATGAATATGACAATGTAGAATGGCTTATTATATAAGCCAAGGAATTAAACAAACCAACATATGATTTAGGAACAAACTCCCAACAACCTACAACCTATGTAAAACAACTTATAACAATGTGCTAATGATAGCACAATAAAAATGAACTTAAAACTAAAGAACTATAATGCTAACAATATTATTAGAAATCTTATATTAATCTAATACCCCTTAATGACTAAACTAGATATAATTCCAAGTTTATCTTTGAACTTGACAATAAGACAATAATAAGGTT
Source organism: Cunninghamia lanceolata (assembly GCA_027924645.1). Classification (NCBI taxonomy): domain Eukaryota; kingdom Viridiplantae; phylum Streptophyta; class Pinopsida; order Cupressales; family Cupressaceae; genus Cunninghamia; species Cunninghamia lanceolata. The sequence goes on along the minus strand of BSBN01000080.1, from coordinate 3,475,089 downwards.
AAATGTCTTCATTATCAACCAACTGGTGAATGTAATACTGATAAACTTCAATATGCTTAGTTCAATCATGATAGACTAGATTCTTCACCATTTTGAGAACACTTTGGTTGTCATAGAAAAATGAGGTTCATGTGGTTTGATCCAACTAAATATCTACCAATAGTCTTCATAACTAGATTTCCTCACAACTTGTATTAATTTCTACCTTATATTTTACTTTTGTGGAGGATAAAGCATGTAACAACCAACCAACCCAATATCCAAAATTACCAAGAGAAAATTTCACCCAGAGTTAAACATTCAAAAGTAGAATCATATAGAATCAGATAAATTGTTGTGGATCCATAAACTAGGAATGAGATTTATCATAACTTTCATATTGTGATTTCAAGGATAAAACATCATGAATAAAACTTTACCATCATTCATTCATCAGGATCTTTATGATGTAAATAAGTATAGACTAGGAAGAGAATAGAATCCCTTATCTGGTCTTGTTTCATCTCCAAGACTTGGTATGCCATTGTAGAGAGGAAAAGCATCATCTAGCTATTTTACCTCCAACCACGGACTTATGTGATCTCCCGCACACTTCCTAATTGGAAGCAGCCCTACCCTTCAATGAAAGGCTAAGTTGAGAACACTCTCAGTTACCATCTGAGCTCTGGTGTGTACTCCCATTCGGCTAACTCTACCACACTACTAAGGATACCCTCCTTCTAAGTTTGACATCCCTGGTTAACCAAATGTCTAGAGTACTTGTGAACTGAGGAGTGCACGAAGTGGCGCCGTCACTGACTATGGCCATAGTTTCTAATTATATAGACGTTGCGCAGTGAACGTTGTCTTAGTTCACCACCCTGTTCAACTTAGAGAGATTTATCAGTTCTAGGGTTTATTGGATTCTTATCCACCCACTATAAAAGACGATATTCCTTACGTTTTACGACTTGTTTTAACATTGTGAGATCGATAGTTTGATGATCAACAGCAATATCCTTGAGCCATTGACTCAATCTTCGAACTTGATTCCGTTCGTTAGGTCCAGGGCTTCTTGGTTTGTATACTTGGGTAATGAATAAGATTTGTCCAAGATCTGGATATAAAACCCGTTAACGACTTCAGAAGAAGATATCTTCTTTTTGGTAGGAAAAACTTTCGTCAACCCTGTTAAGAAAAGGCGTTGAGATTAAAATGTACGCCTTAATGTATATTAATTGGAACACAAGGCATCAATGATAAGATTTAATGGGTTTCCACTTGCAGAATGTGTCAATTAAACAATAGCTTCTAGAATGAGTCTAACATAACATGTTTTCGACTTTGGTATTTAATTGAGGATAAAAGAGAGGCTTCAAAATTACTCAAAAGTGGTTATAATAACTAAATACTTCTACTACCAGTAGTTAAACATTGCTCTCGCATAAACAACATTGGTCAAGTCTTAGCATGGCTCTCGACGTATACACAGCACCAGCCTGTCGTTTGGCTACTCCACCGAAAGTTGACAGATTTTTGCAAGTATAAGTGATAGAAGAAGCACCTTTCGGTCTTAATAGAACAAATATCATGGTGAGGCAATGTCGTCAGAGCAAGAGACTTTGACAGAAAGAGAGAGACGACTCCTTTAAGATGACCATAGGATTACACTAAGAGATGAATTCTCTGCGTCCGCAGAAAGGGTATATTCCTCTGTAAAATTGCATGAGATGCAAATTCTCTGAGATAAAGGTGCCTCTCGAGAAAGAATTGGAGAGAAAGAAAACTTAGAAAACCGAAGTTGATAAGCATGCGTGCATCTATGATGAAATTCTAAAACAGTGAAGATATATACACGTTTCAGACTAGATTTCTATGTTATCAAAGGTTACACAGAAAGAAAACAATGATTACCAGTGGTGTTTGAGGCAGAACACTTTGCACTATTGTTTACATTTAATAACCACCTTAGTCATTAACTAACAAGCTTATTTTCTTGGTGCTCTTTGCCATCGAAGGTAGCATACTGGTTGTAATACATAAATCGATTGTTGAAGGATACAAAATGAACCTTACCTCTAAGTTTTCGACATAAGCACAATCTCCTCTGTCAGACTTAGCTCCTCCAAACTACAGCAAACTTGCTCTTCTATTTATCGGCTTCCTCAAGGTCTTATCTGGCATAATACAATCTAAATTTGTAGAACACGATAGTATCCAATCCTATAAATGAGAGGAGATGATGTTTATATATTGCGTGGCGTTAGGATTCGGTTCTTGCTGAAGGTGGTTATAGGAACCGTTTTTATTATGCGGAGTTGGAGAGGTCAAAGATTCCTTAGATTCCGTGAAGTTTTATAAGATTCCATTCAAAAAAACAAAAATAAAAATAAAAATTATTTATAAGCATTTCAATTGGTGTAGTGCCCCTCGTCTCATCGTCCATCAGATTGATGTTCGCTTAAACTTTATAGTGTCCTAGACCGTAGATGATGAATCTCTTGTTATCTTGTTACTTCATTGTGAACTTAATTGTTAAGATAACAGATGTTGATGTTGGATTATGCCATTTTATGCTTTACAATTTGATAAATGAACTGATGTTTTAGATGCTTTGATGTTATTCATTAAATGGATTGGAAGTTAGTTGATCATTTTATGTCGTAGATTAGTAATCTGATACTCTGTTCAATATAGTTGATTGTTATTTATAAACGTGAATGGAACAGTGTTGTATTACTCGTTCTCGAGTACCCTACCTCACTGCGATTTCCACTCACAATAGGACTGCTTGTGATGTATATGTATATCTTGTTATGGTTAACGTGCGTTGCTGCAGGATGCAGGTACTAGGCATCGACTCCACCTGATTACAGGTCTGAGCGTGCCTTCGCCAATGGATTAGTTGTTGGAGTTAACATGAGGTCCCTAGTCAGTGTTCCTTCGTCGTCAGTTTACCCTTGTGGTTAGTGGTGGTTATTCGCCCATGTCTTACGGTCAGGTAATGCCGTATCTTGGAGTCTAATGAGTTCTGCAGGTGTCTAAGTATGTGTGGCAATGTTGTGCTTTAATTAGAATTATTCTACGGAAGAGTATAAGTGTGGTTAAATGGGCATAATGCCGTTAGTTGTCGATTTTAGCTATAAATAAATTACTATTTTAATAGAAGTGTTGTTGATAAATAAAGTTGTAAGAAGTTTGTATTATTCAATATAATATTAATTATAATAAATATTTAAATAAATAAATAGATGTAATCATGTTGTAAATTGCGATTTACAACTTGATTAATAAGATAAATTAAAGTATAGTACAAAATTATATAATTGTCGATATAGTACTATTCTATTTATAACAATAATTTGGGTCGGCTATAAAGAAAAAATAATAATAAAATAAACTATTTAATAATTGGGATTTTTAAATTAAATAAAAATACATATTCTTTAAAGGAGTTTTGCACGGGATCGCGTGCCAAGCCCTTGGAGAGGAGAGAGGCTGAGTTATAAAAGAGCGGGAGGGGCTTCAAGGAGATCACCACAGGTGAAAGGAAAGAAGCAGCTTGGAACTGCAACAATTGGAGCAAGTTCGTCGAGGTGATTTGCGAAATCAGGTTCCGTCAAATGCCTTATCTCTGAACTTCATTTCGAATCTGCAAATGTGGTTATAGTTTATTCGATTCCAAATAGTTCTGTAGACTGTCCTCTCTGTGTGTAATCAGCATCTTCTCTTAGGGTTTAAATACTTTGTGTCTACTCAAAGATTCCGTAAGTCATTTGTCCTCCTTCCACTGTTTGCCGAATCATTCCGTATGCACTCTCAGACCGGCGAAAACCTTGCTAGGGTTTGTAGATGTAACGGACACCTCGATAGGATCGCCGTAGATCGCTGTTGGCTACAGCTAGTCATCTCTGTAAGATCAGATTAATGTTATTAATGTTTCTGTCTCTGTGTTTAGCTGGAAACTGGTCTGGAAACTTGCTGTATGTCTTTCGTATCCTTAGAATGGTTTTTGTTTATTTAATTTTTATTTATTTGTGTTCTTATAAAGAATTTGCGATTGTTTTTGAGTGATCTTATGTGGGATTTTAGGACTGGTTCAATCATGGTGAAAGTATGTGTTTTGAGGGCAAGTGATCATTTAAATTATTATTGCAGCTGAAAAAATTGCTAAAAACACATAGGCATTCTATGCTTTTAGGGATTTTAATTTTTTCTTTTTATTTTGCGGATCCTCTGATCAAAATGGATTAAGGGTTGGGTGCAACACATTCTTAAGATCTGTAAACAAAGGTCAATCTTGGATGTGCCCCATTTTCGCTGTCCACAACCTTAGCACTTGTCCGTCCGTATTATGATTTGAATCTGTTGTGCACTTCTGTAAGCGCCCCCTATTACCATTACAACACAGTGCCTTGAAATTTGTACCCCAGGTAAAAGACTTGATGTAACTGGGGTAAGTGATCTTTTCAAGTGTTAATACATGTGGTTAAATGAGGTCAAAACCCATTAATTCTGAGGGAAAGAAATTTAAATCTTCTTGTTGTCCGTAGTTTTCAGCTGGCTAAATTAGGTCAAGATTCATTAATTTTAACGGAAAAATATTCAAATCGTCCTTTTGTTCCTAGTTTTAATATTAACAGAAGTTACGATAGGGATTTATGTAAAAACTAAATTAAGTAGAATTTCAGGCATGAATTGCAGAGTGAGAAATACTTTTGAGTATTCTACAGATAAGTTAATTTAGATCAAATCTCATTTGCTTGAGAGTAAAGCATTTTTAAAGGATTCCATTCGATTACTGAATTATCACTGTAGGTGGCAATTTCTAGGGCGTAATAGGGAGGTAATGCTCTTAGTTAGTTTCGCTGCCTTATTATCATTGTTTTAAATGAATGTTTTGAATCCTTTTCATCCCTCCTTTACCATTTACTCAGCATTTTACTATGTTCCATTGTCCAGCGTACTCCATAGCTGGAGTTTTCTTCTTGTTTGGATACCTTTCTGCACTCTATAATTTCCATTATTTACACCTTCTTGCTCTGAGATAGACGGGCGCACATTTACCCTCAAGAATTCATTCTTTTTAGATCGTCCATTTTATATTACCTCATTTACATCCGTAACAATGTCTTCCCCAACATCCTCTGTTATGTCTGCTCAGATCATCGAACACATTCTCAGCACAGACACAAGCATGCCAGACTATCTCCCAAATTTAGTCAACAACATTGACAATCTTCTTGGTCTTTACACCAATAAGGGGAAACAAACAGCCACCCATGACAATTTGGCTTCTGTGCGAGGTGGGTTGCCCTCTGCGTCCAGCGTTGCCAAATTCTCAGAAGAAACATCAAAAAAAATGTTAGGCTAATATCCACCCAGATATCAAACTACTCTGGTGATAAACACAGTACAGTAATATCTGTGTTGAATGCCCTTGGAAATGTTCATTGGGTTGGAGTGGGATTTTTACTGGCGGCTGCTGTTGTTGAAAGATTGGACAAAATAAAACAGAATAAGAATGAGTGTTTACAACTTCTGAAAATCCATGAACGATTTGGCCAAACTAATACTACAGCTTCAGCCTCTTCCGCATTTGAAGAAAGAGTTGAATGACAAAATGAAGGCGTCTATACATCTAATTGTGGAAGGAGCAATCTTATGTTGTGCGCACACCTGCCAGAGGGAGGACAGCCTACAGATGGTTGGTATACTGTTTTTGTGTGTTAGGCATTATTCCTTTTGTGGGTCGATAATATAGGGTAGCCGCTGCCTGGTTACCATTCGTCAAATGAAAGTTCTGAAGCCCTTGCTTAAGCCATTTACCCAGTAATATACTCTACTTTCGTTGGTTAGTCTATTCCATAATTGAAGTGATCGAAATTCTTTCTTTACTGATTATTGAAGGTTCTGCTTGTTAGATACCAATTCTGCTTTCGTCCTTTGTATTTACTAGCTGTCTGGGCTTGGTGCATAGTTGCCAGGGGTAGAGAGGTCTGCAAGCTGTTAGTTGTCATTTTTAAGTCGTCAGAATGGAGTATCAATCGCTTGGTCAGCATAAACCCTAAGCTGTTCCCCTTTACAGAAGAATATATTAGAAGTATATTTGGCGCTTGGCTATATCTTTTTCCACTGACAATCGATGGTCGTCATGCCCAGGGAAGCCGCAGACTTGACTATCAGTTGGAGTTCTTTCAAAAAGGTTTGCAGGAGGGTTGTTATGGATTAGTGCGAATACAATGCATAGGATAGCATGCAGACAGCCACTGTCTGATGGTGTTCTGAGTTATGAGCTGGATGCGTAGTAAGGAATCTTAATGCTTATCTTTCTCAAACCATGAGCTGTAGAGAGATTGCTTCTGACAAGTACAGAATACCAGTGTTCAAATTCCCGTAGACAGTCGACTGGCGCATTACAATTGGCTCTATGTACCCTTGTTCTGTAGCAATGTGTTTAGTGAACAAAGATCTATCGAAAACATTGCATTAACATAGCGTTTCTTCTAGATTGAGTTTAGTAGAACGGGGTTGTAGCATTCTGTATCGTGTCCAGAGCAGTAAGGAGATCAACTCAGTAAAAACAATGATTTTGGTTAGCTTTCTGAGTTACTAGTTGCTAGTAAAGACATGTAACCTTCTGTCCATTCATTAAAAGTTGAAATGTTAATCTTACCGTTATGTTGGAAATCTGCACAACAGTAGAAAGAATCATGTTGGTTTGGAAATTGTTAGAAGCCAACTCCAGTTTGTCTTTTCCAGATTGTCACCATCCTTTGTGATCATTACTTTCGTTAGAAAATGAGCAAAAGATACCGTCAACGCAGTAAGTTTGCAAGTTTAGTAATCATAGCCGGAAGCCGTCAGACCGAATGAATATCAGTGGTAAAACAGTCAATAGCAATTTTACATCTCAATAGTAAGTTATCCCAAGCTGTTCGCATAAGGCGCACTTACGATCATTCTCCTTGAGAAATTATTTCACCACGGATAAGATCCACTTCAGAAACATCCTCAAATCATCATAAAAGAATCTATTTGGTGGAGCTCGCTAGAACGTCTGTAAGACCGTATGAAGATTAACAAACATTTCGTGATTGAACTCTCCTCGTGTAGTTATCGTTCAGTCGTAAGATATCTCTCCTAGCGTTATTATCCTTTATAGAATAAAGTTAATTGGACAAGATTGAAGGAAAGTATATAAAGATCGTATCGTTATGAAAGTGTCGAATGATAAACAGAAATTAAGTGGTTCTTTTATTATTATTGTAATGTTTTAGTCAATCAATTTATTTATCTTTTGAAACAAAATAAAGATTAGTTAGAGATTTTGTTGCAAGGTATTAATTTAATTGTTATAATATAATGTTGATTTTATTACAGAAGTTGTTTGCATTGAACTGAGAATGAATGGTAGTATTTCATCTCCTGAATCTGAATTGAATTGAATTGTATGAGTGTTGTAATGAGTCGGATTGAGGTTGTTCAAACTTGTATTCCAGAGGCTAAGTTGTCGTTGTTAAGTATTTGCAACTTGTGTATTTCTGTTTTGTAATTGCGATGTAATAGTGTTTATGTGTATCAAACAAAGTGTGTAGTATAATGAAGTACTGTCACGATTGAATGTTGTGTCTTGTAAAGTAATAATCTCAGGATGAGATATCAATCCTCTTGTGATCTTATTGTACCGTTTTGTCGTAAGGAGAGACCTGAAATCTGTAAAAGAATAAAGTTATGTAATGTTAAAAGTATTGGATAACAACTGATGTTATGATTCTATTTTGATGCAAGAGGGTTTATGCCTTGCAGTGTTCATTTACGTGTATTGTTATATGTCTTACATGATGTTTTAAGGTTTACTAGGTGTTAGGAAGGAGAGTGGCTTTCAACGTGGGGCCGGCGCCAAAGTGGCAGTCAGGATAACCCGTTGGAAGTAGATTAATCAAGTGATAACCTAAAAATGAATTAGGGGGTTAAGGGTAGATTTCACACTAATAAGATTAATGGATTCCTCTCCCATGGCCTGTAGTGCTTGTTTAGACTAAGGATGGGTAGAGAAGGCCTGGTCGGCATGATTGACTTCCTTGTCCTCATGAAAGGAAGGTTGATTCCGCATGTGTCACCCTATGGGGCCGGCGCCTAGTGAGAGGCTGTCAGGATAACCATAGATGGGGGCCGGCGCCTAGTGAGAGGCTGTCAGGATAACCCATGTTAGGACCATGCGATGACACTCTCCCTACTACAACCTAGCATTCCTTGTTCGGTCTCTCCTCATTTGTTTTGTGTCGCCTCTAGAAGTGAAAGTTAAGTTAAGTTATGTTGTGTTGTATTATTATTGCCATGTGTTGTATTGGCGTTGGTCGTCCTTTGTTCTTGTTTGTCCTTCGTCTACCGGACTGTCAGTGTTTGGGACCTCATGTTAACTCCTAGCTCGGGGGGTGGACCTTTGGGTTCCACATGGTCGGGTGGAAGAGCTATTTTATCCATTGGTTCTCTTGTCAGGATCTTATGCAAAAAAGGATTTGTTTCAGTTGTGCTTGTACCAGTTGATGAAGATGTATGTGTATAACCTTGTACCAGATTTGTGTAACAGAACATTTATTGTGTATGTAATTCTGATGTAGTCTACAAATGGTGATATCATGATGTACTCATGTGTAAGGAAAGCATATCTGTTGTGTACTTAATTATGTAGATGGTATTACATTATTTGTCGACATGCAATGAATATGAATCAGTTGTTCAATTATGCTTTGGATTGGATCAGTTGTTGATGTATGTTAAATTATGTTAGTTGATTTGTTAAGTGATGCAGCCTTGGACCCTTAGAGAATATGTTGTAATTAGTTGTGTTAACATTGCTTAATCATTTTAAAAAAAAAAAAATTTCCTGTTTCATATTGCAAAAGTGTGTATTCTTTAAGGCGTTCAAGGCGGGCGTTACAATTGGCATTAAATATATTAATTATTCTTTGCATTTTACTACATATCTATTGTGGCATTCTCTATTTTGAGAGTTTGGAATTAAAAATTAATTAAAACTTCACTTCTACATATAGAGATCTAGAGCCAATTTTTTTTATTGTGCAAATAAATGCAAAGAAATATCTCAAGCTTAGCATTGTACTTCCATCCTACTTCTCCATATTTAAAGCTTTCAATGTTGCATGTAAGTTCCAATGGTTGCCTTACCCTGGATTTTGTAAGTGCACGTTTTTTTTTTCCTTTTTTCTGTTTTTGTGGGGATAAATTCATAAGAATTTTGTGGTAGCTTAAATAATGTGGTTTTTTAAGAATACTTTTTATCCATCTTTGATAGTTTTAATTTAATATATTGATTAATAATAGTTATGATTTTTTTAATAATCTATAAAATCTAAATAGAATCTAAAAATATATCTTTTTCTATTCTTAAAGTGACAGTTGCAATCAGATGTTGCTATGTTGACAATGTGTGAAGATAACATAAATTTTAGTTATTTAATGTTAAAGTTCAACTCCCACTTAATTTTATTTAATTCTATATATATATATATATATATATATATATATATATATATCAATTTTATTATTATTAGTTTTTTAAAAATTTGTTAATTTTTCATAAATAAATTAGTGATTAAGTTATGGATAAAATTATAGTGTTTTATTTTATGGATTTGATTAATTGTTTTTCTATTTAATTGGTAACTTAAATTAATAGAATTATTTTTTTTTAACTAATCATTTAGTTGTTGTTATGTTGAATAAATAAAGTTAGTAGTTAAACACAAAGTATAAGAATACAATTTTATTTTATTAAAATTTGTTTTATTTGAAATTTAGTAGATTTAATTTATATATTCATTGAAATTCATATATATATATATATATATATATATATATATATATATATATATATATATATAAGAAAATCTATATTTATTCTTATAATCTAAAAATACAAGTCTCCAAAATGGATGCTCCCTATTAGGTTTGAACCTTCTCCTCTTCTAAAAATCTAGATCTCCATAAATGTAGACTCCATACCATAAAATATATATAACTAATTTGTTTCCCTCTAAGTTGCTTATTCTCTATTCTCTTAACCTACATGCACACCAAAACCTCCTACAAAATAAAAATATTCAAAAACATAAGTACCCAAAAGCATTGACTATAACCCATAAAATCTCAATAAAAACTTAGCAAAAAAAAAGAGCAGAGGGGAAAGACCATGAGAAGATTGAAATTTGTACATCCTCTCTACATGGAGACCAAAACCTCCAAACCCTGTAAAACAAAAATATTCAAAAAATAAGTACCTAAAAGCACTAACTATAACCCACAAAATTTCAATAGAAACTTAGCAAAAGAAAAAAAGATCAGAGGGGAAAAACCATGAGAAGATTGAAATTTGTACATCCTCTCTTACATTGGCCAAAACAATTAAGAGAAAGTAAAAAGATAAATGAGATAGAAATTTTTTTATGCTATGTTTTATGCAAGTTTAAAATAGTAATAGTAAATTGCTTTATTAACTCCTAAGATGTAGCCAACTTGGGCTTTTAGTGGAGTTAAGATGTTTTATTATTTTATTATTATTATTTTTAAATTTTAATTGTTGCCTTTTAATAAGTTGTACTCATAGTGGTATATGATTAAGTTTAGAAATAAATATTTCTTTAATTTTAATCTTCATTATTATTATTTCCATGATTTATTTTAGTTTAAAGTTTTTATTCAATTTTAATGTAAGTGAGGCTTTGATTTTATTTATTATGTTCTATTAAAATAGGAGTAATGGATTTAATTATTGTATTAAATGGGTTTGTTTATCATCTTAAAATACCATAGAGGAATGCATTTAATTATAGGATTTATTTATAATTAAATCTTTTAGTTATAATAAGGGTTTGGGTTAGGTTGAGAATTAGAATTAAGGTCAAGGTTAGTTTGAAAATTAGGGTTAAGGCTAAAATTAGAGTTAAAAATAGGGTTAGGATTAGTGTTAGAATTAGAGTTAGGGTTAGGGTTAGAATTATGGTTACAATTAGGGTTAAGGTTAGTATTAAGGTTAGGGTTATGGTTTGAATTATGGTCACCATTAAGGTTAGAGTTAGGGTTTAAATTAGAGCTATGTTTAATATTACAGTTAAAAATAGGGTGAGAATTAGAATGAGAATTGGGGTCAAAAGTAAGGTTAGGGTTCGGGTCAAAATTAGGGTTAGGGATAGAAATAAGGTCAAGGTTAGGGTTAGGGTTCAGATCAGTGTTAGAATTAAATTTATGAATCGAATTAGGGTTAGAATTATGAATCAAATCAATGTTAGAATCAAGTTTACGGTGAGGGTTAGAATTATGAATAGAATTAGGGTTAGAATTATGAATAGAATTAAGGTTAAGTAGACCTAGGGGCATAATTAGGGTTAGGGTTAGGGTTATAGTTACAATTTTAGTTTAAATTAGAGGATAGGGATACAATTAGGGTTAGGGTTAGGGTTAGGGTTCAGATCAGTGTTAGAATTAAATTTATGAATAGAATTAGGGTTAGAATTATGAATCAAATAAGTGTTAGAATCAAGTTTATGGTGAGGGTCAAAATTAGGGTTAGAATTATGAATAGAATTAAGGTTAAGTAGATCTAGGGGTAGAATTAGGGTTAGGGTTAGAATTACTATCAGGATTAATGTTAGGGTTAGGGTTATAGTTACAATTTTAGTTTAAATTAGAGGTTAGGGCTACAATTAGGGTTAGGGTTTTGGTTAAATTTAGAATTAGGGTTACAAATAAGGTTAGTTTTAGGCTTGGGCATGCAATTAGGCTTAGGGTTAGAATTAGAGTTAGAATTAGGGTTTTGGTTAAATTTAGAATTAGGGTTACAAATAAGGTTAGTTTTAGGCTTGGGCATGCAATTAGGCTTAGGGTTAGAATTAGAGTTAGAATTAGGGTTATCGTTACAATTTGGATTAAATTACAAGTTAAGGATACAATTAGGGTTATGGTTATTATTAGGTTAGAATTAAGGTTAGGAATACAATTAGCATTATTATTAAGGTTAGAATTATGGTTAGAATTATGGTTACACTTAGAATTAGTGTTAGAATTAGGGTTAGGGTTAGGGTTTAGGTTAGAATTAGGGTTACAGTTGGGGTTAAATTAGGGTTAGTATTGGCCTGAATGTTAGGGTTAGGTTTAGGGTTGGATTAGAATTATGTTTTTTAGAATCAAGGTTAGAATTATACTTAGAATTATGGTTAGTATTAGGGATACAATTAAGGTTAAGGTTACAGTTACATTTAGGGATAGTGTTAGATTTATGGTTACAAATATAATTAACAAAAAATAGGGTTAGGGTTAAGGATATAATTAAGATTATCAATACAATTACGATTAGAGATAGAATTAGGGTTTGGGTTAGAATTATGGTTAAGTAGATCTAGGGGGAGAAATAGGGTTAGGGGTACAATTACGGTTAGGGTTATAATTAGGGTTAGAATTATGATTAGAATTAGGGTTATAACCTTGAACTTAACTATATTCATAAACAAAACCTGAATTCTAATCTAACCTTGGTTCTAACCCTAACCCAAATCCTAATTGTAATCATAACCCTCAATCTAACCCTAATTCTAATTCTAACCATAATCATATTATTAAACTTAGCATTGATTTATAATCCTAAGCCTATATCTAACCCTATTTATAAGCCTTATATCATAAACCAATCCCTAAACAAAACCATAATTCTAAATCTAACCTTCATTCGAACCTTAACAAATAATATAATTAGGGTTAAGACCTTTACAGTTAGGGTTAGTTTAGTATAAAATATGTCGAGAGATATATTATAATATATAATTATAAATATTATATACATTATAATAATTGTATATAATATATGTAATTATAATTATTATATAATATTTTATAATAATATATCTAACCTATGTTATAATATTATATTATATAATAATAATTCTTAATAAGGTATATAATATAGTTAAAATTATGCTTGCACTTCGAATGCTCCTAGTATACCTATATTTTTAAAAATATATCTAAAGTACACTAAGAGATATCCTTCTCGAGGCGCCTATTTCCACCTATGTATAGTAAATTGATTAAAAAAATAGGTGCCTCAAGAAGGATATCTCTTGGCATACTTTAGATATATTTTTTAAAATATAGGTATATTAGTCTTCCCCCATGTTGCATTCTTAAATTATTTTCTATTGCTTGTGGTTTGAAAATCAAGGCTGAATTCAATTATCATAACTGATAACATAGATATCCTCCCATGATGGTTAATGATGGTATGGCGTGTATGTTTATGGCCTGATGCCCTCGGTCCACTCATGGCACAATCAGTAAAAGATTAAATTTTGAGACATTATTCAAGCAATTAATCATCTTTAGATTTTTCATAGGGTCTTCGATGAGTTACAAGTTTTGAGTGGTGACGAGCCTCGTGAAGAGAGGGAGTCTAAATAATAAACATAATAATAATAATAATAATAGCCTTATGTTTCCCAATGTTTTATGAGATAGACAAAGCAAATACATGCAATATAATATGCACTTTATGTAAATGCAATACGAGGTTTTTATCCTCTTAAATATAATCGTGATACTACTACCTCTAGTATACGTATTCTTGATCACATTCAATCTTTCAAATTTGAATGATTTTGAGTCAAGAATGACAAAATAATAATCTTGACCAAATGGTTATAGAAGTACTCTTATTTCAATTATGCAATGAAGGATTGAGGCAGAATATTCCTATTGGACTAAGACATCTTCAACTACTAAATGATCGTAACTTGACATAAGTCTTTTGCATCCTCAGACATCAAGTCGACTCTATTCGATTCTTTTGACTTTAATGAGACTAACATTGTCATTTCAATTTATAGTTGTGAGAGTGAAGTAGTATAGAAATAGCTTACCCGACTGATAATACGAAAAGTAAGACCTAGACTTGACAAGTTTCCCACGTCACTCACCGACCCTAGCTCAGATGGTAACTTTGAAGTCTTGTCAACAAAACCTTTCTACCAGATGATACTTTCCCTCTTGTGCTCTGAGGGTACTTGATTTTCCCGTCTCAATCACTCAAGAAAACAAAGGTGATTGGTTTGACATTAATTTAAATATATTCATTACATCATATCATTTTCATTTGTACATCAAAGAAATATTTTCTCTATCATATTATACTCCATCAATTCGTGATATCCAGATCTATAATTCAGTTCAAAACTTCAAGCAAGTTATTGTATAATCTTTCAAAGAAAAGCTTTCATGATTCTATCTAAGTATAACATAGCTTCTATACATAGCCATCAAAGTATATCATAATTTCCCAACATGAGTTACTTTTCACAACTTTACTAAGGTAAAAATAGAAGAAGTTTTATGAGGTATAGGGTGGAATGTAACAAAGCAACTGTGTTTTGAAACTTTATCTTCTAGGAAATCACTCTTAAACTAAGTGTAAAAACATAACTTGTTCTAGACTTTTTAGTATCAACTAAGATAACCTAGTCAAATCTAGTATTTCTAGTTAGCATGAAGTCAACTGGTTGTTGATATATGATGTCAAAGTTGAGGGACTCTTTGACATATCAAAGAATTCATTTGTATCTTGTCAATGTTCCTCTTGAGGTTTATACATGAATCAAGAAAGACAATTGACTACAATTTAGAAAGATTTGGTCTATTGATAGTAATATAAATCAAACTACTAACCAATTATTAATACATTATTTTTTACTAGTGATGAGACAATGTTAGTGGAGAGATTGATCCCAACTTCTATAGGTATAGATGTAGGATTGCATTCAACCATTCATAACTTTTTTAAAAGAGATTTGGCACACTTAGTTTGTGATACAATTTTTTTATCATTTTTTCCAAAATTCTACACCTAAACAATATTGAAGTAGGCCTAGATATTCAATTTCAAAAATAGAACATATATCATGTTTCACCTATTCAATTAGAATATCACTTCTTATAGTGATGGTAGAATCATCAACATAACCAATTAGGAACACTATGTCACCACCACTGATTTTGACATAGAGAGTGGATCTAGAATAACTTTTTTTGTTGAAACTAGAATCTCTAAGATATTGATCAATTTTAAAATACCAAGCTCAAGGAGCTAGCTTTAGTCCATACAAGGACTTTACCAACCTACAAACCAAATGTTTTTTGCCTAGAACTTGGAATCCCTATGGTTGAGTCATGTAGACCTCTTCCTCCAAGTCCAGATTCAAGAAGGCACTTTTGACTTCCATTTGAAATACCTTCCATCCAAATTGAGTAGCAATGGCAATAACCAACCAAAAGGTTACCATTTTATAGTAGTGGAAAAGGTCTCTTCATAGTCTACCCCTTCCTCCTATGCATATCCTTTGGTGACAAGATAAACCTTGTACTTGTCAAAGGGAAAGTGAACCAAATTGGGGAACAAAAAATGGCCAAAATAGTAATTTTTGCAATAATGTGATAGTGTAACATTTAAATAGTCATAACGTGATCATGTTTTATATTCAATAAATCAAAAACAACAAATAGAGAAGGATAGATAGAGGTGGGAGAGTAAGGGAGAGATACAGAGAGAGATATAGACATAGAGAGATAGAAAGGAAGATAGAGAGATAGAGGGATAGAGGAGAGATGGAAATAGAGAGGGAGAGATAGAGATACAAATATATAGAGAAAGGGAGAGAGAGTTGGGGAGATGAAGAGAGATAGAGGGAGAGGGAGAGGGAGAGGGAGTAGATAAAGATATAGAGGGGGAGATAGAGAGATATAAATAGAGAGAGGGAGAGATAGAAGGGGAGATAGGGGAGATTAAGAGATATAGGTATAGAGGGAGAGATAGAGAGAGAGGGGAGGGAGAGGGACAAGATGTGATAGAGAGATAGAGAGGGTAGAGAGAGAGGGGATTGAGAGATATATATAGAGAGAGGGAGAGATATAGAGGGAGAGAGATGGAGGGAGATTGAGATATATATATAGAGAGAGAGAGAGAGTTGCAGAGATGAAGAGGGAGAGATAGATGGATAGAGATAGAGAGAGGGAGAGGATGAGATAGAGAGAGGGAGGATAGCGAGATAGAGATATAAATAAGGGGTTAGAGGGGGAGATAGAGAGATATAGATAGAAGGAGAGATAAAAGGGGAGAGAGAGGGGGAGAGAGATTAAGAGATATAGATAGAGGGAGAGATAGAGGAGGGATAAAGAGAGAGGGGAGTGGGGAGATAGAGAGGGAGAGATAGATAGATAGGTATAGAGGGGGAGAGGGAAAGAGAGAGAGAGATCTCCCTCCCTCCCTCCCTCTCTCTCTATTTGGTTTATTTCTTTATTGACTACAAAACATGATCACATTATAAATTTTGTATGACCTTATCCCCTATCCAATGTACTAGCTTATGATTAAATGAATTTATATATTGACATTGAATCAAAATGTTTAAATGAATTGATATTGAATAAAAATGATTAAATGAGTTTTTAAATCAAATAAAATCAAACCATATTTTATAACAGGATCATGTTTTATATTTTTTCAAAATTTTGTCCCACCTTTTTAGGCTTGGAATTGGCTTCAAGGGCTACCAAGCCTAAGCATTGGACCTCTATGATACCTCACAAATACATGTTTTTCATAGTCAATAAGATTTTTGAACTTCAACAGCATTAGATTTATTTGTTTTATAACAAAATTTGATGAAACCACCACCAAAATGACGATCTAATTCTTAGATTCTAACCATTCTTTTTTAATATTTTGAATAAGTTAAGGTTTTTATTTTCTTTGAACGGTGTCTTTATATTCCTCAATCACATATGTATTGATTTTTCTTTATAAATTTTGATCCACTTATCAAAATTTTAAAAAAAATAATAGGATTGTTATATGCTTCATTATTTATGCATTCATTTTTTTACATTTTTTATTATTTTTGTGCATTTTATGTGATGTGCACACTAAAAATGCAATTTTCAAGATGCATCCACTTTGAAAATCACAAAAAAAAAATTCAATAAAAAAATATAAAAAATATAAAACTTGTAGTACTCCCTCTTAACTATATTCTACCGACCGATTTTTTAAAATACTGAATGTAACAAAAAAAATAGTGGGGCACACACTAGACACTATGTTATATTTTAGTGAGAAAAATAGGACTTACTTTTGTGTGCACACAACATTTCATCCTCTTAATTTTAACCATTTTTTAAAAAAACTTTAGTATTTTAGAAATTAGATTCAGAGTACTACAATTCTTGTTCTTGTCATATCTTCAAATTTTGAGTGCGTGCATCTTAAATTACTCATCCAAGTTTAGGTTTAGCTAAGTTTAGGGGAAAAAAATAGCCACTTTTGAACTCCTTTTGTCCCTCATTTCCATGCACTTACCCCAAAGAACCATCTGATTTACACTTTACTTTATAAATCCATTTGCAATCAATGGATTTCGTTCCTAGGGACAATTTGATGCAAAAGCATCTAGAGGTGTAGAGAAATCTTGCATCACCAAAAAAATGATTTTGTTTTCTATTCCTTTCAATTTTGGTTTTTGTGAATACCCATTTTCTTGAATAATGATTTAGAACCTTCAAAGTTTCCAAAAAGGCTAAGAATACCAGGACTTACTATTTTTAGTAAGCCTACATCTGAGAATTGATTGGGCCTAAAATTTTCCCCAAAGCTCTGGAATATCATCATAAGCATTCTTGGTAAATTTCAACCCAAGATCATGTCTAGATTTCAAGATATTAAAGTTTTAGTCTTTGAGGTTCATAGAAAAAGTTTTAGAATCAATTTTGAGGCACTTAGAGGTTCCATATTGGCCTACAAAGTGGCTGAAAATCAAAATACCCTAAAAGGGATATTTTGCAGAGCTTCTATTTTTCATGATCTTTCCAATGCATGAAATGATTCACCAATCAGATGCCCGAATCAAAAGTTATGGCCTCCAAAAGTTGGGCCTCCCATATTAGAGAATGTAAATTTACGTGTCAGACATAGAAAAGAGTTGTTAAGGGAAGCTACATGTGTTGATGAGTCTTTTGACACATCATAAGGCATATTTTATTGGTAGATAATTTGGGCGCCACTTTTGGGCAGTTTAAGCTTATGGTTCTATAATATCTGCTTGATGGTTTCATGTATTGTAGCTCCTATATATCAGGTGCTTGAGATAGAGGTTCTTGTGGAAGCTTTCTTTGCCAGTATATTGTAATCCTATTGAGATTTTCTAAATAATATATTGAGTTGCTTTTCAAGGTGGGGTTTTCTCCTGAAAGGGTTTCCCCATGCAAATCATTGTGTTCATGGTTTGAAGCTTATAATTTTTTGGTGTGAGTGTGCTGGGTGGAGTACACCCTCATCAAGTGGTATCAAAGCAAGTTTTTTCCTGAGAGTGCAAACATATTGCCAAACAAAGAGGCAATTTGTGCCAGGACCTTGAGATCATGTGTTTAAATGTGGAAGCACAACCGTTGATTTGAGGCAGCTTCACACTGAGGAATTTTTACATTAAGTATAAGAGAAGAAAGAAGAAAATCAAGATGCCTCCATGCAAAAACCATGTTCATAGAAATAATGTTGTGATAGAAGAAGGGTTTAGAGCTTTGAAGAGGCAAATTAATGTAATCCAAGAGGAATTGAGAAGAGGGTTTGAACCAAGAAGGAGAGATTAAAGTGAAGATGAAGATGATGCACAATTTGAATAAAATGATGGAGAAGCAAAACCTAAACATGTTAAATTGTTGAAGGCCATAACAAAAATTGAGAAAAGCCTAAAGATTGACATCTCTACATTTTCTGGTAATCTCAATCTGGAAGAATTGGTAGATTTGGTCAATGATATAGAGGAATTTTTTGAATTTGAATAAATAGATCTTGGGAGGGTCAAGTTTGCGAAGATCAAGTTTGAGAGGTTCTGTGAATGGCTTAAGTCACTCTTGTAACTTGTTTTGGCTTACTTTGACTGCTTATATCTTATGGGCTATCTGGAAATCTAGGAATGAGAATATGTTTCAAGGTACTAGGATAGTGCTTTCTGAGTCTTTAAGAAGACTCGTATTTTACTCTATTTCTGTGTAGGTAACACTCACTATGGAATTATCTAAGGACAAGTTTCAAAACCTACTTAAAGATGGAATGGTGGAGATCAACAAAGAAGAGGTGAAATATGGGAGACATTGGCCTTACAACAAAGTTAATAATGTTCCATATAAGAAGAGTTATCTAGCCTTCCAAAAGAAATACAACAAGCAACACTCTACTGAGGTTCTAGAGATTGATCTCAACTTCCAAAGAGGGCCAAGATTTCATATTACCTAGGGACAAGACTTCACTGTAGAAACACTCAGATCTGATGAAGAGTTGTCAATTATTGATCCTCCTTGGAATAAGAATGATTCCTACAATAAGAGCAAGAACTTTTGATTCCATATGATAGTTAGATCTGTAGATGAATTCTATCTCAAGGATAAGCAATATAATGTATAGTTACATAGTTTATCTGCCTATACTTAGAAAAAACAACATATTATTTTGATCAATTTTTCTATCATATATAGCATACAAATGATCTATACCCTCTGATGTTGATCTTGATTAGACCAGGTATGTGGTCTCTTAGTAGCATACAGATACAATTGATTATGTACATCCATTTTTATTTACAATCTTTAATATAAAATAAATAAGGGTCGTAGAAAAAAGTGGGCCTTGCATCTACATGGTCCTTATCTATTCTTTATGGCCATCTTTATTTTTCCATTTGTCTACATTGGGGGGAACATTGAGAGGCATCTTTCCTTATTTATTATCACACATGTTTTCACAATTATCTCTTTCTTATGTTACTACATTGTCATCATATGAGGATATCTTTTATTATGTTTTCATGCCTTATCATATATATCTTTTTCTCCTATCTTTCAATTCCTTGTATCCTTTATATGCAATCAATTGAAGGGGGCATATATGTCACTAACATTCCTTCATGAGTTGTGTTGTAGTGGAATGCTCATATTGATTGCCATATCCAAGGGACATTTTATCAAATCCATTTTCACTATTAGAATCTTCCACACTATCAAAGCCTTTATCACTTTCCATAACAAGTGTAATCTCTTATCCTTCTACTTTTTATTTTATTTTTTTAGGATAGATACTTCTCAAGCAAGTTGTAGTTAATTCTTAAAAACAAATTATGTGACAAATGCTAATCCTTGTGTGCTATTTTTAGTTTTGCAAGTTTTTGTTGAAGCGTTTATGTGAGTAGAAATGAATAATGATTTGTAAATTTGTAGATATTTGTATCCTTTGATTGTTTAAAAAATATTTAATCTTCATGTTGACTATTTGTTTTACTTTGACATATATTTGCCTAGTGGTTTCCATGGACATCAAATTGGGGGCAAAATGTAATAGTAAAAACTCCACAACCATACCTTTTTCCCTAATGTTTTAGGATCAATTCAATTAGATTGTCCTAAATGCACCAAATAGCTTGCAAATGATAAACTCTTACATTAAGTTGGCTCATGAAATAACATAGCATATTTATCACTTTAATGAGTGTGAATTTGACCCAAGTCACTTTTGTAGTGGTGGATTTGAACGTTAAATTTTTAAAATTTAAAATTCAAATTAACTCCTTGGAAACCACTTCACTAGTAATTGTGAGCCAATGTAGTGCATATTTGTTTGATTTATGTGCTTAGTTGGTGTATTTGAAGAGAATTATTCACTCATTTCAAATGATGTGGAAGATCACTTAAATCTTATGAGACCATCATAGCAAAATGATTAGAGCACATTATCCTAGGTCCATAGCATGTTTTATTGCTCTATACGATCATTCACTCAGAGTCATAAAGCTAGTCCATTAGGGCCTTATTAAGGAGTACTTGATGCTCATAATTCCATAAATTCACCAAAGGTGTTCCTAAACACTACATGTCCTTATGCACATTTAGACAACAAAGTTGAGGTGAAGTGAATTCTAATAGTCATAGTTTGTTAGTTCATATCTATGTGTAGGTTCAGATAAGTACTCAAGAAGATTAGGTATGTACTTGCATAGGTGATCTAGAGAAAAAATAATCATTTTGCAAAATAGAGATCTTTATTTACATGGGCACTAAAATTTTAGCACCTTGGCAAATCGATTTCTAAATTTTGTCACAACATATTCCCACCTTCAAAATCTAGCTAAGTATCATTTTAAAATTTCTTTTATTCTTCATTTAGTTTTAGTAACTTCAATTATTAGTCCCAACTCAGTTTATGTAAGTTAATTGTTTAATAATTAGTTACATTTATTTAATTAACCAAAATAAATTTATGTAGAGGTGATTTATACCCTCTACAATAATGTTAAATGAGTTTAAAAGATGCTTATTTTCTACAATATAAAGATCTTATATCATACCATACTATTTACAAATAATTGTAATTACAAGTTAAAATGAGACATGTCTATGATGAAAGCAAAACAAAATTGACCAAGGAAAATAGGTTATTAGGATTTAATAAATGTAGGATATGTCAATAATACAAACCAAAATAGCCTAGATCTAGATGGAAGAAGTGAGTTACAATATCAAAAAGCATAAAGACAATAATAACAATATGAAATATGAAATGCTATTCTAAAATAGAGGATTACAATAATTAGCCCAACCCACTAAATGGATGGATAAAGTACAATAAATAGGCTTCTTGGATGCATGACTCGAGGATATCACATGTCCAAGATATCATGGGTTGACTCTCAATCACTCCCAATTAGGAGGTGAATTAAAATAGGCTAACTAAGATAGAGATGACCTTGACTAAATAGAGGTGACATTTTACTATCATCAATCAAGGATTGATGAAGTAGTGGTGATACTTGAGTACCTCAAGTCAAAGTGTACACATGTCATTATTAGCTTAGCAAAATAACCTACCTAAGTAGAAACCTATATAAGTGAACTTACTCTAGGTGCATAATATACAATAAATTAAATAGCTAAAAGTGATAAATCAAAATAATGTTAAGAGGGATGATGATTTGTGTTAAGAGTAAATTCATTTGTAAAATTCAATTCTATGATTATCTTAATTATATAATTTATTGCATAGCATGAAATAAATAGTAATTTTATCAATTTCTATTTATTCAAATTCATATAAATTTTTGTGCCATTTTTAACAATATGTTAATAAAATAAATCTAATACTATGACTATCGTAATTATATTAGATAACCATTAGAAAAGTTATAACATATTTCAGGAAAAATGTCAGGAGCGAAGAATTTAGATGGTGCAAGGTAGCAGGAGGACCAAGCAAAAGAAGATGGTGAACAAGAAGAGGCAGTGGCCTTGGGAAGTTTGCTTGTGGGATCAGAGGAGGATCGCAAAATGGATGAAGCAAAGGGAAACCGAATGGTGGTTGGGAATGTTAATCTTTAGATCTTTAGAGAAATATTGAATCTTAGCATCCCTAAGGAATTTCTTAACTCCAACATGGAGAAATTAAAAAAAAAGGTTGTAATCACCAAGTTCATAGGAATTTGGCCATCCATGAAATGGATCAAAGACTGGATGGAGCATAAATGGTTGGGGTGAAACCAGAAATTAGTTTTTTAGCACTAGGGTTTTTACAAATCATTTTTGAGTCTAAGTTCAAGCGGGACAATATTCTTAAGGGTGGTCCTTGGTTCATGGGCAAGGCTGGATTATTTATTAGGGCTTGGACTCCCAAGTTTGACCGTCATCAAGAATTGATTCGTGACGCTCCCCATGGATGAGGATGTATAACCCACCCTAAGAATTGTGGTTAGAGGAGGTCTTTAAATTGATTGGAGATGCACTTGGAGAATATGTGTGCAACTCCAAGGCCTCACAAAAGGGTAAGCCAGCTGCCTATGCAAGGATATGCATCAAATTAGATTTGAGTAGGCTGATCCAACATGTGATCAAGTTTTCTTCTATTATGGGAGATTGGGTGCAGGAGCTAGACTATGAATGTCTTCCAATTCGGTGCTTCAGTTGCTGGAAGGTAGGGCATCTGGCCAGGCAGTGTCCGGTGCAAAATCTAGGAAAGCCAACTAGGGAGAAGGTTTCTAGAAGCCTTTTTTCTCCAGTCAATGATGAGAAGCTATCCAAGCCAAGGATTCCCTTGCTAAAGGAGAAGGAGGAGTTGGATCCTTAGTCACAGGACAATTTGGAGGCAGTGATTGAGTAGTTGGAAGATCTTGGACACTCCTTCTAGTCCAACAAGGAGGACAATGCCAAAGTGGCTCTGAGCCCTATCCATAATTCCTCTCTGGGTAGTATAGGAGGCCTTAATTCTTCCCCTCAGAACTAGGAGCTGGTAGAGACTCTAGGTGTCGGTTCCAGAGGTCCCAAGCAACCTAAGGAGGTGTTGGACGATGAGGAGGATGAGAAAAATAGGGAGAATGATTGGAAAATTTTCACAAGGAGTGGCAAGAGGGGTAAAAACAATATCTTGATGGATACGGGAGGCCCAGTTGTTAGAGGCAGGAAGACAGATGCCAGTAGGGCAAAACATGCAACGTTGGTGGATGTTGGGAAGGGTACTCAGGACACCCTTCACAAGTTTGTAAAGGAAGGAGATGAGCACCTCCATGGTAAGGGGGGTAGATGAAGGTTTTAAGCTTGAATGTGTGTGGCCTTAACGGCCAGGAGAAGCACCATGTGGTGAGGTGGCTGATAGAAATAGAATCTCTAGATATTTGCCTTCTTCAGGAAACCAAACTGGATCAAGTATCTATGGAGGGTTTGATAAGTAGAATTTGGAAGATTGGGGAAGGGGTTGCTATTGGTGCTAATGGTACTACTAGCGGCCTAGTGATTTTGTGGAATAGGTTGGATTTTATGGGGGAGTTGTTGTTCAGTTCAGAGAACTTGTTAGCCATCAGACTCAAACCTTTTCAAGGTGGAGGTCCTTTCTTAATCATGAATATACATGGCCCCAATCTAGAGAGGGATAGATCTATGTGTTGGGATAATTTGAAGAAATTTAGAGGCATCTATGATGGAGGGAATTGGATTCTGGGAGGGGACTTCAATGCTACCCTCACTCCAGAAGATAAGAAAGGGGGAAGAATGCTTGGTAGTCTTGATTCAGTAGGTTTCAGGAAATTGTGTGAAGAACTTTCTTTGGTGGACATCCTCCCAAGAGTAGGTTGGTTCACTTGGTCCAATAGGTGAAGTGGGGAGGAAAATATTTTATGCAGGATGGATAGATTTCTGGTAAATTCAGATTGGCTTTTATCGCCTATCCAGTTTTATTCAGAGGTTATGGATTTCAGAGGTTCGGATCATTGGCTTGTCAGGCTCTTCATTTCTCAAAGTCAAAGGCCTAGACATCCTCCCTTAAAAATGGAATCCTTTTGGTATGAGCACCCAGATTTTAAGAAGGAATTGGAAGGCTGGTGGAGTAACATTTTCAAAGGCAACTTTCATTATGTGATCTTCAAGAAACTTCAAGAGAAAAAGAAGGCTGCTAGAGAATGGAACAAGCAGGTTATGGGGAATCTTTTTGATGCCAAATCCAAGGTGGAGGAGGATCTAGCCAGGGTGGAAAAGGTTTTGTCAGAAGAAGGTTTGATAGAGGTGCTAGAGAAAAGGAGAGGAACCTGTTGGAAGAACAATAATGGCTCTTGAGGATGGAGGAGATCTTCTGGCTTTAGAAATCAAGAGTTAAGTGGCTCACGGAGGGAGACAGAAATACAAAATTCTTCCACATCTCCACCAACATTAGGAGAAGCATAAACAAAATTCTTAAAATCCATCTTCCTAGAGGTTCGATTATTGAGGATATAGATACTATTAGAGAGGAAGGTTTGAATTTCTTCAAGGGGATGCTTGGAGCTGATAGTGAAAGGTTTGAAGAAGCCCAATCAAGCATCCTTGGGACCATCCCAAAAATGGTAAATGCTAACAAAAATGACAAGCTCTTGGCTCACTTATCTAAGGAAGAAATCTGTAAGGCTACCTTTTCCTTGGGAGCAATGAAAGCCCCTGGCCCTGACAGGTTCTAGATTGGATTTATTTAGAGGTTTTGGAACATCATGGGGGAAGATGTTTGGCTGGCTACAGAGGAAAGTAGAAGTAGAAAAGCAATGATGGGCTCTTGGAACACATCTTTTCTGGCCTTAATTATGAAGGTTAGAGACCCTAAATATTTTGATGAGTATAGGCCGATTGATCTTTTTAATGGTATTTACAAGATAATCACCAAAGCAATGGCATCAAGGTTGAAGCTCTGCCTTGAGGAAATTATTGGGGATGAGCAAAGTGCATTCTTGAAGAATAGACAGATTCTCGATGGGGTCATCCTAGCCCATGAAACCATTCATTCCATCAAAGAAAGAAACAAAGAAGGTATGATCTTGAAGCTAGATATGAATAAAGCCTATGACCATGTCTCATGGGAATTCCTGATTTTGATCATGAAGAAGATGGGTTTTTGTGATGGCTGGTGCAATTGGGTTTTCTGTTGTATCTCCACGGTGTCGTATCCATCTTGATCAATGGTAGTGCCACAAATTTTTTCCCAGCCAAGAGAGGGCTAAAACAAGGGGGGCCGCTCTCTCCTTTTCTTTTCCTAATTGTGGCAGAGGCTCTCAATTTCGTGATCATGGACGCTATAGGAAAGGGCACGATTAGAGGTCTGCAAGTCTTAGGAGGTTGTCCCAACCTCAATCATCTTTAGTTCATTGATGATACTTTACTATTTGGAGAGGTGACAACAAGAGAAGCAAGGGGTATTGAGAAGATCCTTCTTCTTTATGAGAAGGCTGCTGGTCAGAAGGTTAATTTTGGTAAGTCCTGTATCTTTTTTCTAAAAGAATATTGTTTAGATGCATTGGAAGTGAAAAGAATCTTGGGTTTCAATGTGGGCTCTCTCCTGAGCAACTATCTAGGCATGCCCCTAGTGGAGGGCAGAACATCTAAGTTAGAATGGAGGAAAGTGGTGGATAGCATGCAAAGCAAGTTGACTTCTTGGAAAGGGAAATGGTTGTCTTTAGCTGGTAGGATAACACTGATCAAGGCTTCCTTGGTGGCTATCCCAATTTATACTATGTCTGTTTTTCAATTGCCTAGTAAGTTTGCCCAGATGCTGGAAAAAACTTAGAGGATTTTTTTGTGGAGAGGGACAGAGGAAAATTTTAAGTACAGTCTTGTCAAATGGGATGAAGTATGTTTATGCAAGGCTAGAGGTGGTTTGGGCTTTAGGAACCTCAAAAAGATGAATAAAGCTTTGGGGGCTAAGTTAGTTTGGAGAGTGTATGAGAAAAAGGGTGAATGTGGAGCAAGGTGATTCAAGCCAAGTATCTCCAAAACAATGTGGACAATCTCTTTGATGAAAGTGTTATTTTGCCCAAAGGGTCGAGTGTTTGGAATTTCTTGAGAATGTGTAGTCTTTTGTTAAGGCCAAATCTCGTTTGGAGGGTTGGGCTAGGATAAGGCTAAATTCTGGAGAGACCCAAGGATCAAAGACAAACCCCTGTTAGAGTATGAAAGGTTTATTCCTGTGGGTTTGGCTATAGAGAATATTTTTGGTCCCAGAGTTTAGAATTATATTGTAGAGGAAGAAGGGAAGAGACAGTGGTGGTTGCAAATCTTTCTGAGTGGGGAGATGGAAGTAAGATGGAAGGAGATTAGGGTCTTGTTGAAAAGGAAGCCTCTCTCTGAGGAAGAGGATAGACTGGTTTGGAATGGCAGTGGAGAAGGCAAGGTGACTGTGAGGGAGGTTTTTGGCAATCTTCTACCTCATAACCGAGGAAGTTGGCATAGGATTGCTGGCAAAATCTGGAATCATCTGGGACTGCCCAAGGCTAATGTTTCTTTCTAGCTAGCTTGTAAGGGGAGGGCTCTCACATGATACATGCTAATGAGAATGGGTAAGCTTGGTCCTTCCCAATGTGTGTTATGCAAGGAGGCTAGTGAAGATAATGCCCATTTGTTCCTTCATTGCAAGTTTGCTTGGTCCTTGTGGAACAGATTTTTATCCAAATGGAATCTTTATTGGGCTATGCCCAATAGTCTCCTGGCAATGATGGAATTATGGGAAGTTAAATGTAGAATCCCAAGTCTAAAGCTAATTTGGGAGGTTTTCCTGATTGTCTTGGTGTGGAATCTATGGTTGGAAAGGAATAGGATAGTGTTCCAAGATAAAGAAAGATGTGTGGATAGGATCTGGGATGGGGTAGAAAGTCTCTTGGGGGAATTGGGTGATATCCACCAAAACGAAGGGTGGACGACTCCTTTGAAGGAGTCCCATCTAGCAGATGAGTGGCCCTGCTTCATGTGGTTTGGCAAAGCATCCTTCTTGACCACTTTGCAGTCTAGTAATCAGGTTGTTTTCTAGGGAACTCCTGAAGAAGGATGGGTCAAATTAAACTTCGATGGAGCCGCTAGAGGAAACCCAGGCAAGGCTGGGTGTGGGGGATTTTCAGAGACCACAAGGGGCAA
Organism: Cunninghamia lanceolata; assembly: GCA_027924645.1. Classification (NCBI taxonomy): domain Eukaryota; kingdom Viridiplantae; phylum Streptophyta; class Pinopsida; order Cupressales; family Cupressaceae; genus Cunninghamia; species Cunninghamia lanceolata. The sequence continues at coordinate 3,447,597 of BSBN01000080.1, read as the reverse complement.
CCTCTTGGTTTTTTCTCCATGGATCTAGGTCAGGACTCTAATAACATGGAGGAAGCCACTGCTCTATGGAAAGGTTTGCAGATAGCTCTCCAAAGAGGATGGCTCAAAATTTGGGTGGAAGGGGACTCAAATGTGATTATTGATTAGGTGAAGGGAGGCTTGGTTAAGAGTTGGAGATTGGAACAGATTGTGAAGGAAATTAGGAGGCAAGTCACTTTCTTCAATTCCTTTAAAATATCACATATAAAAAGGCTTGGCAATCAAGCTGCCGACTGGGCAACCAACTTTGGAATCAATCTGATCTCTAGAGGTATCCCTCTAGGTTGGGTGTGGAAGGAGGAGTATCCCAAAGATTTGCTTCAGCTACTCCAAAGGGACATCAAGGCTCACCCTCCTGATAGTGGGTTAGCACATTAAATAGTCATTATGATGTGAGGTGGTGAGTTGTTTGGAACATGTGTGATTAGAAAGCTAGCAGTTTTCTATCATTTCAGGGAGTAGTGTGTTGTAGAAGGCAAGGTGCATTCTTGATATGTGGTCATCTCAGTTTTTCACATTCTAGTTGTTTCCTTTTTGTTTTGTTTCTGATTGAGATGGACGGTGGTGTGGCTAAGGGCTCGAGCTCTAGGGGCAAGGAGGCGAGGTCTCGTACAGCTCCTCACAAGCAAATTCCTCACTCTAGAGTTAATAAGTTTGTTGGTGGTTGATTGAAGAGGAAGTACACTCTGTGGCACAGAATGTAGAAAATCCTAGCAGAGGCTGCGATGGAAGGGTTCATGAAGGACATTGAGAAGGAGATTAGGAATCCTATTCTATGTGAATGGTTGTTTCGCCTACTCAAGGTTGCAAAGGAGGTTGATGATCAGGAGGGGGTTATTGTTAGAGAAGCTATGGCTCATCTTTTGCTCAACCTAGGGACTTATAGAGGTCAATGGAATGTTTTTGGTGCCGCCCAATCCATTGTGGTGCCAACCATGCTGTCAATAGTTGTTGCGTCAGTATTAACTAATGAGGACCTGGTGGAATCATCCAAGAAGATAGGAGAAAACCATGAATCTTCATTAGGGCACTTGCATGATACCTTGTTGAACGTTATAGACACCAGAAGGATGATTAAAGGAGTGGCAGCAAAGCTTGAGGTTCCTGTTCCTATGAGGGCTAAGCCACTCTACACCTGTGCATGCAATGAAGAGGGTTTTGTTGATCTGGGGGAAGAAAGAGATAAGTAGGACAGTTGTTGGTAGTCCAGTTTTAGTTTAAGTTTAGCTCTTATGCTTCTATTTTTTGGTATAGACCTTAAATGAATGGAGTGTGGGCCGTGGTAATTTGCCCCACTCCGTAGACTAATGTAATGTTTATCATAGATAGACAGATATGTTTCTCTCTCTTCTAGACTAAAGTTACAAACTGAAGGGTTCAACCCTATTTTTGATGGGTCCCTAGTCCCTAACCAGGGTTTTTATATCAAAAAGATATTAGATAACCATTAAAAAATAATTAAATTTGTTAGCAAACACAAAAACATATGTAAATGGGACAATTACGCTATTACAAATCAAAGATAACTCAACATACTACAAACATACTGAATATGTTGGGAAAAGTGAGTTGTACACCTTGCATAAAATAATAATGTAAAATAAATATTTAATTGTGGTGTATCTTAGAGATGTGGATACCATATAAGTTAGACATTTTTGGGGCCGCTTATATGTTGTATGTGACATTGAGATAAATATTTAATGTGAGTGTCACATTGGGAAAATATTTATTATTGAAAAACTTAGTAAATATTTAATTTGGGGTCATGGTTTTGAGGTACATGATTTTTGTAATTCTATAAAAGAAAGCATATGAGTAGTTGTTGAGGTTGGATTGTGGAACCTTTGGCTTGTTGGTTAAAGGTTAGATTGAGCATCTCTTGTAGGTTGCATATGTAGAAGCATGGATTGTTATGTGTGGCTACATGGTTTTCATTTGCTTGTTCACATGAATGAATACAAATAAGGTGCTTGATGCTTCAAAATACTTGTATGGAGACTCTACAAGTGTATTGTAATCTTATTTCTTCAAATAATATATTAAGTGTGTGGGTGCTTTTTGTGGTTGGATTTTTCCCTTGAGAGGGGTTTTACAGGATACATTTGGTGATATCTTGTGGTATGTTTGTTATTCTTTTGCATTGTGGACTCTAAATGCTTATTTAACATTTATTTATCTCGTGAGGGTTATGTGGAAATGGTATATTTTGTTGCAATTTCCTTTCATTTGGCATGAGAGCCTGGTTTTCAAGTTGTAGGAGGAGACATATTCTTGGTTGTTAACTCTTGGTATGAGTGGAGTCTTATGCATAGTTGAATCTATGGTCTTGTCAAAAAATATTGAAGACATTCAATGTTTTAGGTGTATTTTCAGATTTGGGGTTTTATGTTGATTTGGGAAATAGGTTTTTGATTAGGCTCATTTTGTGAGGGTTTTAGAGGTAAAGTTCTACAAATGACCTCATAGAAAAAATAGACCTCACCATTAGATCTAGAAGGCCTAAAAGCCTATGGGTCAATGTAAACTGTGATACACTTTGGAGAAAAAAATTAGGCCATTTTATAAGGGTTGGAGAAATTTTTGTAGGCCATGTTCATATAGTGTTGTACAAATCCATACAGTTGTACACTTTGTGCCAATTGATGTACCATCAATGGATCTATAGGTGTCATTAGGGAATATTCTATTACCTACATAATATCATCATCACCCTAGGTATGACTTGTCATCATCAATGGTATGATTTGGCATCAATTACATAAATTTGGCCACAAGTACAGGCTGACATAATTGTTTGGTGTAGGGTTTGCAGACCATAGTTGTAGGTCATGTGGGTGAATTTTCATTCATGTTTAGCATTTTCTCTTTGGGGAATCTAGCCTCCAGTCATTATAGCCCTAGAAAGCTTAATGTGGTCATTGTGGTTGTCACCATAGAGTTTTGCCACCAGAACCTCACTTTGTTGGGCTTCCACTAGTGCTAGTGATGCCACCCAAGTCAATTGCACAGGTGCCACCACTACTAATAGTACCACCCACTCTTAGCTATCTAACCACTGGAATAGTGGCATAACTTATTTTTTGAAGTCATAATGGAGTAGATTTTTTTGGGAGGCATAACATTCACCCATGGTATCAAATTTTTTACTTCTTATAGTCAATGAAAAACTCTTTCAAAGTACTATGCAATGGTACTAATGGTTTTTATATATTTTACTATATATAGTAGAACATTGTAGTTGAAAGTTAGTTTTAATCTCATTGTTTCAATAAGACACATCTTGTGCCCACAGTGTCTAATTTTGGACTTGTTATAGGTCACAGTGAGCATTTTTTGAGCACTTTGTAATGGATCAAGTGTTTGGTCACTTGGTGGAATATAAATGGTTTTTTGGTTATATTCTAATTTTGAGGACATGGATGATACAAATGTGAGATTCAAGATTTCATTTCAATGGGAGTTTGATGTAGGTAAATAGAGGGTGATGATCATGGTGTCATGGATGTTCTTATATGCATCAAGCTTTGACATGAAATAATGGTTTATGTGAGTATATGGTCTTAGTTGTAGAGTTGGCATGTTTGGTGGCTTGTGACATAGGTGTCGTTGTGCCTCATCATTTAATCTGTTTTCAGATGTCAAAGAACCAGGGCTGTGTCCATGGCTGTCTGCAACTAGGGATTCTATAGTTACCAGTTTATAGCTAATCCTAATTTTTGAAAGAACAATTAATCTATCTGCTTGTTGAATAAATGTAATGAGTGCTAGAAAACAGAATAAAACAGGAAATTTACTTAAAGCAAAGAAACAATAACATGCATCTATCTATTAAAATAGGAAACACCTTTATAAGAGAAAACTGAAACAATAGAATAGTAATACTAGCCTCCTGCCTGAGTGGTGAGAGTGGGCCCTCGCTCCACACCCTTGAGGTTGAAGGCTATAGCAGGAAATCAGCACAAAAGATGATCAAAACTAAATTCAGTCCAATTCATTCATTTCTTCATTCATGAAAATATGGCTAACACAAAATTGAGATCTCTGAGAATCAGAATAATTTTATCATCCCCCTTTTGTTCTACTATTTCTAAAAGTATATATAAAAATGAGTGATGATATATCACTGAACTTATCTACCAGTCTTTTTATGAGATGACACCATCTCTTATATGTACTTAACTGTCTATCTTATGAAAAATCATCATGCAAGAAAAGGTAGACTTGAGTGGAACAGAAGTCCACTCAGAAGTCTAAGTTTAAGTCTTAATACACTTGGGCATCAAAGCCCTAAAAATAAGGATATTAGATTAGTTCAGTTCATAACTCATGCAAAATCTTTGAAAAGATAAAACTTCAGCAGTTTAACTGATAGTTGACCCTTCACCACTCAGGTGATGCTTTGAGTGAAGTGAGGGGTATTAAGATTGCTGCTAAGAGTGTTTGGTCGGCAGCTCTGCTTGGAAACATGCCCTGCTTTTAGGAGGCACTGGAGATAGTTGTTCCTGTCTGCAACTCCGAAGATACTATTCCTGTCTGCAGCTCCAGAGATATTCCAGACTCTCGCAGAGCTCCAGAGAGGCATTTCCCATATCTTCAAAACTCCAGGTGTTATGGTTCTTTGGTATTGTCTCCGGAGATCATTGAAGACGATCTCCGGAGATGCACAAAATCGTTGTTCTTGGCATCTACACTTGTGGATTCAAAAAGAGAGAAAAGTTCTGCATTTTTCCATCAATCACACGCACATTAGTCACTTAATCAGAAATTCTAATCTTAAGTAATCTATCTTAATTAATCACAAAATAGAACAATCTTGCTAACTTATTTGGGTGCAGACACTAGGAAGATGAACTGAGAGAGAGGAAAAAGAGAGGCAAAAAGATGTATTTTATGAGTGCAATTTGGCACTCATCATCCCCCCCATACCTAAGGTTTGGCAAGTCCTCCTACTTTTTACATTCTAGATTTATTTTGGCGAAGCAACCTGTCAGTCAGACTATAATCCTAGAGGTAGGTGGTCCAAGTGGTTCTGTTGGTGTTACCATTTCTTGAAATTTTTCATCTTCCAGTTGTTCTATCCATACAGGGAGTGGTTCAATTATCAGAGGAGGCCTGAACTGTCCACCTATCCATTCCTATTTATGTCTATCCATCAGTTTGGATATCAACTTTGCCTTTCTCATGAATAATCTCAGGTTTGCAGGGGTGACCACCTCTCTAAGCTTCTACTCTGGGGTCAAAATATTCCATCTCCTCTTTGCTACAGCAAGTACAGAATTTGCTGAATTAATCATAAAAAGGCCAAAGTCAATGGAGCATTCCTGCAAATTTTTTAGGTATAATGGTGTTGGGTGAATATTTTGTCGTTAACTCGCTAACGGCAAAATGGGTATATCAGCCACAGCTATGATGAGACAAAGTCTCTCCTCTCAGCAAGGGGAGGTTCCCTCTAATTACTTAACTTGTGCAAATCAAACAACTTATCAAATTTACGTACACTAAAAACTATGTTTGTAGTGGTTCCATCTCATCTCATTCTCTTTTTTCAGAATAGATGTTTATATTTCAAACTCTTGATATAAGACTCGTAGATTATCACAATATCACAGAAACACAAAGTTCTCTGTTACCTCACTTATTACTTGTAAACAAAAATATTTGAAGTAGAATGCAGCGCAAAGTCTTCACTCCTCCTCAAGATGATAAAAGTAAATCAAATAGAACAACTTGCAGCACAAAGTCTCTAAACTATTGTATTTTCACAAACATGAACATATAACCCACAACTGATTTGATAACACAAAGTTTACCAGAATCAAATAAGAGCGCTCTTCAATCACTTGCAATAAACTCCACGCTTCAATTATTATCAAAATAAGACTATGATAGCAAGACGTAAGAACAAAACTATCACAACACAAATAATTCCAAGACAAAGATTGGAATTGAACTTGCTTTCTTGTATTGATAAATATTTGAATATTGATTTTCACAAAAAGCACAAAGTCTTGATTTGATTCTCAATTCGCCAGAGTTTTCTTGCAATAGACAAAAGATAGATATTTACAAAAGAGGTCCCCTTTATTTATAGGGAAAGACCTTGAGAAAATCTAGGAAATCTACAACTACTTTGACTTATTCAAAAATAGGAGTCCTTATTGACTTAGGACATTCCTATATTTTTACTTGTAATTACATATTGAAAATGTACATGTAAAAATGTCCAAAATTGTTTTGAAAGTACATGTGAAAATCAGAAAATAAACTAAGGGAAAAAACCAGCTGCTTCAATTTGTGTCACCACTTTTTCTCACGTGGTGATCATACATAGTGAAGGTCGCTTGCATTTCAATGCTATCTGGGTTGAATGTGTTTTTGAAGATCATCCTGGCCCTCACTATGGCATCCCTTACTGTAGTGATTGACTTGGCATGATTGGTTAACCTGGTTTTCAGATTGTCCAAGAGGTTGTCCACAGAAGTTATTGAAAATACTTTATCTTCAAATTCTTTTTGGAACATGTCTTCAAATTCTTTGACCATTTCTTCTGCTGACAGGAATTGGTTATCTTGTGATACCAAGTTACAAGGCAGTTCCTCCAACTTATGCAAAAGGTTGACATCATTTTCTTCGCTGATCTCTTTTGTAGCCTCAAGATCCTTGATCAAATTCCTTAGCATACTGCTCCTGTACATCAGAGCTTCCTTTGTTTCAGTGTATGAATCCCTGTTAGAAATGGCGCCAATGGATATCAGGGTACTTATTTTCAGCTTCCTCATTTCCACCCACTTATCATGAGTATCCTCTGTGCGCTCAATATCTTGAGAGATGGCATCAATGAGATCGTTGAGTTTTGCCCTTACTTTCCTCATCTTATCCGTTTTCTCAAACACCTCCGTGAGCAAAGAGATTCCCTGTGTCCGCATCCTGTCTAAATACTCTTCCAGTACTTTTCCTCTGAGGTGAGTCTTTTCTGCCTTCAGAATGACAAGGTCTTCTACAGAAACGGCCTCTGGAGTAACTGCTTCTGAATTCAAAGTGATCTTTCTTACCACCGCAGTCAGCTGTTCTGCCTTTGCCTTATAGTAATCTTTCATTTCTTTTTCCCTGTCGAATTTCTGGATCAGGATATCCATGGCTAACTGCATATCATTTTTAGCGCTCTCATGGGTGATTTTGCCCAGTTCAACCCTAGAAATTGAGTAGTCATTCATATCAAAATTTTCAATAGTTGCATCCTGTGGGGGTTTTGCTATCTCCAAAATTTTATGCCCCTTATCTTCAAGTACCCTTGAAAGGATCTTTGTTTTCTTCGGAGCCTTAGGTTTTGCAGGTACCAGCTTAGTGAAATCAAAATCATCTGGAGAGATGACTTGCTTTTTTCTCTTTGGCGTGTAAGCTGACAACCAAGGTGGAAGCAGAGAAGTATTCACATTGGAGTCCATTCCTACCACTGGTGTTCCTGGAACTGTGCTTGTACTGGTGGTAGAAACAATAGGCGGGGTGTTGGTAAAAACCGCACCTGTTACATTGGCACTTGAGACTTGTTCAGTATTCATCACAAAATGATCAAACATAGACGTGTCACCAATATCAAAAGATGAAGATGACAAACTAGGAATTGAATCAGAAGAACGGAGAACATTTTCAAAAGTGCTGTGGGGATTATCGAAGATTATTTTAGGAGGAGAGGGGGATTCAGAGGAAGGGATGTTAATAGGGGAAGCAGGCACCGGGGGTGCAACAGGTGTATTATCCTGTGGGGACAAAGCCTCTTCATCTTGTCGATCTAAATTCCTGTCTTCAACCTCCATCTCTTCTGTAGCTGGCTCTTCAGTTGCTGGATCTTCAATCGCTGGCTCTTCGACTTCCATTTCTTTTGGTTCAGGTTCCTCCTCAACAACTTTTGCTTTCTTTGTCACAAATCTAATTTTAAGTTTATGTGTTTTAGAGGATGATGGAGCATCACTCTTGTTCTTCGTTCTGTTCTCAACCTTCTTACCAGTCTGCTCTTGAACTTCAGTCTCCGAACCAGTGAGGAATTCCTTCAGCGTAATTCCTTTATCCTCCAGCCAGTTATTGGTGTTAGCCAATATAGGCTCAAATCTCTTCCTTAGTGAAGTCAGCTCCTTTTGGGACCATTGAATTGGAGGTAGAGGAGTACCAGCTATCTGTTCTACATCATACTTAGCATCAACCAATTCCCCATCATCCACAAGGTCTTCTGGAATATCAGCAAGCCCCAGATATTCAATTTGTTCTAGAGACAGCCTACTATAATCCAGTTTCCTGATATCTTCCTCTGTCCTCAAATCTATCCAGACATCCTCCACCATGGGTTCGTGAAACTGTGTTTTCCTCTTGATTTTATCCTTTATGCCCCGGTAATCAAATTTTGGTCTCCTCTTGAATTGCTTCATGGTGACCAATTGCATTTCTGTCTCCATAGCCCTTGCCTTTGCAGCAGTCAACACTGAGTATCTGCCGATTTCCACTGGAAATCTGAAGCCAGGCTTCTTGAGTTCCATCTGTTTGTTATGCACAACAATCATCTATCTGCACAACTCCATCAAGACCAGTCTATCTGAAGGAAACCTAGGAAGCATATAAGGGTAGCCTTGGAAAAAGCCAACCCTCAAGTATGAAAAAGAAGGAAATTGCAAAAACATACAACCAAAGCCATTCACCACTGTCCATGCCTCGTCTGAAATTCTTCTCTGTTCCAGCTGGGGATCAAAAAGACACAAGAATATAGCAAAGAACGCATCATTCACTCTCCTGAAATGGTGAATGGAACCTTTCAATGTCAGCTGAGAATAATACTGATATACTGGGACTACTCTCCTATCCCCTTCTGATGATAATCCTGGAAAAATCCTCATGGAGGCTGCGATGTATACCAGATAGGAAGTCATGAAGAATTTAGAGGTAGTGGATACCTTTGTCAGCTGATCATGCAAAGCGTTACTGATTTGCTCTCCCCAGAAAATAACTTGCCTACCCTGGAGTATGACCTTAATGAACGGATACATCCATTCATGAAATTATGAAGAGGAAGACAAACCTCTTATCCTGCTGAGGAGGGTAATCAAATCACCAACTTCTTCCACAAAGTCACTTCGAGGAAAGCTACGTGGCCATCTAGACAAACTTGACCTTGCAATCTTCAACCATTTGTTGTTGATCACTTTCTTTGCTTTCTCTGGATTCTTGTCATATTCCTTTTGAGCTTCAACAAAGTCAAGCTTCAATACCTCTGTCGCAGGAGGACACATGAACACCTTGTCAATGAACTCAGGATCCAACCTAATTATTACATTACCACTGGCGTCCACCACGGCTCTAATATCTTTGTTATAAAAATGGGCACACTGAAGAACAAATTCTGTATTGTGAGCTACCACCGGGAAGGAGGATACCAAATGAATATTACTTTCGACTATCTTCCTCATCATGGCACTAGGGTTGCTTGACTTGGTTCTCTCTACAAACTCAGCCATATCAACATGGCCAATCTCCGTATCTCTAATGTCCTCAACATTAGAATGGACTGAGGTGATTGGGAAAACACCTTGATATTTGTATTTCTTTGCTTTTGCCTTCTTCGGAGACAAGTCAGTCATTTGGATGAACTTTTACCGAGAAGAAGTCTGACGTTGAACGGAGCTCCGCAAGAGAAACTGCAACAAAAGTCATGATCATGCAATCAGGGAAAATATGGGCAATCTGGGAAAATTGCATGTTGAGCGATCACGACTATGGGAATGCGCTTGAAAAGGGGCTATAGTGCGAGTTGGCCAAGAATCAGAGGAGAAGCGGGCTCGGGAAATCAAAATTGGAAATTTTCCAGTGTCAGGAAAATTTGAGACATTTTTGCATGGGCGGCAAAATTTGCCGCCCTTGCATATGGGGGTTTTGCAATATTTGCATCGGCGGCAAATTTTGCCGCCTTTGCATGTGTTGGGAAAATTTGAGTCGGTACGAGCGGTGGATTTTACCGCTACTACAGGCAACAAGAATTTGAAGGGTTTCATGTCGGGGCGGCAAAAAATGCCGATGCTGTATTTGATAAGACACTGTAAGTTTATACATCTGCGGCGAATTTTGCCGACATTACATGGGCTGGTTAAGTGATGACATTTGTATGAGCGGCAAATAATGCCGATGTTGCATTTGATGACATTTGCAGGTTTTAAGTGTGAGTCTGGAGATTCACCGACTAGACACGGCAAGGGTCACCTGATACAATTGAAGGCTCGGTGAAATCTGCCGACAATGCACATTTGATAAGGGTTACATTGACTCCAGGTATGCTCGGCAAAATCTGCGGATGTTACAAAAATGGGATGTATGCGAGGGTTTGGGAAACCTAGGGCAATAGAATTCCTAGGGTTTTCGAGGTAAAACCTAGGGCATTCTGAAGACAAAACACTAAAACGACAAAATGAAACAAACAAGAAAAAACTAAAACAAAACGTATCAAAAATCATAATCAAAAACCTAAACGACATAAACCTTAATCCGTGAGAGAGGAAAATGGAAAACACAAGGAGTACATACCCGTTTAGAACTGAAAACCCTATATTCGGTCTTCAACGCAAAATCTGTCACAGCTCTGGAGTATGCAATCAGGCGGTCAAGGCGGGCGTTGGTGAGTCAACTTAAAAGGTTTTAGCATAGGAAATGACAACAATGGGGAGTAATGACGCTTTTAAAAGGTTGAAATCAGAGTTTAAACGCCTGGCACGAGTGGCCATTAATGGCACTCGACATCAAAATCCCGAAGATCCTGTTTGGGCGGCGATTTCGGCCGCTACGACATCCTAGTTGACAAATGTGCGACGTCGGCAAAAAAGGCCGTCATTACATGTTAGTGAAACTCCGATGAAAGACATATGCGATGGCGGTGAATTTAACCGCTCTCGCACATTTGAGCTTAAAACGATGTAATAGCGGCAAATTTTGCCGACATTACATCAAAACAAAAAACAAACTTAAAATAATATGTAAGAGCGGCATTTTTTGCCGCTCTTGCATATCAAGAGTCAAAATTTACCTAACACTCAAAAATGACTAAAATTAACACCTTAACCAATTTACGACTTGAATATTCTTCACAAATATTAAGAAATTAATTCAAGGAAACGTCGTAAACGAGTTTTAAAATGTCAAATGATCTCGCACGAGAACAAGAACATCTTTTCTCGATTCGCGATCTTAGAGTGTAGATTCACGAAACGGACAAGTTTTGTGGGGTTGTCTACAAAAACGAGCGTAGCTGATTTTGAGAACAACAAATGGCAACATTCTGGTTGCATTAGCAGGATGATAGATAAGGGACCTGAATTGGGTCCGAAGAGCAAAAGGATTGGGACATTCTTTCCTGATGAAGAGATCTATTTTTAAATCCTTTTGAAGATGATCTTCCATCCTTTCATTCCAAATCTGGTGGTTTCTCATTAGGGACATGAATGCCTTAAGCTGGCATTCTCCCACAAAGTGATTAATGATGAAGGATATATCATTAATACAAAACCCATGCAGATATAATTCACATAGGAAGTTTTTGTCTTCATCATTGCTCCTGGTGTAAGCTGCCATGAATCCTTCTGCAGTTTCGGTATCCTCAGTTATGTCAGACAGGACTAAGGAGAGTTTCCTTTGCAGTACCTTTTCCTGTAAGAACATTGAATAGCTGGCACTTGGAGGCCTGCAGGATAGAATTTCTGAGGAAAGGGAGGCCATTTGAATAATTTTGCTTTCCAAAGTTGCTATTCTTTCTGCTCTGGCAGTGACTACCCTTTGTAATTGCAACATTGGCTTGGAGGCCTCAAATTCTCTACATGTTTTCTCCCAATGAAACAGGGCTTTGGGAATGTCAGTGGGGATTGGAGCCACATAGGCATCTGTTTGAATTTCCTGCTCATTGGTGGCCCTTGAGCCAGACAATTCTTGAATATATTCATCTTGGTCATCCAGTCTGTTATTGGCCCAAGTTAACTGTTTATCCTGGCTTTGTACCTTTTTAATTAGTGCTGCCATTATTGTGAGGCCATTGTCTCTGGCCATGGTGAGCTTAGAAACCTTCTGTGTTGTTTCTTTCTCTTTTTCTTCCATCCATTTGGCTATCTCACATTTCTGTGCTTCCAACTCTGCCTCTTTCTCCTGGATGATTTTATCTTTGTTTTGGAGGTCTGTTTAGATATTTGCAATAATTTGTTTCAGCTCCATCTCCATCTCTATTCTAACCTTCTTGAGGTCAGTAATAATCAAATTCTTTCCCCAGAGCATTCTTTTTAAATTTTCAATTTCTTCCATTAATTGTTGTTCTGTTGAGATTTCTACATCCTCTTGGTCAGAGGGATGAGATAGAGTTTCTGCCTCTTTTTATGTGGTTGTTGGCTAGTCATCAATGTTATCCGTGGCCATCTACCCTGTTCTTCCTAATGTATCAATTTTCCCTGTTTCTCCTTTTGTATCCATTTGCCCTATTCCTCCTTCTTCAGTGTTCCTGTCCTGAGGATCCTCTGCTGGTGCTAGCACTGATGAAGGTCTAGCTTTATCCTCACATGTTCTCAATTCCAGGAGTGCCTCAGCGAGCAAGGAAGTATCCTTCTCAGCTTGTGAGAGCTGCTTCTTCCTTTTACTTCTCCGGAGCAAAGGTGGGACTGGTGCCTCCGGAGCAGGTCTCCCTTCCTCAGAATCTGAGGAGATAGTAAAAGTTTGTAAGTTCCTTGTCTCCAGAATGCATGGTATTGAAACTAGACTTGACTCCACATGAACAGATGGGGCTGGAGAATTTTCACTTTGCTTCCTCTTCCTGATCAGAGGAATCTCATCTGAATCATGGGATGGTTCTTCAGCCCACCACTTTTCCTCAATTCCTTGTCCTGATTTTTCCCCTGTTAATTCCTTAGGCCAAGACTCCTCAGGTAAAGTCATCTTTCACCTGACTGACCGAGTCATGTATAAGGGTCGTGTAGGAACAGGTTCTGCAATTTGTTTGCCTTTCCTCTTTTTGTCAGGAATAGGGGCTGCAGATGATGTAGCCTCTTGTGAGGGTGACTTCCCTTTGTGAATAGCTATGGAGGAGGCTAAAGGCTCAGTTTCCTCATCTTGGTGAGAGGGAGAACTCTCACCTTCTGGTTGTGCTATCTCTGGTTCTCAGACCTAGGGGTTGTGCTCAAGAAAGTTTTGCAATAGTTCTTCTCCATTGGCCTGAGATAGGAAGTGGTGCTTGACTACCAGAAAGATGAGGCATGATGTTTCATGGGTCCCTTACCCTACTGATATTTCTCTGTAGTTGCCCTGATGGCAGAATATAGGAAATTGGGGATATTTATGCTATATTCAGGGTGCCTATTTCCATGTCTGAGAAAAATCAGCATTTTCATTATGGGCCCTAAAACTATGGAGAATTGGCCATCACAGGTAAAGTACTTCATTAACTAGGTAGCAACGGTTGCCCAGGGGTTTGGGAATGTAGACCTCAAAATTCCTTTGACCTCATTCTTATTCATATGCAATTGAATAGCAGGTTCACCACGAACAGAAATTTTTTTAATTAAATCAGTGTATAAGGTTTTCAGGTGGTAGAACCTCTCACCTTGCTCGGGAAGTCCAGAGATGTGGCTGATAATTGCTAAGGAGAGACTAATTTGGTTTCCTCTCACAGTCGTCTAGTTGTCTCTTAAATTCCTAAGGAATTCATCCACAATATCCTCCTGAAACCCTTCGAACTTGTCTAGGAAATCTAACCATCCAATAGCTGCATCCTTCAGAAAACTCGCAGTATTTTCTAGCTTAGACTTTTTCTTGACCCCCATTGTTGAATTGATGGCACCTTCTGTGTTTTATTCTTTTACCTCCCCAATCTGCAATCTATCTTTCCCTCTTATCCCTGTGGGCTCCAGAGTATTGTGCAAATTGCTCTGTAGACTCCGGAGAATTGTGTAATTCACCTTATGCTTCAGTCTATTCCAGAGGTTTGAATGAGGGATGCTATTGTTTTCACGCTGGTCGTATGCAGATGGGTTAAGGGACCAAGGCAGCCATAAATGTAGTAGACTGACAAGGCACTCCGGAGGTAAGGTGGCATTAAGGCACAGATGGCGGCATGCTTGGATGTGAAGAAGGAAATGACGGCGAAGGGACGTGTCATCGTGGTAGCACCCAAAACAGAAAGATAGGACAGTTACTAATAATGATTAATTAAAAATAGATTTAACTGGATCAGTTTTAATGATGAGGCGATGTACATGGGAGAAATGCTGCACCGTTTTGGAAACTGCGCACGTCGTGTCAATTGAGCAGTGGCCTGAAATGACGTCCACTTCCCACTTGCACGCAACCCGCAATCATTGCACTGAGTGGCTCTAAAATCCACACCCTTAGGTGATGTCAGCACTGGCTCGTGGACACTCCTGCAAATTATTATTATTCTAATTTAATTACTCTTTGTGATGAAGTAGAGGATGAGTCATGATGATATCATCATATGATTTATCTACTTTTCCACCTGGAGAGATGGGTCCCTCCCTTATTATGGAGATTGAGGCGTTATTAACAAAGCACCGAAGGTGCTCCTAATTGGAAAGTGCCAAAGATGCTCCCGTTTGAGAAGGGCCGGAGGTGCTCCTAATTGGAAAGCGCCAAAGGTGCTCCCGCATGAGAAGCGTCGGAGATGCATTGGGCCAACTTCTGGCAACTGATCATATCCGAAGCTTTAATTATTTCAACTGTCCTGAAGAAGGGAACTGCCATTTTACTGGTTTTCAACTCCCTTGGTCGAGAAAGACAGCCATTTCTGGTTTTCCATCTTTCTCTACTTTTTTTTTTCTTTTTTTTTTAGAAGGCAGCGATTGTTGGTTTTCAACCTTCCCTTTTTTTTATTTCAAAATAATTCAATCCAACACTGTGACAGAGGAGGTGTCACCTGTATCAAAACATAGATTATTCAAAAACTCTTCTTTAGTAGATGGTCTTTTGTAGAGCCTGATTCGGTGACCATTCACTAGAAATGTGTCTATGCTCCCATCAATTGGTTGCAATAATACAGTTCCATTTTCAAACACGTCCTTTATTTGATAAGGACCCAGCTAGTGAGTCTGCAATTTTCCTTTGAATTCTTTAAATTTAGAATCATAAAGAAGAACCCAATCTCCTTGTTGAAATGTCCTCTTAATGTGTTGGTCATGCCACTGTTTCCTCTGGTATTGAACCAGTTCTGTTTGCTGAATGGCTTCTGTCCGAATCTCATCCAACTCATTGAGATGAAGAATTCTATTCTACTGAATTACAGATAATGGCAGACCAACATCCAATACAGTTTTAAGTGTTTGGAGTTCAAATTCTATAGATAATATAGGCTTTTTCCCATAAACCAATTCATATGGTGAAAACTTTATTGTGGACTTCCAAGTGATGTTGTAAGCCCAAACTGCTTCAGATAATCTACTAGCCCAATCTTTTATGTTCATTGCCACTGTCCTTGTTAGAATATTCTCAAGTTCTCTATTAGTTACTTCTACCTGCCCATTTGCTTGAGGATGGTAAGGTGAAGATTTTTTGTGCTTGACTTGGTATAAATCTGTGAATGCCTTGATTACCTGTGAAGTAAACTGAGGTCCTCTGTCTGAAACTATTGATCTTGGGGCTCCAAATCTCAAGAAAATTTTATTGTAGAGGAAATCAGCAACTTTTTCTTCTCTTGCAAACTGTAATGCTTGAACCTCAGCCCACTTAGTGACATAATCTATGCACACTAGAATATACTCCTTGCCTGATGATAGTTTGGTCCCACAAAGTCTAGACCCCATTGCTCAAACGGTTCCATCATGACTTGAGGATGTCGCAGCATTTCCTGGGTAAAGGTTGGCTGCCCCATCCTTTAGCACTGGTCACAGTGCTGCACATACTTCTTTGTGTCTTTATGAAGAGAAGGCCAGTAGTAACCAGCTCCAAGGATCTTGTGGACTGTCCTGTGGAAAGAGTAGTGGCCACCAGATGGTTCATCATGACATGCTCTCAACACATCAAAAGTCTCCTCAGCCTTTAAGCACCTGCGTAGAATGAAATCAAGACCACATTTAAATAGTAAACCATTCAACCATTTGTAGGATAAACTTTCTTTAACTAAACGTTTTCTTTGTTTTGAAGTAAAATGGGATGGATACAAGCTTGTAGCTAAAAGATTAGCTATGTCAGCAAACCAAGGTGCAGTAGTGGATATGGCAAAAAGATGTTCATCTGGGAATTTGTCCTCTACTGGTTGGTCTCCTCCTCCTATATGTAATCTTGACAGAAAATCAGCAACTAAATTAAACTTCCCTAGGTTATCAACTATGGTAATATCAAATTCCTACAATAGCAATAACCACCTGATGATCCTTGCACCTACTACTGGTTTATTCATTAGGTACTTGATGGCTACATGATCAGTGTGCACAAATATTTTATATCCGGTGATATAATGCCTGAATTTGTTTATAGCATAAATAACTGCCAAGAATTCTTTTTTAGTTGTTGTATAATTTCTTTCTGCAGGGGTAAGGTTTTTGCTAATGTAATAAATGGCATGCATACTTTCTCCTTCCTCCTTTTGTCCTAAAACTGCCCCAATGGATTCATTTGAAGCATCAATTTGTATGTGAAATGGTAAAGTCCAGTTAGGTCCCCTTAAAACTGGGGTGACAGTAAGCTTCTCCTTCAAAGTTTCAAATGCTGATTGACAGTCTTCTGTCCACAGAAATTCTATTTCCTTGTTAAGCAGGGTAAACAGAGGGGCAGCTATTCTGCTAGAATTTTCTATGAACCTCCTATAGTAACCTGCATGACCCAGAAAACTTCTGACGTCAGTTTGATTTTTGGGTGAAGGCAATTGTGTGATTACTTCTATCTTGTTCTGATCCACTCTGATCCCTTTTTCTGAAATATGGTGTCCCAAAACAATTCCTTCCTCCACCATCATAAAACATTTCTCATGGCTAAGGGACAGTCAATTTTTATCACAGTATTTTAGTACTTTTCCAAGGTTTGTGAGAGCTTCCTCAAAGTTATCCCCATACACAGTAAAGTCATCCATGTAGACCTCCATGCATTCATTAGCTAGTTCAGCAAAGATAGCTAGAACTAGTCTTTGAAATGTAGCTAGGGCATTGCATAGCCCAAAGGGAAGAACTTTATAAGCAAAGGTTCTCCAAGAGCATGTGAAGGTGGTTTTGTCTTGGTCTTCAGGTGCTACTTGAATTTGATTATACCCACTGAATCCATCTAGAAAAGAAAAATACTTTCTTCCAGCCAGGTTGTCCAAAACTTGGTCAATAAATGGTAAGGGAAAGTAGTCCTTTTTTGTGGCCTTGTTGAGTTCTCTATAATCAATACACACCCTCCATTTCCCATTCTTTTTAGGCACACTGACAAGGGGTGAGACCCATTGACTGTCTGAGATTGGATATATGAACCCTGCTTGGAGTAATTTTTCTATTTTAATCTTCTTTGTGGTTGCCTGACAGGTTTAATATCCTCAGTGTAGATATGATGGGTACAGATCTCATGAGGTATGCCTTTCATATCTTGGTATTCCCAGGCAAAAGATGTTAAGTGGGAGACCAAAAGCTGGATAAGTTTTTCTTTCTGACTTGCTGTTAATTGAGTATTTATATTAAGTGTTTTCCCTGGCAGAACCATGACCTGTTTTTTGATTTGATCCATAGATGTAGTGGGTCCATACATTGGTGTCATGGTATTGAGAGGACAAGAATGTGGGAGTAACATGTGGAAGGTGGCTAAGTCCCTGTAAAAGGTTTCCCCACAAGGAATAATGTTAGCAAGGGTACAATGAGAAGAAACAAGAAGTTCTCTCTGAGGATCTTGGGCGAGTTCCATCACATATTTATTGATTAGGATGTGAGTGAAGTCTTCCATTGTATCATAGTATACTTCTTCTAATTCTCCCAGATGTTCCCTAATGGTTACCATAGCTAATGAGGCACTGTTGTCCATGTTCTCTAGTTCATCCACCCATACTCTTCCTATGTAATGCACCGATGGTTTAGCTGGAGGATACAGAGATATTTTCTTTAGATCTATCCCATTAGAAATGACCATATCTCCAGTTTGACAATCAATAGATGCCACTGCAGTAGCCAGCCATGGTCTTCCTAAAATCAACAGATAAGCATTTCTCTGGTTTCAAGGTTCTAGTATTAAGAAATCCACTAGAAATTCCCATGAATCTATCACAACAAGTACATCAATGATTACTCCTTTTGGAACAGCTACTGACTGATCAGCAAGTTGAAGAATTGTAGTTGTGGATTAGATACCTGATAGAGCTAACCTATCCATTGTATGAACTGTCATCACATTAATTGTTGCTCCTAAATCAACCAGAATATTTGAAATTTCTACCCCCGAGATGAAAATAGTTATGACAGGATTTCCAGGGTCTCCATATTTTGGGAGGAGAATTTCTCCCATCAATAGATCCACTACTTTTCCTTCCACCTATATTGTAGAAGGAAAGCTTTTCTTTCTACCCTGTGTTTTGATACAATACTGTTTAATGAACTGATTTAGCTCCAGTACATCTCTGATTGCCTGGAGAAGAGGAATTTCAATGTTTAGCTGCTTGATTTCTTGTAAAAGTTCTGATTCCTAATTGGTTTGGATTTGTTTTTGTAAAATATTTCTCTGGGTAGCATTCTGTTTAAGCTGTTCTAGGTATGGTGCTAGCTTTTCCATCTCCGGAGCTCTTATCAGAATTATGTTCGAGACTATTCTCCAAAGCCGGCCTTTTAGGAGTAACTCCGGAGTTGTCTATGGATGCTTTTTCTAGCACTTTTTTGTTAGTAATCTCCTCTGGGAGTTGATTGGATGGATTTTCAGATTCCTCATCATTGGTTATTTCAACTATAGTTGGAGGAGAAGGTCTTGGGAATGCTTTCCCAGAACGTAGCTGGAGATTATTTGAATATATAGCATTAATTCCAGCCAGATTTTCTTGCTCTGTCATGTAGACAGCTGCTCCTTGTTTATTCCGTGGGTTTGGTATAGGCTAAGCTGGTAAAGATAGTTGACTAACTGGTTCATTTTGTGTTTGACCCTGTGTGTTGGAGGATCCAATTAGTAAAGCCTACTATTGAGGTTGGAAACGTCTAGGTTGTCCTTGGTATTGTGGATGATATCCCTGTTGAGGACCCCATTGAGGTTGCATGTTTTGTGATCCAAACTGTGGTGGCCACTATTGATTTCCCCAAGGCTGATTTTGCCAGTTTTGGTTTTACCAATGTTGACTTGGCCAATCCTGCTGTCCCCAAGGAGGATTATTTTGAGGGCCATGCCAAGTTGGATTCCATTGATTATTTCCCCAATTAGAAGGACCCCTATAAGAAGACTGGTTTGGATACTGATTATAAGGGAAATGTCTGGTTTGTTTTTGTCCCACATAGTTCAACTCCTCTTCTATCACAGCATTCTTTTTACTCAATCTTTTCAAGGCTGGAAGTTGACTACACTGACTAGTAGGATGTTCCCTATCACAGATCTAACAAATCTCTGATTTGTCCAAGGGGCATTCTCTCAACAAGTGTTTGCTTCTACACCTAGGACAATAGATGGAGAGCGTTTCAGTTGCTCTGTTTTGATCAGTTGTTCTGGTTTTTGCTTGAATCCCATCCAATGTGGTATTTAGTTGGACCAGAATGTCTATTTTTAGATTTGCAATTTCCTCCATCAACTGTCCTATTTCATTTTTCCCTTTAAAAGTTTTGGATGACCTTACTCCATCTTGAGTTCTGGAATAGTTCCTGCAGAGTTCCTCTATATCAGGTATTTCCATTTTGTTAATGTTCCCTTTTCCCATTAGGTCCAGTGCCTGTTTTGATTCTTTATCCAATCCTTTTATAAACAGGGTTCTAGCCAAGGAGTGATCCACTGGATTGCCATACCTTCTCAAAGCAAAATTAAACCTATCCACATAGTCTTCTAAGGATTCTTCCTCCCCCTGCCTAATTTTAAACAATTCTTCATTTTTATTACTAGATCTGTGATAATCTTGATATTTTTCCAAAAACTCTGTTTCCATTTGATCCCAAGAACGGATAGAACCCTGGGGTAAACTCATAAACCATCTCATCGTAGAATCTTTTAGGGTTGAAGGAAACAGTTTGAGTTTCTGGTTATCTGATCCATAATCATAAGTTTGGCAGACTACTTTGAATTCAAACAAGAACTGATCTAGATCCTCAAAAGAAAGTCCTCTGAAATTTGGCAGATGTGCTGGCGAGATATTCTTCATGGGAGCATTGTCTCCAGTAGCCAAAACAATAGGATAAGAGAAAGTTCTTGGAGCCTGATTTTCCTCTTCCCCATGATTATCATTTTCCATGTTTAGTACTGTTCTTCTTCCTGAGGTGCTAGGAAATTAGGTTCTACCAAAAGATCTGCCTCAACTTTTTGTTGTAATTCCTGGATATAATTGGCAAGTGGAATGTCTAGAGGATCTAAGGGATTGTTGTTTTGAAGTGCAGGTTCCAAATTAAGATCTAGGTTTCCTTCTTCAACAAGATTTTGTACCACCTCACTACTTTCCCCTATGGTGTGATGTTGGGGTGTCTGCTTAATATATCTTCCTTTTAGATCTCTAGCTCTAACCATACAGATCTATTCTAAAAATTGTTTTAACTCAGTGTCCCTAATTAACACAAACTAGTCCCCAGCAACAGCGCCAAAAATGACATAGGTGTCGATGTGCCTCATCATTTAATCTATTTTCAGATGTCAAAGAACCAGGGCTGTGTCCATGGCTGTCTGCAACTAGGGATTCTATAGTTACCAGTTTATAGCTAATCCTAATTTCTAAAAGAACAATTAATCTATCTGCTTGTTGAATAAATGTAATGAGTGCTGGAAAACAGAATAAAACAGGAAATTTACTTAAAGCAAAGAAACAATAACATGCATCTATCTATTAAAATAGGAAACACCTTTATAAGAGAAAACTGAAACAATAGAACAGTGATACTAGCCTCCTGCCTGAGTGGTGAGAGTGGGCCCTTGCTCCACACCCTTGAGGCTGAAGGCTATAGCAGGAAATCAGCACAAAAGATGATCAAAACTAAATTCAGTCCAATTCATTCATTTCTTCATTCATAAAAATATGGCTAACACAGAACTGAGATCTCCGAGAATTAGAATAATTTTATCATCCCCCTTTTGTTTTACTATTTCTAAAAGTATATATAAAAATGAGTGATGATATATCACTGAACTTATCTACCAGTCTTTTTATGAGATGACACCATCTCTTATCTGTATTTAACTGTCTATCTTATGAAAAATCATCATGCGAGAAAGGTAGACTTGAGTGGAATAGAAGTCCACTCAAAAGTCTAAGTTTAAGTCTTAATACACTTGGGCATCAAAGCCCTAAAAATAAGGATATTAGATTAGTTCAGTTCGTAACTCATGCAAAATCTTTGAAAAGATAAAACTTCAGTAGTTTAACTGATAGTTGACCCTTCACCACTCAGGGGATGCTTTGAGTGAAGTGAGGGGTATTAAGATTGCTGCTAAGAGTGTTTGGTCGGCAGCTCTACTTGGAAACATGCCCTGCTTTTAGGAGGCACTGGAGATAGTTGTTCCTGTCTGCAGCTCCGGAGATACTGTTCCTGTCTACAGCTCCGGAGATATTCCAGACTCTCACAGAGCTCCGGAGAGGCATTTCCCATATCTTCAAAACTCTAGGTGTTATGGTTCTTTGGTATTGTCTCTGGAGATCATTGAAGACGATCTCCGGAGATGCACAAAATCACTGTTCGTGGCATCTACACCTGTGGATTCAAAAAGAGAGAAAAGTTCTGCATTTTTCCATCAATCCCACGCACATTAGTCACTTAATCAGAAATTCTAATCTTAAGTAATCTATCATAATTAATCACAAAATAGAACAATCTTGCTAACTTATTTAGGTGCAGACACTAGGAAGATGAACTGAGAGAGAGGAAAAAGAGAGGCAAAAAGATGTATTTTATGAGTGCAATTTGGCACTCATCAGCTTGGAGCTCTTGGACAACCTCTTGGTCCTATTGGATGGTAGTCCTTGCATGTTTTAGATTCATGTTGACTTGATCTATAGGTTTTGTAAATTTTATTTTCAAAATTTGTTGTTATACTTATCTATTATATTCTGTTGTTCTAGTTTATCTATTCTGGTGTTTTTAAACTTGTGGGTCTTCCAAATGATAAGTGGATTTAGATTTACATGCATGCCCTTGACATGGATGGTTTTGAAATTTTTTCATGATTAACCAAAGTTTGTGGTTTTCTAGGTCTGCATAGAGACCATTTTCAAATTGTGAATCTCATGGGGGTGTTTATGGATGCAAGATAGTTGCAAGTTTTTGCATGCTTTATGGATGGTTTGAAGAGGTTATTTGTAGCTTTCTTAGTGTGGATATATTGGTATGTGATTAGTCACCCAACATTTCTATAGTAGTTGCTTGATGAGTTCCTAAACATGATTACTCTATTTTGGGTTTGCAAGAAATCGGATCTAGGTTTGATCTGATGTTTGAGTCATGAAGAATCTACATGATTATCTCTCATTGTTTCTAATTTTATTATTGCTAATATAGTGTTGAGCTTTTTTTCTTTTGGGTCTACATTGTTGTGGATTCATGTTGTGCTACTTTGAGATCTACGAGTTGTGTAGTTTTGTGGACTATCTATACCCATAGATCATTGTAGTTCTAGCTTGTAGAATCTGGTGTTGGTGGTCCTTTAGCCATCATGATGCATTGGTGTTATGTAGTAGTGAGATAGTGAGATGAATGGATGGAGTACTTGTGATTTATGGTGGAGCTCTTTGAGATGATCATGACATTCCTATAAGAGTACTTTGAGTCACTTATAGTTTTATCTTCTTAGAACATATAGAAGTTATCTTCTTTTGGAGATCAAGGTTTTACATTTCCCTTTGGGATCTCCTTATGTTGTAGTTGATTCTTTTGATTGTGTAGGGGCCATGGATGATCTTTAATTAGGAGATTATTATCATGATGTGATGTGTATATTGGTATCGTAATTCAGTGGGATTTTTGGTAGTGATGTGATATTGTGCCATGGAGGACTCTAGTCTTTCTATTTTGTAGTCTTGGCATGATATGGGTGCTCTTGGGAGTAGATCTATCTATTATAGGTAGATGATATTCTATGTCAAATATGTGAATCATTATGCCATGTGGAGTTCTTGATTCTATAGTTAGAACTTCAACAGTGATTTGAGGTAGTCTTTTGATATTGGGTACAAAGGTCATTTTGCATTGGGAGCTTCTAGATATTATAGTGGTATAGTTGGAGTTTAGTTGGCATAAGATGGTCTTTTGGGTGATCATGGATATTAGATATACTTGGGTGAGGCTAGAGATATCTTGTTTATAGGGATCATTTATTGAGACATTTACTCTTTGATGAGGTTTTAGAAAGAAGACCAAGGAGCCTACACCTAGAGTTAGATGTGAATTCAAAATAGACCTAATGAGGTGATTGTTCATGGAGAGAGTCTTGGTGGCTTGGTGCGTTGCAAGAGGAGCAATCCTATTCCCCACTCTCAGTCCACTCAACAAAAAATCATTTGATAGGTATTATCCACCTTATTTTCAAATGCATTTTATTTCATGTTTTATCTTTTCATGAGGATTAGTCTTGAGCTATGGATGCCTATTCTGGAGGACTGGTTTGAGGAGTATATGGCATGGCTTATTTTTCCTTTATCTCCTTATGCATATGAGCTTGTTATGGAGACAATTTTGAGGAGTCCAAGGGATGGTTTTGCTCATATTCCCTTATTGAGGAATGGATGTTTTGTTTGATCTTCCTTTAGTTTGAGAGGCTTACATCTTGATTAGTTTATCAATATTGTTATGTTTGGCCTTGGAGTTGAATGATTAGATGTTGAGGAGGCTTTTCTATTTTGGTTTTTCTGAAGGAGATCTTACTTGTCACAACTAGAGCACTTAGTGGTGTTGGTAGACGGACATGATTTTGATTTGCAAGTTTTTCTCTCCATGGTCTAGTGTTTCTTCCTGGAGGTTCATGTTCATTGGAGTTGAGATTTGTGTGGAGCTCTTGTGATCACTATGGAGGATTTTTAATCTCCATGTTTTATGATGTGGAAAACTTGGGAGAGCTATGGACATTAGCGGTGAGAGAGTATGCAATGGTTTAGTTTGCAGGTTTGTGGATCATTGTGTATGTTCTTTGGTACTAGATGATATTGATGACATTAGCAACACCTTCTAGATGTGAGTGTTATTGGTGGAATTTTGGATGCTTTGATTGAATTTAGATTTGATATTTCCCATAATTGTGGTTTGGGTTGGATATGTACATTGATGGTAGAAGGTCTACCTTTGATTGTGTGTATACATTATTTTTGAGGTATGGTTAGTTGGATGTGTTAGCAACTAGTTGTGGTTGCTATTCCATCTATTGGTGAGTTCTTGACAACTACTCAAGCTTAATTGTTACCATTGGATTTCATGTTTGCATCCAGATATTGAGTTGAGGTAGGATTTAGTGATGCTTCTATGTGATAGTTAGTGTGTTCCATAACCCTTGGATAGGATCTTATCTTTCATGCATTGACATGATGGAGGATGAGATGGTTCTTGTTTGAGATGGTGGTCACCTTAGTTGCTGTTGCAAGTATCTTGATGGAGGACATGGATCTTTTGATGGTATATGTTGGTTATAGGGATTGTTCCTTTAATGATTGAGTTTACTTTTGACCCCTTATGCAATGTATACAACAAGTGAGAGAATGCAGTAGGAAAGATGTGTTGTACACCTTGTATAAAATAATAATGTTAATAATATAAAATAAATATTGAAGTGTGGGGCATCTTAAAGATGTGGATACCACATCAGCTAGACATTCTTGGAGCCACTTATATGTTGTACATGACATTGGGATAAATATTTAATGTGGGTCACACTGGGAAAATCTTTATTATTGAGAAAACTTAGTACCAAACATTTAATTCAGGGGCATGGTTTAGTGAGCTCATGGTTTTAAGGCACATGATTTTTGTCAAGCCACTTAGTGGTTTTGTGCAAGCTTGTTCTATAAAAGAAAGCATATGAGTAGTTGTTGAGATTAGCTTGTGGAACCTTTGGCTTGTTGGTTAAAGGTTGGATTGAGAGAATGCAGTAGGAAAGATGTGTTGTACACCTTGTATAAAATAATAATGTTAATAATATAAAATAAATATTTAAGTGTGGTGCATCTTAAAGATGTGGATACCACATCGGCTAGACATTCTTGGAGCCACTTATATGTTGTACATGACATTGGGATAAATATTTAATGTGGGTCACACTGGGAAAATCTTTATTATTGAGAAAACTTAGTACCCAACATTTAATTTAGGGGCATGGTTTAGTGAGCTCATGGTTTTGAGGCACATGATTTTTGTCTTGCCACTTAGTGGTTTTGTGCAATCTTGTTCTATAAAAGGAAGCATATGAGTAGTTGTTGAGATTAGCTTGTGGAACCTTTGGCTTGTTGGTTAAAGGTTGGATTGAGCATCTCTTGTAGGTTGCATATGTGGAAGTATGATGGTTTTTATTTGTTTTTTCACATAGAAGAATGCAACTAGGATGCTTGATGTTTCAAAAGCCTTGCATGGAGACTCTCCAAGTGTATTATAATCTTGTTTTTTAAGATAATACATTGAGTGTGTGGGTGCATTTGGAGGCTAGGTTTTTCCCTTGAGAAGGTTTTCCTAGGGCACATTTGGTGTTATCTTGTGGTATGTTTGTTATTCTTTTGCATTGTAGATTATAAATACTTGTTTTGTATTTATTTGTCTCATAAGGACTATGTGGAAATGGTATATATTACTGCAATTTCCTTTCAAAATACACATCCATTTTCTTTGTCTTTCCATTATTTTTAAAATTTCTCAAAAAATACTAACTACATTATATATTTTTATTTAGAATATAATATTTTAATTCTTAAAACATGTAATTTAACCAAATAAGATACTTTCATGGATTAAACATTCTTTATATAAAATAATTTATTTCCTTCCTATGAATCATAAATACATTTATTGGATGGATAACAAGAATAGGGATAGGTATTTTCTTTCACCTACAATGTATTCTAATATGTAACCATAAATATACAAATCTAAACTTAAATAATGAGAGAAAATAAATTCTTGTCAACATTAATATGTTTATAGATCCATAGAAACTCATATATTACATTTTTAGAACTTACACAACTCTCTTAACAACTTTTAACAAGCTTAACTCAAGGCTCTCAAATACCACACAAGACTCTTTTTACATCATTGATTTCCTCTTGAATAATGTTTCAAACTCTATAATAGGATACTCTTCTCCTTTCTTGTCCTACTCTCATGCTGCCTGCAAAACAAGAAACTCCATCCAAAGCTAATGGAGGTACTCACCTCCCAACCTTAAGCTTGCTCACAACCCACCCCCAAGCTAGGAGGCCATCTATGAAACTAGGTTCACAACACAACACAAATAAAACCATACATTTTCCACAATAAAACAACAAATACAAACTCCCAAATCTCCCATGGGTTACACAACACAATGGAATCCAAAAGAAACCAAAGTAGAGGAGTAGAGTGGACATCTCTACCTTGGGGAAAATAGTACCAATCCTCTACCAAAACATAGTCACATTTCTTCATTTTCCTTCAAAATTACCAACACTTCTCACATCCAAATCATCCCATAACATAATCCATCACTTCTCATACTTCAAATGGCACTCATGCCAAAACTCTCTCAAGAGAGTGAAATTTCCCCAAGGAGGTTCACACCTCCCTCAACCCCTCACATGGGCTACTCTCATCCATGTGGGGAGCCAACCCAACACAAACACCCTTAACCCAACAAACACAAAAGTAATATAACAACCAAAAGGGAGAAATAGAAGAAGAAAAGCACCAACACAAGGCTTGACATCATTCATCCATTCAATACATACATGCACAAAAACTACTTACAAGACGATAAGGGGCCTACCTTTAAAAAGCTATTCCAAAATGAAGTTGTGCTTGATGAAGTCCTCTAAAGAATTCTCCAAGACTTCTTCTCCAACTCCTCAAACTCCCATGCCACAAATCTCCTAATAATAAAAAAGTAAAAATGAAATAAAGTCCCTTTCTCAAGTTTCAAGAGAGGTGTATGTAAT
This sequence comes from Cunninghamia lanceolata, assembly GCA_027924645.1. Classification (NCBI taxonomy): domain Eukaryota; kingdom Viridiplantae; phylum Streptophyta; class Pinopsida; order Cupressales; family Cupressaceae; genus Cunninghamia; species Cunninghamia lanceolata. The sequence continues at coordinate 3,420,311 of BSBN01000080.1, read as the reverse complement.
GAGTGACATGTCACACCTCCTCCCAAATGAGGAGGTACCACATGGCATCCATCTCATTCCCTCTCAACCAATCCCCAACTCTCAATGAGTGATTTGACTCCTCAAGGTTCTCACACATGCATGAGACCTAGGGAAGAGGAGTGTACTTGTACACTTTTCTCCAAAACCATCATAGGATTTGCTCCCACATGTGTGAAGCATGAGGATGAGTGTGTACTTGGTCTAAACCTTATCCTTGACCCTAGGAAGGTGGGATGGGATGGTGACAAGCCCACCATCCCCCTTCCCAAAGCTTACTTATGCCACTTTTTTCCAATGAACTTAGGAGTGGTCAAATCCTCTCAAAAATTAAAAAAAAATTCAAAGCCCAAAAAGGCCCCCAACCCCAAGGTATTTGGACTAGGGGTCCAAAAACACTAAAATATACATGAAAATGATATTTTAAGGCCCTCTAAAGTGACCCCAAATTCAAAATCCGAGATTGAACACATAGGATGACAACTCGTCCTCCAAGCCAACTCAACATCCTACACACCAATTTAAAAAATCAACTTAACATCACAAAGTAAATAGCATTACAACATTTCACAACAATTAAAGACTTTAGTCCCCATCATGGACTAAGGTCAAGCTTCACTAGGAATTCACATAAGGTTTCTAGATGACCTTCAAATTTCCATTGGCCATGGAAGGTACCTACACAACTCAATTGCACTCATCAATATATCCGATATGCATATACAGCCAAAGCAACAATTCCATTCATAATCACATTCAATACAAACATCTATACTCCAAATGATAATAAAAATCCATATAGATATCAAATACATATCAATTCAATTCCAATCTTCATTCCACAATGTCTCCTAGTGTCATCACATAAGGCCTACCCATTTTGCATAGACTTTTTATATGGTTCCTGACTTTAGACTTGTGGATTTATTTCTTTGTTTTTGGTTTGGTACTATCATGTGGACTATGTAACACGTGAGTTGGAACATTTATGTGGTTAATATGTGGTTAGGAGTGTTTGACTTATGAGATGTTGTTGATTGGATTATTTGATTTTTAAGTGAATGGGATTATGTTAGATTAGAATACATTTTTATTAAAAATGCAAGGAAATGGCGTTGTAAAATTAAATGGATCTTGTTTATATGTGAGATGATCATTTATGGTTAATTGTATGCTTATTTAAATGTTGCTTCAACTATATTTTTCAAGACAATATGATGTTCGAAATTGAGTTTTACAGGGGGTGGCAAAGGCTTAAATGATACAAAGATTTATCAAGAACTTTTGTTGTGTTAAACCAGTGAAAAAAAACCTACCCTATTCTACTTGGAGGAATAAAGGCTTAGTCAAATTTTGGTGTGTGTTATATGATTTAATTTGTCATAGTTTATATTATTTTTATTATTTTTAATTTCAAGTGAGATGAATTAATTTTAGTCTTTTAAAAATTTGTCATGGTTTTGATTTTTGGTCAAGTGTTTTAATTTTTAAAAAAGAGATTTTTTTTTTGTTATTTATTTATTTTAATGTTGATACATTATCTTTATTGTTGTGATAAGGTTTTATTTTTAGTTTTATTTAAATTTCTTTTTAATTTATTAAGATTTTTGTTTTTATTGTTTTATTGAAAGATTTTATTGTTTTAATGATTTTTTTTGTTTTTAGAAAAAAAAAAGGGGAGTTTTTATGGTTTTTGGAGGATTCTTGAAGCTTGGGATTTTGGAAGGATGGTTTTTGGATTTCTGGTTTCGTCAAGTTGATAATTCTTACCTTGACTATGCCTCTCCTAACTTGGAGGGCAAAGGTAGGATTTTTATCTTGAAATTTTGTTGTGTATGGTATGGTTGGTTTCTATTTGAAATAAATCTTGTTATTTGATTATGGTGTAGTTGTTGGGTGTTGGGAAATTTTCTATTGGGGATCCAGAGAGGTGATAAACCTCTTTGGGGAACATTTCCGTAGTTGGGTTTATATATTTTTGAAGGGTTGTTAATACTATAGTTGGGCCTTCTTGAAGAAGGATGAATGAAGCTTGTAGTTGGGATTTGTGAATGAAGGGTTGTGTGAAGATTTTGAAGTTGGGTTATGAATTAAGTTGGGTTTTGTAGTTGGGTTGAGAAGGAAGTTTGAAGGGTAGTTATTCTTGTTGCCCAAGAGAGGAGGTTTTCTCCCTCTTCCCCTTGTTAAAGAATCCATTAAGATTCTTGTTTCTAGTGTGAGTCTCAACTTGAGTTTGGGAAAAATTCAATTGTGGGTTGATTTCTGTGATTGCTAAATTTTGTTGAAACCAAGTTCTTGGTAAATCTCCCAAGCTCGGGGGTGGATTGGTATTCCAATCCTACGGTAGGGAGGAGAGCGAGCCGGGCCATCCTGTTTTGGCTTGTTGTTGTGTAGGAATTGCTTGTGGATTTGCTTGTCAAAGAAGTTTTGTATTCAACAGTTCAAGTTGTATATTTAGAAAATTATGAAAGAGTTGGGATTGTAAATACTTATAAAGTTTTGTTACTTGTGCAAGTAGTTGCAAGAGGTGGTTTATATGTGAATCGATTTGATTGTAAAGAGGACAAATTATTATGAGAATTCCAATTACTATATGGATATGTAAAATTTTAAACATGAAAGTATGTTATTAGTGAGATTGTATAAAAATATAGAATGGTTAAAAGTTGTATTTCTTTTTTCTATGTATGTATGTATGTATGTATGTATGTATGTATGTATAGATATATACATGCATACACACACAGAGATATATATATATATATATATATAATCATTTAACTATCTTTGAATTGAAGAAATTATATTATTGTAATAATGAAAATTGCTGGATCAGATGCCTGTTGAATTATACTTTATGTATATAAAAAAAATGTTGAATCCAATTTGTGTAGGCGTGGGCCTTGGGAGACCCACAGCCTCACAAGCAGAGGCCTGTGAGGCCTGTGGGAACCCACGGTCTCATAGGCACAGGTATGTGAGGGTTGTGGGAGCCCATGGTCTCATAGGCACAGGCCTATGAGGGCTGTGGGAGCCCATGGTCTCATAGGCGCAGGCCTATGAGAACCATGGGAACCCACGGTCCCACAGGGCTAGCCTATTAAGGTTGTGGGAACCACAGCTCCCCTTTGGGGAGGCTACGACCTCCTATAGGCCTCTAGGCCAGGCTTCGTCATGAGTGCTCCTTAGTGAATAAATTCATTTAACTCAGTTGATGTTTTCTAAGTGTTAATCTTTCGTCGATTTGTTGGTTATAGTCCCGACTTTGTAATCACATTTTATTTGTCAGTGAATTATAATATATTCTTATATGTGTGTGTGTGTGTGTGTGTGTGTGTGTGTGTGTGTGTGTGTGTGTTCTCTCTTGTGTCTTGATTAGTTAAATTAGATCTGTGTGTGATGGATTTAAAACAAATATTCAGGGAAGAAATCAATTATCGATTTTAACTATATTGGATATATAAGTCATTAGGAACTTGAAAACAAAGAAAAGCATGTTTTAAAAAACAAATTAGTAATATAATAATGTAATTAGTTTAACTTCTAAATTTGCTTTATATTGTTTTAAAACATTTATTTAATTATCTATTTCTTTAATTTAATTCTTTAATTAGTTAATTAAATTTAATAAATAAATTGATTTTATTATCCATTAGTAAATTAAAAAATTAATTTAATTAGTAGTTAAACTATGTCATTTGAATTTAATTTTAAATTTAATAATTAATAGTGTTTTAATCGATTAGTGTCTTGTTAATGTTGTATTAACGTAAGTAGTCTTTATGGGAAAATATAACAAGTTGTAATGACTATAACTCAATTGTTTTGTCTTTTATAGATTTTGAATTGAGGATTTTTCCACTGAATTTTTTTCTCTACTAAGTTGTACATTTGGGAAACCTGTTAGGTAAAAAAAATTAATTAATTTAATTTGTTTAGTTTAACTTTTAAAAATAAATTCCACGAAGCATGCCATTTGTACATGCGTGTACAGGTGGGCATTATATATGCATCACACTAATCTACTGAACACATATACTCAATTTCAATTCACATCAACTTGTTTAATAGCATAATCCATAAAACATAATTAGACAACATATATGATCAATTAAAGCATACATCCATTGCATAAATCAAACTATAATAAAGCTATCTCATAATTAGGTCACCATCACCATATGCAAGTAAATAACTAATCTAATCAAACTAAAAATGTCTACTATAGTCTATTTAAATATCATAAATCCAAAATCAACAGTCCAAAGTCCAGGTATCCCAATAATAATAAGTCCAATATCTAGGTTCAACAACCATAACATATCTAATAGTGCAACTAAGTATGTCATATATGAATGAGCATCACACATTATAGTTCTAGATTGTAGATTCTAGTGTTGGTCGTCCTTTGGCCACCATGATGTATTGGTGTTATGTAGTAGTGAGATAGTGAGATGGATGGATGGAGTACTTGTGATTTATAGTGGAGTGCTTTGAGATGATAACGACATTCCTGTAAGAGTACTTTGAGTCACTTACAGTTGTATCTTCTTAAAACCTATAACAATTATCTTCTTTTGGAGATCATGGTTTTACTTTTCCCTTTGGAAGCTCTTGATGTTGTAGTTGAATTTTTTGATTGTGTAGGGGCCATGGATGATCTTTAGTTGGGAGATTATTATCATGATGTGATGTGTAGCTTGGTATCATATTTCAGTGGGAGTTTTGGCAATGATGTTATATTGTGCCATGGAGGACTCTAGTCTTTCCATTTTGTAGTCTTAGCATGATATGGGTGCTCTTGGGAGTAGATCTATCTATTATAGGTAGATGATCTTCTATGACGAGTTAGAACTTTGACAGTGATTTGAGGTAGTCTGAACTGATATTAGGAACAATGGTCATTTTTCATTGGGAGCTTCTAGATATTGTAGTGGTATAGTTGGAGTTCAGTTGGCATAATATGGTCTTTTGGATGCTCATGGATATTAGATCGACTTGAGTGAGGCTAGAGATCTCTTGTTTATAGGGATCATCTGTTGAGACAGTTACTCTTTGATGAGGTTTTAGCAAGAAGACCAAGGAGCCTACACCTAGAGCTAGATGTGAATTCAACATGGACCTAATGAGGATATTGTTCATGGAGAGAGTCTTGGTGGCTTGGTGCATTTTAGGAGGAGAAATCCTATTCACCACTCTCGGTCCACTCAATAGAAAACCATTTGATAGGTATTGTCCACCTTACTTTCAAATGCATTTTATTTCATGCTTTGTCTTTTCATGAGGATTAGTCTTGAGCTATGGATGTTAGTTCTGGAGGCTAGTTTAAGGAGTATATGGCATGGTTTCTTTTTCCTTTGTCTCCTTATGCATATGAGCTTGTTATGAAGACAATTTTGAGGAGTCCAAGGGATGGTTTTGGTCATATTCCCTTATTGAGGGAATGGATGTTTTGTTTGATCTCCTTTAGTTTGAGAGGCTTACGTCTTGATTAGTTTATTGATATATTATTATGTTTGACCTTGGATTTGAATGATTAGATGTTGAGGAGGAATTTCTATTTGGGGTTTTCTAAAGGAGATCTTACTTGTCACAACTAGAGCACTTAGTGGTGTTGGTAGAAGGACATGGTTTTGATTTGCAAGTTTTTCTCTCTATGGTCTAGTGTTCCTTCCTTGAGGTTCATGTTCACATGACATTAGAGTTGAGATTTGTGTGGAGCTCTTGTGATCACTATGGAGGCTCTTTAATCTCTATCTTTTATGACATGGAGAACTTGGGAGAGCTATAGAAATTAGTGGTGAGAGAGTATGCAATGGTTTAGTTTGCAAGTTTGCAGATAATTGTGTATGTTCTTTGGTACTAGATGATATTGATGACATTAGCCACACCTTATATGTGAGTGTTATTGGTGGACTTTTGGATGCTTTGATTGATTTTAGATTTGACATTACCCATAATTGTGGTTTGGGTTGGATATGTTGATGGTAGAAGGTCTACCTGTGATTATATGTATACCTTATTTTTTAAGTATGGTTAGTTGGATGCGTTAGCAACTAGTTGTGGTTGCTATTATAGGTGTTGGTGAGTTCTTGGCAACTACTCAGGCGTATTTGTTACCATTGGATTTGGTGTTTGTGTTCAGATATTGAGTTGAGGTAGGATTTAGTGATGCTTCTATGTGATAGTTAGTGTGTTCCATCACCTTTGGATAGGATCTTATCTTTCATGCATTAACATGATGGAGGATGAGAGAGTTCCTGTTTGAGATGGTGGTCACCTTGGTTGATGTTGCAAGTATCTTGATGGAGCACATAGATCTTTTGATGGTATATGTAGGCTATAGGGATTGTTCCTTCAATGATTGAGTTTACTTTTGACCCCTTAGTGAGAGAATCGTAGGAAATATGTGTTGTACACCTTGCATAAAATGATAATGTTAATAATATAAAATAAATATTTAATTGTGGTGCATCTAAGAGATGTGGATACTACATGGGATAGACATTCTTGGGGCCACTTGTATGTTGTACATGACATTGGGATAAATATTTAATGTGAGTCACATTGGGAAAATATTTATTATTGAGAAAACTTAGTACCGAATATTTAATTTGGAGTCATGGTTTAGTGAGCTCATGGTTTTGAGGTACATGATTTATGTACTACCGCTTAGTGGTTTTGTGTAGGCTTGTTCTATAAAAACAAACATATGAGTTGTTGTTGAAGTTAGCTTGTGGAACCTTTGGCTTGTTGGTTAAAGGTTGGATTGAGCATCTCTTGTAGGTTGCATATGTGGAAGCATGGATTGGGATGTGTGGCTACATGGTTTTTATTTGCTTGTTCACATAGAAGATTGCAACTAGGATGCAAGCCTTGCATGGAGACTCTGCAACTGTATTATAATCTTGTTTATTGAGATAATACATTGAGTGTGTGGGTGCATTTGGAGGCTACATTTTTCCCTTGAGAAGGTTTCCCTGGGGCACATCTAATGTTATCTTGTGGTATGTTTGTTATTCTTTTGCATTGTAACTAATGAATACTTGTTTTGTATTTATTTATCTCAAAAAGATTATGTGGAAATGGTGTATATTACTGCAATTTCCTTTCAAAATACACATCCATTTTCTTTGTCTTTCCATTATTTTTAAAATTTATGAAAAAATACTAACTACATTATATATTTAGAATATATATTTGAATTCTTAAAACATATAATTTAACCAAATAAACTACTTTCATGGATTAAACATTCTTTATATAGAATAATTTTAAAACAAAATTCTGGATTAAACATTCGTTATATAAAGAATGTCAAGCCAACGAGAAGCAACGAGGACCATGGGCTGTGTAATCCCATCAAACCTGCACATACATTCTCAAATCAACCCTCCACGTTACAGATTTTCAGGCGCTACCAGACTAAAAACACACAAACAAGGCTCTGTTACTCTCACAGGTGTTCATAAAACCATTGCAAAAGATGGAGGAAGGGGATTTTCTGTGAACAGTGAAGACTATACATACTTTCATCTCTTGCAGGACTACCCGACTATGAAGTCCATAAAAACTCCAAGCGAAGCACATACCCACATTATCAAAAGGGGAATAGAGCCACGGTTGTCTTTGTCTAATCACCTTCTTTATTGGTATGTCAAATCTGGGGAATTAGATGATGCACGCCAATTGTTCGACCAAATGTCTGAACGGGATATCAACTCATGGGGACACATCATTGCTGGTTATGCTCAAAACAGGTGCAGTTTCGAAGCTCTTGAACTGTTCTATTTATTGCAAAGACATAGAAGCGAATTGAGTGAGTTTATCATCACTAGTGCCGTGCAAGCATGCAGTGGTTTGGATGATTCTGAGCAGGGCAAGCAAGTGCATGCTTATGTTATAAAATCTAGGCTTGACTGTGGTGTTGGTATAGGCACTGCTCTGCTTACTATGTATTTGAAGTTCGGTAGTATAGACGATGCTCGCAAAGTGTTTGATAAAATGTGGAACCCTAACATTGTCTCTTGGACAGCTATGATTGGAGGGTATGCCAAGTATCAACAAGGCGAAGAGGCCCTACAATTATTTTCTGCAATGAGATGTTCACAATTGAAACCAAACCACTTCACCTTTGCTAGTGTGCTCAGCGCACTTACTGCCCTTGGAGATTTAGAAGAAGGGAAAGGAGTCCATGCTTATGCCATTAAAACAGGGTTTGAGATTGATGTGAGGGTAGGCAGTGCCCTTCTGACCATGTATATAAAATGTGGGAGGATGGAAGATGCAGTCAAAATGTTTGAGGGCATGCCTACACGAAATGTTGTGTCCTGGACTGCAATGATTGGTGGCTTTGCACAGAATGGGTATGGTGAGGAGGCACTGAAACTCTTTAGCTCTATGCTACGGACACAAGTAAAGCCTAATGAGTTCACCCTCTCTGGTGTGCTTAGTGCTTGCTTAACCCAAGCAGCTCTGGGACAGGGTAAAGAGATTCATGCCCAAATTGTTAGAAATGGGTTTCATTCAAACCTAATTGTTGGTAGTGCTCTCATTACAATGTATTCCAGCTGTGGTCTTACAGAATATGCAGAGTCAGTCTTTGAGAGAATCACCGAACTAAATATAGTTGCATGGACTGCTATGCTTGCAGGATATTGTCAAAATTGGCAATATGAGGAAGCTTTGAAACATTTTATTAAAATGCGACAAGAAGGCTTGAAACCAAACCAAGTCACCTTTGTAAGTGTTCTCAGTGCATGTGCAAGCCTTGCGAGTTTGGGACAAGGAAAGCAACTTCATGGTTATATTGTCAAAACTAAATTCATGTCAGATGTTTGCGTAGGAAATGCTCTTGTTACTATGTATGCCAAATGTGGAAGCATTGAGGATGCGCATGATGCTTTCAATGAAATGCCTGATCGAGACCTTGTTTCATGGAATGCAATAATTGCAGGATATGCACAACATGGAAATGGTAGAAAATCCCTTAAAGTATTTAAACAAATGCAGCAAACAGGCATTGGGCCAGATCACATCACCTTTGTGAGTGTGCTTTCTGCCTGTTCAAATGTTGGCCTTGTGGACGAAGGTCGCTACTACTTTGGTTTCATGACTCCAGAACATGGTATAATTCCATGTCTCGAACACTATACCTGCATGGTAGATCTTCTTGCCCGTGCAGGGCTCCTGGATGAGGCAGAGGAAGTAATTGATAAAATGCCACTAAAACCTGATGTTAAAGTGTGGCGGACCTTGCTTAGTTCCTCCAGAATACATGGTGACATGAAGCTAACTGAGCATGCTGCAGAATGTATTCTTAAATTGGAAACAAAAAATGCTTCAACATATGTGCTCCTATCAAAGATATATGCTGCAACTGAGAGGTGGGATTCTGTGGAAAATATTAGGAAGATTATGGAAGATAGGGGTGCCAAAAAGGAACCGGGATGCAGCTGGATAGAGGTTCAGAACAATGTACATACTTTTGTTTCCAGTGATAGATCACACCCACAAGCAAAGAAAATCTATGCAAAAATGGATGAATTAACCTGGAAAATACAAGAGGAAGGATATGTGCCCAATACAAAATTGGTGTTGCACGATGTAGAGGAAGAGCAAAAGGAACAAGTAGTTTGCTACCACAGCGAGAAGCTGGCCATTGCATTTGCACTTATAAGCACCTCTTCTCAAATGCCTATTCGAGTTTTCAAGAATCTCCGTATTTGTGATGATTGCCATACTTCCACCAAGTTCATAACAAAGATTGTTGGTCGAGAAATTATTGTGAGGGACACCAATCAATTCCATCATTTTCAGAATGGGTTATGCTCATGTGGAGACTATTGGTGATTCAGAATACAAATACTCTGTGAGGATAGGCAAGAACTCTATATTGGTATAGTTTTTCATCATAACATGGAAAAAAAAAGGGTAGCACAAGACATAGCAGGGAAAACATAAACAGTAGGTTTTTCTCTTCAATGGTTCTTGGTATAGGAATTGAGCCTTTTATATAAGTTTATAACAAAACAAGTTTAAGAATAGAATTTATGTGTAATGCAGAACCCTAAGCTTTGCCTCCCAATTTCTTCCGCTGTATCTGATTTATGACAGCAATAAAAAAGCCTGAAAATTCTACTCTGTACTGATGTGTTCTGATCAGCCTCCAAATCTTCAGCAGACCTACACGTCAGTCTCCAGCATGCAGCAAACTAAACCGACAACAGGATTAAGGAGGAAAAAACAGGGGATTGAAAGTAAAAATACAACACACGAAAAGATTTATGATTTAATATCCACTCATAATGATGTTGAAAAAGACGGTTAAAATCCGGATAAAGGACTGTTAAATACAAAGCAAAATTACAATGATATCCTAAACACAGTCTAAGTAGAAAAACAGCCGATTTATTTCTCCTTTCCTTTGTCTGGATGGGACTTTACCTCCACCATGTCCTTTTCTAATGAACAACTCATTTCAGCCATTCTTTATTCTTTTGTTGCACAACTTTTGGGGTACATATGCTGGTTTCTTTTCCCTTCTGGTTCCTTTGCCATTTCTACAAGCCTCTTTGAAGATTTCTTTGGTGTTCTCAATCTTTTTTACTTCCCCAGTATCTGCTTCTGACCTTTTCTAGACCCTACTTTCTCCTGCAACTCCTCCCAACCTCTGTGTCGAATAACTAGCACTTGCACCCATAGGAGGTTCAAGGAATACGCCGATAGAAAAACCGACGGGTTAGAAAATTTCCCGGCGCTTTTTTACGGCGTGAGCCAATTTCGAGCACTATAATGCTCACATATAAAAGCCTATCGGCTAACTATTGGTCAATGCAACTGTCTGTCATTTTCTGGGCTATGTGCAACGATGCACCGGGCTTCCTTAGCAATACACTCGTTCTATCCAGTTTCTATAGCTTTTCCTACAACTCAATATTCTACTCGGAATATGGCTATCTCAGGCCAGTAAAATGCCCTCTTGACACTTAAAATGGAGCTCTGTGCGTATCAATGCTCCTCAGAACTTGCAGATGGTTCTTCACTTGAACTAAATGTTCACTTCACATCCTAGTCATATTGGCAATCAACTTCTTTCATCTTTCATGTTGTTTTTGTTCTATATGTTATATATATTATGTCTTTTTTCCCTCTAATAATTGCTCCCGCTTCCCAACAGATTTATTTTTCTCAGCATCTGTCATTCCTCTAGTGCCAACTGATGCAGAGATCCAGAGTGTAGTTTCTTACCTGTTTGAGGGGAAAACGAGGAAAACTGGGTAATTTTCTTTGAGTTCTGAGAATCTCTCTGTTTCTGCAGGAGCTATCTCTTCTTTCCCGAGTTTTTGTCTTTGCATTCAATAATCTTTCCTATTGGTGGTGTAGATCTCCTTTCTCAACGGATAGATTATAGATCTTTTTTTGCAGGTCTGTTGAGGAGGCTGAGCTGGTATTTAGCTAGTAAAGCAAAGCAGTCTTGTAGAGGATTAGCAGAAGAGCAGGTTTTGCAGCAGTTTATTTTGTGTCCCGCAGGCAGGCAGGGCAGCAGACTCTTTGCATCACTTTCAGAGAAGCATAGGCTCTAAGCTAATTTCTTGTGTGTATATTTGGGGTAGAGCAATAGAGGTTCTGCATCTGTATGCTTTGAAGCAATAGATATTTTCTTGCTGGTAAAGAAAGCTTAAATACATCATAATGGGCATGAAGACCTCACATTATTACTAAGCTCAACCAAAACTAGTTAATATAAGTTGTACTTTCCAGTGGCAAAATTCACTCATATGTTTTCTAATTATTCAAATCTGCTCTTTGTACAATGGATGTTTATTTCTATATAGTATTTGAAAAGATAGCTACATACTATTGTTTGTGCTTCAAACATCAATTCAGCTTCATGTGATACCATTTTCTCTTTAAAAAAACGATGTTGTGAATGAGTTTTGGGGGTGAAGCTTTAGTCTCTCTGGCCCTGTGACCGCCTGCGTTTTAAGTCCTACAGAAAGGGTGGCATTTACCAAGGTGGAAATGCCACTTTGGCAGCGGAATTTTCATTCCTAGATAAAGACAAACGTAGATGTCTGATAGGTCTCTTGTTGATGAATGTGAGAACAGCAATTGGGTTCTACATGTTTGGTTGTGAAGTCCAACCATCATGACTTTCCAACTTCCCTGTTCTTCAGACTCTTCATCTGCTCTGAAGAGTAATATAAATTTGGAATTCAATCACTTGGATTGATTGATGAAACTTTGTAATCTGTTGTTGCAAGTGGTAAGAGTTATTACCCTACTTTCCCTGTGTACATAGCCATTATTGGTGAACCATGTAACTCTGTTTGTTTGCGTACATTTGTGTGTGTATGATTTCATATTATCTTTGTTTTCTTGTTCGTTGTTTTGGTGTTTAAATCTGCTCCATTTACTTAACAACTAGTATCAGAGATGAGACAATTTGAGGAGAGATGGAGGAAGGCAGAATTGAAAAGTTTTCTGGCCAAAATTTTGGAATGTGGAAACTGCAACTAGAAGCGTTGTTAATTCAAAAAGACCTTTCAATTATACTAGAGGGAAAATGAAAAATCGAATAAGCCTGCTGCAATGTCCGATGAAGATTGGGACAAATTGGACAAGAAGGCAGTGGCAACCATTATCCTCTCTCTTTCAAGCAATGTCCTATTTAATCTTGCAATGAAGAAGACAACGAAGGGTCTATGGGATTGATTGTCCGACATGTATGAGATGGCTTCCGCTTCAAACAAAGTTTTCTTAATGAAGAAATTATACAATTTGAAGATGAAGGATGGTGGTAATGTATCAAACCACTTGAATGAATTTAACACATTGATCAGCCAACTAATTTCTGTTGATATCAAATTAGAAGATGAAATAAAGGCTATCTTGCTATTGTCTCTACCTGATAGTTGGGAAGGAGTTGTTATGGCTGTTAGCAACTCTGCATCTGGCAAGAAGGGAAACGTGCTCAATTTTGATGATGTAGGGCTTCTTATCAACGATGACATGAGAAGAAAAAATCAAGGAACTTCAACGGGAGATGCTTTGATAACCGGCAGCAGGGGGAGATCACAAGAACGTGGGAGGAATAACCATAGAAGAAGATCCAAATCTTGCAAGAGATCAAAATCTAGAGGCATAAATATAGGTTGTTGGCTTTGTGGTAAAGGTCGTGTAAAGAGGAATTGTTGGTCATTCAAGGTGGAAAGTCAATCAAAGGAAATTGAGGTAAATGCAGCATATGAAGAAGATGTAGGTGCACTTATGTTATCTTTAGGTGAAACTATAGTAAATGTTTGGGTGCTTGACTTCGGAGCATCATTTCATGCCACATCGTGTAAGGAGTTTTTCAAGAACTATCAAAAAAGTAATTTTGGTAAGGTTTATCTTGGTGATGATGAACATTGTAATATTGTTGGCAAAGGTGATATTTTGTTGAAACTGAAAAATGGTAATAGTTGGGTGCTACGGGATGTTAGACATGTCCCTCAACTCAAAAGGAACTTGATTTCAACTGGGCAATTGGATGCTCAAGGCTATAGCATCACTTTTGAATCAAGTATGTGGAAGGTGACTAAAAAAGCCTTGGTGATTGCTAAAGGTAGTAAATCCGACACTTTGTATGTGCTAGAGAGTCAAGCTGAAGTGGGAGCTGCAATGGCAATGGCGGACAGTAGTTCAGAACTTTGACACAAAAGGCTCGATCACATGAGCAAGAAGGGCCTTAAGATTTTGCACAAAAGGATCAACTTCCAGGTTTGAAATCGGTTGATTTAGAGTTGTGTGAGCATTGTATATATGGAAAACAAAAGAGGATCAGATTCTCCACCAAAGAACATGACAAGAAGACACAACCATTGGAGTTAGTGCACTCTGATGTCTTTGATCCCACAAAGGTAATATCTATTGGTGGGTCAAATTATTTTGTTACTTTTTTGGATGATTGCACTAGGAAGGTTTGGGTTTATATGTTGAAAAAGAAATCAGAAGTTTTTGGCATGTTTAAAAATTTTAAAGCACTTGTAGAAAACCAAACCGGTAACAAAATCAAGTGTTTAAAAAATGATAACGGTGGTGAATTCTGCTCTATAGAGTTTGATCATTTTTGTGCAAATAATGGTATGAAAAGGATTAAATTTTTTCCTTTTACACCTCAAGAAAGCAGTGCAGCAGAGAGGTTGAATAGAACAATTTTAGAGAGAGCTCGCAGCATGTTCTCGAATGTAGGTTTGGGAAAACAGTTTTGGGTGAAAGTTGTTAATACAACAACGCATTTGATTAACTAAGGTCCATCCTCTCGGTTGGATTTTGAAATTTCGGAAGAGAAATGGCAAGGAAAGAAATTTTCATACAATCATCTATGGGTATTTGGGTGTGAAGATTTCATTCACATCCCACAGGAAAAAAGAATGAAGCTAGATGTAAAATCAAAACAAATGTGTCTTCATTGATTATGGAAATGAAAATATGGTTATAGATTATGGGATCCAGTTTCCAAGCAAGTTACTCGCAATCAAGATGTAATTTTCAATGAGAAGGTAATGCCCTATCTAGTAGAATAGGGGACACAAGCAAAAGAACAATGAATATCCACCAACGAATATGTACTAGTGGAAGACATCTCAAGTGGGAGTGATATGTTTTATCAACTGACATCTCAAACTCTGCCATAGGATACACATTCAAATACCTCTGTGTAGGATATACACAAACAGTTGGGTTGCCCTTTGCATATATCACGTAAGCTGCCCACTTCAAGCAACTTGCCACAACCTCACCTTGATTGGCCTACGAGCAACTTGCCGACTAATACATCTTTAAATCTGTCGCCCTGTATTTCTCATAGTCTATGACCTAGCACAAACTCTAAGTTGTCGCCCACCTCTTTGTCTCTGCTGCCTATGGAAACTTCAAGTCAGCCTCCCAACATTGATATAATTCTGCCAAGTTTTGTGTAGGAACAAGTAGAAAATGTGCCACCTAACATAGTTACTTTACTAGGGTAGGAAAATCAAGCTCATACTCATGAGTAGGACAATTCACAGGAGTCTTTTCTCATCTGAGGAGATCCACCAAGGAGTGCAGGCCTCCATCCAAATACAAAGACTTTATTCAACATTTATTGATTTCAAATGAAGTTGAACCTGCCACATTTGAAGAAGCTTGCAATGACAAAGACAGTGAAAAATGGATGGATGCCATGGCAGATGAAATGGGATCTCTAATGGCAAATGGCACTTGGGATTCAGTTTCTCTTCCACCAAATCAGAAAGCATTAAAAAATAGGTGGGTATACAAACTAAAGGAAGGAGAGAAGAAACGGTACAGGGTCAGACTAGTGGTCAATGGATATGACCAACAGAAGGGCGTTGACTTCACTGAAAGTTTTTCACCTGTAGTACAAATGACTTCGATCAAGGTAGTTTTGGGTTTAGCTGCTACATATGACCTTTAGTTGGAGCAGCTTGATGTCAAGACAACGTTTCTCCATGGTGATTTGGAAGAAGAGTTGTATATGAAACAACTTGAAGGCTTCAAAAAAGGACAAGAGAATTTAGTGCGCACGCTGAAACAAAGTTTGTATGGGCTGAAACAAGCTCCGCGATAATGGTATCTCAAATTTGATTCTTTAATGGTTGAACAAAACTTTACTAGGTGTGAATTTGATCCATGTGTTTATTACAAGTTGTTGGAAAATGGTGAGTTTGTTTTGCTGTTATTATATGTAGATGACATGTTAGTCACCAGAACTAGCATGGTTGTTGTTAGCAAGCTGAAACAACAATTGGCTAACAAGTTTTCGATGAAGGATTTGGGGGCTGCCAAGAAAATTCTTGGAATGACAATCATTAGAGATATGCAGAAAAGAGAACTGAAATTGTCACAAGAAAAGTACATTGACAAGGTTTTGGATAGGTTTAACATGAAGGGTGCTAAGGCAGTTACACATCTCTAGCTGATCATTTCAAGCTATCCTCCCAGATGTGTCCTAAGACACAAGAAGAAAAAGAGTATATGGAAGGAGTGCCTGACTCCTCTGTTGTTGGGAGTCTCATGTACGTGATGGTCTACACAAGACCGGACATTGCTCATGCGATGGGAGTAGTTAGTTGATATATGAGCAATCCAGGTAAGGTTCATTGGGAGGCTGTAAAATGGATTCTAAGATACTTGAAGGGCACTTCACATCAGGTTTTGAGGTTTAGAGGAGGAAATGCACAACGACAAGGATATGTTGACTCCGACATGGCTGGTGATTTGGACAAAAGGCGATCTATCACTAGTTATGTGTTCACATTTGCTAGAGCAACGATCAATTGGGTCTCTAGATTGCAAACAGTGGTAGCTCTCTCCACTACAGAAGATAAATACATTGCCATCACTGAAGGAGCTAAGGAGATGTTGTGGTTGCAGTGATTATTGTCTATATTGGGCAGTAGACAACAAGAATTTGTGTTGTATAGTGACAGCAACAATGCCATACATTTGGCAAAATATGCAACATTTCATAACTGGACAAATCATATTGAGTTTCGATACCATTTTATTCGAAGCATTCTTGAACAGGACAAGCTGATGTTGGAGAAGATTCATACCAACATCGATCCTATAGATGCATTTACGAATGTTGTTCCAAAAGAAAAGCTAGAGTTTTGCAGAGCTTCTCTTGGTTTGGTAATCAAGTGACATTGAGATTGGAAAAGTGGGTGACATCTCTATACGTAGCAGCATGGTTTGGACTTCAAGTGGGAGATTGTTTGGTTGTGAAGTCCAACCATCATGACTTTTCAACTTCCCTATTCTTCAGACTCTTCATCTTGCCTGAAGAGTGTAATAAAAATTTGGAATTCAATCACTTGGATTGATTGATCAAACTTTGTAATCTGTTGCTTCAAGTAATAAGAGTTATTACCATGTTTTTCCCGTGGATGTAGCCATTATTGGTGAACCACATAACTCTGTTTGTCTGCTACATTTGTGTGTGCGATTTCATATTATCTTTGTTTTCTGTTCATTGTTTTGGTGTTTAAATCTGCTTCAACTACTTAAAACTAAGTTCTAAAAGAAATAGAAATAGAATATGTAATAGGTAGCTGAAAACCAAAACCTAGAATGGTACAGTCATCGTAAAGTTTAATACTAACTTTGTATTAAATCTGCTAAGAGCGTTGCAAAATGTTACTGGGTACGATAACTCTAATATTTCAAAGTTGCAGTGGATTGTTTAACTTCTTAAATGCAAAGAGGCACATGATTTGCAGTTCTAGGAAGCTGCAAAAGGAAAGATGCAAGCATCCACAAAAATCACATTAATTAGAATTTGGAAACACACCAACAAGTACAAATTGAAATGTGTGATGTATCAGAAGGGGGTATATTAGTGGCAATGTCGTAATCACAGTATTGAATCCATGGACCAAGAAGCAATGTGTTGGAAAAGGAAGCAAATAATTAGGATACAAGTCCAAGGATGGCAAGCATGCCTAGAACTATTAGTTGTGGATGGTTGAGTTATAAAATTAGAAAAGGCTATGAAAGGGGAACCTATGGTAGCGAAGTTAAACCTTATGGAACTAAAAAGTCACTAATGTGATTTGATACCATATATACTACCACTAAAATTAGATGGCCATCAAAGTTAGGAAAGGAAAATGTGTGGAATACATTTCCTATACTAATAAATACAAAAACAATATATCAAAACACAATGATTTATGTGGGAAAAATCTTTTCAGAAGAAAAAACTCAACACTCAAAAGCAACTCAACATATTATTCAGTAATCAATGGTTGTAATACACATGTAGAGTCTAACTCTTTATAGAAGTATCACCAACAAGAGATCTAGAGTAATTCTAGTAGCATAACAGTATCTACAAAACTTACTATCAAAACTCCTATTTCAAGCACCCAATAAATAGGAGAAGCAATATATGAAACCATCAAATAGTAATTAGGAAACCATGAGCTAAAACCACCCAAAATGTGGCATCCAATCTCTAATAAAAATCCAATGCCTAATTCTCAAGATGAGCCTACAAATCAAAGGGAACAAATCAAGGGACAAATCAAACAGCTGAGAGAAGTGATAAGTTTAAGGTTAGCATCCCTAACCGGGGTGTTTACTGAGGCCAAACAAATTGCACAAAAGATACAGGTACCAACCACATTGGGAGATGCAGAGGACACATACATTCAATTGGAAAGCCAGGTCCAAATTTTGACATCTGCAAAGAAACAATGGGACACAACTCTGGCCCAACTCAGAGTGATTTACAAAAAACATCCTACCTTCAAATTGACAGAACATGTCTTAAGGACAAGACATAGTTTTAAAAGGGGGAATGCTATTGGCAAAGCACAGGGCACCCAGCAGAACATATCGTAGGTTACTGCAAAGGGCATGTGGAGGATAGAGCCGACACATAAAGAGGTATGTTGGGAAATGACACACCTCTATGTAGATATATAGGAGGATGCATGTAAGCAATGTAAAGCAGGAGTGTAAGAGTGAGTGAGAGAGTATGAGATAGATATGTATTAGGCAGAGACTCAGCCCTGCTGGTATGAACATGTATGTATCAGTTAATAAGAAATATATATAAAGGAGATATAAGAGTTATGATATAAGTGTATATGTCTTATGAATGCTTTACTCTACTTAGATTGTACCACATAAAAGATTTCCTTAGTGTTTATCTATGTTTCTCTCATTGTTTGACTAGGGTATAAACTAGACTTTAAAGACTTAACTGAGGACCAAATCTCTGGACTAGTTTCCCTCTCATTTCTTGCCAACAACGATATGTACATCCTTGTCATCCTTCTTGTTGGCTCAAATATTTATCTTCTCCCTACAGGAGTCATCTAGCTTGAATATGCCTTCAAGAGTAACCATACCCCTAGATAACTTGTTTCCTTTTAATTGGACTATTTGATCTCTATAGGCCTTCTCAATCTTGGGGATGAGTTCTACAAATTCATCAACATTTTGAAGGAAGTCTACAAGCCATTGATCACATTAAAACACCACCCAATGGGATTGATTGTCAAGTATCACAAGTTTGATCACCATCTTGATCCCATCTTTATTTCTCAAAATTTCCTTGGCAAGTTCAATTTGAGAACCAATGATGGTCGTTATGTATGCTTGGGCATTCTCTTTCCTGGGTACAAGTTGTATGTTGACTGCATCAAAAGATTCCAAGAGATCCCACACATGGTGCGTATATGCCTTCATGAGAGAATTCTTGACCGCGTATAAGCGTCTCACTTGTTTGATTACCAACTCTAAGTCACGATAGATTTGCAATATCTTAATGTTGTCTGTAATCAACAATCCTTGGACCAATGCCTCATATTCTACAATATTGCAAGTACAATTAAATTGGGGTAGGAAGGATTGTTGATATCTTTCTCTTTGAGAGGAGACCAATTGGATACTAGTGCCAATGCCTACTCCATAGTTAGTGGCATCAAAGTACAACTTCTATAGCCCGACATCATTTTCTTGCTTCTTTATGACCTTTGGATTGGGAGATCTTCCTCATAAATTAGGTAAGTATCAAGGCCAATTTCTTCAAATAGTTGATGAACTTTGCCACCTATGTCATTCAAAAATGATCACCATGCATCATGTTCTTCATTTGGGACTTCGTTAGCAGTATCTACCTCATCATGTTGTTCAAGGGAAGATAGTTCATCCTCAATCACAAATTATTGGCTAGGATCACTATGAATGGCAAGTTTACTCTCAATGTGATGCATGCTTGATGCAGGAGCATCCAATGGTGTAAGGGCAATCTTGCATCACCCAAAAAGAAGTTGATTCAAAATCATTGCAATTGTTTTCATTTCTTTCCATAATTAGTCTTTCTAGTTCCATAATCTCCTGAATAATGATGTAGGACTTTCAATTTTTTCCAAACTGCTAAAAATAGCAAACTGCCAGTTTTGGAAAGTTTAACTGCCATTTTAGGAAAATTTGCATTTGGGCACAGATTGAAGCGAAAAGTTACAGAAAGCTTCATAACTGAAATATAAGACCTTTGGCGAAAGAATCAAGCAAAGATCATTTGTGAGCTAAAAGATATTAAAATTTTTGTTTTCTGAAAAGCCCCTGAAAATTTCTGAAATGAGATATGAGGCACTAAAACATCCCATAACGTCCTAAAAAGTTGATAGAAATCCATTTACATATTTCCAGTGTGATAGTTCACATCACGAGCTTTCCAGCGCATAAAATGATTCGTCAATCGAACCCCTGGATCAAAAGTTATGCTTCCTGGAAGTTGACCTACTTTTGGAGGGAGTTGCAAATTTTGATATTTAGCTGGAGGCCGCCAAAAAGTGTTATTTATGACTATTTTGGGAACCCTGGGCAGTAGTAGAGTTAAGGGGGAAAGTGTAGAGTCAAGAATAGGTGGGAAAACAAAAACCCTAGCTGATTTGGGGTTACAGAAGGTTAAATATTTTAGAGTCTTGAGGTTAGGAAACCTGTAATGTGTTGCAGCCAGTAGAGGATTCATCCTCTGATTGTACTAAGCTTCTGTAATCTAATGTGTTTTCCAAAACAATAAAATAACATATCTATTTTCTATGTGAAATTTCTGTTGTTGTGTGTTTTATGATTTACCCCCTTCATCAATGCTAAATGCCTCTAAGAGAATTCTCATTTAGTTCCATACCTAGTGGTTAGGAACATGTGGTTATACTCCAAGAAGAGATAGCCTCCAAATTTAGTAGTAAAATATCTGAACAAACAAATGTCAAATGTGGTAGGTACCTCAATCACATATATGTCCTAGAGGACTTCAACATTGGGGCCTGAATACAGAGATAAAGGTATCCTAAGCAATTGACCAAAGTTCCATCTAGCTAAACAACTCCCTTGTTTGCAAGTTCATAGGTCAAACCAAGATCTTTTGTGACCTTTCTAGGCATTACTGAGGTACTTGAACCAAAGTCTAACATACCATTATGTATTAACTTGTCCTTATGAACAAGTGTCATAGAAAGCTTTTGGTTATGTTTTACTTATCTCACTTCCCACAATTTGTAGGACCATAGGTGGTGGCAAGATTGCTTCTATTTGCATTCATAGGTGGAGTTCTCTACTTTCTTGATGTCTTTTGCCTCTTGAGAGCCTCCTCCAACATCTTCATTTACTCAAGCTAGCTAGCACTTTCCAAAATGGCACACTATGGGTTTCTTGAGCTAATCCACTATGTTAAATGAGTTTCTAGTCTATGCCACCTTGGTTGTGTTGGGTGCCCAATGTATGTGTGGCCTCTCCACAACAAAATATATGGCTTTGTGCACTCCTGATTGGGCCTCCACTGCTCTAGTTGTTCTGAACTCATTTAATTTAACACCACCAAGTGTTGCAAGCCTTGAAGTAGATGTCACTAGCACCCTGAACACAAGCATTTCCTTTTCCTTTTGTTTTGAGGGTGTCAGAGTCCTTGATCGAGCTTGTTCTTCAATTGTCGTTTTCCTTTCCCTTGTCTAGTAGTCAAACTTGGGTTGTGGTTCTTATGTGGTTGCAGTGGACTCATATTGAGCATATGATTATGAGTCCTCGTAGGTCACCAGTGTTTGTTCTTGATAGCTTGCTTGCTCTAAATAAATTTTAGTAGAAAACTGTCAATCTTTGTGGTCAATGCTCTAGCTTTGTTCATCATGGAAGGTAGCCTAGGTGTGGAGATTAGTGGAGCATGTTGAGGGAGTATGAGATGTAGAATAACAATAACACCATATTTTTTTTCTTGGGTATAGTTATTATGTGCCATTGTCATCTCTCATTAAGATTATGGGAAATTCTTTGTAGTGGTTGCTCTACTAGCACTAATTGGTTATGTTGTATGAGAGGTATGCCTGGTTGATATGAAGGCTTTTGTTGGTAAGACTGGTTGTGGTGGAATGGCTTGTAACCTTGACTAGACTATTGATTATATGGTTGGTTTGGAGGACATTAATTATTTGCATAGGAAGGTCTTTGCATGTTGTATTGATTTCTTCTGAGAGTGGTGACCTCATTGGACATAGTCTGGAGCAAATTTCTCATCTCATCAAGCTTGAAGGGAATTAATGATTCAACAAAGTGGTATTCTAATTGAGGCTTGGCAAAGATTGGGTTCATAAGTGGCAAAGGAACAGGGTGCTCACTTAGCATAGGTTGGTAGGGTGGCTAGATATCAAGAAATAATGGCATAGGTGGATAGAGCACCAACCTCCCAATTTGAATTAGGTAATTTTCCACAGCTAGAACAAATTCATATGCATTCAAAAAGAGTATTTCCTCCCCTATTCTTCATGACTATAGCTATTCCAAAATCAATAGACTTTACATAATAAAGATAAGCTATACTTGATGGAGGAAAAACCTCGATTGGGATGCATTGCCATGTTTTTTGAAATCTCATGTTGAAGTCATCAAGCATCTCCATAGGTGCTCTTTTAATGGTCGTCAACTACTCTAGAAGTGATAAAACATTACCTTTCTCTTTGAATTGTTAAGGAAAGTTTGGCACAATTGGTTCCAATCAATTATGGACATCCACAAAAGTGATCAATACCAATCAACGGCCCTGCAAAAGAAGCAACAAGCAGCCTCAACACAATATTTTATTCATCAATGTTATAAACTATACAATGGTTCATTTCATGTAAATGTTCCATTGGAGTAGCATGGTTCTCCCTCGTGAAATGAGAAAGAGAACATAGAGCACCATCCGGTATGGCTCTCCACATCATAAATGGTGCTAGTGAAATTAATGGACCCTATAGTGTTCCATGCAGGATTTGCTCTAGGTGGTTGTTGTGTAGCCATGGTAGGTATTCTTTGAGTATTTTGAGTTTGTGGTTGCAGTGTGGTACAAGGTCTCCTTCTAGGAATGAGAGGCTAAACAAAGATATGACAATTAACTCTTGACTTAGACCTTTTGGTAGTTCAAAAGGTCAAGCTTTTCTAGGTTGATAGATGTAGAGTCACCAAGTAAAAATTACCAAAATTGATAGTCAAGAATTTACCGAGACTTAGCCAAGGGTGGGTTTGTGTCATATAATGGTTGTTCCTCTAGAACTAAAAGAGTCCCACTAGGCATGTGAAAAACTATTAATCTCCGTCTAAAGCCATGTTTCAAGGGCCAATACGACATGCAAGACCAAGGACATGGAAAGTCTTGCAAGCAACAACGCGAATCTACAATGGGGGTGATCCCAACAAGACAATCTCTGAGATTGGAGGACCGACTCCCTATCTATCTAATGGCTAAGCCTAATGTTGTTTATGTTGTGGGGATGAAAAGGGATAGAAGTTGTTGAAAGCAAATAAAGAAAAAGAAAAGTGGTGCAGTCACAGTTAGGAGGGTCCACAAAATGAACAGTCCAGACCATGCAGCAAGAGTAAACACAATGGAAGCAACTCAATAGTAGAATGCAAATGCATATTCAGTCATTCAGTATATCATAGATACAAAATACAAACATGTTGGCAACATGCGGGCTTACAGATTAGGGCTCACAAGCCTGATTCTCCAATTACAATGTATGTGCAAGCTATAGCTTTGAAGCACCTGATACAAAAGAATTCGAACTATCAAACTATGAACTATCACTAACTGACTTCCTAGGCATCTATTACATGAATATATATCATCTCTGGATCACAAGATTCCTCTGTGTCGGCCAAATAGATTACAAACTCCAATGAAAGAGATGTAACATGTGTACACGGGTAGGTCGAACCTAAACATATGGAAATCCTTCTGGAAACTGATCCAAATGATCTGAATTTTGGATATGATGTGCATGAAGATGTCTAGATGCTAAGTCCAGCTCCGCAAGGTTTGAAATGAAACTACGGCAGAATATGGACCAATCTACCGGAACTGCTACTGACTGACTGAATTGGAATGAACTAAGAAAATGAAAGAAACAAAATGAAATGTAAATATTTTTGGTTGATGCAAGATTCCTCTTGAACTAGGGATGCTCCTGCATCAGACACCCAGGGTTGTTGAAAAAGTAAGTCCCTCGCTTTACTAGGGCTAGAGGAAAACCAAGACGGTCCACCTCAGCCTAAGAAATACAAGATGAATCTTCTTCCAATCTACCTTTCCACTTTACCAAATATTCCTTGTATTGCTTTCCTCTAGTGTTGCGTCCAATTTTGTTGTCCAAGATGTCTTCAATCTGCTCTGGTGCTTGTTGTGGTAACTACTTCTTCAAGTCCTCTTCAATGTTGTCACTTAATTCTGCTTCATGATACTAATATAGGTCTGCAATGTTGAAAATAGGTGATGTGCCCAATGTCTCTAGTAGCTCTACTTCATATGCATTTCCTGAATCAAACTTTCTAAGTATCCGACATGGTCCAAACTTCATCTTCAACTTTTTGTATGTCCCAATTAGAAATCTTTCTTTTCTCAAATATACCATCACTTCATCTCCAATTAAAAATTCTGTGTCTTCTCTTCTCATCTACTTGCTCCTTATACTTACTGTTCATCTCCTCCAAATGTTTCTTAACTTGATTATGCATTGTCTCCATGTGTACTACAAATTCTTCTGCTTCTACACTTCTCTTATTTTCCCTACTGAGATCTCTCAACTCTACTACTCCTCTAGGGTTAGTTCCTATCACAATCTCAAATGGTGTCTTTTTGGTGCTCCTACTTACTGAATTGTTATATGCAAACTCTGCTTGTGATAGAATCAAATCCCAATTTCCTGCCTTCTCTCCAACCAAACATCTCAACAAGTTACCCAAAGTCCTATTTACTACCTATGTCTGCCCATCAGTCTGTCAATGAAATGCTGAACTGAATTTCAAGTCTGTCTTCATCTTCTTCCAAAATGTCTTCCAAAAGTATCCAAGAAATCTTGTGTCTCTGTCTGAAATGATTCTCTTAGGTAATCCATGCAATCTCACAATCTCTTTGAAAAATAGGTCAGCCACATGCACTGCATCAGTTGTCTTCTTACAAGGTATAAAATGTGCCATCTATGAAAATCTATCCACCACTACAAATATAGAATCATGTCCTCTCTGTGTCTTCGGCAATCCCAATATGAAATCCATGCTTATGTCTTCCCAAGGTCTCTCTGGTACTGTCAAAGATTTGTACAATCCAATATTTTGACCACTTCCTTTTGCAACTTGACATATTCTACAACTCTGCACAAACTTCCTAACATCCTTATATATCTGAGGCCAAAAGTAATTTTCACTTACCAAAACCATTGTCTTATCAATTCCAAAATGTCTTTCCAATCCACCACTGTGCTTCTCCTTTATCAGATTATCTCTCATTGAGCTCCTAGGTATACATAACTGATTTCCATTGAACAACATATCCTCCTAAATGAAATAGTTCAACCACTTACTTCTATCTGTCACAACAGGTTCCTTACATGCTTTCCAAGGTTCTACAAAATCAAGATCTTTCTCATACATGTTCTTCAACTCCTCAAATCCTAAAACTTCAACTCTCATCTCTGTCAACAAATTCCTTCTCCTACTTAGTGCATCTGCAACTTTGTTTGATTTTCCACTTAGATGCTTCAATACAAAAGTGTAACTCTGCATGAACTCTACACATCTCATATGTCTCTGATTCAACTTTCCGTAACTGTTCAAATATTGCAAAGTTTGATGATTTGTATACAACACAAATTCCTTAGGCAACAAATAATGTCTCCACTTCTTCAAGGCTTGAATTATGGCATAGAAATCTTGATCATAAACTGAATATCTTCTTCTTGCATCATTCAACTTCTCACTGAAATATGCTACAGGTCTCCCTTCTTGACTTAACACTGCTCCTATTGCATTTCCACTTGCATCACAATCTATTTGAAATACTTTGTTGAAATCTGGTAATGCCAATACTAGTTGCTCTATCACTTTTTGCTTCAACAATTCAAAACTCTTATCTGCTCCTGATGTCTACTTAAAGTTCTTTCTATCATCTCTCATTGTCTCAGTCATAGGGTTACACACTAAACTGAAATTTTTTATGAACTTCAGGTAGAGACTGGCTAATCCATGAAATGATTTGACTTCTCCAATGCTCTCAGGTGTAAGCCACTCAACAATTGCTCTAACTTTCTAGGGTCCATCTTTAATCCTTCCACAGAAATCACAAATCTCAAGTATACCAATTCTTCCTTCATGAAACTACACTTCTTGATGTTTATCAACAATTTATCTACTCTCAACCTTTGTAATACTTGTCTCAGGTGCCACAAATGTTCTTCTTTTATCTTACTAAAAATCAGAATATCATCCAAATATACAATAACAAACTTAGCCAAGGATTTCTTCAAGACTTCATGTTGGCAAGAGACACTATGTGGCTTCATCATTGTTGTCATTGATGGCAACAAAGCTTATCCCACACATCCGCAACACATAGGATGTCTATACCAGAAGTCAGATTGAAGAGTGTTTTGGTCTAGTGAACAAGAACAAAGCATGCAGCAAGGTCGGACAATCAGGTCCAGATCTCTCAGAGGATGTATCTCAGCAAAGTGCGGACTTGGGGAAGTCAAGAGGAATACCATGACTGCCACATTCTAGAGATTGAGCCTCCAGTGATGAAAGAGTGAAAAGATATGAGCACCTAAGTGTTGGGTTCCTGACAGGCAGAGTAGACTGAGGAAGAACTGACCGACAGAATGTCAGACCTTAATCCAGATGAGAAATTGATGATGGTCAAGCTATTTGAGGAATCATACATGGTTGGCTGACATGATTGATGACTTCTATATCTATGTTTTTGATACGCATCACATATTGAGCATGGATTCAGCTGACAGATCAGTGTCTAGTAAATATCTTGAGTATTCCAGTTGCCGACTAGGAAAATGTTGAAATCCTTGGTGTGGATATATATACCAAATGGATTTCGATATGAAGGGAGGAATGTAGAGAGAATATGTGTGAGGAAAGGCAGAGAGTACAGTGGAAGTAGGAATACAAGTCCGGTATGTGACATAACAGCAACACTAGAACAGAGGAAGAATGAAGTGCAGTAGATCAGTATATTGAGCCTAACCAGAACTGAACCTCAGCATATGTGGATGCCTCTCATCAGTTCAAACACTTGGTTACCTTCATAAACATTGTAGACAGTGAGTCTCTTGTAGGCAATGTGCCTCTTGTGAGCAGTGTGCTCGGGCGGTGAGCCCTAATTGGCAAGTACCATTTTGTACTTCTATTCTTTTAACAGATAATACAATCTTGGGTTAGTCACCCTGTGGTTTTTCCCTTAACCGAGTTTTCCACGTAAAAATTCTTGTGTTATGTGTGTTGATTTCTTTTCTGCTCTCATGATCATGTATGCTTATATGTTTTGATACTGCACTAATTGTTAAAGAAGAAAAGAAAGTTAAATAATTAAGATAACTGATTCACCCCCCCCCCCTCTCAGTTATCCACCTTATTTCCAACAATTGGTATCAGAGCTAAGGTTCCTCCAAACAAAGCCTAACAGCTTGAGGAAGATCTGGGAATCTCAATGGATATGTATGGTATGAGGGAACAACTTCAATCTACCTTAGATGATCTTAAGCAATCTCACTATGAAGTTAATAACCTGAGGGAAAGATTCAAACAAGCTAATGATTTCATAAATGAACTAAAAGAAAAACTGAGTATCTCTATCAAAAAGAGAAAGGAACTACTTCAACAATTAGCAAGTCAAAGTGAAGCCAATGATACTAATGAAGATCTGAATGAGAAAAATAAATTATGTGAGAAGCTATCAAAAGAGGTCATTATGGTGAGACATGAAATGGAATCAGAGGTTATGAAATTCACCCAAGAAATTGAACAGAAAAGAAAAATTGAAGATAATCTAAAACAATCTCTCAAGGAGAAGTCAGAAGACTGCCACAAAATGGATAGAATAATCAAGCATGTGGAATCTGATCTTGAAGAAGCTAGAGATAATGAAGAACAACTTGAGAATCAAATAGACACTCTTAAAAGGGATCTTCAAACAGCAAATGAATACAAAGAGAAATTCAAGATAAGCTCTGCTCAACTTGAAGTTCTTCTTGAAAGCCAAAAGAGGGTAGATGACAAGCATGGCTTGGGGTATGAAAAAGGTGAAAGCTCCGGATCCGGTCAGAAGAACTCTGGATCAGGAAATCCAAGGAACAGGCCTAGAAGACCTCCAGTAAGACAACCAAATGCTCAAAGATATATCCATCCTTCAATGGATACTGCTACAATTGCAATAACTTCAGTCATAAAGCAAATCAGTGCAAAAGAAGAATGAATCAGACTAACTCATCCTTCTCCAGACAATGTTTTAGCTGCAAAAGGTATGGTCACAAATCTCATGAATGTAGAATTATGCAAATAAACAATTCATTCAATGGAAGATGTTTTGCATGCAATAGAATGGGACATATGGCTAATCAATGCAGATCAAGAGGATATCAGTCAAATATACAAAGAAATGTTGTTTGCTATAATTGCAATAGATCCGGTCATATTGCTAAACTCTGCAGAAGTAAGATTCAGGGTAAAAAGGGTCCAGTGCATCATAATCAAAATCAAGACAAAGGAAAAGAAAAAGTGAATGCGGATGAAGTTCAAAGGGAGATGAACAAAATTTGGGTGAAGAGGAGTACAGAAAATCTTGGGGATGGATCCGTACCAGATGTTGGTGCTGATATTCCTTCCAGAAACTAAATAAGATGAGCTCTGGCTCAAGGGGAGTCACCAAGGAAAATAAATTCCCCCAACCAGTCAATTGGTGCCTAAATTTGGCATATGGAATGCTACGGATTAAAGGGTCCTCAGAGAAATATCTAAATAACTCTCGGTAAAAATATGAAAGATCTGCAAGGGGTTTGAAGAGGTTAATCATCCAAGATTGATCTGATTTGCTAGTCATCCGGTAAAAGCAAGTTTTTCTTAGTTAGATCCAGTATGATTCGAAATTGAAATATCTTGATCTGTGGATAAATGGAATGATTGAAGAAAGGGAGATACATTGTAAATTATCACCAAGAATAATTCTAAGTGCATCTCAGTGATCCAGAAAGATCTCTCTCAAAACAAGGCAACGGAAATAACTTAAGTTGTGCATTTATTGCAATATGAAATTAGGGTTTGCGCAGATATAAAAGGGTTCCTTTACTCATTATTTGCACATTTGCATTCAAGAAGAAGAAAGAAAGAGCTCTGCAAACAAGATTGCTTCAACCCTCTCAAAGATCAACCGCAAAATCTGATTCAACCAGTGATCTTTTCCGACTCATATCGTGAACCCTAGAAGTGCAAAAAGGTATTTGTCGTTCTTGGATAACTCTCTCTGAATCTTTTGCAAGATGGCTACTACAAATGTTGTTAAGATCACTGATAGGCTGCGCCCTAAGTTCAAGAAACATCCTTACAAATCCCTAGAAGTTGATCCCTTAGGTGCCTTCTCTAGTATTCCACATGGGATTCTGCATGTAGAAGATGTTAGGGTATACATACATGCCAATATTGACGAATTTGGGGAATCCAAACTGATGGATATCTATCACAAGCAATTAATAGATGAAACATTTGAACTTAAACCTCAATACAAGGCCATCCGGGATAAGCATTTTGGACATTGCATCCACTTTCCCTGTTTTGCAGAGGATGAATGGGTCCGGTATGTTCTTAGCAGAATACATGACAACTTCATGTGGTTGATGAGGCCATTCAAGATAACAAAAGATGCCATTAGGGCAGTAACCGGCTTGCACTCATCCGATGGGTTGCCTACTCTCAAATCTGTCAAAAACCAAATAGTTAGTGAGGCTACCAGATCAAAGTTTGACAAGAGAGCAATGACAATAGAAGATATCACAGATCTGGATATCAAATTTGCCTCTATGATAATTGGCTACAAAATATATCATTCCAGCAGGGAGAACTCTATATCCGGAACTGTAATTTATACTGCATATCAGATGCTAAGGGAAAATGCAAACTATGACCTATGCGAACTTCTTCTAAGCCAACTGTTAGAAAATTTGCAAAAAATAAAGAAGGATAAGAAAAACTCATTTAAGTATGGAGGCCTAAAACTATGTCTCTTCTTTTACTTTATGAATGAGCTACCCGAAACAAGTGGTTGGATATGGCAAAATGACAGACCAGTTGCCATACAAATCAGAGATTATATGTATGGGCTTGGTGATGCCAAGGCTCAAAGCACAGCACTCTGGGGATACTTCAAAAACTTCCAAGGCATGATGCAGGCCAGAGAGAGAATCCCCCAATCTCTAGTTGAAAAATACAAGGATATAGTGTGCTTCATGGTAGACATTGATCAATGCCTAATGGAGGCAGTGGAACCTAAAATAGTCTGGATTATGCCAATGGGCTATGAGGTAGATGAAAAAATTATGGAGCTGCATGTCCAACACCTGCTGAGCCAACCTAAGGACCCTGAGGCAGAAACATTTGGAACCTTTCAAGAATTGAGTGTGAAAATTCATGTTGAACTAAGGCAACCTGAAATAAAGAGAAAATTCAGGAAGTAGAGGAAATTGCCAAGAAATATGGCATATCAAAGGAGGCAGTTGATGCCAACAGAGAGAAAGTAAAAAGAGCAGAGAAAGAGAGACAAGAAGCAGAAAAAGAAAGTGTTCCGGTGCAAGCCCCCTCCCGGACTAGATCCTTAAAGAGCTCTGCACCTGCTACCTCTAAGAGCTCAAAAGCCTCAAAACCAAAAGCAAAGACATCTAGAAAAGGAGAGAAGAGAACAAAGACAAAGGCCACAAGGTCATACACAAGCCAAAAGGATGATGAAGAGACAGAGACTGATGAGGAGATTAAGAAAATGAAGAAGAAAAGGAAAACATCCAGAAAATCCTCTGTCGGAGAAAACAAGGAAGAAGAAGTAGAAGAATTTGTTGAAAGGCCTACTTTTTCTATTGATGATGTCATCAAGGCAGTCGCTGTAGATGGGAATCTGTAGCCCATAACAAAATTTTATGATGAGTATAATGACACTGACAAAAGAATTTTGGAGGAAGCCACAGTCAAGTATTTGAATATCTATAATAAAGCATTCATTGAAATCATCTCACTTATTCCCAAAAGCCTAGAGCAAGTACTTGAAATGAGAAAAGACAATGCCAAGGCTAAGGACCTAGAGATCCGAGAGCAGATTGCTATTCAGCTCTATCCCTCTATTACTACAAAACAAATGAACATGATCTTTAAGGACTGCAAGGATGAATTCCGGAGCAAAGCAAGAATGAACAAACTAATGCTTGGAGAGACTGATCATGTAGCAAAAGAGACTGAAGACATCCTTCGGAATGCATTTAAAATATTCAATCTTCATGTTATAGAGGACATAGATGATGAACCTTCTGCCATGGATGATGAAGGACTAAGTACATCAAAAGAAGAATCTACTAAGAAAAATGCAGAAGAGCCAAAGGAGATAGGTGAGGAGAGGACCAAGGACTTGGATTCCTCTATTCCGGAAGAGGAAGTCCGTGAAGAAGTAAACATCTCTCTTCCGAATCCCCCAGCAGACTCTAGAACTGAAGGAGAAGAAAGAAAAGAAGAGAAAATTAGTCAAAGGGAAGAGACAAAGGGAAGAGAAGAAGATCAAACAAAGAAGATCCCAAATGACAGTTCTGAAGTGGGAAAAGGAAAGAAGACTCTGTCTCTGGCAAGAGACATTGCTGAGGCAGTAAAGAGCTTCTTGAACAAATAAATGTTAGAGATAGATGAAGCAGAATTATTTCAAGGACCACTCAATTTTGACTCCCTCTCTCCGGTCCAGACAATGAAGGTAGCATCTTTTGCTCAAGCTAAAGCAAAAGAGAAGCTTCTGAAGTCTCACATGGAAGAATGTGAGCTAATAGAGATTGCATCCAGTGTGCTAGAGAAAATCATGCCATCCTTCCAAAAGGATCTTTCGGCCTCTTCATCCAGTAATCTAAAATCTCTTGTTAATTATGTTAGCACACATTTTGATTCCTTAGAGAAATCAACAGAAGAGAAAGTCCAGAAAGAGTTTTTGGGAAAGAGATTCTCCGAAGTGTAGGGACTCATAGCAAATGATAGGAGAAATCTGGATATTGGGATAAAGAGCTTAGAAAATGCTCTTAAAGATGGCAGAGAATTATATAAATTTTGTTTATCTTGGTCCACAGTGACAGTAGACATTGCAAAGGTGGAAGAACAAGAGGGTAAACTGTCAAGTTTATCTCAAAATTTTGATCCTCTAACCTCATCCTTAATGAATCAAGAGTGCCAAACTATTGTCACTATAAATGAGATAAAGAGGCTTGAGAAGGAGAAGAAGAATACAATAAGCAGAATGAGTGAACTTAGAGGGATAATTATCCCTAAGTTAGAGGCCATGCATGAGGCCCTAACTGATGCTCAGACCACAACCCGGACCAGTGATCCTACAAACTTAAAGAGGGTAGAAGCTTTTGCATTTTTGTTAAGTGGTCACATCTCAATTTTGGACAGGATGAAGCAGAGTTGGACAACAAAATTTGTCCAGTTGAAAACCATCTTTGCGGATATACTGAAGTATATGTAAGTACAACATGTATATATACTTATGTGGCAATATATAGATAGATTTTTGAAAGTTTTGGTGTGCAGATTTCACCCTTTGCCATTGATGTCAAAGGGGGAGTGAGGAGTAGTGAAAAATATGGAATCCAGCTAAGGGGGAGCTCCGATAAAAGTGTACATAAGACAGAGCATCAGCCAAGAGAGAGTTTGTTACGACACTTAGTCATTTTTCACAAGAGAAAGTTTGTTACGACACTTAGTCATTTTTCACTAAGTGTTGCCATCAATGCCAAAGGGGGAGATTGTTGGCAAGAGACACTATGTGGCTTCATCATTGTTGTCATTGATGGCAACAAAGCTTATCCCACACATCCACAGCACATAGGATGTCTATACCAAAAGTTAGATTGAAGAGTGTTTTGGTCCGGTGAACAAAAATAGAGCATGCAACAAGGTCCGACAATCAGGTCTGGATCTCTCAGAGGATATATCTTAGCAAAGTGTAGACTTGGGGAAGTCAAGAGGAATACCATGACTGCCACATTCCAGAGATTGAGCTTCTGGTGATGAAAGAGTGAAACGATATGAGCACCTAAGTGTTGGGTTCCTGACAAGCAGAGTAGACTAAGGAAGAACTGACTGGCAGAACATCAGACCTTAATCTGGATGAGAAATTGATGATGGTCAAGCTATTTGAGGAATCATACATGGTTGGCCAACATGATTGATGACTTCTATATCTATGTTTTTGATACGCATCACATATTGAGCATGGATTCAGCAGACAGATCAGTGTCTAGTAAACATCTTGAGTATTCCAGTTGCCGACTAGAAAAATGTTGAAATACTTGGTGCGGATATATATACCAGGTGGATTTCGCTATGAAGGGAGGAATGTAGAGAGAATATGTGCGAGGAAAGGCAGAGAGTAGAGTGGAAGTAGGAATACCAGTCCGATATGTGACAAAATAGCAGCACTAAAACAGAGGAAGAATAAAGTGCAGTAGATCAGTATATTGAGCCTAACCGGAATTGAGCCTCAGCGTATGTGGATGTCTCTCATCAGTTCAAACACTTGGTTACCTTCATAAACATTGTAGACAGTGAGTCTCTTGTAGGTTGTGTGCCTCTTGTGAGTAGTGTGCTCGGGCAGTGAGCCCTAATTGGCAAGTGCCATTTTGTACTTCTATTCCTTTAACAGAGAATACAATCTTGGGTTAGTCACCCCATGGTTTTTCCCTTAACCAGGTTTTCCACGTAAAAATCCTTGTGTTGTGTGTTGATTTCTTTTTTGCTCTCATGATCATGTATGCATATATGTTTTGATACTGCACTAATTGTTAAAGAAGAAAAGAAAGTTATATAATTAAGATAACTAATTCACCCTCCCCTCTCAGTTATCCACCTTAATTCCAACACTTCATTCATCAATATCATGAAAGTACTCGGTGCATTTGTCAATCCAAAGGGCATTACTAACCACTCATACAATCCTTCATTTGTCTTAAAAGCAGTCTTGCATTCATCTCCTTCTCTAATTCTGATCTAATGGTATCCACTCTTCAAGTCTATTTTTGTAAAATATTTTGCTCCACTCAAACAATCCATAATGCCATCCATCCTAGGCAATGGAAATCTATACTTAACTATGATCTTGTTTATTGCTCAAGTCTATACACATCCTCCATTCTCCATCTTTCTTCGGTGCTAGCACTGCAAGTACTGCACAAGGGCTCAAACTTTCTCTGATCAAACCTTTCCTCAACAATTCATGTATATGTCTATTCAGTTCTTCATTCTCTGCTGGTGTCATTATGTGTGCTGCTTTGTTAGGCAAACTAGCTCTAGGTATAAGATCCATATGATGACTGATACTCCTAATCGGTGGCAATCCTTCAGGTACATTATCTGATATCATGTCTTCATACTCTATCAACAACTCAGTTATCTCCTCTGGTTGTGAGTCTTCAGTTTTTGTCTTTAGGTTTTCAGGTTTCCTAGGAATCAAAGCATAACACATATTCTCTTGTGTCAAACCATTCAAAAATTTCTTTCCATCTACCAAACAGATTCTAGCATTCCGACATACTTCACTCTTAGGATCATCTTCCAAAGGAATCAAAGTAATTATCTTTCCATTTGATGTTATAGTATATGTATTATTTCTTCCATCATTTATATCTTTCCTATCATACTGCCATGGTCTACCTAACAATATATGACATACATCCATAGACATAATATCACACAATACTTCATCATGATAAGATCCAATATGAAATTTCACTAAACATTGTTCACTCACCAGTACCTTATCATCATCTTGAATCCATGCTATCTGATATGGCTTAGGGTGTTTCAATCTTTCCAACTTCAGCTGAGTCACCATCTCCTCTGAAACCAAATTATCAAAACTACCACTATCAATTACAACTTTACAACATTTACCTCTTGATTTGCATCTGGTCCGGAACAAACTTTTCCTCTATGGTGGTTCTTCATTTGTCTCTGCTTGAAATAGTGCTCTCCTCATGACAAGTGATTCTTCTTTTTCAAGTTTACCAACTGAACTGGGTGATCCAACAGGTTCTTCTTCTACATAGGTTGCTCTTCCACGGTTCTTTGTCTTCTTGCTTGTGCTTCCTTGATGACATTCAAATGCTCTATGTCCTTCACCTCCACACTTAAAACAAGTTCCTCTGAATGTTCTCCTATCAAGTCCTCTTCCATGTCTTATGTATCCTTCACTCCGGTATGAATTAGGGTTTCCTATGCGGTAGAAAGTTCTATCATCTCTCCGGTATGCATTGTTTTCTCTGTCTTCCTTCTTGAATGTGTTATCTTGTCTGCTCTGCTCTGCAAATGATCTTTCTCCTCTGGAAAATGTTATACCTCTCTAAAATTTACCTCCTCTACCTCTCTGTCTCTGCTCATGCTTCTTGTTCAACTTCTCTTCAACTTTCAAGGCAAATTGATATGCTTCTTCCAATGTTGTCATCCTCACCAAACTCAGTTCTTCTTGAATGTTCAATTTCAGTCCATTGATGTATCTAGCCACTTTCTCCTTGCTTGCTTCACTGTCCTGTCCTTATAATCATTTTATGAAATTCTTCAGTATACTCCTTCACAGATTTCTCCTTTTCTCTCTAGTTCTGCAATCTTTTCAACAGTTCCAACTCATAATCAGCAGGTATAAACTAATTCGTCAATTTTGTCACCATTTTATCCCATTTTATGATCTTCTCTTTTCCTCTTCTGTTTCTATCCAACTGAACTTCTTTCCACCAAATAGTAGCATGTCCTTTCAACTTGGTCTTTACAAATTTCACCTTCTCCAGATCTTTAATTTCTTCATATTCAAAGTATTCTTTTAGGTCATTTATCCAATCAATCAGCTCCTCAGGATTCAAATTGCCAGTATAGTTCGGTACATCCACTCTAGGTCTTTTCCCAATCTTTGAAATAGCTCGCAACATCTTTACTTGATCTAATTCTTCCTCTTCTTCTAGGGTTTCTTCATTTTAATTAGTGGATTGAAATTCTTCATCATCATCACTTTCAACATTAGGTCTAGGTGTAAGTCCTCTTCTTCAATCTTCTTCAACAGAATCTAAGCGAACTCGCATTGTTTTCATCATCTCATCCATTCTTCCAGCCATAGTACCAACAACAGGTATTCTCCTCAGTGGCATCTCTTCCTAGGATCAAGTGTAACTGCCTCAAATTCGGTGATCAAGCTACAAGGTGACAACTGCCTCACAATTGGTGATCGGTTGACAACACAAGTAGTCTGCCTCGGATTCAACGATCTGTCCACAACAAAATCTTACAGAATTCCTTCAGAAACTTCACTTAATTTCGCTCACACGAATTCAAACTTCGCTCTGCTTCGCTCCCAAAGGATTCAAACTTCGTTCACTCCACTCCCAATGGATTCGAACTTAGCTCTGATACCACTTGGTGCAGTCATTGTTAGGAGGGTCCACAAAGTGAACAGTCCAGACTGTGCAGAAAGAGTAAACACAACGGAAGCAACTCAATTGTAGAATGCAAATGCAAATTCAGTCATTCAGTATATCATAGATTCAAAATACAGACATCTTGTTAACATGCAGGCTTCCAGATTAGGGCACATAGACCTGATCCTCCAGTTACAATGTATGCACAAGATATAGATTTAAAGTGCCTGATACAAAAGAATTTGAACTATCAAACTATGAACTATCACTAACTGACTTCCTAGGCATCTATTACATGAATATATATCATCTCTGGATCACAAGATTCCTTCGCATCGGCCAAACAAATTACAAACTCCAATGAAAGAGATGTAATGTGTGTACACGGATAGGTCAAACCTAAACATATGTAAATCCTCCGCAAGTGAATGAATCAATGTGCAGATCTCAGGGAAGGTTGGCCAGGTTCCAAAGTTTCTTGAATGATGTGTCTGTTAGCTCCGCAAGTGGTGGAAGTGCTCCGCAAGCCTTCTCCTTTAGCTGATTGTCTGAGACTATCTAAATGCTATGCTCTGAGAAAACAGTCAATCTTCTGATCTTTTCGGAAACTGATCCAAATTATCTGAATTTTGAATATGATGTGCATGAAGATGTCTAGATGCTAAGTCCAGCTCCACAAGGTCTAAAATGAAATTGCGGCAGAATGTGGACCAATCTACTGAAATTGCTACTGACTAACTGAATTGGAATGAACTGGGAAAATGAAAGAAACAAAACGAAATGTAAATATTTTTGGTTGATGTAAGATTGCTCTTGAACCAGGGATGCTCCTGCATCAAAAAGGCTCATGCAGATAGATACAGTCTTGACTGCTAGAGAAAAGCTTAACAACTCACGATGCAATAGTCAATAAAGATGAACATGCACATAATAAGAAATAATGAACAAAGACAAGATGAGAATCACTTAGGATTCTCACCTACCTCTTATTAAGTTCAGTGATTGTTACACAGATACATGCATATACATTAGGAAACATACATAGAGACTCCCTTGCATAGCGAAAAAGAGAAATTGGATTTCGCTAATACATCAGGCTCAAAAGCACACAGGCCAATATTTATAAACTACACTATCCAACCCACAATGCTTTTGTCCCCAAAATACATTTGAAATTTTAAATTTGTGGAGAGAAGACATTTCTGTAAGTTTGGCACCCTAAATTCTCTTATTGATGGTTGGGCGTAATTATGCAGCCTTTGATATCTAGTTTATGAAGTATGTTGCCCAGTATTGCACTACTATGGCACTGGTAGGTGAAACTTCTTGTCTAGGCACTGTTCAATGGCTGCCAATGAATTTTCAGCCTTATTGTTTTTAGAAATTTGAATTCTGGATGTGACAGCTCCCACCTCTACTACTCTAGTGCTCTAGACCTCCTTAGGACGACGTGGGGAAGACATGGATGTCAAAACTGTGTCATTAGGATGCAAGGTGAGCCATTTATGTGCTACAATGGTCACATGTCTCACAAGCCGCTAGATGAATTCATCAACAACAAATCAGATAGTCTATGCTATTTTAGGAAGGGTTTGCCATTTACTTTTTTGGGAATCCCTGAGAGCATGTCACTTTGCCTCAATGAAGTTACAACTTCACTTAAACTAAAAAAAGAAGTGGGGCTTGCCAACAGTCATACTAAGCACTTTTAACTTTATTAAATTGGTAGCATTGCCATGTGTCACAATGTTGGGGTTTCCTGTGAAAACTTTTTCTACCTCTTTACAAAAGTCTCGCGAGCCGTTGAATTGGATCTAGCAAGGAGCATTAGATAGTGTGTTTATCGAGGCTTAGCAATTGATCAAAACTACACCAAATCTCACAAAATACCAAAATGGAAGAGAATGGGGAGGCTTGTTGGTAGCATTGCCATGTGTCATAATGTTGGGGTTTCCTGTGAAAACTTTTTCTACTTCTTTACAAAAGTCTCGCGAGCCGTTGAATTGGATCTAGTAAGGAGCATTAGATAGTGTGTTTATCGAGGCTTAGCAATTGATCAAAACTGCACCAAATCTCACAAAATACCAAAATGGAAGAGAATGGGGAGGCTTGCGGATTCCACAAGGCATTTTTATTGATGGAACATCAAGGCAAGATGAATCCACTACTTGTAGTGAAGGATTTATTAAGTTAATATATCTTAGATAATGGTCAATCTTAGTTGTAGATTGCTTTTGCTTTTCAGTCTTTAGTTTATCCTTATCTCTTTGCTTTCTGCTTTCTTAGTTGTTGCCTTTTACAGGTTGTCTGTCTAGTTTTAGACTATGTATTTCCTTTATATTGAGCATTCACTCACTCATGTAAATATCTCATTGCATAATACATTATTCAGTTTCATAAATCATGTAACATGGTATCAGAGCGGATCCCTTCTCGGGGCCTGTTCGAAGGTCGTATGTCCTGAAATCGTGTCTGGGTTTTGAGTTTGTTTCCTCCTATTCTGGAGTCATGTTTTCAAATCTGTTTGGGCGCCCTTCTTGGTGTTGCGTTTCTTTTGTGTGCATCACCCTTTTTGGTATGTGGTCATGGCGGATAGAATCTGTGTGGTGCCTTCAGTTCGTGATTTCCAGATCGACGGGTTCATCTGCTT
Organism: Cunninghamia lanceolata; assembly: GCA_027924645.1. Lineage (NCBI taxonomy): Eukaryota > Viridiplantae > Streptophyta > Pinopsida > Cupressales > Cupressaceae > Cunninghamia > Cunninghamia lanceolata. Next base: position 3,381,128 of record BSBN01000080.1, on the reverse strand, counting down.
GCTCATCATCTTTCTATGCCCTTTTTCATCCACAATACTGATCGCGTGTTGTTAGTTTTTTTTGGCATCCTCACTTGAAGTTCTATTGCCGTGTGCAAGAGTTCTAAGACTTGGAGATTCTAAGCCCAACTTCTATGTCTAAAGATCTCGTTTTTAACATCTCTGTTGGCATTTCCTGACTGACGGCTCTAATCTAATCTCACGATGCAATATGTATCTTCTGGCTCATGATTCACCCATTCTTACTCGTGTTTTTATCTCCCATCATGATTGTCTCTATGGGTAATTTCCAACACGGAGGTTTCTTTTTATAGTCGCCATTGGCTTTAAGAAGTCTATTCGTGAGTCTTTGTTTCTATGGTAGATTGTTACCTCCGCTCACGATTTCAACAATCCTTTTCTGTAATAGGCAGTTAGTGGGGCTTGGTGTTTTCCTACGGTCGTGATTTCTTTCAAAGGACACAATTTTATTTTGACGTCGTTTTCCATCTCTTCATCGCCGGTGGGCAGTTTATGATCAAAATGGGCATTTTCCATTCACAAATCTTCATAATGTTTAATATTTGTTGGTTCATTTATCTGTGATGGGTTTTGCTCAAACTTTTGCCACCATTTCACAGTTATGGGTTGTGGTCGTTCAGCTTCTACAAATCAACGCGTTTTGTGCTTCAAAGCTTCCATCAGCATTTTCTTTTGTTGGGATCGCTTCTTTTTCTCTGCTCTCACAATTTCCTCTGGTTTTAGTAATTTTCCTTCATGGATGTGATTTCTATCACCAAAAATGTGCAAGATTTTACCGGTTTCTGTTTGAAAAACTGACAGCATTTTGTGTTCAAGTTTCTAGGCGGTTGTGCTTGAAGGATGCGACCTGTATTGGGGACAGTTGTTGTCTGGTAGTGTTTGGAGGGGTTTGATGGGTATGTTCTTGCCTTCATCGTTGTGTACATCAGCCGGTTCACTGCCTATAGGCGTAGTATGGTCACCTTTAGAGGTCTCAATTCAGTATTGATCTATTGTTTCTCCAATTTTCAACCCAACTTCTGGGCTAGGGTACTGTTGATGAGGGTTTTGTGACTGCAACAACATTAGAATAAAACATTGAGTATCCTATCCTCTCTTGAATAAAGCTTCTCAGACGCTGAACTATGTGATTGAATGAGACTGCTCCAAGGTTCCTTTTGTGTCAGGGCTTCACGTGGATGGGGAAGACTCAGTGGAATGATGTGATTTACTGGTAATCATGAGGGGGACTTACGTGGGATTACTCCTTCATGGACATGGAATTCACTCCTGGGACTCGGACTTGTGGCTGAATGGAATTCCTTCACAAGTGGACAACTTGGAACCTACTACTTCCTCCAACAGAGAGACTGGGATTTCACTGTTTCTTCCACGGAAAGGCCTGGATTTCACTATCTCTTCCAAGGAAGACAAGATCTAGGCTCTTAGTTCCACTTTCGGATAGGGAATGATTTCCCAGTGAGGCTCCTTACGGACTATTCCTAACGGAGACCTAAAAGAAAATGCAAAAGATGGGGTAAGGGTTCAGGAATCTAATCAACGAAAATGACTGTTGTTGAAGATGGAAACTGGAACTAGTCCTCTGCTTCGTCATGCGACAACACCTAGGCAGAGATGGTGCAATCTTCTGGGGTAGAGGCAGAGATTTTCACACTGTCCTGTCATGGAACATGGAACTGATCATACAGAAACAGTCAAAGTTAAGCATGGATTACGTTCAGACTAACCATACAAAGTGATTTGCAAGCCACATATCACAAATGGTATGAACAAATCAACTTCAATCATTCAACAAGAACATTTCCATCACATCTATCTAACAAAAGCATGAAAATACAAGAAAGAACTTCAATATCTTTCAGATTTGCTCCAAGAAATCAATAAGACCATGCCAAAAAACCAAAAAAATATATGAACATCATTCTTCAATGCATATATTATTGCTTCAGAAGTCTGTATTACAACAATCCAACTGATCCTTGGACTTTCAGCGCAGAAAAATAGTCCAGAAATGAAAACTAGCTACTAGGGTGCTCTAGGAGCAGCAGAATGATGGAAAAAAGAGAGAGGGAGAGAGCTAAAATGAGGCATCCCCCAGCCTTTATATAGGCAATCAAAAATACATTAGGGCAAAAGGAAATTAGATTTCCTTGAAGTATGTGCCATGGGTCAAAAACCCTAGGAAAAGTAGGTGGGGTCATTAGATTCCTCATGTAGGTGACAGCCACCTATCCTGGGCGTTAGAAGGTGAAAGGATGACGTCCAGCTGTCCGAGGTGTCCCAGCTGACTAGGACTCCTGGACAGGACTGTCCTGCATGTCTGGAACTTCTTCCTGCTCTTTAGTCTCTGCCTCCAGGAACTTGGTCAGGACGACTTCCAACTCCTCCATAGCAATACTGGGCATGTTTTCAATCTGGAACTCCATGACGGACACGGTGGTGGTATAGGTGACAAGAATATTTTCCCAATCCGCCCTCAGCTCCTGGATACTGTTAATGAGGATCAGGAATGAGGATGCATCCTCAAGATGGGACTCCTGGGTAGGATAAGCAGCTTTGAAGTATATGCTCCACATCTTGCCTTTCAACTCCTCTAAGTCATTGACTACTCCATCCGGTGCTACCTCCAAATCAAACCAGGCTTTCAAGGATACAAGGATTTTGTCCTGGATTTCCTTCAACATGGTGTGGGCCAGGGAAGTGTCACCTTTAATATTCTCAAGGTTATCTCTCTTCATGACCAAGGTGGAATACTAGCTGAGGAAATCATATACTGAATTTGCATGTATTACTTTGTTCCTCATCAAGTCTGGCTTCAGAGTGTTCATCAGTGCCTTTAGTCTAGGGATAGTTTCCTCACGGACGACTATGAATTGCTAACATGTATCCAAAATTGCTTGAATTCTATCCATGAGTGTTGTAACTCTCTCATTCACCTGGACAAGGTCCTCTATGAACTTATGGGCTCTATCCGAGACCTTCTCTATCCAGCCTTTTGCTATATGGCCGGCTCTCCTCAAAACTTCAACCTCAGCTAATGAATCCTTAATTATGCTTAGAGGTTGGACCGTTGCTCATTGGGCGGACTGCAATGGGCCCATGAGCTGCTGGATGTGCTGCTGCAGTAACTCATTCTCTTGCTTCAACTGGTTCTTCTTTTCTTCCTCCTTCCTTAACCTTTCTCGGATGGCAACAATGGAATCCTCCAACTCCTCCATTTCTTGATCCTTCGTGGTTGGTCAAAGGTCGACCTTCAAGATGTCAAAGTCATTCGGACTGATGTCCTCCTTCGCCTCAGTTACCCTGGGAATCGACACCTCTACTCGGCGAGATCCTAATTCATCCCTTGTAATCCTAGAAAACTTCTTCACCTTCTTTGGACCTACGGATTTCCCTATCCTCGCCAAAAAATCACCAAGTTTAGTCGAAGGATCATTCTTCCTGATTGTCTTCTTCCACAACCTGTCTTGTAACCAATTGGGTTTTGTGGATGAAATGACTTCCTTCTGTGGTTCCTAAGGATCTTGACCAACTTGTGGTGTGGATGTCGGTACTTCGTCAGAATTGAACTCCTCATTGAGGAATTCCAAATCAGGGTGATGGAGCATGTCCTCAAGATGGACCTCCCCTAGATTCCGCGGTGGAGGTTTAGGCTGATTTTCCACCATCAGGCTGGGAGTCCGTTCCCGGGTGGAATCCATGGACTCATTATCTTCCTAATCATCTTGTTCATTCTAGACCATTTCCTCCTCCATGGGTCCCCTACCTTCAACAGTTTGCACATCTTCAAAAAGATCCACCTCCCGCACGGAAGAAGTGCTGGCAGAGTGAGGCCTAGATGCATTCTGCTCCTCCTGGTCAGGCCTGCTGATAGGTTCCTTCTGAGCCTTCACTCTCTTCGTTGGTAGATCTTCCACAGTCCTATCCTTCACTTCCTATCTTCATGTCTCTTGTTCCTTCACAGGAGTGTCTTCTGTCATATCCTCTTCGAAAGACTGAGAATCCAAGTCTCCCATCAGGTCATAAGTCAGGCGGATACCTCTTTTGTGCAATTTCTCTGTCTGCTGGCTTATCCATTTCTATGTTATCGTTAGCACGGGTGCCATTAGATCATCTAAGTGGGTGACCTCCGGATCGGACCAAACTAAGGGTGAAAGAGGCTTATCCTTCTCCTGTTCGAAGAATGGTTGGACTTGCCTTCCATCCTCCTTCACTTGATCCGGGACTGCAAAGATCCTGGCCCTGATCCTGTTGACTGAAAATCGAGAACATGTCCTCCACCGCACTTCAAAGTCATCCTCAGCGTTAGCGCAGTGGTCCTCCAGGTGTACCTTATGTCTATGCCTCCTTCCACATGCTACCTGGGTGGTATTGAACAGGTCAAAGTTCTCCCACAAGGAATGAGTCACCAGGTTATAGAACTGCAGCTCCTCTTCAGATCTTTCTGCGGGTTGAAGAGATGGACATGCTTCGACCGCACCTTCCATCTGGACTGGGTAGGTTACCCCGGCCTTCTTCTTCTTCTTCTTAACTTTGTCATATGCTGAGAGTTGCCTTGTCAATTCCAACAGGACCATCTTGTCCGACGGATATCTTAGCAGTCTATATGGTAGCCAGAGAATCCTTACACCCTGATGTATGTGAACTTCGGGAATTGGATGAACCAAGAGCCATAAGTCCTGATCAACTGCTTGGCCTCCAGTGATAACCTTTGGTGAGAGCCTCCTTGGAGGGTCCTTGTAATATGCATGGCGAATATGTCATTGAACCTCCGAAAATGGTTTATGTTCTGCTGGGTGTAGCAATCATAGACCTTGACTTGCCCTTCTTGATTGCCAATACGGCCCTTCCATGATCGATATTTGTTGTTCCTTACCAGCATATAGATCACATAGGAACTCATGTAAAAGGCCTTCGATTCCTCTAGGTGTCGGAATTGTGCATCAATACTATCACTGAGGAGTCGATCCCAATCAATCAGCGTTGTCACAATGGTGACTTCCTCAATGTAGTAGAACATCCGTGGTTCGAAGGTAGAGGACTACGGACTTCCCATGATCCTGTTCAGCATGACAACGAGGTCTCCATGCTCTTGCTTGAAGTTGGATTTAAGGAGTGTCCTTGGCAACTTGGAATGGTGAGGCCTTTTCTTTTGTATCCATGACTTGTTGATGATCCCGAAACAGGTTCCCAGATTGGCCTGGAACATGTCGGCTGACTCCTCCTTGCTTGTGTACGCAATGGGACTATAGACAGGTATGTTGAATGCCTCTGCAATCTTTTCCTTGGTGAAATAGGCCACCACTGTGTTGTTGCGATTGACAACCATCATTCATTCCAGATCATAGTGCATGAAACATTCCACAATCAGCTCGGGACAAGGAATGGCGGGTGGGAAACATGCAGCAGAGGCAACTCCATTCCAAACGATCTTGGCTGCAAGCTGGGATGGAGGATGTCCATCAACTCCATACATTCACTTCCTAATTTCTTCCATGACTGAAGGATGGATGTTGGTGTCTCCCACATTCGCCCATTTTGAGATGATTTTGGACTCCGGGAGTGTCCCTTTGAGGGCAACCTTCACTTGAGTCTGTCTTGAAAAGTTTGCCTTGGCACTCGCCATTCACCTGTGGAATCAAGGAAAGAAATAGCAAAGTATAAGTTTTTAAAGAGGTACAGATGGAGGCAGGATGAGGGTTTTTATTCCCACCATCAGAAGTTAGTATGACAGATTTATGCATGTGGGACTAAAATTATGAAATGTCAAGTACATAGGAAGGAGAAAATAACAATATTCTAAGTAAGAAGAATCATCTTATGTACTCTCATACCTCTCCTTGCACAAGGAACTTTTGACTTTTAATGGAATTTCTAATTTTTCGATTGATCTCTGACCTTCTAATGGATTTTCTGATTTCTATGCAGGAATTTCTGAGTTTTAATGGATTTTTTGTCAAGAAATCTGCCTTAGGAATTTTCAAAAATTTGGGTCTTGGTGAAGAACTTACCTTAGAATGGAGGATTCTTGTCTTGGAGGATGAATTTTTGCCCTTGGAATGTTCAAAAATCTGCTTTAAATCTACAGAAATATCTGCCCTAATGAAGAATTTGGCCTTGGAAATGATGAAATCTGCAATATCCTTGGATAAATTGTCCTTCAAGTGATGAAATCTGCCCTTGAATGAATATTTCTGCTCCTAGAAGGTATATTTCTGCTCTTGAAATCTGCTTTTCTGCTTTGGATTTGTGTTTGGATGTTAAGAATGACCTTGGGCACTGCCCTATATAGGCATTTGGACTTGGATATGCCACTTGGCCGACCTCCACTGGAGGAAAATATAAATAAAATAAAGGAAAACCCCTTGGCTGACCTTCACTGGCCGCCATAGTGTTTTGTCTTATTCTCCTTAGGCGGTGACACGGATTCCGAGGTGTCGGGGATTTCATGATGTTGGGGATTTCTTCTAGTCCTGGAATGTGGATTCCAGTTGGTCGGGGATTCCTTGAGCAACTGGATTATGCAATCATGGATAACTTCTTCCTGAGTCAGGGATTTCTCCCCTTGGAGTGATTCTGGAACTTTTTGCTGAAATTTGGCTAAGTCTTGGAATGTTGCCTCTGTGAAGATCTTTCCAGAAGGAAGTTTATGATCCCATGTTTGAACAAGAATCCTTTGGGGTTGCCCATTTCGGAGGGACTGGAATCCTTTAGGCTAGATCAGGAGTGCACAGTAATCCTACTATCCAAGGGCGCAAATTCCCTGAGGAGGTGGATTTTCCGCTCAGGACAAAAACCCTCCTGGAGCGCACAATCCACTTGGTCATGGATAGTGCGACCAGGGACAAATTTCTGCCAGGTCTTCCTTTCTCTCTCAGACTTACTTTCAAGTTCTTTGTCAGAGTTTTTGCCAAGTTTTGGAAGTCTTCCTGCAGGATTTCATGAAGGTCATCATTTCCTTTTGGACAGAAACCATCTGTGGAGGGAACTGGAGGATTCTGGCCAGGGGCGCAAATTCCCTGAAGAGGTGGATTTGGTACCTTGGACAAAAACCTCCAAGAGCGCACAATTGCACAGGTGCAGGATTTTGCGCCCTAGCCAAAAAACTCTCCAAGAGCGCAAATTCCTACAGGTCATGGATTTTGCGCCCTAGTCCTTGTAGGTTCAATTTTTAGGATTTTGGTTAAGGACTTATCCTTTCTTTCAGTTTTGTTGCTTGAGTGAGGTTTCAGCTTCGCAAAAGGTGAACTTTGGTTGTTTCATGGTGGTTCAATCATCGACACAGGATCCTGAACAAGGAGTTTTCCTCCATCCCTGCAAGGAATTTCAATCTTCATGGTGAATTCTTCATTCTGGTACCCATGGACTAGAGTTGGAATGATTTCATGATAAGTTGCAAAATCCAGTTAGGACAGGAACTGAATAGGACAATTAGGATCCTAGGGCGCATAATCGAGCAAGTACTGGATTATGCGACCAGGGATAGAATCCTTCCCTGGGTGCATATTCTAGTAGGTACTGGATTATGCACCCAAGAACATTCATGTGCCAGAGTTCAACAGTCATTAGGAGGGGTGTTTGAACATTGATTGTTTCGAGATTTGCTCAAGTCCTTGAAAAAAACTCCATTGATTCGAGAATCTTCCGAGTTATGAAATGAGTCTTGGATTTGGATCAGGAGGATATCCCTTGGATTGAACTTCTGGACTAGAGCTGCTGGGCTGGGAACTGAGTTCCATGATGGAAAGATGAACATGCCAAGGAGTGACAGTCTTTGTCGAATTCAGGACCTGGTCGGGATAAGAATCTAGATAGTCCTTGGAATAGGATTCCGGGCAGGAATTCCTTGAAACAAGACTCCAGGATAGGCACTTCCAGACAGGTCTTTGGATTGGACCTCCGTGCTGGATTCCTAAACTAGAATACAGGAATGCTTTCTTGAGTGGGACATGGAGTCTTGGAACAAGATTAGAATTGAGTTCCATGTCAGGGATGGAAAGACAAAACCCTTCCTTGAGGACAATCCAAAACAGGCAGTTAGGGTTCCAAGCCCATGCAGGAGGAAATCTATGTGTTCACTTCTTCGATCACTGGTGAGCCAGCCTAAACCATTAACATCATCTAAGTTCTGAAATCATGCCGGAGAGTATGGGATTAGAGTAAGAATCCGGACTAATTCAAAAAAGGAGGGGGACCCAATTTGCAATTGGGGTTGATGTTGTAAAAGGTCACAACATCTGGCGACTCCACTAGAAGGAATGTGCATTTAGACATTCCTTTGATAAGGGTCCATGACAGAATCTAAAACCAACCGAAACAAACCCTTCAGGGTTATCTGCTGGTTAAGGAATGTACTCAAAAGGAGAGCAGAATCCTAAATTACATCCAAACATCTCATCTTTGTTGTGATATAAACATAAGCTTTTGTTAAAAAAAGGTCTTCAAGTGTTCCAATGATAAATAAGAGTCGTAACTTAAACCCCAGTGTATGCCCACGTGTTAAGCTAGATGAACAATGAACACCTGATCAAAGTTTCAAAATCGAAGGCTTAGGACGACTATCCATATCATTGGAGATCCAAGTGTGTGCGATTGTATTCATTTCCATCTGTTGGCAACTGAAGTCATCAAACCTCCTTCACATTAAGCTACGTGATTAGTATGCACCTCATGAACTACCTGGACATTGCCCTGCTGCCAGTGAGCGTCTATAGCCTTGGCAGGTTTGTCTTTGTAATTCCACTCGAGCAGAGCCCCACTGCCAACAAGCGTCCATAGCCCCGGTAGGGATTATTCGATCATCCATCCAACTGAGTTATGGTGTGTGGTCAAGTGTTTTTCTTTTCTTTTCTTTCTTTTGATTTTCAACTAACTAGAATTCGGCAGAGTACAATGCAGTATTGCTACCCTTGCAACACATGCTTTTGATGGCATAGGTTACGTTGATAACTCAGCTAGCTAGGTGTGGAATTCCGATGGCGACAAAGGTGGACCATGGATTTTTCACTTAATGTAAGATCGTTAAGACTTCTTCAGCTACTTCTAGATTTTAGTGTGTAAAGTATAAGATCCCAACATACTTCAATTTATCCTAATCAATCAATTTGTCTTCTAAGAGTAAGCAGCATGCCATCCGGACAATAACAATGGAGTTCACAATGGATATGTCCGTCTGTCACGAATTTCTCAAAGGAAAAACTCGAAAGTGTTGATTTAAAGATTTAAGCATTTTAAACAGATAATCAAAGATATCCTTGTCAAAATGTAATGTATGATTCACCTCTCGAGTCAAGTACAAGCCTTAACTAATAGATAAGTCAAAGACGAATCATCTTGCGAATTCAAATAATTTCATGATCCGTTCGTCCAAGGAATGAGCTTCCTGGTAGATGTGTCAGGTTGTGCTTAGCAATTCTGTCATCCACAAATCAAGGTCCCACAAAAAGGAAAATCGACGCAAAACGAGCTAACAGCTAACCTAATTCTAAAGGACAGCTACTCTACAAAAAGCAAAACTAAACTAAAGCAAGAATGGAAAGGACTATTCTAACTATATACTAGGTGAGTTCGTGAATGAACTCATGGTAGGAAATGGTGTTTCAGAAATTGCCCATTAACGGGCCATGGGATGTCTTCTCCGGTGAGGGTCTTAAGTTTGAAGGCGTTTTCCCCCAATATCTCAGCGATTTGGTAAGGACCCTTCCAGAGGTGGTCGAACTTGTCATGTTCACCTTTTCTTGTACGTGCCTTATCCCAATACAAGACCAGATCAAAAATCCTGAATGATTTGATCTTCGCTTGTTTATCGAACCAGCATTTCACAACCCCTTGGTGTTTCATGAATTTATCTAAGGTTGTATCTCGCTTATCTTCCAAGTACAATAGTTGTGAGAGTCTACTTTGGATTCTCTCATCTTCTGCCAAGTATTCCTGCATAAACTGGTAAGTTGGGATTCTCAATTGGATAGGAAAAATGGGATCCTAGCCATAAACTAGATGTTAAGGAGACGTTCCTAGGGAAGCCTTGACATGGGTCCGATCTGCCCAAAGAGCAAATTTCAACTGTGTGTGTCAATCTCGTGGATTCTTATCCAACAATTTCTTGATTACATTGAGTAGGTTTTTGTTCGTGGACTCAGCGAACCCATTACCTTGTGGGTAATAATTTGATGAGAATTTTAACGTTATTCCATGATCAAAAGCCCAATTTGAAAACTTTAAAGATGAAAATGCAGAACCATTATCGCAGCTAAAGCATGAGGACATCCAAACCTGGTAATGATATTTTCTTCTAAGAACTTGATTAAGACGTCAGTGGTGCAATGTTTTAAAGCATAAGCTTCAGACCATCTAGTGCAATAATCAGTAGCGGTCAGAATATACTTGTGTTGCGCAGAGGAAGGTGAATTGATCATACTGATAAAGTCAATTCCCCATTTGGCGAAAGGTCTTACTTCGAATACAGGCTGAAGAGGCATGGCAGCATTCCTTTCTCTCGCAGCAGCTACTTGGCAGGTGTGGCAGGTTTTGACATGCTGGTAGGCATCGTGGAACAGCGTCGGCCAATAATATCATGCCCTCAGGATTTGGTGAGCCATGTCTAATCCTCCTCCGTGACAAGTTCCAAATTTGTCATGGAACTGTTCCATGATCTAGTCTGCCTCATTCTTTCCTACGCACCTCAAGTAAATTCCTTCATGGTTCCGTCGGAATAAGACTGCTCCTTGGAGCATGAAACGTTGACTCTGAAATCTTAGAGCCCTCTTTTGAGTTAACTTTAGGTGGGCAGGACACTTTGGTGTAGCAAGTAATACACGATGTCATCATACCATGCATCCGGAGGTACGTCTTCCAACACATAGGTCTGATGTACCAGTCCGAGTCCTTCGACTGCAATTGTCTAAGTGAGTGCTTAACCTCACACTATCTTCATGGGTTGGATCTCAATATCGTATTCTTGGAAAGTGGCGACCCACTTGCCTCTTCTTTCCCCGAGTTCATTCTGCATCAACAGTGTTTTAACAGCAACATCTGGGACTATGGCGTAGACTTTACTCCTCGGGACATAATGCCTAAATTTCTTGATGGCTTTTACCAGGGCATAGGCATGCTTTTCCACGTATGGGTATCTTAATTCTGTATCCTTGAAAGGAGTGCTCATAAATGCAATAGGCTGCTTGTCCTTTTCCTCCGTCCTTTGAGTGAGAATGCTGGCACAAGTGTGTTCTGATGCGAAAGAGTATAGGTAGAACAGCTTGGTATAGTCTGGACTGCTTAGGATAGGAGCACTAGCAATGGCTTGTTTGATCTCCTTGAATGCTCTCATGGCCGGTGGAGTCCACTCCAGTTTAGCATCTTTCTTTAACATTTCATTCAGGGGTTTCACTATCTCAGCAAACCTCGTAATGAACTTCCTTACGAAATTAATCTTCCCGAAGAAAGATTTCGGTTCTTTCTTGTTGGCTGGCATGCCGACTTTGGATATAGCTTTCACTCGGTCAGGATTAATGAATATCCCTTGTTCTGAAATTACATGGCCTAGGAGTTTTCCTTCCGTTACGCTGAAAATGCACTTCTTCGGATTGAGGGAAATTCCATACCTTCTGCATCTTTTGAGGACCTTTCTTAAATCTTCTACGTGATCCTCTCTTTTCTTTGAAAACACAGTGAGATCGTCCATGTATATGACAATGCATTTGCCGACTAGATCTCAGAAAGCGATGTCCATGGCCCGTTGGAAGGTAGCTCCAGCATTGATCAGGCCGAAAGGCATTCTTCTGTATGCGTAAATTCCGTGAATGTTGTCTTCAGTCGGTCTAGCTCGTCAACCATTACTTGGTTGTACCCTGAGTACCCTTCCAAGAAGGACATCATTTGAGACTCGTTCACGATCTGCAATACTTCATCTAATGGGGGGAGAGGGTAATTGTCCTTCTCCGAACTTGGTTGAGATTGCGGAAGTCCACACACAATCTTATCTCGCCGTTCTTCTTTCTAACTGGGACGAGGTTGGCGACCCACATCGAGTGTCTTACTGGGAAGATGATTCTGGCTTCCAGTAACTTCTTGACTTCTTGATATATCAAAGGCTCTAGCAGTGGATTGACTGGCCTTTGACATTGTCGGAAAGGTCTACTTCCGAGCTTGAGAGGAATAGTATGCATGATGATGGAAGTATCATAGGTCTTCAGGTCCTCGTATCCCCATGCTATCACGTCCATATATTCTTTCAAATTTCTGAGGATACCTTCCCTTTCCTTTGGCGTGGAGGCCTTCGCAATGAATACATTCTTCACTTCTCCACCAGTTCCTAGGTTCACTAGGTCACACTTGCTTCCTTCCTCACTGGGATGTGGAAGTGCACTTAATCTGTCAGAATCGAAGAGTCTTTCCAACTCGACCAGTCCTCTGGGGATAGTATTATTTTTCAAATTCATTATTCCATCCGGATCGAACTCTGCTTCCTCACTTTCCCCTTCATCAATGATCTAGGCATTGAATATCCCGGAGTTGGTCAAGAAGTCCAATATGTGCTTATCATCATCAAATACTTGGAAGTTGGTGATATTATCCGAAACTGATGGGACAAAAGTCAGCTCCACAATAAACTTCTTCAATCCTTCCATTGTGAGTGGTTCTAATGAACTTGTTGCCTGGGCTAGAGCATTTGCAACCTGATTTTTGAACCTACAGACAGACCGAATATTGAAAGCATCGAAGCTCTCGATGAGATCCCATACTCTATTGCGGTATTTGGTCAGTCTCTTGTCATGACAGACATACTACTTCCTTATCTGTCTTATGATCACTTTGGAGTCTCTGAACACATGTAGGATTCTGGCATTCTTCTTGATGGGGAGCAACAGTCCATGGACAAGTGCCTCATATTCAGTAACATTATTAGTGCAGGGAAACTGTAATCTATGGGCGGCTAGGTAGGCTTCTCCAGTTGGGCTTATCAGTTCAAAGCTAACTCCGGCTCCTCTTTTCGATTTGGACCCATTGAATCTCAATGTCCACGCTTGGTCAGTCGTCGGTGCTAGACTTGGATTCTTATTGTCATCTTTTCTCTGTTCCTTCTGGAGGACTCCTTCCTGAGGTGAGACATTGTCACTTACTAACACTTCTTTTGGAGCTATCGCTTTGGGCTCGGGCACTGCCGAAATTTCCAAGCTGGAGGCTTCTGGGATTCACTTGTGGACTTGCTCCAGAGCAACTTTGCACATTGCACAGGTAAACTCGAAATGGAAAGCATTGTGGATCCGGCACCAATTAGGTAGCAGCAGATCCTCTATCTTGGTGTGATTCCCCAATTCCATTCCTTGATTAACATTCCTAAAAACCAAATTTCTAAAACTTTCAAATGTGCTAGGATTTTCTTCTTCAGAGTTGGAGTCGTAATCACTCCCCACTAGTACTTCTGTGGAGCCTTGCATCATGAGAACTTCATTGACCTTTGGTCTGTAGAGGCCGAGATTGGTTTCCACAAAGAATATCTCATTCTCTTCACTGTATTCGGTGATCATTAGCTTCAGATGAGGAGTATTGTCTATCCTGATTTGGTTCGGAAGTCCCTTCCATGACAACCACATGTGGGAGAAGTCAGTGGACATGTACCCGTTTAACTTCCTCAGCCAATCTCGACTCAGCAGCATGACATATCCCTCCGGGATGTCTACCACGGAAATGTCAATATAATACTGGATTCTTGGATCGGCTACTAATTGCATATGGATGTTATGTAGCTCTCCTACAACTGGGACCTCCGTTTTGTCGAGCTGAGTGACCTTCCTGGAGGTCTGCTTCGGAATTAGACCCAACTTCTTGCATACGCCTAAGGGCATGACATTGCTCGATGCTCTGGAATCCATCAGATAGTTGTGCAAGAGCTTGCTGAACATCCTTACTGAAAGGAGAAACGGCGGAGGCTCATCTTTTCCTTGGTAGGAAACCACCAACTTCTTCTTGGGAGCACTAAAATTGGCATCCTTTCTTAGCTCAAGATTTTGACCTTCTGTTGTGTTATTTCTTCTCGCAGGTTCCTCATTTTTCCGCAAGTTTCCTCCCAGTGCTCCTTTAGTGGTATCAGAGGCGTTCTGAGCTAGATATACGACATTCTGCTGAACTTGAGGATCATAAGGGAATGATTGAGCTACATTGGTATTTGGGATTCTGGTGCAGAGGCACCTACCTAACAGCTGGCCTCCATGAGGCAGTTAGTAGTTATAGGTCCGCATACTGACATACATGATCAGGATATAGGTCCGCATGATGACATACATGATCGGGATATAGGATAATTATCAGCATGATGACAGGATAGCCTATTTTTAGTATGTTTGACTTTATCATGTAATAAGGTCCATTGGACCGATGCTATGTATTAGATCAGCATAGGAGTATGTGTAGGCAGTTAGAGATCGGGATAAGGTTATCTGAGCTGTCCTCTCTCCCAGCCGCTTGGAAGCTCCCAGCCGCTGGGAAGTGAGTTGGTAGTACTCGAAGGATTTGTTATATATACCTTCGATCTGTTAGGGTTTAGATACATTGATAGTTCATATTGAGTTCGATAGATGTTATGTTCAGGAGAGTAGTACTGGTGATATGCTGTACTAGGTGATCAGTCCAGATATTGTGAAGCAGAATTGTAAAAGCGGGACATTTGAATCTCAAGTGAATAAGATCTCATCTTTTGCAGTATTTGAGTTGATCAGTTGTATCTGTGTTGATTTCCTTCCTGTTAGTGGGCCTCCGTTGCGTTTCGCTCTGCATCATAGTGGTATCAGAGCAAAGGTCAGGATCTTCTGGAAAAGATAAGCAGGATGTCAGACGAAGAAGGAACATCTGAGGTTCCAGCAAGGATGACCAACGCTGAGTTGGCAGTTCTGGTGAAGAAACAGATTGCAGAAAGCAAGGCCGTGAAGGCTCAGAATCAGGAGTTGAAAGATGAGTTAGCAAAGTTGAGGAGCAGAGTAGGTTCTGGTAGAGAAGATGATAGGGAAGAAGAAGAGATCCCTAATTGGAGCGAGGAGGTCGTTCCTGCAGACCAGAGGCCACTGTTGAACGCCCTCAAGGCCATGGAGAGGAGAACCATGGATGTGAAGCTGGATTTGCCAGTGTTTACAGGTAAGATGGACCCTGATTCAGTGATGGAATGGATAGACTGTCTGAACAATTTCTTTGTAACAGAGGAGATACCAGAACAGCAGAGAGTGAAGATAGCACAGTCAAAGATGAAAGAAGCTGCCTTGACATGGTGGAACTTTGTTCAAGATGATAGAGTGCAGGAAGGAAAACGTAGAGTTGCCACATGGAAGAAGATGATGGAATTGGTAAAGGAAGCTTATATTCCATTGGATTACAGTATCCAATTACACAAGAGGAAGCAAAACCTGAAGCAGAAGGAGCTAGATGTCAGCTCATATACAGAAGAGTTCATGAAACTCTGTATGAAGACAAAGGTGAAAGAAAGTGAAGAAGAGAAGGTAGCCAGATACCTTAATGGATTGAGGTTTAATATTCAGGAAGCTCTGAGTCTGCATAATCCAGACACAGTGCAGAAATGTTTCCAGTTGGCATTGAAAGTGGAAGAAAAGCTGCAGAGAAAACAAGAAAACAATAGAGGAAGAGGATCAGCCCATAGAACGAAGCAAACAAATGAGGGTCAAGAAGACACTGGTAAAGGACAGGGACAGTCTGATTTCAGAG
The DNA here is from genome assembly GCA_027924645.1 of Cunninghamia lanceolata. Lineage (NCBI taxonomy): Eukaryota > Viridiplantae > Streptophyta > Pinopsida > Cupressales > Cupressaceae > Cunninghamia > Cunninghamia lanceolata. The sequence continues at coordinate 3,365,399 of BSBN01000080.1, read as the reverse complement.
GTGGATGGAAAGGTAATAAAGGAAGATTTGGAGGTGGTAGAGGTTCTACTACATTTTCAGGGAAATGTTACACCTGTGGTGAGTTTGGTCACCCATCTTTCAAATGTCCAGAAAACAAAGGTTCATCATCTAGAAATGATAGAACGAGTGACAAGAGAGTACAACTTGTGCAAGAAGAGAAAGAAGAGAAAAGTGTGCAGAGTCCAAACATTTATCAAAAGGATCAGGAGGCTGATAATGTTGGATATCCAGAGAGTGGAGAATCATTGATGTTAAGGAGAATTAGTTTGCAGGCATCAAAGGATCTGATGCAAAGAAGAGCTCTTTTCAAGACCACATGCAAGAGTAAAGGTAAGGTATGTAAGGTTGTCATTGATACTGGTTCAACAGACAACATGGTATCTCAGGAGATGGTGGATAAACTGCATTTGGAAAGGATTCCACATCCACACCCTTACAAGGCATCTTGGGTGAGTGATAGGCATTCACTTTTTGTCTCTGAACAGGCATATGTGGATTTCCAGATTGGAGCATATCAGGATAGAATTTTGTGTGATATTTTGCCCATGGAATGTTGTCACCTACTGTTGGGTAGACCATGGCAATTTGATAGAAGGGTACTATATGATGGGTATGCTAATACCTATACCATCCAGAAAGATGGAAAGACTATTAAGTTGATGCCATTGCAGGCAGATGCTGCAGCACAGAAGGCAGCCAAAGTCATTTTACTGGGAAAGAAGGAATTTGTGCAGATGCCTAGAGGAGTAGGCATAAAGGCAGTTCAGGACACTGCAGGGAAAGAAGTTGTTCAAGACAACAAGCTGAAGAAAGTTTCAGTTGTGACTGACAGAGGTCAGCAGCAGGTTCAGAAACAGGATGATAAACAGCAACTAGTTGAGAGGAATGACAGGGATGTTGTCATAGTTGGGACTATTGCTTGTCCTATAAAGATTGACAGGAAGATAGAGTTGAACATTGCAGCAGTTCAGAAAGAGGTTCTGGTCAGGCAACCTGACAAACACAAGGTATGTGAGAGAAAAGCCTACATTGACAGGCATGAGGATTTACTTGCCAGAAAGCAAGTTATAGTTCAGAAGTCTTGGAGCAGCCAAGAGACAGCAGCAGACAAAGCTGGAACAGGGCAGAACATTGCACAGGCAAAGTGTAAAGGTGGAAGGGTGCAGAGGCACCTACCTAACAGCTGGCCTCCATGAGGCAGTTAGTAGTTATAGGTCCGCATGCTGACATACATGATCAGGATATAGGTCCGCATGATGACATACATGATCGGGATATAGGATAATTATCAGCATGATGACAGGATAGCCTATTTTTAGTATGTTTGACTTTATCATGTAATAAGGTCCATTGGACCGATGCTATGTATTAGATCAGCATAGGAGTATGTGTAGGCAGTTAGAGATCGGGATAAGGTTATCTGAGCTGTCCTCTCTCCCAGCCGCTTGGAAGCTCCCAGCCGCTGGGAAGTGAGTTGGTAGTACTCGAAGGATTTGTTATATATACCTTCGATCTGTTAGGGTTTAGATACATTGATAGTTCATATTGAGTTCGATAGATGTTATGTTCAGGAGAGTAGTACTGGTGATATGCTGTACTAGGTGATCAGTCCAGATATTGTGAAGCAGAATTGTAAAAGCGGGACATTTGAATCTCAAGTGAATAAGATCTCATCTTTTGCAGTATTTGAGTTGATCAGTTGTATCTGTGTTGATTTCCTTCCTGTTAGTGGGCCTCCGTTGCGTTTCGCTCTGCATCATAGATGAATCTCAAGTGAATAAGATCTCATCTTTTGCAGTATTTGAGTTGATCAGTTGTATCTGTGTTGATTTCCTTCCTGTTAGTGGGCCTCCGTTGCATTTCGCTCTGCATCAGATTCCATTTGCTCGAGATGTATTAGGTGGACCGGATGGGTTAGATGGGCTAGAGATGCCCTGCATGCCTGAGGTGACGTTCCTTGCGTTGGTGTCGTTCAAACTCCCCAAAAAGGTCTCCCTGATTTCAAGCACTCTCATTAACTCACTCATGGGCAGGCTCACTCTTATCTTCTTGAATTCCTCTGTCACACACTAGCTTAGTCTCTTTAGTTTATCTTTGGGATTGATATCCCTAGGAACAGGGGCTTTGGGAGTGGCACCTCCGGATAAATCGACACTTTGAGAAACATCCCTCTATCGGTACTCCGGTGAATCCCTTGGGTAGCTTGGATTGTTATTGGCATTTGGATCCGGTGGAGTCCAATAACTGTTCGGAGGGGTCGAGGTGGTCAACGGCTCTTGGGGACAATAATTCCTTTGGTAGACCCTTGGACCTGCATTCATGGCTGATTGTTGGAATGCTTGTACTTCATCCACTTCCTCAGCTTGGAAGTCATTATTGTATGGAGGGCAATAGTATGGATCTTCGACAGGACCATTTGCTGATGCAGGAGGAAATCTTCCATCATACCCCATGGAGTCATACTCTGGTATAGGAGGGAATGTGAAATCCTCTAGGATAAGGGCTTGATCATACCTCGTTGAAGGGACAATTTCATATCCCGTGGCGGGTGGAGGGGTATCCTGAGCTTGTGAGCTCTGCATTTCCCTGTGAAAGATGTCTGTAGCAATCTTGAACTCAATGCATTGCAACTCCGAATGTTGGTTGGTGTTGTTTGCACAACACCAACTAGATAATGTTGCTTCTGCTAGGAAAACTTTATCCGCCGGCCTGTCCGCGGAACTGGGAGGATTGTCCAAAGGAGAAGGGATGTTTCCATTGTTTGGAGTTGTGTTCCACGTCCTGTTCTGCCTCGGGTATCCTTGATGGTTCGCCCGAAATCCCAGATATTTCCTTGATTATTCCCTGGGTGATTCCCTTGATACCCTTGACTTCCCCGGGAATTCCTCTGCGTATTTTGCAAGTGATTGTTCTAGTTCCTAAGGTGAGTGACTTCTATAGACAGCTTTCTCACTTGGTCAATCAACTCTTTCATCTCGTCTTTCTCCTTCGAAGTTCTTGTTGAGGACGCGCCTTGAAGGTACACTGGTTGTGCAGGCATTGCTTGGGAGATGGGCACTCCGAGGTGAAGTACCAACTGGTTGCTGGGCGTTGGAATGGGATTCATCACTGGGGTGTGATGTGCCAACGCCTAATTAATCCCTTGGATCTGATTTGGCATAGCAGCATACCCCAAATGATTAAGTGGACCATGGGTATTCATACCTAACTCCTCGTTCACTTTGACAGCCTCAGTATATGCTTCTAGCAGGGTGGTCGGAGGATTGGTCTTCCTTTGCACGAACATAGAAGTGAGACGATCCAGTGTCACATAGTACATTGCTCGGGCTACGTCATCATTTATGGTATACGGGGCCTGCACCCATGAGTAGGCCTTGTGGAACCTATTGTTGAAGGTGCTGATGGATTCGTGCTCTTGTCTCCGTACTTCGACTAACTGTTTATACAACTCTGTTGGACTGATGGGAAATCTGAATTTGGCCAGGAAGGCATCCTTCAAGTTCCCCCAACTGGTGATTGAATTAGCAGGCAGGTTGATATACCAATAAAATGTGTCTCCTTCCAAAGAGTACGGAAATAGTTTGCAAGCCACATCCTCATGTACAACTTGTCTATTTTGCAGAACATCTTTGAAAATCTTGGTATGCTCTTTGGTCGTCCGGTTCACATCATTGATGTGGAATTTGGAGCAAAAGTGTTCGGGATTCTTCGACATATCATTGTAGTTGGTGAAGGTTGTGAGAGGGGAAACATTTGCTGGAGGCCAAGCCATTGGGGCGTTTGCTAGTTGGAGCAGAACTGCTTGAGTCAGTCCTTGCGGATTGCTTGGCTAAGCAACTCCTGGAACAGGATTTCTAGGCGGCGAGGTCTAGAACAAATTCGAGAGGCCTCCTCCACTAGGAGATCCCTGACTAGATGATGTTGTCTTCTTTCCTTGCCTAGTCCTTGACAGGAAGTCTAGTTCCATGTGACTCTGGGAGGCTCCTGGAGTGGATCTTAGGATTCTCTGATGCCTCTCCAGTGAGAAAGAGATGATTCAATCCAGCGTGCTCTTTCGCTCACCTTCCTTGGAAATGAAGCACTCTGTCGGATGCAATGGCCCTCCTTCTAGTGCCAATTTATGTTGATGAGGTTTTTGTGACTGCAACAACATTAGAATAAAACACTGAGTATCCTATCCTCTCTTGAATAAAGCTTCTCAGACGCTGAACCATGTGATCGAATGAGACTGCTCCAAGGTTCCTTTTGTGTCAGGTCTTCACGTGCATAGGGAAGACTCAATGGAATGATGTGATTTGTTGGTAATCACAAGGAAGACTTATGTGGGATTACTCCTTCATGGACATGGAACTCACTCCTGGGACTCGAACTTGTGGGTGAATAGAATTCCTTCACAAGTGGACAACTTGGAACCTACTACTTCCTCCAACAAAGAGACTGGGATTTCACTCTTTCTTCCACAAAAAGGCCCGGATTTCACTATCTCTTCCAAGGAAAACAAGGTGTAGGCTCTTAGTTCCACTTCCGGATAGGGAATGATTTCCCAGTGAGGCTCCTTACGGACTATTCCTAACGAAGACCTAAAAGAAAATGCAAAAGATGGGGTAAGGGTTCAGGAATCTAATCAATGGAAATTACTGTTGTTGAAGATGGAAACTAGAACCAGTCCTCTACTTCGTCATGCGACAACAACTAGGCAGAGACGGTGCAATCTTCTGGGGTAGAGGCAGAGATTTTCACACTGTCCTGTCATGGAACATAGAACTGATCATACAGAAACAGTCGAAGTTAAGCATGGATTACGTTCAAACTAACCATACAAAGTGATTTGCAAGCCACAGATCACAAATGGTATGAACAAATCAACTTCAATCATTCAACAAGAACATTTCCATCACATCTATCTAACAAAAGCATGAAAATACAAGAAAGAACTTCAATATCTTTCAGATTTGCTCCAAGAAATCAATAAGACCATGCCAAAAATCCAAAGAAATATATGAACACCATTCTTCAATGCATATATTATTGCTTCAGAAGTCTGTATTACAACAATCCAACTGATCCTTGGACTTTCAGCTCAGAAAAATAGTGCAGAAATGAAAACTAGCTACTAGGGTGCTCTAGGAGCAGCAGAATGATGGAAAAAAGAGAGAGAGGGAGAGAGCTAAAATGAGGCATCCCCCAGCCTTTATATAGGCGATCAAAAATACATTAGGGCAAAAGGAAATCAGATTTCCTTGAAGTATGTGCCATGGGTCAGAAACCCTAGGAAAAGTAGGTGGGGTCATTAGATTCCTCATGTAGGTGATTGCAACCTGTCCTGGGCATTAGAAGGTGAAAGGATGACCTCCAGCTGTCCAAGGTGTCCCAGCTGACTAGGACTACTGGACAGGACTGTCTTGCCTGTCTAGAACTTCTTCCTGCTCTTTAGTCTCTGCCTCAAGGAACCTGGTCAGGACGACTTCCAACTCCTCCATAGGAATACTGGGCATGTTTTCAATCTGGAACTCCATGACAGATGCGGTGGTGGTACAGGCGACAAGGATATTTTCCCAATCTGCCCTCAGCTCTTGGATAATGTTAATGAGGATCAGGAATGAGGATGCATCCTCAAGATGGGACTCCTGGGTAGGATAAGCAGCTTTGAAGTATATGCTCCGCATCTTGCCTTTCAACTCCTCTAAGTCAATGACTCCATCCGGTGCTACCTCCAGATCAAACCAGGCTTCCAAGGATACAAGGATTTTGTCCTAGATTTCCTTCAACATGGCGTGGGCCTGGGAAGTGTCGCCTTCAATCTTCTCAAGGTTATCTCTCTTCATGACCAAGGCAGAATACCAACTGAGGAAATCATATACTGAATTTGCATGTACTACTTTGTTCCTCACCAAGTTCGGCTTCGGAGTGTTCATCAGTGCCTTTAGTCTAGGGATAGTTTCCTCCCGGACGACTATGAATTGTTGACATGTATCCAGAATTGCTTGAATTCTATCCATGAGTGTTGTAACTCTCTCGTTCACCTGGACGAGGTCCTCTATGAACTTATGGGTTATATCCGAGACCTTCTCTATCCAACATTTTGCTATATGGCCGATTGTCCTCAAAACTTCAACCTCAGCTAATGAATCCTTAGTTATGCTTAAAGGTTGGGCCGTTGCTCCTTGGGCGGACTGCAATGGGCCCATGAGCTGTTAGATGTGCTGCCACAGTTCCTCATTCTCTTGCTTCAACCGGTTCTTCTTTTCTTCCTCCTTCCTTAACCTTTCTCAGATGGCGGCAACGGAATCCTCCAGCTCCTCCATTTCTTGATCCTTCATGGTTGGTCCAAGGTCGACCTTCAAGATGTCAAAGTCATCCGGACCGATGTCCTCCTTCACCTCGGTTACCCTGGGAATTGCCACCTCTACTTGGCGGGATCCTGATTCATCCATTGTAATCCTGGAAAACTTCTTCGCCTTCTTTAGACCTGCGGATTTCCCTATCCTGGCTAGAAAATCACCAAGTTCGGTCGAAGAATCATTCTTCCTGATTGTCTTCTTCCGCAACATGTCCTGTAACCAATTGGGTTTTGTGGACGGAATGACTTCCTTCTGTGGTTCCTGAGGATCTTGACCAACTTGTGGTGTGGATGTCGGTACTTCGCCAGAATTGAACTCCTCATCGAGGAATTCCAAGTCAGGGTGATAGAGCATGTCTTCACGATGGACCTCCCCTGGATTCCGCGGTGGAGGTTTAGGTTGATTTCCCACCATCAGGTTGGGAGTTCGTTCCCGGGTGGAATCCATGGACTCATTATCTTCCTGATTATCTTGTTCATTCGGGACAATTTCCTCCTCCACGGGTCCCCTACCTTTAACTGTTCGCACATCTTCAAAAAGATCCACCTCCCGCACGGAAGAAGTGCTGGCAAAGTGAGGCCTGGATGCATTCTTCTCCTCCTGGTCAGCCCTGCTGATAGGTTCCTTCTGAGCCTTCACTCTCTTCGCTGGTGGATCTTCCACAATCTGTCCTTCACTTCCTATCTTCCCGTCTCTTGTTCCTTCACAGGAATGTCTTCCGTCATATCCTCTTCGGAAGACTGAGAATCCAAGTCTCCAATCAGGTCATAAGTCGGGCGGATACCTCTTTTGTGCAATTTCTCCGTCTGTTGGCTTATCCATTTCTGTGTTATCGTTAGCACTGGTACCATTAGATCATCTAAGTTGGTGACCTCCAGATCGGACCAAACCAAGGGTGGAAGAGGCTTATCCTTCTCATGTTCGAAGAGTGGCTGGACTTGCCTTTCATCCTCTTTAACTTGATCCGAGACTACAAAGATCCTGGTGGCCCTGATCATGTCGACTGAAAGTCGGGAACATGTCCTCTACACTTCGAAGTCATCCTCAACGTTTGCCCAGTGGTCCTCCAGGTGTACCTTATGTCTATGCCTCCTTCCACATGCTACCCGGGTGGTATTGAATGGGTCAAAGTTCTCCCACAAGGAATGAGTCACCAAGTTATAGAACTGCAGCTCCTCTTCAGATCTTTCTATGGCTCGGAGAGATGGGCATGCTTCGACCGCACCTTCCGTCTGGACTGGGTAGATTACCCTAGCCTTCTTCTTCTTCTTAACTTTGTCATATGCCGAGAGTTGCCTTGTCAATTCCAACAGGACCATCTTGTCTGATGGATATCTTGGCAGTCTATATGGGTAGCCGGAGAATCCTTGCACCCTAATGTATGTGAACTTCAGGAATTGGATGAACCAAGAGCCATAAGTCCTAGTCAATTGCTTGGCCTCGAGGGATAACCTTTGGTGAGTGCCTCCTTGGAGGGTCCTTGTAATGTGCATGGTGAATGCCTCATTAAACCTCTGAAAATGGTTTATGTTATGGAGATGAAGCTGGCTGTAGCAATCATAGACCTTAACTTACCCTTCTTGATTGTCGATACGTCCCTTCCATGACAGTCCTCGATATTTGTTATTCCTTGCTAGCATATAGATCACATAGGAACTCATATAAAAGGCCTTCAATTCCTCCAAGTTTCGAAATTGTGCATCAATACTATCACTGAGGAGTCGAGCCCAATCAATCATCTTTGTCCCAGCGATGACTTCCTCAATGTAGTAGAACATCCATGGCTCGAAGGTAGAGGACTGTGGACTTCCCATGATCCTGTTCAGCATGACAACGAGGTCTCCATGCTCTTGCTTGAAGTTGGATTTAAGGAGTGTCCTTGGCAACTTGGAACGGTGAGGCCTTTTCTTCTGTATCCATGACTTGTTGATGATCCCAAAACAGGTTCCTAGATTGGCCTGGAACATGTCGGCTGACTCCTCCTTGCTTCTGTACGCAATGGGACTATAGACAGGTATGTTGAATGCCTCTGCAATCTTTTCCTTGGTGAAATAGGCCACCATTGTGTTGTTGCGATCGACAACCATCATTCGTTCCGGATCATAGTGCATGAAACATTCCACGATCAGCTCGGGACAAGGAATGGCGGGTGGGAAACATGCAGCAGAGGCAACTCCATTCCGAACGATCTTGGCTGCAAGCTGGGATGGAGGATGTCCATCAACTCCATACATCCGCTTCCTAATTTCTTCCATGACTGAAGGATGGATGTTGGTGTCTCCCATGTTCGCCCATTTTGAGATGATTTTGGACTCCAGGAGTGTCCCTTTGAGGGCAACCTTCACTTGAGTCTGTCTTGAAAAGTTTGCCTTGGCACTCGCCATTCACCTATGGAATCAAGGAAAGAAATAGCAAAGTATAAGTTTTTAAAGAGGTACGGATGGAGGCAGGATGAGGTTTTTTCCCCCACCATCAGAAGTTAGTATGACAGATTTATGCATGTGGGACTAAAATTATGAAATGTCAAGTACATAGGAAGGAGAAAATAACAATATTCTAAGTAAGAAGAATCATCTTATGTACTCTCATACCTCTCCTTGCACAAGGAACTTTTGACTTTTAATGGAATTTCTAATTTTTCGATTGATTTCTGACCTTCTAATGGATTTTCTGATTTCTATGCAGGAATTTCTGAGTTTTAATGGATTTTTTGTCAAGAAATCTGCCTTAGGAATTTTCATAAATTTGGGTCTTGGTGAAGAACTTACCTTAGAATGGAGGATTCTTGTCTTGGAGGATGAATTTTTGCCCTTGGAATGTTCAGAAATCTGCTTTAAATCTACAGAAATATCTGCCCTAATGAAGAATTTGGCCTTGGAAATGATGAAATCTGCAATATCCTTGGATAAATTGTCCTTCAAGTGATGAAATCTGCCCTTGAATGAATATTTCTGCTCCTATAAGGTATATTTCTACTCTTGAAATCTGCTTTTCTGCTTTGGATTTGTGTTTGGATGTTAAGAATGACCTTGGGCGCTGCCCTATATAGGCATTTGGACTTGGATATGCCACTTGGCCAACCTCCACTGGAGGAAAATATAAATAAAATAAAGGAAAACCTCTTCGCTGACCTTCACTGGCCGCCATAGTGTTTTGTCTTATTCTCCTCAAGCGGTGACGCGGATTCTGAGGTGTCGGAGATTTCATGATGTTGGGGATTTCTTGATGTCGGGGATTTCTTCCAGTCCTGGAATGTGGATTCCAGTTGGTCGGGGATTCCTTGAGCAACTGGATTATGCGATCATGGATAACTTCTTCATGAGTCAGGGATTTCTCCCCTTGGAGTGATTTTGGAACTTTTTGCTAAAATTTGGCTAAGTCTTGGAATGTGGCCTCTGTGAAGATCTTTCCAGAAGGAAGTTTGTGATCCCATGTTTGAACAAGAATCCTTTGGGGTTGCCCATTTCGGAGGGACTGGAATCCTTTAGGCTAGATCAAGAGTGCACAGTAGTCCTGCTATCCAAGGGCGCAAATTCCCTGAGGAGGTAGATTTTCCGCTCAGGACAAAAACCCTTTTGGAGTGCACAATCCACTTGGTCATGGATAGTGCGACTAGGGACAAATTTCTGCCAGGTCTTCCTTTCTCTCTCAGACTTTCTTTCAAGTTCTTTGTCAGAGTTTTTGCCAAGTTTTGGAAGTCTTCCTGCAGGATTTCATGAAGGTCATCATTTCCTTTTAGACAGACACCATCTGTGGAGGGAACCGGAGGATTCTATCTAGGGACGCAAGTTCCCTGAGGAGGTGGATTTGGCGCCTTGGACAAAAACCTCCAAGAGCGCACAATTCCACAGGTGTAGGATTTTGCGCCCTAACCAAAAAATTCTCCAAGGGCGCAAATTCCTGCAGGTCATGTATTTTGCGCCTTAGTCCTTGTAGGTTCAGTTTTCAGGATTTTGGTTAAGGACTTATCCTTTCTTTCAATTTTGTTGCTTAAGTGAGGTTTCAGCTTCGCAAAAGGTGAACTTTGGTTATTTCATGGTGGTTCAATCATCGACATGGGATCCAGAACAAGGAGTTTTCCTCCATCCCTGCAAGGAATTTCAATCTTCATGGTGAATTCTTCCAAACCAACAGTGAATTCTTCATTCTGGTACCCATGGACTGGAGTTGGAATGATTTCATGATAAGTTGCAAAATCCAGTTAGGACAGGAACTGAACAAGACAATCAGGATCCTAGGGTGCATAATCCAGCAAGTACTGGATTATGCGACCAGGATGAAAAACCATCCCTAGGTGCATAATCTAGTACCTACTGGAATATGCGCCCAAGAACATTCCTATGCCACAGTTCAACAGTCATCAGGAGGGGTGTTTGAACATTGGTTGTTTCAAGATTTGCTCAAGTCCTTGATAAAAACTCCATTGATTTGAGAATCTTCCGAGTTATGAAATGAGTCTTGGATTTGGATCAGGAGGATATCCCTTGGATTGAACTTCCGCACTGGAGTTGTCAGGCCAAGAACTGAGTTCCATGATGGAAAGATGAACATGCCAAGGAGTGACAGTCTTTGTCGAATTCAGGGCCTGGTCAGGATAAGAATCTGGATAGACCTTGGAACAGGAATTCCTTGAAACAAGACTCCGGGATAGGCACTTCCAGACAGGGCTCCGGATTGGACCTCCGGGTTGGATTCCTGTACTGGAGTCCGGGAATGATTTCCTGAGTGGGACATGGAGTCTTGGAACAAGATTAGAATTGAGTTCCATGTCGGGGATGGAGTGGGTTCATTTCTTAGGGATGGAAAGACAAAACCCTTCCCTGAAGACAATCCAAAACAGGAAGTTAGGGTTCCAAGCCCATGCAGGAGGAAATCTATGTGTTCACTTCTTCGATCACCGGTGAGCCAGCCTAAACCATTAACATCATCTGAGTTCTGAAATGATGCCGGAGAGTTAGAGCAAGAATCCAGACTAAGTCAAAAAAGGAGGGGGGCCCAATTTGCAATTGGGGTTGATGTTGTAAAAGGTCACAACAGGTACTTATTTCACCTCGAGATTTGTGCAGTCCATACTCGAGTCATGCAAACATATTTTTTGTTTATTCTCGAAATCCATGTTCGGATTTTTCTGAGCTCATGTTTTTCGTATTCTCGAGATCCGGCTTTTGAAATCCATGTTTGGATTTATCTCGAGATCTGTGCCTCGATGTCTGTGTTTCAAACAGAATCTGTGTTTTTGGAATTTGTGCTTCGTAACCCGCGCAAGGGCTCTGTTCAAATTCTGTGTTGCCTATCTACTTCAGTATTCGTGTCATCAGTTTGTAGTCCGTCTTTTCGTGACTCCGAAAACGTGAAACATGGCATCCTAGTTCAAAAGCAATCAGAAATTCAACAGCAACAAATTTTTAATCATCGGTGTTCTCTGCAAGATCTCCTTAGAGTTTGGGTTCCTGTTCTGTAGCCCTATGAATGGGGTTCCGTTTTCTATTTTCGACGGCTTCCTTGTTTGGCAAATGTTTATGCCTAGTCGTTGTTTCTGGAGGATTTTTCTATCTTTTTTCCGTAGTTTGCAACTTTGAGGGCTTTCTGGATTTGCGCTTACAGCGCCTAGCCCCTTCTTGTCACCAGTTGGATCTTTGATCATCATTTGTGTTCTGCTTCTTCGGATTCCTCAAGATTTGTGTTTTCGACACCTATGCTCGGGTTCTGTTCTCTGTTTATTCCTCCATCTGTCTCGGATGGCAATCTGTTTTTGGGGGGCATCAGTTTTAGTTAGTGGATTGACCATTAAGGGGGGGTATTAAGTTAATATATCTTAGATAATGGTCAATCTTAGTTGTACATTGCTTTTGTTTTTCAGTGTTTAGTTTATCCTTATCTCTTTGCTTTCTACTTTCTTAGTTGTTGCCTTTTACAGGCTGTCTGTCTATTTTTAGACTCTGTATTTCCTTTATATTGAGCATTCGCTCACTTATGTAAATATCTCATTGCATAATACATTATTCAGTTTCATAAATCATGTAACAGGATTCACTACAATTACCTCTCTTTGAACCCTTACACCCTAGTTCTACTTTGCTTGGCATCTTTCATTCTTGTGATCTCTACATATTCCAATCTGATGGAATCGCAGCACCTTGTGTTTATATAAATAAATATTAGTAGTCAAGATTATCAATACAACCAAAGTATTATGTCATACACACATTCTTGTGGGATCAATAGCGAGGGTAGTCTCATACATCAAATAAAACCAATCAGATAACCTTGATTATTTCATTAGTTAATCTAAGATACAAATCTAAATTAATTAGAAATGAGAGCATAGGTAGGTGACACATTACAAGGATCAACATGGCCTAGCACCTAATTGACATGAAACGGAGAATCTATTGTCAGTAATTATGCATATTTAGGAGATAATGCAACTAGAAAAGAAGACATGAAGAAAAGGCGGAGAGTGAATTGAAATATGGAGTTGAGTAGGAGAAAGAAAGGAAAGAGAGTGCAGAATGTGAGGAAGAATGATTGCTAAAGAGTGAAAGAATTTAACAATGGTGTGTAAAGACCAGACCAGGGAAAGGAAGCAAAAATGCCAATGGAGGAGATAATGGCTTAGAAGAACAATCAGATTCTTGTCATAGTTGACTGGTTAAGGACAAATAAGAGATCCATTCCAGGGTTTGGGCCACTGATAGTTGAATCAACAGTTCATAAATAAAATAAAATATTGTTTAGAGTTTATGAAAATACAGGGGAGAGAGTATGAGATGAATCTAGGAGGTAAAATGTTTCAGTTGATTTCTCTAGTACTATGCAGTCAACAACAAGAAGCTTGCAGAGAGAATTATTGCAGGAAGAAAATCACAATCCCAAGCAAATAACTACGTCCACAACAATTTGCTTGTTGCCAGTGCCAAGAACAGTAATACCACAGTCAGGAAGTTAAGTATCAAAGACCCCAATCATGACCACAAGTAGCCTGCCACCACCTCCACCTCTGATTTTAAAGTTACCTACATAATATTGCATTTGTGTTTAAAATTCTGAATGCTCAGAACTGGGGGTCATAAGATTCAAAATAGCCCTAACGAATAAATATATGTAAATGGAATGAACTAAAACACATTGAAATTTGAAATGGCTACTACAGCTTCATAAAATGTCTCAATAGAATAGTTTTAAGAGTTTAACAGACCCAGTTTTATGTCAGCTACCATGGATTTCTTAAAACTGTCTCAATAAAATGGTTTTAAGAGTTTAACAGACCCAGACTTATATTGGCCACCATGACTTCCTTAGTAGTCTCAATAAAAGAGTCTTGATTTTTTTATGAGTAGGGAAGATATGTTCAGTGTTTACCATCGAAATGCAATTAAAATTGCAAGAAAGAGTATAAATCTTAGAAGGAAAGTAAAACCTATAACATAACGCAACATTATATTCCTAAAAGATGAAATAAACTGAGAAAAAGTACTCAGAAAAGAGGGGTAAAACACCATAATCCTCATTAGCATAAGAAAAAGATTCAGCATTGGTATTGACACACGTGCACTCCAATAATGAGTCTTAGAGCATCATTAGGAATTTAGGACAGTATCTTGGGCTCGGAAGAATCTGAAGATCTATCCTAGGGGGCATCAGATTAATCCTCACTAGAAGAGAAGACAAAGAAGCCATCCTAGGAGGCAAAAGATTGCTTATCACTAGAAGAGGAGTAAGAAAGAGAGAAGCAGCTAGCAATAAAGTTACAATCAGGAGGTCTGCACATATGTGAGTAATAGTAACTATTGTCCTATATTTTGGATGCAATGATGCAGGTTCATTTCACAATAGCTCTAGTATTCAAATAATGTATGACTACTCAAATAATATCTATTGCTCTGCACCACTATCAACAGTAGCAGAATGGCACTTGATGTCCCAAGACCCCACTACCCAAAGTTTATTGACACCTGAGAATGTACTAAAAAGAACCAACTGAGCATCTAAGTCTTAAAAATAATCGAAGTTGCTCTTAACAAAATTCGTAATTGTTATGTATGCTAAATGAAGTAAAAATGCTATCAGCCAAGTAAAAAACAATCTGTCATCTTTTTTCACTTTTCAATGACTGGAGTGTACTATTTACCTTGATTGCCAGCACCAATAATCTGTTGGTAGAAAAGCACAGAAGCACAAAACAAAAAGAAGTGAGATGACTTATAAAAATGTGGAGCTTCTGTGAATGGAGTGATCTTTCTAGAGTTTTTGGATACCACTATATGGATTAAAAGCACAGATCAGACAGAAAGATTCAATATAAAGCATTTTGTGGGGGGCATGTAAAAAAACAAACCAGATGAAGTCACCCCGGAGCCTGACCCAGTGTGATATATAAGAAATAATATAAGGAGAATTTGGGGTTGAAGAGAGGTTAGAATTTGTGATCCGGTTTAGATAGGGATATAAAACATTGGCTCAATAGATAGAGCCCATCAGCAGTTCAATGGAATCTTTGTTAAATACAACCTGGATAATCAATCTTGAAGCTCTGGAATAACTTTTTTCCAAGATTTTATGCTGAACAAGATTTAACAATAAGAGCCGGACATATGATACTCCAGCATATATGAGGCATTGCAGTGCTTGAAAAACTCGATCATTTGATATAAACCATTTTTTAGTTTGCAGAAAATATAGCAATGGAGTCATCCATATTCAAAATGATGAGGTGATCAAGAGTTGCAAGAAACATCTTTTCTGGCACTATATCTGTTACTGAGCCTTTCAAAAAATTGCACAGCTAAAAACAGCCAGAGAACATTTTTGGGACATTTCATTTTTCTCCTGCCATGCCATTGACTTATGCTCAAAATGAAGTTGAAGTCGATTTAAGACAAGAACACATTGAAGGCTGCAAGAAATCTGTTTGGCAATGTCTGTGAAAGCCAAAGTTCCAAGGATGAAAAAACAGACAATTCCCTGTACTCAGCAATTCAATGTAAAATCCTCCAGATTGATGCCAACTTTTTTATGCTTCTAAATATTTCAACTTTTCCTGTTCTCTTATTGAGATATATACTTGTACAGCTTTGACTACTCTTTTTTGTCTTCAAATAGTTAATTGGCACCTAGGCGTAAACATAACAGGTATAAATTTCTTAAGGTCAGAGAGTGTCTTCCTCTCGTATGTGCATTTTTTTAATTTTGGCATATCAATCTTCGTCAGGATTTTCGCTGTGCAATTATATTTTCCATGTTTATAAGTGCATTTTGCCTTTTAATGGGTTTTCTTGCATTCTGGATGACATTGCTCTAATTTATATCAAATGCATGATTCCATAATATAGATTACACAAGACATTGTCATTTAAGATCAATTCAGGCATAACCTTACAGAACGCAGCCCACAAAGGCCTGGCCTAGGTTTCAACAGGATTTTGTCTACCTTGAACATATGCTATCAATAATGAATATGTATACAAAGCAGAGTCACAACTCCAAGTTATCACTGCTGTGACTGAGAATCTCAGTCTAATAACCAATTTGTCTATGAATAATTTATATGCCCTCTATGTTCTTCTATAATCAGGGTAATTTACTTGAAGCCAGTAATCACTCGGTATTAGTGAATCAAGGCACAAGTCAATTGATAGGTAGCATTATTTCATAAGCATCACCAGTTTATTGAATCAATTGAGCAGCCCTTAAGCAAGAGAGTTTCTTATCTTTAAGAACATTGGAAAAGGAAACACTTATATACTTTTGCTTATACAGATAGTCAGTAATAACAATTTAACTATAGCTTGATAACAATTTCCTCTACTCAGTTAAACTTACTGCTATTCCTGAGAATAAACTTATGCACTCCACCATCAAAGAGAGTAAAATGCCATCCAGCCATTAGATTAAAACATGAGAAGTCTAGGTTTTACATATTGAATGCCCACTCATGAAACACTAGTTATAAATAGAAAATAAATTGATCAAAGATAATATATATTATGTTTGCAGCATAAACATATCAACTATTAATCTAACGCAAAAGATCTTGCACAAACTAGATATGTTAATGTCACCACTCAGCATATCTCTTGACATTGTTGCCATTATCTAATATATATTTTTTGAATAACAAGATAGAAATCATGTCGAAATATAGATTAAAATTGCACTGACCGCAGCATAATGTCTTCATGAACAGACAACTACTCAAGAACAGCATTGACTTGTACTTCAAGCGAGATCCAACATATTCAATCAACACCATTGAGCTTTGTCTTAGGTTAGAAGCCAAGACATCTGTATTAAGCCCATGAAAATTCGTTCTGTTTAAATTAAGGTAGAAAGAAATCTATTGAACGTAATTCTCTAAATACCACTTGTATGTATCTACAAGGCCATCCCTCAGAGAAACCTTGGGATTCCATCCCATGCTTGCTAACCTTGAGCTGTCCATGAGCTTCCGAGGAGTCCCATCTGGTTTTGTGGAATCCCATTTAAGCTCCCCACCAAATCCTACAACTTCTTTGACAAGCTCTGCCAGTTCTTTGATTGTCACTTCAATTCCACTTCCCATATTCACATGGGGAAAATCACTGTACTTATCCATAAGGAAAATCACTGCATCAGCCAGGTCGTCCACATGCAGGAATTCCCGCAAAGGCGAACCGGTGCCCCAAACAACCACTTCCTTTGCTCCAGAAACTTTAGCTTCATGAAATCGACGCATTAAGGCAGGCAACACATGAGAATTGTCGGGATGAAAATTATCATTTGGGCCATAAAGGTTTGTGGGCATACCAGAAATTGCATCCCACTTGTACTGCAGACGGTATGCTTGGCACATTTTTATACCAGCAATCTTAGCAATAGCATACCACTCATTAGTAGGTTCCAGAGGACCAGTCAGTAGTGCATCTTCAGTGATTGGTTGAGGAGCAAATTTTGGATAAATGCAAGAAGAACCCAGAAACAACAGCTTCTTCACTCCATTCCTATAGCTTGCGTCAATCACATTCGTTTGGATTTGGAGATTGATGGCTATGAAATCAGCAGGGTAAGTATTGTTGGCATGGATACCTCCAACTTTGGCTGCTGCAACAATCACATATTTGGGCTTCTCATCTGAGAAAAACTTCTCAACATCTGCTTGTCGAGTCAGATCTAGTTCCTTGTGAGTCCTGAGGACCAAATTCTCGAACCCCAATTCATGAAGCTTCCTCACAATAGCTGAACCCACCAGTCCCCTGTGTCCGGCAACAAATATCTTCACCAATTTGTCCATCATGAAAGATTCATTGCAGGTTTCTGGGATACAGAATAAGTGGTGGGAGTCAAGATAAGTATAGCATGCATTGCCAAACAATACTCTTGTCAATATCACAAACAGCAAGGCATTACACTTATTTCCAGAGGTTCGGCGCCTTTGCGCATTCGTTGAACCTAATCGGATTTCTAAGTCAAAGGGGATTAAACACATACATACTCACTGATAAAAATCAGAAGCCCAAGACAAAGAGGAGTAAACACAAATGTACATATACATAAAGAAACACGTTTGCATATATTTTCCAGAAGTTCAAATTCGGCACCTTGATGCAATCATTAACCCAAATGAGAAGCCTGGGTCAAAGGAGAGGACAAACATATAAACAAATACACATCTATGTACACACAATTTTCAAGAGGTTCAGCACCTTGATACATTTTTTTCGCCCCAGTCAGAATCCTAGGCCAGACTGGAGCATATACATACATCTTCATGCAAACACATACACACATTTCCAGAAGATTAGCACCTTGATCCATTCATTTACTCTAATCAGAAGCTTTAGCCCAATTGGGAAACACAGGATGAATGGAACATTAGAACCCAAAACCTATGGATCCCAAGGTTAAAATATGCCCTCGAATTTATTTTTCTAAATCCGATTAAGAAACAAAACAATCAGACAAATAAAATGAGCATCTAGCATTTCTCTTACCTTGGCCCAGATCACCCATGATGCCCAATTGAGATTGTGGGTGAATTACTGTGCAATGAAGAAGACCAGATAGAAATGCTTCCTTATGCAATCATATCAAACCAATGCAGCATAATCCCACCTGATGAATTGGAACTTACAGAGTATACAAAATGGAAGGGTCGCATCTAAACAATTCGAATCATTAGATAAATTATCCGATTAGATCCCCTTTGCTATAAGTAAAGCAAGTGGAAGCAGATAAAAAGAAAAACATAAACCATAATAGAGCTCTCATAGCAGACCTAAGCTTCCATTATCCGTGGAGAGTAAAACTAAAACTCTCACCATTCAAATAGAATCATACGATTTAATAAACCAATTTACTTAACTTTCAAATTTTGCATGTTTACGGCTATGATCTCATGGAGGAGGATACCTACAAATTTTTTAGCAAGGGGTGGTGAAAAAAAAAAAAATTGACTTTTTTACAATCTAGTGATCCAATGAATTGAATAGTAATTAATGATAGAAATTTTAGTTGTTAATACTTGTAAGTGGTAAGACCATTTGGTTCTTATGTAGGAGATCAAGGTTCAAACCCCCCAAGTGATAACTTAGTGTCGGTGGATATGTTGAAATGTTCTCCATGTTTTAGTTGGTATAGTGGTATTCCTACAATTGATGCTAGAGGAACTAGAGTTATACCCTCACAAGAGGTAGCTAAAGGAGTGTGGTTGGAGGTACGTAGGTGGAGGAAAGGCGTCACAAGAGAGGAGGAAGAGGTGATTGAATAGATAGAGAGGAGGAGTGATACCCAGCAAGAGATGTTAGAGGTTTGTGGTTGGAGATGTGTATATGAGCACCCAAAATTGCATGGATTGATATTTCATGTCGGATGATGATTTGACAGTTTAGCGCACAACCCATGTGGCGTGCTTATTTCTCTTCAAAGTCTTTTTTGCCTTGATGGAAGTTGTCCCAACATCCTAATGCCTTTCTTTAGTGTTCTCCATCCTTGTTTTTCATCCTCCTAGTCTTTCTAACCTCTTTGCCTCTTAAGAACCATGTTTCTTTCCTTGAGTTACAGGGTCACCCAGACAACCCATGTTAAGTTGTAGGTTCACCCAGGCAACCTACCTTGGCAAAAGGGGTGACCTAGACCTTGACATGGCCGACTCTACAGCTTAAACCTAGCTACTCCTTGTTGGGTTTCAACACCACTAACTAGATACACATGCATAGACACCAATAATGTATGTCTCTAATACCAAATGTTAGGAATAAAATCCCTATTATAGTCAACCAATAAACTTAGAGAAAAACTTAAGATTATGTGATCAAAGAACAATGTATTTAAGCAATTTATTCAGCAAGTTTGTAAGAAATATGTGAAACAATATGCAACCATAAGGAACATAGGAGACTCTAGATGTATGTGGGAAGCCCTTATAAGAAGAAAATCCACCACTAAAGAACTATTATAGTTATATTATTCAAAATACAAAGATTCAATACAAAAGATCACTTTGCAAAGTCTCAAACTATAAGCTTAAACCATACTCTTCTTCAATCATAAACAAATTACATCAACCTCACTCATCACTAGAGTATTCAACATCCATAATCACATACTTGTCAATCAACCAACCAACCTTGGTACATTCGTACAAGTAAATAGACATAGCCACTCAGACTTTCTCATGGAATACCAACAGTCTCAATTATCTAACCACCTTGTAGAATACCAAACGACACCCAACTACACCATGACTATACCATGACATCAACCAACCACATACTTCTAAAGATGATGTTTCCACACGAAACTTCACTACAAATGATAAGCAATTGTTGCACACTAAAGATAAAATAACTATTGACCAAACACTGGTATGACTATGTCTTCTTATATAGCCACCACAACTAGTACTAAGCTTGTGGTGGCAAGGATAGCTTTTGACTACTCCAATCTATCTTTGGTACCTTAGAATATCCTCCAAAACATAATCATGCTTTGAGATACTACCACATGTACTCCAGTAGCACTACACATACACCTGCACTATCATACACACTCTGATGATATGCTCAGACAATTATGTGTTTGTGATTTCTCCTCCAAATGACTTGTAGTTGCTACCATAACATCAACACATGTAGACAATCCTATATGTTCAATTGTAACATCTAAAACTCACACATTATATACTATATTACATTTTGTAGCTACTTGCTAGTCTATAGATAAACTCTTTTCAATAACTCTTTGTAGGTGAATAGCACACCTAAATTCCAACAATTTTGTGATGACCTAAGTCTCAAACAAATACAAGTTTCATTAATGGAGTCATTTAGTGTAGGGTCAAACAAGAAAAGAGAGACATAGAGATTAAACATTTTGAAGATAGGTTAAAACATAGTTGTTGATTATCAGTTAGAAGGAAGATCAATGATGCACTGCCATAGAATTGAACGTAGAGCTATGAGATATCACCACTTAGTGATGAAAAGGAATAGTGTGTTTTAATTAGTAAAGACTGTGAGGCTTAGTTCATAAGTAGAAAGAAAAGGCATGGGTTTTTTTATGATTAGATATGAAGGAGCCAACAAATATACAATGGGACACCCAAGATAATTCAAGTTGTGAAGTGGCCAATAGCTAGGTAGGCGATGAGTTGGATATAATGTGGGAAAATAGAAACTTGACACTTGGTTTTGGAATGAAGAGCAACTACCACATGGTGTAATATCACATAATGGAGAGCATGAAAATAATAGATAAAGTGGCTTATCGATGTAAAGGGCATCACACTATTGGTGTCCACATGTGTTTATATAGCTAGTGATGTTGAAACCCTAGGTACAATAGTTTTATTCTCTAATACATCTATAACTGGTCACAAAGGAAATCTTTGAAAGATTTTGTGAAAAGACAACATGGTATTAAATATGCAGCCAACACCTCAAGTTCTGATAATGAGTGTTTCAATGCGTATATGTTTGAGATATGGAAATTGAAAATGGAATATCTTCTACTAGAAAGAGATCAACAAACTATGTTAGGATTAAGGCGTCATCAACCTTGTAATCATGTGTATTTAATTACTCCTAATATTATTTTGTAAATGCATTCCATAAGGGATGTGAGATCCATTGACTGTAGTAAATATTTATTTATGGTGATAGTAATTTATGATATTTATCTTGGGATAGTAAACAACTAAAAGATGGGCATCCAAGTTTATTAATGACTCATGACAGGTGTAAGAGCATCTTCTATTATTAGTGCCTTACATGTTGTAAGGAATCAATAATATAGGACCATCTTTACAAAGCATCTTATGACAAACCGTAAGAAGATATAAGAGGCTATTTTTAGCCTATTGTTGGTGATTCCCAAGGTAGGTGTGGGATTTTCCCATAATGGAGTGCCACATGTGTGAAGGTGGTTATGATAGGTGTAAGAGTGTCATTAATTCCTATTTTGTAACATGCCATGTTTGGGCTCCATATTCTAGTGACTTCTTCTATAATCTTGCATTTCCTATTTAACATAAGCTTGAGGAGTGTAGAGTGTGAATTTTATGTTTATAGGTACATAGACGTAGTCAGAGTGTATGCAAGATTGAAGGAAGTGATTATATTGCAATCTCATTTGAAAATAATGTAGACTGGTACTCTTTTTCTAGTGGAGTTTTTTCCCAAAAGGGTTTCTCCACATAAATCACTGTGTCATGTGTAAATCTCCTGAGTTTGTTGATTTCTTTTATTGTTGATTTACATGTTTTATCTCCATTTTGGCATTCTATGAATTAAATTTCAGATTTACAATATTATTTTGAAGTTCTATATTGTAGTGGTTTGCCTTCATTTCTAACATTTGGTATCAAAGCCTAGCCAACTTTGCTTCTTGGATTGAAGAGTGAAGGTTATGTGCTATAGTAGGAGTTTGATTAAATTTGTTTTGCAAATTTATGTGTGGAAGCCATGGTTGCATCTACATCTCAGTTGGATATTGAGAAATTCAATAGAACTAATTATGAGTTGTGGAGGGCTAAAGATGGAGGATCTCCTTGAAGAAAGAGATCAATGGTTGGCTACAACAAACAAAAAAAAAACCTGATAAAATAGATCAAGGTAAGTGGGATAAGATGGAAAAGAAAGCATAGTGAACAATATAACTTTGTCTTGCAGATTTAGTTATGTTGAATGTAGCTAAAGAGTCCACTACATATTCTCTATGGAAATGTTTGGGTGAGATCTACCAAGCTAAGAGTCTAATAAATAAATTATATTTGAAAAGAAAAATTGTTTTCTTTGAAAATGAAGGAAGGGGATTCAATTATTGAGCATTTAAATACTTTTAACTTGATTTTGAGTCAATTAGCCTCTATTGGTGTTAAGACTGAGAAAGAAGATAAATGCATTATGCTTCTTTGTTCTTTGCATGGGTCGTGGGAGAATTTCATTCTTGCTATTAGTGTTAATCTTGAAGATCCCAAGATGAATGCTCTTGTTGCAACATTATTGTCACAGGAAATAAGAAAAAAACTATGGATAGCTCATAAGATGCTCTTCATGTCCAAGGAAGGTCCAAGGAAAGAGGTGAATCAAAAGGAGAACAAAAGGGGCCTAAATACAAGTCTAAGGGCAGATCTAAAACTCTTGGTAAAAATAACTAAGTGAAGTGTTGGAAATGTGAAAAGAGGGGACATGTAAAGAAGGAATACAAAAATAAAAAGAAACAGTAGGATTCCTCTAAAAAAAAGTCCTCACAAACAAGTGATGAAGTCTTACTTTCTACATGTAATAATATTGTTTATAATGAACATTAGTTGGTTGACTCAGAATGCTAACAGTTGACTCCTAATAAGGAGTGGTTTCCCACATATGAATAATATGATGGAGGTTAAGTCTACCTTGGGGACAATAGTTCATATTCGATAGTTGGACAGAGCAAGGTACAGTTGTGTTTTAGTGATGGGAGGATAAAAACTCTCGTTGGAGTTTTACATATTCCTGGATTGGCTAGAAATTTAATTTTTGTATCTAAGTTGAATGATACAAGAATGAATGTAATGTTTGATAAGCCTGGTTGTAGATTTGTCACAACCCTCAATTTCCTAATATTTAATTATGAAATTAAATATTATTATTAAATCTTATTCAGAAATTAATCGATTGAATTAACATGAATATGGCAGGAATAACACTCTCTCAATGAAGAGAGAGAGTATCATCGAGGAGGGGTGTCTAGCCAACTAAAGGAGAACTATGTTGAAGAGGATCTATGCACACACCACTTAGTCAATCTTGCATAAATGTGTTTTTGCATGGAAAATATTTGCATTTATTTTATTTATATTTTAGAATAATTATTTTGGAAAATAGATTAAGTTTATTAATAATTCACAAATTAATTTATAAGTTCAAATTGAAAATTAGAAATATATGCATTTTCAATTTATATCTTTCGAAAATATTCTTTTATGCTCCACGTTTAGTAAGTGGTTTCGAATTTAAACCACAAGAAAGAAGTGGTAGTTCTAGCATTATGGAGGGAATCTTGGGAGTTATTTTTCTTTCGATTGTTAGAAAATTTAGTAGCATTAATTGCTTTTTCTATTGAAATGTGGATTCTCTTAGAAATCAGGGAGTTTATAAAACTTGACCAAGGAGCGATTTCAAGGGACATATACTTTCAGCTAGAAAATATTATGGGGAAAAAAATTGGAAAATCTACAATTGCCTTTCTCCACATGGTTATGAGCAAAAGTGAAGGAGATTGAAGTAGAGGTGGAAGAAAGAAGGGTAGAAAAATAGTAAGATTCTTCTATTTTGAAAATATTGTTGAATTTGTTACTTTGTAGGATCTCCACTATATCTAATTATCATTTTGCTTGCATGTGTTTGAGAAATTATCTTATAGGTCTTTCTTCGATAGTTTGACGGTAGTGAAAGTTAGATCCACCTTGTGCATATTCTAGAGACATTGCTTTGACACCACATGTGAGATCCACTCCATTTAACTAGAATAAAATAATATTATTCCAATTAAATAATACAAAATGGGAGTAATTTAAAAATTTTCCCAAATAAACACAATACATGAAATATGTTCACAAATACCTCTCAATAAATATATTCCAATAAAGAATATTACAAAAGCTAATCATTAATATCTTAAAGTACAAAATAGGACTAAGTCCTTTACAACATGTCACATCAAATGAGTCGCACCATACAATATCATCGATATTGAACCTAGTGGAGAGAGAGCATCATCGAGGTGATTAACCACCCAAACACAAGGCTTATGCCTCCCCGACCTTACTCTTGAAATGAAGAAGTCTGACCCTTCATGAGGGGTCTAGCAAACTAAATCCAACATACGTGAAGGAATCTGGTGCAACATGTTATCTCTAACATTTTTAAGCATGTATGAAAATGCAAATGTACATATATCATGATATGGCAAAGAGTAAAATTAATTAAATAGTACAATTACTAAATTTGATTACACAATCTTTGGCCAAAACATCTTTTAAAAGTTAATGACAATAGATAGGTTAGAAGAAGTAACCTACTCTTCTCTGCAACCCCATATTTGGCACCCATCCATGATCTTTCTCTAGCACTACTTACAGAAATAACAAAAGTAGAGAAACAACATACAATTGCAAACAATCATGCAACAACCAAAAGAAGCATTCAAAGAGTTCATTAATTCATTCATAAATAGAAGACAAATCTCACCAGACAATTTCAAGATTTACATTAGCAATATAAATCCAATCACTTTCTTCTAAGGTGCTATTCACATAATTAGACATCATCCATTCATAGATTTTGTTCACAATTTCTCTCCATACTTTGAGGAAACATAACTCTAAGATTTAACTATCTCATATCATTTTCCTATGATCTCGCAATATTTCATTAGGAGAAGATTGACATAACATTCAACTGATTAATATATTTCCTTACTCGGTTCTATACTATGGATGCATGTCTTTTATCTATATTAGAACTTGCTCCAAGAACATATTTTCCATTAAAAGATAAATTAATTACAAACTCTAAGATTAATGAAAGTCTTTCACTATGTTTACTAAAACACTTGCACAAGTTTTTAGAACATTCATAGGCAAAGTCAGTATCCTTTTGAATAAAGGTACCATCAATTATCGAACCTAGAAGGAGATAATCATTAATCTCATTCACGTGATATTCACACATAATTCAATATTTCCAAACATGGATAAGAATGCCAACTAACCAGTCTATTTCAAACTAGACTAATTATTCAATAATCACATCTCTTACTACAAACAAGGAAGTAATGGTTATTCTAAATCTAGTTTCATAAACGATGATTCCATGCAAACAAGTCTACATACTTATTCCTAATTTATTCTAGGATCTATGTTCTCCTATTTCTATTAAGCATGGTTCAAGATGTTAGACATCAATTTTTCCTTTTCAACCTAATCATATCAACATGCAATAGTTAGATAAGTCTTATCATAAGACATTTGCATACAAGTGTCTCTATCATACAGTCCTTCTCAAGAGGTATAATTGCTTGCTACAATATATGTTCACTCACAAAAAATTATCAAAACATTTAATTCATCTTGTCAAATATGCCTACCTACAAAAGACACCTAAGCAATTGCCAAGAAAGTATTCTCAACACTAAATGAAAAGAAGAGTTTCAATACTAAACAACAAAGTTATTTCTGACAATAATTATGATCATCAACACTAAACCATAAGAAGTGTTTCAACATTAAGTTGTTAGATCAACATAAAAGATCAACAACGTGATCATCAACATTAAAATAAGATGTTCAACATTATTACAACATTAAATCATGATTTCAATAATTAAATTACAAACAGTCAACATAGAAAATCAACATGTTTTCAACACTAAATTGTCGAAGAATCAATAATAAGTAGATCGATATGATTTCAACATTAAATCACCAAAGATCAATAAAATAGCTTGACATGATTTCTACACTAAATCACTGAAGATCAAAAATCAAATGGATCATCATGATTTCAACACTAAATTAAGAAGATCATATTCAACATTAAGTCATAATAAGATCATCAACATTAAAGAAAGGATTATCAACATTAAATTGCAAGAAGAGCTTCTACTAAACTGGACATAGTTAAGCTCATATTAATGGCATGAGACTATATTATCACAAGTCTACATTGCATCAAATTCTTAAGGTTCTCAACAAGTTCCAAGCATAATGAAAATAATGCTCTAGGGCATTTTAGGTTTAACACTTAGGCCTCAAGTATTCTATGCTTAAGGTTTCATTCATATGAATATGAACCTGTCATATGACCTGATAGAATAGGTGCATTGAATGATTTGAAGACCCTAGTTTTTAGGTCAAAGATTTCTTAGATAAGTTGGAATCAAGTAGAGGAAGAGAATATTGTTCTTCATTATTACTAGAAATCTGATACTGTGCACATTTTATAGTGCAAGCCTAATTTCATATTGTTACATTTAGCATCACCAATAACTTCTGCAAGAACATTGCCTCTATTTTTAAACGATGGAAATGGTTCACATCTCACACAATAATTTCTCTTGTGACAAGTTGGAGATAAAACTTATTGAAGCATGGCATTCTGTGCAAACTCAAAGGTTCTTAACAACTCTAATAGTCATTCCTCAGAACATGTTTATCAAACCAAATGCATTTGCCAACTTTTCATCATGGCAATGGAGAAATAATTATTTTTCCTGTCCTTCAACAACATTAAGTAAATATCTTGAATCAACTCTGCTCTTGCTCCTTTGCATTTTCTTAAAAGTTTTTAAAATCCTTATGTGTAGACTTACGGCCTCTTTATGAGGCATTTAGCCAAACTATTTGTGTGCTTGGCACAAGGGCGTAGAATTATTTTTAAACCTACCAAATTGCAAATACCTGTGTGCCAATTGTTATGGAGTAAAAAGTGTACACATGTCTTTTTACCTCCTTGTTTAGCTCCTAGGTCCTCGTGATTGCATTATACATTCAAAATGTTTATCCCGACACAAAATTGCCTAACACCAATGTAAAATTGGAACATGGTCCCCTTCATTTACCTTACCCTAGAGCCAAAAAGGGTTGATGAACCTGGGCAGTATTGCCCATGTCCCCCCTTTTAGGTTTGGACTAATCTAAATGCATGTTGGCCTAGGACATTTCAAAAGGTTTCTCCTTGTTGGATCTTTTGGTTTAATTTCATGATTATAAGTGGGAAAGCATATATAAGTGTGTTTTTGGATTCATTTGTAACTAGGTTGGAAAAGATCTAACTTGAGATCTTGAAGAAAAGCAAGAAAGAGCATTCATTGTGATTCTAGAGCAGATTTGTGTGTTGTTATTATGTTTTTGTTGCAAGCATGGAGCTATCATCTATCCTCCTTAAGATTTGAAGGATCTTCATCATTCTAGGGGATCATCACATAGATGATATCATTGTCATTTATCATCATTTGAATCATCTCATTATCATTGTTTTTAGCCTCTGCCCCCATGAAGGCACACACTCTCTATCAATCAACAATGTTGGGAAGCTTGAATTCTATCTTGAGATTTGACTGAGGCAAGTCCCTAAATGCCATAACCCCCAAACCCCTTCTTATCTTCTTATGTGCAAGTTACAGGAGCGAGATCTAGAAAATACAGAGCTACAGGAAGACTATGTGAAGATCGGGTTTTAGGATCTAGAAATAGTTTTAGAGAATTCACTCATCAAGGAATTGGGTGGTACTGCCCATGTCCTCATACCCTTTATGAGTTCAAATCCAGCATTTGGGTAGCATTTACAACATCTTTCCAATTTACAATTTCTGTAGATTCCTTCAATCAAGACCTAGGCAGTCCTGAAATGGTCCTCTAACACCTCTGCTTTTGGGAGACAGGTTCTATCATCTTCCTGATCATCCCTATGTAATTGGTTTCTGGATATCTATTATATTTATTCCGTTATGAGTAGATAATTATAGAACTAGGGTTTCATTCTTTGTTAACCTAGTGTTTGATAAAAAGGCTAAATTAAATTTGATCTATCTATAACATACCTTAGTACAAGATCAACAGCTAAGTCCACCTTCATTTGGTAGTGATGTGGCTCAGTCTTGTCCTTGAATGTTATATGGAAAAAGGGTTTGATCTAGTGTGCATTCTAGTTGTCATCATTCTCCTTTTTCATACCAAACACCAATATCTTCTATAGATCGCTTTGTATATAGGCTTAGGAGTATTTTGTGTTGAACACAATGCAATGTTGAGAGGGGGGGTGAATCAACATATATAAAAACTTAACTAATTTATTTCCAGATTAGATCAAATTACTTAGAGAATAGAAAGGAAATCATGCATCACACCAATCAACACAATAACACCAAGATTTTTACATGGAAAACCCAAAAAGGGAAAAACCATGGTGAGTGTTAGCTCACAATATATTATGCTCACTGTAACAAGTATTACAAATTTGTTTTAAGGTTACAACCTAAGGAAGCTACTACTCCTTGAATATAGTTTTTAGGGTCACTCCCAAGGAAGCTACAACTCCCAGCAGACTCACTGTTTGATGTGAGAATTACAGAGATAACAATTACATGAATAGCTATGTGGAAAAACATCTGACTTATATTGATATTGCAATCCTCTTTTCTTACTCAAATTATGCCGTCAAACTGACTTCGCACACTTCATACTTCACATACCAATGTGTCGCACTTGTCCTTTTCACAAATGACTTTGATCTCCTATAAATACCCTCCGCAACACTTCAAAACATTTATTAGGTTGGCATCATACAAACCTTTAGATGAAATGTGTAATTCTTCAAGGTCAGTTTCAACTCATACAATATGTCAAGAAAATAAGTTGTGGACCACAACATCTCATAATAGAATTCAAGGAACATCAATACACACCTTTTAATGTCAAAACAATTGATCAGTATCCATCACACATAACAAAAATCAAACTGTCGACTCAAACTACACAAACACTACTAACTGTTCATCTTCACACCACCGAGGCAAAGCCAAAAACATCATGCGGACCAAAGTTTCAACAATGTATCTTCTTGACAACATCCATACATCATTCACCTGAAGTATCTAATCATTCTATGCATCCACAAAACAAGGAACATACTACACTAATCAGGATAGAGCATTCCAAGCATATTGTAACACATCCAAACTTGAGATATCGCCTTGCAGTACACCAAACCATTTGAAACTCTCAGGAAGGAACTCATACATCATTATGCATATATTCCTAGATCTGTACATCCTCGTTTATTACTTCTGAAGAAAATTAAAGACTTGACTCAAGTATATTGTAGTCTAGAGGACAGACATATGCAATTCTTCATTAACTAACTTAAATACCTTATGTAGTATAGGAGATAAGAAAGATTTGCATGTAGTTCAAACCTGAGATACATTAAGGCATGTAGAATCTCCGCACAAGCTCCTATAGCTTATTTGTATACTTTCCATCCTCTGCAAGTGCTCAAACCTGCGTTCTATAGAGTATTTCATCATCTGGAATAGTGTGTGTTACTTCTATCACTTGAAATCTGATCTTGCAGACCATAAGAATACCTAGTACAATAAGGTAGTGTTGATTACACATCTCCAAACATATTTACAAAACCACATGGGCACAACTTCTTATCCAAAGGAATGCGGAACATTCCAACAGGTCTCCACCATTACTTTACTCTGTCTGAGGACTATCCAAAATTCTGTTGCTAATAACTTTCTTTGTTGAAGGTGTAAAGACCTAAAATCTTGGATATATCATGTTAATATCAATATAATCTTATTTTCTAAACCGCAAGACTAAATCTTGCACTACAAAGGAATGCGAACCCAAATACAATAATTTTGCCTTAGGATATACACTGTGAGAGCCTTAACCAACCTTCTGCAACTTCTATCTAAGTGTGGCACTTCAAACTGATAGGATATCATTGTAGATATGTAGAAAATTGTTGCAAGTATGAGCAGTAAGTGTTGTCATTTTTGTCAAAACCCAAGGTCAGCATCTAAGGAAGTTATTTGGATGAGTTTGAGCAAGTATATGAGAAGAATAGCGCAGTGTTTTGCTCTGTATATCTTGTAGATTGAATATCTTTGTTTGGGGTTTGAAAGTTATGTTAAGGGATGTCTCTAGTTGCTATGTATCAAGTTTGAGCCTTCGATGTGAAGGTTTGAGTGAGTTTTGTTCACTAAAGTAAAAACTATTTTTCTGAGTATTCAATGGCGATGGGAAGAATGTATTCTGCTCCACATCTCTCCACATTCAATTTTTATAGTCTCTGATTCTAAGATTAAGTTTGGGATGATGTTATGTCCCTTTAGTTGAAATGGTTCATGGTTTGGTGCTCCGTAAGTGATCTTTCCTTTATGATAGTGGTTGACAATAATGTTTAAGTGGTCCGGTTTGAAGAATCTTATGGATAAAATGTTTAGGGATTGTGTGGAAGTTCTTGGTGATTATAACGTGCTTGTGGATGTCTCTAGATCATGTTCCTATTTTTTGATTGGTCTACAAAGCCTAATTTAGATCGTGGTTGAAGCGTGTTCCTAAAGGTCTTAGTGTTAACACCAGTTTTGGCTGACTTGGTTGTTTTCACTACTTGTGATTATACTTTGGAGTTTGTGATAGCGTGTTGTTGTGTGGGAGATTCTATTTGAGTCCTTGCTAAGTTGTAGTATGGTCCACATTCATTCCTTTCCACCACGGGAATGTTTAGGTCCAAACCTAAATTGAATATTGGCAAGGTTTATTGTTTGTGTTGACCTTGAAGATTGTTTCCAAGACTGCGAATGTATAAATATGAATTAGACAACTAAGAAATCTAGTGAAGTGGTTGAGATAGACGAAATGGCTGCATGAGAAGTATCATTTGTTGTGGGTGTGATCCAGATAAATTTGTGAGTGTGAAAGTGAGCAGAAAAGAATATATTTTTGATATAGAGAGGTTGCAAAAGATTCAGTGGAGTTTGTGGTGAATCCCTGGTTGCTATGAAATCCATTCTCATTGTAACTATCTTCTTCTACTTTGGGCAGTGAGCCTCTTCTTCTGGTAGTGAGCATTTTGGTAGTGAGCCCTAAGGTAGTGAGCCTTCGGCAGTGAACCTTGTTGTAAATTTTGATATATCATTTATGTTACGAGTTAATCCTCACTGTGGTTTTTCCCTCATTGGGTTTTCCATGTAAAAAATGTGGTGTTTCATGTGTTGAATGTGTGAATGTGCTTAATTTTTTAATTTCATGCTTTCATGGTTAAATCATAATAGCAGCGATTAAGTGGTTGATGTGTTGATGCTTAAAAGAAGTTAAATCTTGGTTACAACTGATTCACCCCCCCCTCTCAATTGTCTTATGCATTTCAACAATTGGTATCAAAGCGACAGTTCCTTGGAGGAAGCCTAACAGCTTGAGCTAGATCTGACACACAAGAAGAAGTCTCCACAGTTTGATGGAAGGGATTATGCTCTCTAGAAGGTACAGATGAAAAGTCATCTCATTTCTCTTGGTTATAGTGTTTGGAAGACGGCAGATACAAAGCATAATATTCCTCCAAATGGTCCATCATCTGAAGATGAAGTCAAACAATATGAGTTAAATGGTAAAGCTAGAGATGATCTATTAAATGCCTTATCTAACATTGAGTTAGTGAAAGTCGTGGATCTGGAAACTGCTCATGAGATCTAGGTTAAGTTGAAAAAATTATATGAAGGAGATGATTCTGTAAAGAGTGCCAAATTACAAAACCTGAAGGTGGGGTATGAAGCTCTGAAGATGAGTGATGATGAGAAAATAACAATATACATGCAAAAAGTTGATGAAATTGTCAATGGAATTGAAGGTCTTGGAGGAATTATTGATGAGAATGAAGTTGTGCTGAAGATTCTTAGGTCATTGCCTAAATCCTATAATTACAAGGTATCTGCAATTAAAGAACTTATGAGTGTGAACAAGATTACAAAGGATCAGTTGCTTGGAAAGTTCACTACATTTTGAGATGAGAGAATTCAGTGACGCTCTGCCAAAGACTAAGACTACTTTCAAAGCCAACACTTCAGAGAAGACTTCAAGATCTGAGAAGTATGTTGTGGAACTAGATGATTTCCTTGATGAGATTGAAGCCAACATTGTGGACAGAATGCAAAGAGGTACCTGTAAGTTCAAAGGTAAATTACCATGCAAATGCTTTACTTATGGTAAGATTGGTCACTATGCCTCCAGGTGTCCAGAGAGAATTGAGAAAGGCAAGAATAAATTTGAAAGTAGACCTCGGATCATAAAGAAATGCTATTATGTTAGAGATGATGATGATGATGGTGTAACAGATCATGAGTCCGATGATACTAGTGTGAATGAATGCTTGTTTATTGCTATCAAGGAAGAACTTGTGTCTACTAATCCTGTTAGCTGTGTGAAGGAAGAAAAACCAATGGAAGAAAGTGCTTTGTCTGTCTCCCAGGTTGAGAAAGATAAGGATGAATGGATTATTGACAGTGGATGTTCACATCACATGACTGGTGATAAAAGTAAATTTGTAAGTTTGGAAAAGTATGATGGAGGACTGGTTAGGTTTGGAAATGTTGCAGCTGGTAAGATTTGTGGAAGAGGATCTATTTATTTTGATGGAAAGCACAATACAGATGATGTTCTATATGTAAAGGGTTTAAAGCATAATCTTTTAAGTGTTGGCCACATGTGTGACAAAAGTTATTATCTAAGATTCAAGGATAATGGATGCAAGATCATGGAAAGCTTCGAAACAATGATTGCTACCGGTAAGAAGACTAGAGGTAATGTTTATCACCTGAAAGGAACTAATGATTGTTGTTTGTTGGCTCAGACAGATGAGAATTGGTTGTGGCATAGAAGGATGTGTCATATCAATTTTGAAAAATTGGTGAAGATAAGTTCAGTAAAAGCTATGAGAGATCTACCTAGGCTTGTGAAGCCTGCTAATACTATTTGCAAGGAATGTCAATTGGAGAAACATACAAGGACAAGTTTCAAGAGTAAAGAATAATTTTTGGTTGGATTGCTTGAGCTGGTGCATACAGATTTGTGTGGTCCTACAACAACAAGAAGTTTGCAAGGAGACAAGCACTTTATGTTGCTTATTGATGATTATCCTAGAATGACTTGGGTTACTTTTCTAAAAGATAAATCAGAAGCCCTAGACAAGTTCAAAGCTTTCAAGATAATGGTTGAGAATGAATTATAATTGAGGATCAAATGCTTAAGGTCTTATAGAGGAGGTGAGTTTACTTCAAATGAATGCAATATTTTCTGTGAAGAACATGGGATAAAAAAATAGTTGTCTACTCCTAAGACTCCCAGGCAGAATGGAGTTGTTGAAAGAAAGAACAAGACAATTCAAGAGGCCTCTAGGTCAATGATGAAGGAGGCTAACCTACCGGAAGTGCATTGGAGAGAATCCATACATACTGTTGTCTACATTCAAAACAGAGTTCAAGTCAAAGGTAATGGTACTAAAACTCCTTATGAATTGTGGTATGGAAGAGTTCCTACAATGAAATATTTCAAAGTTTTTGGAAGCAAATGTTACATCAAAAGAGAAGAAGAGTTAGGTAAGTTTGATGCTAGGTGTGATGAAGGAATTTTCCTTGGATACTCTACTAAGAGTAATGCTTACCGGTGTTACACTAAGAGATTGAGAAAGAACATTGAGAGTGCTAATGTGAAGGTCAATGAAGACAGGAAAAGAATGTCAGATCTGAGTGGCTATGAATTAGATGAACCTGTTGTTACAGTAAATGAAGAAACAGTTGAACAACAAGATAGTCAAATTGAAGAAAAAATGCTCCAGAAAGTGTTGTTAAGACTCCCAGGTATGTAAGGATTAACCATTCTGAAGATCGTATTATTGGCAACAAAAGCAAAGGGGTATTGACAAGGAAAAGAACTGCAGAAGAATAGGTGAACTACTGTTTACTTTTAAAAATTGAACCTAAAACTTTAAGTGAAGCCTGCAAAGATGAAAATTGGGTAAAAGCTATGGAAGAAGAGCTGATGCAGATAGAGAAGAATCAAACTTGGGAATTGGTTCCTAGACCTACTGATAAGAATGTGATTGGAACTAAATGGGTTTTCAAAAACAAGATGAATGAAAATGGAGTAGTAAGAAACAAAGCAAGACTGGTATGCAAAGCATATTCTCAAGTTGAAGGTATAGATTTTGAGGAGACTTATGCTCCTGTGGAAAGAATTGAAGCAATAAGAATGTTTCTAGCATTTGCAGCACACAAAGATTTCAAAGTGTACCAGATGGATGTGAAGTCTGTATTTTTAAATGGAGAGCTGGAAGAAGAGATTTACATTGAAAAATTAGAAGGATTTCAATTATCATACCAAGGTGATATGGTGTGCAAATTGAAGAAAGCCTTATATGGACTAAAGCAAGCCCCTAGAGCCTGGTATGCAAGGTTGGATAAGTATTCGTTGCAATTAGGGTTCAGTAAAGGTATTGCAGACAGTAATCTCTATTTCAAAATCAATGATGATCAAATTCTGATTTTTGTAGTCTTTGTTGATGATATTATCTTTGGACGCAATGAAGGCATGTGTAAGAAATTTGTAGAGGAAATGCAAAAGGAGTTTGAGATGTCTATGTTTGGTGAAATGAATTTCTTTCTAGGACTACAGATTACTCAATTAGAAAAAGAAATTTTCATTTCTCAATCCAAGTATGTGAAAGAGTTGTTGAAGAAATTTGGAATGGAGTATTCTAAGCTAGTATGTACCCCTATGGCAATTGGTTGCAAATTGAGCAAGAATGATGAATCACGTAAGACTAACCAGAAAAAGTATAGGTCTATGATAGGAGGACTACTTTATCTAACCTATACCAGACCAGATGTAATGCATGCAATCTGTCTTGTGGCAAGATTTCAAGAAGATCGTAGAGAGTCACATGTGTTGGCAGTTAAGAGGGTCATGAGGTATTTAAAAGGCACTGCAGACTATGGATTGTGGTATCCTAAAGATACTGACTTCACTCTTAGTGCTTATACAGATGCAGATTGGGCTAGAGATGTTGATGATAGAAAAAGTACAAGTGGAGGTGCTTTCTTCTTAGGTAACAAATTGGTTTCATGGTTGAGCAAGAAGCAAGATTCAATTTTTTTGTCTACTGCACAAGTAGAATATATTGTTGCAACATGTTGTACTCAAGTGCTATAGATGAAGCAAACATTGAAGGATATAAGAGTTGTGTATGGAGAACCAATTTTAATCTTTTGTGACAATACAAGTGCCATAAATATTTCAAAGAATCCAGTGATGCACTCAAGAACAAAGTATATATTAATAAGGTATCACTTTCTGAGAGAAAAGGTAACAGAGAATGAAGTAAATATGGAATATGTGTCTACAAAGGATCAGATTGCAGATATTTTCACAAAGCCTCTGCTTAAGGATACTTTTGAGTATCTCAGGGAGAAGTTAGGGGTTATTACCCCTCCTACTCTAAACTAAGTTGCATAGAAATTGCATCAATCCAGTGGTGCCCAAAGTCTCATTTTTTATCTAGATTGATGTTTTGAAGGCTACCTCTTAGGGGGAGTAGGTAGATGTTGTTGATATAAGTTCCTGAGAAAGAGCGGTAAGTGTTGCAGTGTTGTTGACAGGGGGAGTAGTGCTATGTTAGTAAGATCTGAATTGAGCCTTGATAACTAGAGAGAGAGAGAAGGTCCAGCACCCTTTGCCATTGATGTCAAAGGGGGAGAGAAGTTCATGTGAAAAACTTAAGGAGAGAGATTTTGATTGATGCAGCCAGAGAAAGCATAAAGTAAGGGGGAGTAAGGAAGCAAAGCAAGTTTTCTTGTCTTGATGGTTTTTCACATCATGTGTTGCCATCAATGACAAAGGGGAAATTGTTCCAAGTATGAGCAGTAAGTGTTGTCATTGATGTCAAGACCTAAGGTTAGCATCTAAAGAAGTTATTTGGATGAGTTTGAGCAAGTATCTGAGAAGAACAACGTAGTGTTTTGCTCTGCATATCCTATAGATTGAATATCTTTGTCTGTGGTTTGAAATTTATGTTAAGGGATGTCTATAGTTGCTATGTCTCAATTTTGATCCTTCGGTGTGAAGATTTAAGTGAGTTCTGTTCACCAGAGTAAAAACTATTTTTCTGAGTATTCAATGGTGACAGGAAGAATGTATTTTGCTCCGCATTCAAGTTTTATAGTCTGCAGTTCTAAGATTAAGTTTGGGATGATGTTATGTGCCTTCAATTGAAATGATTCATGGTTTGGTGCTCGGCAAGCAATCTTTCCTTTATGACAGTGGTTGATAGTAATGTTTAAGTGGTATGGTTTGAAGAATCTTCTGGATAAAATGTTTGGGGGTTGTGCGAAAGTTCTTGGTGATTGTAATGTTCTTGTACATGTCTCTAGATCAGGTTACTACTTTTTTATTGGTCCATAAATCATAATTTGGATTGTGGTTGAAGCGTGTTCCTAAAGGTCTTAGTGTTAACACCAATTCTGGCCGACCTGGTTGTTTTCACTACTTGCGATTATGCTTTGGAGTTTGTGATAGTGTGTTGTTGCATGGGAGATTGCATTTAAGTCCCTGCTAAGGTGTGGTGTGGTCCACATTCATTCCTTTCCACCATGAAAATGTTTAGGTCCAGACCTAATTTGAATATTGGTTGTTTATTGTTTGTGTTGATATTGAAGATTATTTCCAAGACTGTGAATGTATAAATATGAATTAGACGATCGAGAAATCTAGTAAAGTGGTTGAGATAGATGAAATGGTTGCATGAGAAGTATCATTTGTTGCAGGTGTGATCCAAATAAGTTTGTGAGTGTGAAAGTCAGCAGAAAAGAATATATTTTTGATGCAGAAAGGTTGCGAAAGATTCAGTCGAGTTTGTGATGGATCCCTGGTTGCTGTGAGATCCGTTCTCATTGTAACTATCTTCTTCTACTTCAGGCAGTGACCCCCTTTTGGTAGTGACCCTCTTCTTTTAGTAGTGAGCCCCTTCTTTTTACAATGAGCATTTTGGGCAGTGAGCCTTGTTGTAAATTTTGTTGTATCATTTATATTGTGAGTTAATCTTCAATGTGGTTTTTCCCTCATTAGGTTTTCCACGTAAAAAATCTACTGTTTCATGTGTTGAATGTGTGAATGTGCTTAATTTTCTGATTTCATGCTTTCATGGTTAAATCATAATAGTAGCGATTAAGTGGTTGATGTGTTGATGCTTAAAAGAAGTTAAGTTTTGGTTACAATTGATTCACCCCCCTCTTAGTTGTCTTGTGCATTTCAACAAAAACATGTTAGAACATGTTTACACACCTCCACAACACATTTAGACATCAGGAAGATTACCATTCTTATACTTGGACAATTTTTCTCCATTTGTTGAGTCTGCTGGACTGACCTCCCTTAAGCATGCCAATTATATGTCTTCAACTTAGTCAAACCATCTCTCTCAATTCTTCCAATGTCCATCAACTTCAACCATCTCTAACCTCAAGTTGACACATATAGATTTGACATCAATGACAACACATGTTGCCAACAATCTCCCCCTTTGTCATTGATGGCAACAACCAAAACAAAAATGTGTACATCCACTCCCCCTTAGATGTATATTCCTCTCTCTCCCCCTTTGACATCAAGGACAAACGGCCTAACATCTTATATTATCCTAAAATTGTGTAAACTTCCCCTTACTATATAATTTTTACAAACAATACTCCCCCTGAGATTGAAAATCCCTCAAAATAGATGTCATGTACATAGTATGACACTATTGTGCTCCACAATTCTATATACATCAAAATTTTCTTCTCCACAATACTCTACAACTCATTTAGAGGGTAGAATGGCTTTGTAAATTACGTTGAGTTGAGTCAGAGTTGATGACCAAATTGCTTTTTCTGAGTTGAGGATGTGTCTTTGACATTCAAACTGCACATATAAGTCCTCAACCTCATCAATACTGCTAGGTGTCTTCATCTTTTCAATCTTCTAAGCTTCACCAAGCAACCCTGATATTGATGCAAGTCTCAAATTTACTGCTTCTCTCAACTAACCAAACTGCTTCTTTATATGTTCTCTTTGGTCCTGTAGCTGTGACATTTGTGCATGAAGATTTTCAACTTGTGCCCTGGTTACCCCATTCTTGTCCTTTGACAAGTCATATGTTTTAGACAATTTGAAGATTTGTGACTCAATGGAGTCAA
The DNA here is from genome assembly GCA_027924645.1 of Cunninghamia lanceolata. NCBI lineage: Eukaryota > Viridiplantae > Streptophyta > Pinopsida > Cupressales > Cupressaceae > Cunninghamia > Cunninghamia lanceolata. Next base: position 3,326,781 of record BSBN01000080.1, on the reverse strand, counting down.
TCTAAGCTTTGATGTTCTTTGTGGAACTTGGCCATTTTATGCAAAACATATACCATGCTATGGTTTCATTAATGCAATCCTTAAACTTCTTCAAATTTTATTTAAGTTTATTATGTGCATTAGCACATTTGTCAGTCATCTCAGCCAACCTTTTATCATTTACCTTTCTTACTACCTCTTGCTCTACTTTGTGCTCAACATAAGAAGAACAGTGTTTGAAAGAATCCATTAATAGCTTGATTTTTTGCTACAGAGATAGAGAGATATCAATGGTTAACTCTGGTAACCCTTCATGGATCACCTTCACAACATCTTCAACTACACTGGTCTTCTTCAAGTTTTCTTGTAGAAATTTTTTCTTGCTGAAGCATGCAATATATATCACCAAATTGTAGTTTGTGAAGGGGTGAGATGTTTGACATATCAATTTGCCCTTCATGTGTAGGAATTTATAGAAGTTGAGGAGTAATCACTGGTTGAAATTGTATTTGTAAATCTAATAGGTCTTTAAATGAATTAGTCTTTGAGGAACCCTAACCTATATCTCCAACTTTTTCATCTTCCTTTTTCTCCATTTCACCTTTGTCTTTTTCATCTTCTTGTTTCTCCTTATCCTCCACGGTTTCATCTTGAGTCTTCTCGTCTTGTTTCTCTTCACTCTTTTCTTTCTCTTCTTGTTTCTCCTCAAGATTATCTTCTTTACTTTTCTCATCATTCCTTGTATTCTTCAGAGGAGAATTGTCATGTTTTGTATTGGAATTAGTGTTCTTTGGAGGAGATGTCCTACCTTTATCTTGAACCTCTATGTTTTGTGTCTTAGTAGTTTCCAGAGGGGGAGGATCATGTCTTACACTAGTATCTATGTTCTCCAAAGGGGATATATTCATTTCACCTTGATCTCCTGAGTTCTATGTTTCTGTCTATTGCAGAGGAGATGTACTTGCTTTTCCTTGATCTTTGTCATCTTGTGGTTTTGGAGGAGAAGTCACCTTATTATGTTGATTCATGTCTCCTTTATTCACTTGGTCATCAAAGGCAAACAGGTCTATATCTTGAAGAGGTGCATCTGGTATATCTCACCTTAGAATTCTTCATTTCTTCAAGGATTTTAGTAGCTCTCTCTAATGTCTCCTTCTCCAGTCTGTCTATTTCTTCCTTGTCTCTTCCCATCAAAATATTTATTCTCCTTTTTGTTCTAAACTCCTTTGCTTGTTCTTGAGATATTCTAATCTTTTCTTCATCTATGATGGATGAACCCACCTTTTCAATTGTTTGTCCTCATTTCTGCCTCTTTTGTCATGGCATCATTTCTCTTGTTAGTGAACATGTCTGCAAGACTTGCAAGAAGTTGGTCAAAGATCTCAACTAGGGCCACATTAAAGGCCATCATGTATCTGATTATTTTTTCCTCAATAGCAGCCCTGTCATTAGCAGGCATCTTGTCATAAAGATCTAAAACTTGTTTCAAAGCACCATTTTCTACTATAGCATTCAAAGTGGCCTCAAGCTATAGAGGCACATGTTTAGATATTTTTGGAGGGGCCTTCTTTGATTTCTTTGTCTTTTATTTTCCTTTAAATGTTCCTTCCTCCTCTCCTTGCTTTGTTCTTTTCTTCAATATAAATGCTTTCTTCTCTTCCTCTTCATCCAATTCATCATCTTCAACATTCACCGAATTTATCTTTTCTCTTTTTTCTTACACCCTTTGTCTCAGCTGTCTTGGTTTGTACTGGCACTTCAGTAGCAGTTATTTTCCTACTAGGAAGTGTAGGAGCAGATCC